>CM060659.1:39469127-40106627 GCA_030686955.1 Odontamblyopus rebecca
GCGGTTTTGGTTTAATCCTGGTTTAGACCTGATTTAGTCCTGGTTTAGACCTGGTTTTAATCCTGTTATAGTCCTGGTTTACACCTGGTTTAGTCCTGGTTTACACCTGGTTTAGTCCTGGTTTAGTCCTGGTTTAGTTTTAGACCTGGTTTTAGTCCTGGTTTACAACTGGTTTAGTCCTGGTTTAGTCCTGGTTTAGACCTGGTTTAGTCCTGGTTTAGATCTAATTTAGACCTGGTTTAGACCTGGTCTAGTCCTGGTTTAGTCCTGGTTTAGTCCTGGTTTAGTCCTGGTTTAGACCTGGTTTAGATCTGATTTAGTCCTGGTTTAGTCCTGGTTTAGTCCTGGTTTAGTCGTGGTTTAGTCCTGGTTTAGTCCTGGTTTAGTCCTGGTTTAGTCCTGGTTTAGTTTTAGACCTGGTTTAGTCCTGGTTTAGTCCTGGTTTAGTTTTAGACCTGGTTTAGTCCTGGTTTAGTCCTGGTTTAGTCCTGGTTTAGATCTGGTTTAGTCCTGGTTTAGTCCTGGTAATAATAAGTTCTTTATTTTTTCAGGACCAAATGTTTCACTTTCACATTTATTTTTATATATTTAACTCTCGTCTCACTGTTTTTATCACTTCTTATTTAGAGTTTTTCCTGTTTTTATGTGTTTTCCTCTTTGTTATTGTGATATGAAGTGAGGTTTGAGCTTCTTCGTTTGTCCAAACGTGAATCTGAAAAAATAAAACCTTAACCCTGCAAATCCACAGAGAATAAACCGATTCTCTAAATCCGGTGCTTTTTGCCGAGCGGAGCCGGGAACAGATTTTGAATTTTTCATTCACAGACTTTATATCTGCAGTTCAAATATTGGCCTATTATGTCCAGGGTCTGATTTAGACCTGGTTTTAGTCCTGGAATAGACCTGCTTTTAAACCAGGACTAAACCGGGTCTGAAACTAAACCAGGACTAAAATCAGGACTCAAACCGGGTCTAAAGCAGAAATAAACCAGGACTAAACCAGGACTAAAACCAGGTCTAAACCAGGACTAAAACCAGGTCTAAACCAGGACTAAAATCAGGACTCAAACCGGGTCTAACACAGGACTAAACCAGGACTAAAGCAGAAATAAACCAGGATTAAACCAGGACTAAACCAGGACTAAAACCAGGTCTAAAGCAGAAATAAACCAGGACTAAACCAGGATTAAACCAGGATTAAACCAGGACTAAAGCAGAACTAAACCAGGACTAAACCAGGACTAAAGCAGGACTAAACCAGGTTTAAACCAGGACTAAAGCAGGACTAAAGCAGAACTATACCAGGACTAAACCAGGTATAAAGCAGAACTAAACCAGGTCTAAACCAGGTATAAAGCAAGACTAAACCAGGTTTAAACCAGGACTAAAGCAGGACTAAACCAGGTTTAAACCAGGACTAAAGCAGGACTAAAGCAGGACTAAAGCAGAACTAAACCAGGTCTAAAGCAGGACTAAAGCAGGACTAAAGCAGAACTATACCAGGACTAAACCAGGATTAAAGCAGGTCTAAAACAGGACTAATCTGTTTCTGAAGTGCTGTAGGATGTTGTTCCCTCCTCACAGACCCTCAGTTGTGTCTCGCTTCATTCACACGTGTCTGAGTAACTCTTTATTCTCGTTGTGTCTACAGCTTCTGTGCAGCGACGAGGAGCGAACCTGTTTTCTCCTTCATTAAAAACGTAAATGTAAATCTAGATTTTACACCGCAGACATTAATCTCACGCAGCAGCTTTATTAAACTCTGAATGTCGTCGCAGTGATGATCATGATGAACAAGCGAAGAAAATTCCTCGGAAAATCCTCTATTCAACCTTTAATAATAATCCAGAGTGAAGCAGCTGAAACGTCACAGATTCTGGAGGACGGAATGAGCAATTAGAAAGACGAGTTTATCTCTGGCTCCCTTTAAATCGTCGCCAATAAACGTGGTAAGTGCTCGGCGATCGTTCTGGAATAAACCGTAATATTCCTGTTGGAGGGAAAGTCCGGGCCGGAGTAAAAGAGACAGATTACAGGAGTCGTAAGAGTTTATTAAACCAATGTGGCGCTGAACGCGGAATTCTACGACGTGATTCTACGACGTAATTACTCCTCCGACACGAGCGAGGGAGGAGGAGATGAGCGAGGGAGGAGGACACGAGCGAGGGAGGAGGACACGAGCGAGGGAGGAGGAGGAGGACACGAGCGAGTGAGGAGGACACGAGCGAGGGAGGAGGACACGAGCGAGGGAGGAGGAGACAGGCGAGGGAGGAGGAGGAGGACATGAGTGAGGGAGGAGGAGGACATGAGCGAGGGAGGAGGAGGAGGACATGAGTGAGGGAGGAGGAGGACATGAGCGAGGGAGGAGGAGGACACGAGCGAGGGAGGAGGACACGAGCGAGGGAGGAGGACACGAGCGAGGGAGGAGGACACGAGCGAGGGAGGAGGACACGAGCGAGGGAGGAGGACACGAGTGAGGGAGGAGGACATGAGCGAGGGAGGAGGAGGAGGACACAAGCAAGGGAGGAGGACACAAGCGAGGAAGGAGGAGGACACGAGCGAGGGAGGAGGACACGAGCGAGGGAGGAGGACACGAGCGAGGGAGGAGGACATGAGGGAGGAGGAGAATACGATCGAGGGAGGAGGAGGAGGACATGAGCGAGTGAGGAGGACACGAGCGAGGGAGGAGGACATGAGTGAGGGAGGAGGGGGAGGACATGAGCGAGGGAGGAGGACATGAGTGAGGGAGGAGGACATGAGTGAGGGAGGAGGACATGAGTGAGGGAGGAGGACACGAGCGAGGGAGGAGGACACGAGCGAGGGAGGAGGACACGAGTGAGGGAGGAGGACACGAGCGAGGGAGGAGGACACGAGTGAGGGGGGAGGAGGACAGGAGCGAAGGAGGACGACACGAGTGAGGGAGGAAGAGGAGGACACGAGCGAGGGAGGAGGAGGACATGAGCGAGGGAGAAGGAGGAGAACATGAGCGAGGGAGGAGGACACAAGCGAGGGAGAAGGACACGAGTGAGGGAGGAGGATAGGAGCGAGGGAGGAGGACACGAGAGAGAGAGGTTGACACGAGCGAGGGAGGAGGACACGAGTGAGGGAGGAGGACACGGGCGAGGGAGGAGGAGGAGGACACGAGCGAGGGAGGAGGACACGAGCAAGGAAGGAGGAGGACACGAGTGAGGGAGGAGGACATGAGCGAGGGAGGAGGAGGACATGAGCGAGGGAGGAGGAGGAGGACACGAGTGAGGGAGGAGGAGGACAGGTACAAGGGAGGAGGACACGAGGGGGGAGGAGGAGGACAGGAGCGAGGGAGGAGGAGACAAGCTCGTCTGCTCGTCTGTCTCCTCCCTCGCTCCTGTCCTCCTCCTCCTCTCTCAGTCCTGTCCTCCTCCCTCCCTCACCCGTGTCCTCCCTCGCTCCTGTCCTCACCCTTCTTCCTTCTGCTCTTCCCTCTCCTCCCTCTGCTCTTCTGTCTTCCTCCCTCTGCTCTTCTGTCTTCCTCTCTCTGCTCTTCTGTCTTCCTCTCTCTGCTCTTCTGTCTTCCTCTCTCTGCTCTTCTGTCTTCCTCTCTCTGCTCTTCTGTCTTCCTCTCTCTGCTCTTCTGTCTTCCTCCCTCTGTTCTCCTGTCGTGTTTTCAGTCTTCCCTCGGCTCTGTCGCTCCATCTTCATTTGTTTTGGACGCCCCGGTGTTTACCTGGAAACGACCCCCGACCCCCTGTTTCCACGGCAACAGATGGAGACAGGAACAGGAAGTCTCTGGGGTCGGGCGGGAGGACCGTATCCGAGCCTTTTCTGGAACGCCGAAGGGCAAAAGAAAAAAAGAAAAAGAAATCCCGCCCAGTGCCTCGGCTCAGTTTCATTTCTCTGCAGCGTCAGGAATCAGAGACACTCGGAAGATTGAACCCCAGAAGTTTGAACCCCAGAAGTTTGAACCTCGGAAGTTTGAACCCCGGAAGTTTGAACCCCGGAAGTTGTAGTCGTTGCTCGGACCAATGAGCTGTGAGCTGAAGCCCTGAGGTCAAACTCCAGCTCCTAAAACCAGGATCCGGGACCCGACGCAAAACAGTGCGAAGCGGGAAACATTTTCAAAGCTCATTCCGGGTGCAGGCGGAAAATTCTGAGGCTGTGGAAAAGTCTGTGTTATTCTATAAAATATGAATCAAAAGGAAATGACTAAAGACTGAGACAGACTTTTCCACAGCCTCAGGTCGTTTCTCTTCTCTAGTTTTGTGGAGTTTGTCTCCGTCAGATGAGCGGAAATGACGTCCTATAATTACCACAGAAATAATATGAATCATTTTAGAAATAAACTCACACAAATGAAACTGTCACAGCACAAACCAAATACAAACGTTTTCTATCATTTTCTTCCTGTTTTGAGGCTGTTTCACATTCTGAGGTCCCAAAATAAAACCGCAAATATCTGAAGAACCAGAATCGCACAAACTAAACTTTCTGCAGCACAAACGATTGAGTTTTTGTGCAGGTTTGAGTTTGATGGGGGCAAACTCCAGGGAGGTGATTTCCTGTTGTGTCGGGATTTCCTCTGACTCCACTGAGCGTCCGGAGCTTTACAGACGTCACCAACAAACAGCAGAAAAGTCGCCGCCGACCGTCGAGCAAACGAAACGCTGCGAGAGACGGTTTCCTCTAAGTGAAACCGGCTCGTGAATCAGGCCATAAAAATGCTCTATAACTGCACCATATCTGACGCACTGTGTGGAAATATAAGGATCAATATGTAAAACTTCCCGTCAGATCCTCTCAGTCTGTTGTGTTTCATCATAGTTTTCACTCTGTGTTATCTGTATATTTGTGGATGTAGATGTTTCTTCTGTTTTTGTTCATTGTTATGTGAAGCTGAGGTTGTTTTAAACGCGCTTTAAAAATAAACTTGAGTTGAATTTACAGAAGAGAAGAGACGTCCAACCCGTTATTTGTTCATCTTAAAGTGTTGAAAACGTGTGATTTTGTTGATTTAAGTGTCGTCAAAGTCCTGCACAAAGCAAAGTGCAGAGAGTTTTCTGGAAATACTCACAGACGGTTTGAGATGAGGACAAACCACCGCGATTTAAAAGGAACCGACCCAGATTCAGAACCGAGGTGATGGAGCGAAGTGGCGCCGTGAAAGGAGTTTATTTATGCAAAGAGTCGTGATAAAGAAGCCAAAGGAGCGAGTGCGACGACGGCTTTAAAAACACATCAAATCCAGTGCAGAGTGTGTGTGCGAAGAAGAAAACTGAAGTTATTGTTCATAAAAGTGAAGATTTCTGTTTGCAGCTGCGATTTGCAGCTCAAAACCCAAAACCTGCTGCAAAGATCTTCAGGAAGAGCCGCCGATAGTGAATGTCGGTCAATTAAACACAATCAATTCAAATACTGTCTAAATACTAAAAATAATACTAAATACAATGCTGAATATTAAACAGTCATTCATTTAAACACTGTCCCACTTTAACTGTGTTTTCATCATATTTAATTAGTTTATGTTGTTGTAAGACGACCCAGAAAGTCGCTTCATAAATAAAATGTATTATTATTAAATGTATTATTATTATTATTGCCGTATTTTCCGGACTATACGGGCACCGGTAAATAAGCCGTATCTGTTAATAAAAAAAAAAAAAAAAGAAGAAAAAAGTTATACAAGCCACAACCGGGCGATAAGCCGCTGATATCTGTGTTGAAAAATGAGATATTTACTGCACATACAGAACGATTTTGTCCTGTAAATGTACATTTATGTACCTGAACAGATTCTTTCTGAACAGTGACTTTTAACACGGCAGAAACTGTGCTGATTAAAACGGGTCAAAAACAGAAAAGAACTGGAAACTGATTAGCTTCATTTCTCCTGCAGTGAAACCACAAGTCACTTTAATCATCTCCGCTGACGCTGAGCTCACAGCAGCAGCAGGTACAGGTCTGCGGGACACAATTTTCAGTCCCGCTCCCGCCGCAATCAGCTTTCAGAATATGTCGGGCACTGCACTGTTTTGTGTTGAGTAAGATCGATGCCTTCAACTTAAAACTTACATCACACAAACTCCTTCTTGTGTTTTTCATGATGAAGGGGTGAGGATTTGAAAATAATTACCAGTTAGTAATTTGTCGTGCGTGTTACATCTGCTAAATAAAAAGTAGCGTATTCTTCTTTGCATTCATTTTACGTCTGTCTTGTTTTTGAAATTCCGGTTACAGCGCCCCTAGTGGTGGAAGAAAAATCCACAGATTAGCCGCTCCTTAGTAAAATCCGCATGGGAAAAAAGTAGCGGCTTATAGTCCGGAAAATACGGTAATTGATTAATAAATGTGACTGAAATGAAACGAGCTGATCTGAAATGTTTTAAAGTGACTCTCGTGTTGAAGTTTTGTCTGGAAAAGTTAAAAGACACAGGAAACATCAGATTCTTCTTCTTTCTGCTCCTTTTGACTCATTTCTTGCATGTTTGATGTTGTGACACTGTTCATGTCTTTTTTTTATACCTTATGAATGAAATAAAACAAATTAAAACATTGTATTGATTTGCCTGAAATATCCCACAGTATAACATTAAACCATCCAGTTACAGATGTATAATTTGACCTAAAACACAGTGGAAAACCTGTATTCTTCAGGTTCAGGCTGAGTTAACGCGTGTAACAAACTCAAATCCAGGTCCAAAGATGCGAGTCCAGGGCTGAAGTGTTCAGGAGGATTTTAATAAGCAGAATCAGGAGTGATATAAGACCTATAATTCGCTCCCGTTAAACTCTGGAGTGGGTCCTTGGCTTCACCTGAACGAGGCCGGTGCAACGGACGGAATTTTAATTGCGAAAATAATTATCTCTGCGATTAATCTTTAAAAATGTTACACTGTGCGCTTAATCTGGCTCAGAATGAACTACGACTACAGTGAACTTTACTGCGTTTATTTGATTGTTCTGCGTGTTTTTGTTGCTCAGAAATACTTGAAAACACAAATTAGACAAGCAAAAGACGAGCCACGTGTGTTCTTACTGTGAGCGGGGACGCCTCTCCGCAGACCCGACCTGTAACCAGAGGCATTAGGTGCTCACCTTTAGAGCGGAGACGCAACAATCACCGAAATATTGTGATATCGTATCGTTAAAAGTCTCAATAACCGTCACAGTTTATTACAAGTTACAAGTTTCTTTGCTTGAATGAATAGTTCAGGTGATTTTAATGTCTTTTCACATTTTGAAAGCTCATGGTGGGCGGGCACAAACTAAATATAATATGAGCGTAAAGTAAAATATGAAAATCACTCATGTCTGACTATCATGCAAACCGACCGCTGCATCTGAAGGATTTGTGTGTGAGCAGCAGTGAGTTGTTCTTCCTGACAGAAGCTCGGCAGCGGCGACTGATATATGAGAAAATAGAACCTGAACATGCGACGATTCAGGTGACACAAGGTTAGTTTTATTTCAGACCTGATTCTGTGACACAGACGTTCACAGGGACAGTCTGGAGCTCTAATAGTTTTTCCTCGGGTCTGTGGAGTGGGTAAAGTTACATTTACACTGAAAATAATCACCGTATCGGAAACTATTTGCGTCCAGACATGTTGTTTCTGTGTCCATGAAACCGCCTGAAACGCTGCTCACGTGACTAGACTGGCCTCAGGTCATCACGACGTCACGTGGGCGGGAAAAACAAGGAAGTGAAGCTCCGTGTCTGAAGTTGCAGCAGCCGATTTGGAGCTGAGGAAGATGCAAATGTGAAAACAGACTTTTCGTGGACCAACAATGAGGTTCAGTTTGTAGCTGCGCTGTTTCCTGTTTGTCTGGGTTTGTTTAAACTGTTTTTCCGCAATAGCGTCACACGACCGATGTCATGATTTTGCTCTAATACTTTTGCCTCGGGCGCAAAATACTGTTTTTTAGTGGCAGGACGACTGTGGCCATTGACCTGCACTAGCCCAGCACCAGCACCTCTGCAAATACAAGAACTGGAGGAAGATTTAAACAAGTGTCTCCACACGTCTCCAACACTCTGGATCAGCAGGAAATGAGGAACTATGAACAAAACGCACAACTGTCCCTTTAAAGCCGCCTGAACTTGCAGATGTGCTCTAATGTCACGCACATTTTAGACATTTCCTTTGTGCCTCTCGGTGTCTGATGGAGCTTCAAAGACACAGCAGAAGAACGGAGCAGCTCCAGAGAATCTCACAGAGCTTCAGGAGTAAGTTCTTCTTTAAAGAGAGGCACATTTACCCTCAAAAACTCATGACGGGCGCGGGCAGACTTCTACTATACAAATAAACTCGCCCTGTTTTGGTGCAGCAGTTACTAAAAAACAGAGGGAACTACATAGACCATGATCCTTTGGTGTTATAAACTGGAATAAAGCACTTTTACGTCTTAATTCTTCATATTATAACAGCACCAAAGGCTTTTCAAGGCTTTTAAAAGGAAAAAGTAGCATATTTATGATTTTGTTTTGAACCGTGAAATGCATATGATGAAAATATCACATCGTATTTTTATTATTTCATTACATCTGCACTTTATAGAGATCAATATGTTTAATCCCGTACTGGGGAACAGCATCTCCACAGAGAAAAACGCAAAAAAAAAGTTTCATTCAAGTTTAAATCATTTCACTTTTAATAGTTAATTATTTCTGATTATTATTTCTTAAAATGAGGGTTTTCTGTTTCACACTGGAGCTTCTGTGTGTCAGAAATAGCTGCGGCGGAGCTGAAATAACATCAAACATGAGTCTAAAGCAGGTCTGATATCAAAGTCTCATTACAGGAAAGAGAAGGAGGGAAGAAGAAGAGGAAATGAGGAAAGAGGAAGGAGGAAGAGGAGGAAGAAAAGAGGGAGGGCGTCTCCGCCGGGACATTCAGGCATTTTGAACACATTTGTTTTGTTGTTTTTCTCCACACCTTTAATTAATCGCTCTAATTCTGCTCACTCTGCTCATTAAAAACCACAGGCAGATTACCCGCGAGCGCCGGCAGCACCGAAGACAGAGGTGTGAGGAATTTTAAAAAAAACACACTGAAGCGAGTCCCGTATCACCGCATGACATCATGAGGTGGAACAGAGGGTTTTCAGTTTGAGAGAAGAACAAATGCGAATGCTGCGACACAACAGAAAGCCACAACGCATTTTTAAAGAAAAGCCACATTGCGTCAAAGAAAAGCCACAACGTACCAAAAAAAGGCACAAAAAAGCCACAAAAAAGCCATAAAAAAGCTATAACACACCAAAAAAGCTACAACACACCAAAAAAGCTACAACACACCAAAAAAGCCACAAAAGTGGCACAAAAAAACTACAACACACCAAAAAAGCTACAACACACCAAAAATAGCCACAAAAATGCCACAAAAAAGCCATAACACACCAAAAAAGCCACAAAAAAGCCACAAAAAAGCCATAAAAAAGCTACAACACACCAAAAAAGCTACAACACACCAAAAAAGCCACAAAAATGCCACAAAAAAGCCATAAAAAAGCTACAACACACCAAAAAAGCTACAACACACAAAAGCCACAAAAAAGCCATAAAAAAGCTACAACACACCAAAAAAGCTACAACACACCAAAAATAGCCACAAAAAAGGCATAAAAAGCTACAACACACCAAAAAGAAAAAAAGTCTACAAAAAACTACAACACACCAAAAATAGCCACAAAAAATCCGTAAAAAAGCTATAACACACCAAAAATAGCCACAAAAAAGCCATAAAAAGCTACAACACACCAAAAAAGCTACAACACACCAAAAATAGCCACAAAAAAACATTAAAAAAAGCTATAAAACACCAAAAACGCCACAACACACCAAAAAAAAAAGCCACAACATAAACCAGGATCGCCACAGGGACTTAAAAGCCTTAAACAGGTTGTAAATTAAGTTGTCCAAGTGACTTATTTTTGTGTAAACTCCACCGCGCTGCAGAGCAACGTGAGACGAGACCGTGTGAAAGTTTAGTTTGTGTTGTTAGAAATGATTTTTTTTTTTGTTATTTTACAGCAACACACACGACTATAAATGAGTTCTGAATGAGATTTTATAATGAAAGTATTTGTGTTATTTAAAGCTAAAATAGCTCAAATGTTGCTGCTTGTTAATAACTGCATATTGTTCACTGACCATTTTAAGATCTGTCCAGGGACAACAGATGAAAAAAGCCTTTTGGATAATTCTGGTGCATTTACAGCTGTGTTAATTAATGTGCACTGTCCCTGTGAAATAAACCAATAAATAAAATAAAATAAAGCAGTGAGTAATGGTCATTATTAGAAGTGGATCTGGTGTTTTTCGCCTGCAAAACGGGTGCGATGTTGGTCTTGATTTTCATTTAAGTGGTCATAAAAAGGTCTTAACTTTGGGGGAGTCAAACCCGGGGACGCTCTGCAAATGCAAACGCCACAACACCAGAAAAAGCCAAACGGAAGAGGCAGTGGGACTCTCCTCCGACGGATCAAGTGAGGAGGATAAAGCGGGAAGTGAAAAATGTGAAAAACACACGAACAGAGAAGTGAACAAAGTTGGAAAAGTGAGTAAAAGTCATTTATTGTTTTACTCAAAAGTGAAAATCCATAATATTTTCCCCAATGTCTCTTCGGCTTCAAATAAACATTGTCGGTCCTTCGATGCGACGCTTTACCACGGCCGCCCTACTGGTCTGATGTGTTTAAAACTATATCGTTTGTATAAATTGTTAAAATGACATTTTTGTATTTAAGTATTTAATAATCTGACATCAGCCCCAAAAAACAGCTCATTTCCTTTTGTCTTATTATTGCAAAGAAACGACTTTTAACCTGGTGGAAACTGTGGCTCCGGGACCTCGCTAATACTTTACATCTAGAGAGAAAACGATACGTGTTAAAGGATAAACTATTGTCGTCTAAGAAACTCCGGAAACCTCTGCATCTGTGTGAGAAACGTTTCCAAATTCAGTTCAGATATTTGTACCTCAGAAGCTGTTTGCTTTCAGTTCAGTTTCTGCGTGATTTATTTTCATTTTTACACACCGAAAAGCACTGAGCGCCATTTATCCTCTGCAATTTCAGTTGTAAAATGCCTTTGGTTCAATAAAAATACGTAAAGACTAAAAAGTAATTTATTGTTTTGTGTCCAGGATCGTCCGTCGAAAACAATTTCCATCTTGATCCTCCCACTTCCACTGTGGCTTTTTTTGTCGCGTTGCGTCGTTTGCGTTTGTGACGAGGAAACGACATTAGAACAGATCGGAAAGTGTCAGGATCCGGTTCCTTTAATTGTGTAAATAGAGAAAAGTGTTTCAGGTTTGTTTTGTGGAGGCGGAGGAGGAGGAGCCGGAGGAACGAGAGGAGACGCAGCCCACACACAGAGCTCTAAAGTGGGGCATTCGTCAGTGTCAGCCCCTGGTCTAATCTCACTGCTCCCAACGCCCTGGAAGTCCAAGAGGAAGAGGAGAGGAGAGAGAGAGGGAGGAGAGAGGGAGTAGAGGACAAAAGAGAGGAGAGGGAGGATGAGGAGATAGGAAGAGAGAGAGAGAGAGAGACAGAGAGTAGAGGAAGAGGAGGAAGGGAGAGAGGAAGCCGCTGGTCAAATCTCACTGCTCCAAACAAGCCGGAAATCCAAGAGAAAGTGAAGAAAAGAGAGATAAAGGAGGAGAGAGGGAGTAAAGAGGGAGGAGAGAGGAATAGAGGGAGGATGAGGAGAGAGGAAGAGAGAGAGTAGAGGAAGAGGGAGGAGAGGAAGAGGAGAAAGGAAGAGAGGAGCCCCTGGTCTAATCTCACTGCTCCAAATGCCTCGAAGTCCAAGAGAAAGCAAAGAGCAGAGAGATGAGGAGGAGAGAGGGAGGAGAGAGGGAGGATGAAGAGAGAGGAAGAGGGAGGAGAGGAAGAGGAGAAAGGAAGAGAGGAGCCCCTGGTCTAATCTCACTGCTCCAAACACCCTGGAAGTCCAAGAGGAAGAGAAAAGCAGAGAGATAAGGAGGAGAGAGGGAAGAGAGAGGGAGGAGAGAGGAAGAAATGGAGGAGAGGGAGAGAGCAGGAAGAGGGAGGGAGAAAAGAGGGAGAGAGAGAAGAGGGAGGGAGCAGGAAGAGGAGGAAGGGAGAGAGGAGCCCCTAAATATAATCTCACAGCTCTGGAGTTTTTTCTTCTGGAGTTATTAGTTATTTTGGGATTATTATTCTGGAGTTATTATAGAGTTATTCTGGATTTATTTCGGAGTTACTGTGGATTTATTAATCTGGAATTATTCTAGAGTTATTCTAAACTTATTCTGGATTCATTTAGAGTTATTATTCTGGAGGTATTGTAGAGTTAATCTGGTGTTATTCTGGTTCTGTTGGGTCACGGCTCTTACATCAGGGGGAGGTTCTGTTGTGTCATGGCTCTTACAGCAGAGGGAGGTTCTGTTGGGTCACGGCTCTTACAGCGTGGGGAGGTTGTTGTGTCACGGCTCTTACAGCAGAGGGAGGTTCTGTTGTGTCATGGCTCTTACAGCAGAGGGAGGTTCTGTTGGGTCACGGCTCTTACAGCGGGGGGAGGTTGTTGTGTCACGGCTCTTACAGCAGGGGAGGTTCTGTTGGGTCACGGCTCTTACAGCAGGGGAGGTTGTTGGGTCACGGCTCTTACAGCAGGGGAGGTTCTGTTGGGTCACGGCTCTTACAGCAGGGGGAGGTTGTTGGGTCACGGCTCTTACAGCGGGGGGAGGTTGTTGTGTCACGGCTCTTTCTGCGGGGGGAGGTTCTGTTGGGTCACGGCTCTTACAGCAGGGGGAGGTTCTGTTGTGTCATGGCTCTTACAGCGGGGGGAGGTTCTGTTGTGTCATGGCTCTTACAGCAGAGGGAGGTTCTGTTGGGTCACGGCTCTTACAGCAGAGGGAGGTTCTGTTGGGTCACGGCTCTTACAGCAGGGGAGGTTCTGTTGGGTCACGGCTCTTACAGCGGGGGAGGTTGTTGGGTCACGGCTCTTACAGCAGGGGAGGTTCTGTTGGGTCACGGCTCTTACAGCAGGGGAGGTTCTGTTGGGTCACGGCTCTTACAGCAGGGGAGGTTGTTGGGTCACGGCTCTTACAGCGTGGGGAGGTTCTGTTGGGTCACGGCTCTTACAGCGTGGGGAGGTTCTGTTGGGTCACGGCTCTTACAGCAGGGGAGGTTCTGTTGGGTCACGGCTCTTACAGCGTGGGGAGGTTCTGTTGGGTCACGGCTCTTACAGCGTGGGGAGGTTCTGTTGGGTCACGGCTCTTACAGCGTGGGGAGGTTATTCTGGATTCATTTAGAGTTATTATTCTGGAGGTATTGTAGAGTTAATCTGGTGTTATTCTGGTTCTGTTGGGTCACGGCTCTTACATCAGGGGGAGGTTCTGTTGTGTCATGGCTCTTACAGCAGAGGGAGGTTCTGTTGGGTCACGGCTCTTACAGCGGGGGAGGTTCTGTTGGGTCACGGCTCTTACAGCAGAGGGAGGTTCTGTTGGGTCACTGCTCTTACAGCAGAGGGAGGTTCTGTTGGGTCACGGCTCTTACAGCAGGGGGAGGTTGTTGGGTCACGGCTCTTACATCAGGGGGTGGGTCTGTTGTGTCATGGCTCTTACAGCAGAGGGAGGTTCTGTTGGGTCACGGCTCTTACAGCGTGGGGAGGTTGTTGTGTCACGGCTCTTACAGCGGGGGGAGGTTCTGTTGGGTCACGGCTCTTACAGCAGGGGAGGTTGTTGGGTCACGGCTCTTACAGCAGGGGAGGTTGTTGGGTCACGGCTCTTACAGCGTGGGGAGGTTCTGTTGGGTCACGGCTCTTACAGCAGGGGGAGGTTGTTGGGTCACGGCTCTTACAGCGGGGGGAGGTTGTGGTTGGTAACGGCTCTTACAGCGGGGGGAGGTTCTGTTGTGTCATGGCTCTTACAGCAGAGGGAGGTTCTGTTGGGTCACGGCTCTTACAGCGGGGGGAGGTTGTTGTGTCACGGCTCTTACAGCGGGGGGAGTTTGCTCTTGACTCGGGGCAGAGGTGGAATCAGTTTTAATTCGAGCTCAGAGTAAAATGCAAATGTTTGTGAGTTTCAGCAGTGGGCGTCTCGTTAGACCACAGGCTGCAGCCAAAGCTCAGCACCACAAACTCGACTGCAAAGAACCGCTCTGACTTCTGTCTCTGAGCAGCTCTGGAGTTATTATTCTGGAGTTATTCTGGAGTTTCAGGAGTGGGCGTCTCGTCAGAGCACAGACTGCAGCCACAGCTCCTCACAAACTCACTGAACTCAAGAGGCCAACAGCCCTGACTCATTCTGGAGCTATTCTAAAGTCATTCTGGAGTTATTATTCTGGAGTCACTGGAGCATTATTCTGGAGATATTATTGTAGTGTTATTTTCACTGCAAAAAAGGCCTATCAAAAAATAAGAAAAAAAATACCAATTTTGAGGTAAAAATGCCGTATTTTAAGTGAAATTTTCTGCCAGTGCAGTAAGAAATTTCCACTTACCAAATTTTCTTAAAACAAGACGAAATCTGAATCTTGTTCTAAGCAGAAAACACGAGTTTCAAGTATTTATGGCAAGATTTTCACCTTATTGGTTTGAGAAGGAAGTTAAAGAGGCTTAACCTGGACTGAGTTAATATAAAAAGTGCTTAGAATAAGTTGTAATATCGAGATAAGATAAATCAGGATGAATATCTGGAAACAAGTAAAAAAAATCTCATCTTATTAAGTTAAAAAGTCTTAAAATTGATCTTTTAAGATGAATCTGCTTAATTCAAGTCAGTTTAACTATGCTAGAAAATCCTTTTTTGTAGAGTTGAAGTTATTCTGAAGTTATTCTAAAGTTATTCTGGAGTGATCCTGGAGTTACTGAAGGTTGTTTTGGAGCTCGTCTCATCCAGAGTTTGATCTTTATGAGACCGTAGATCGGGGGTCACAAACTGGAGGGACCGGGTGCGAGTCCAGACCCAGATGCCCTCCCATACGGACTCGAGTCAATACGCACATGTTCCTCTGTAGGAGCTGTGCTGACACTTACTTTGGTCCAGTTTTCGCTGTGTCCTTCTCAGACGCAGCAGAAAACAGCTCCATGGGGATTTACAGCTGAAATATTCTCACAGAGGGTTTTATCTTTCACTCACTCCTTATTTTACGTTATATAAACCCAGAAATGATAAAGATATGAATGTTTAAATACTTAGGATCCCGTTTATACACAACCTATTTCTCAGATTCTGTCTCATAAGGTTTAGTCAGAAAATGCTCCGCTGAGACATTTCTGTGTAATAAAATATAGTTTTAGGACGGAAGAGGAGAAGAAATCATCAAATCTTCACCAGCAAATAAAAAAAGTCTGATAGTTGCTCCCCCACCGTCTCTATTAAGAGCAGACGGACTATATTATATTATATAAAACAGCCTGAGAAACTCTCTTCTTATTTTCACTGAATATAAAGTCTGAGCTGTGAATCACTGAACCAAATGAACTGAAACACGTCACAGATGAACTGAAACTGTAGCAGGAGGTTCTACTGTACTGTGTGTGTGGGCCTCATGTTTCACTAATGTCACAGTGTTATTGGATTAAACTCATTAGGAGATTTTCCTCTAACTGGACCTTCCCAAACTTTAGTTAAATACTCAATAATTATCAATAATTCTGGTTATTTTGATCACACTAATATATTGTTTCTGAAGTCTGAGTGCAACAAAACTCTCTTCCCAAAAACATCCAAACACATTTTAAACAGCAGCAGAATATCTGTAACTTAAGGGTCAGTGTAAATAAATGCAGTTCACCCAAATTTAGGACCATGAAAAGTTTCCGTATCTCAGTATCTGGTGTCAGATTATGAAACGACCTGAGCCGAGACTCGACACCAGCTCCAGCCGGATGAATTTAAGAGGAAATATGAGGAAATGATATCGATGAACTATGAAAACAAAGAAAAGTTCTAAGTTTCATATGTTTTCTCCTGTGAAACTGTTGCATAACAGGAAACTGAACAAAATAGATTAAGTTGTAAGAAGGAAATGGGGTGAGTTTTAAAAAGTTATACTTCTTCCCCTTTTTGAACATGTGAACCTGTTTGGATCATATGTGTAAACGTGTAAATCTTATTTACAGTCTCCATTTGTTTTACAAAAAACAGCCTTGAAAATCATCAGTAACAGTCGCTTTAGAGCTCCTTCAAACCCATTATTTATCAAATATAAAGTACTGACATTTCATGATCGAGTTGACTTTAGAATATTACAAATAATGTACAAAGCAAATGGAAATGTTTGAAAAAAGAGTAATTACAGTGTGAAGGGAACAGAAGTATTTCAAAAACCTCCATTTAGAACCAAGGTGAAGGAACAGAGTGTTGCAGTAAAAGGTAAACTTATGGAACAACCTAAATGATAAAAGAATCTAAATCGCTGAATATATTTAAAAAACTGGTTAACTCAAGTGTATTAAATAATGATGAAAGTGTAAACTGAGACAGTGTCTGTGGCAAAGTGAAACATGAGATGAAAACATTTATGACTCATTTGAGTTAAATTAAGAGGCTGAACCAGAAATCAATTGTGAAAAGTAAATATATTTTTTGTAAAAAGGGGCAGAAAATATAAGATGTGTTCTTCTCTCTGCTCCTTTTCATTCTGATATTGTACTGTCCTGTAAAACAAAAAAAGCCTTTTCTTTTATAATGAAATAAATAAATAAATAAATAAATAAATAAATATATAGCAGTGCATGATTTGTTTTTGTTTTTGTTTTTTGCATATTTGAAATAAATTCATTCATTCATTCATACTCCTCCCGTAAACATATAAAGAAGTGGACTGAGGCAGTGCGACGTCACCCACAGCGTTCAGTCAAATGAAGCTCATCGATGCAGCAGTTATGGGGTGAATGTGTCGCTGAGCTCCACATTAGACACAGGAATTGCAGACTAGACTTTAATGAATTAGAATTTTAATCAGTGATTATTTTACATGTTACGATTTTAATAAAAGGCACTGTTCAAGAAGTAATAGTTATTATAAAACATGAAAAGCATCGTTTGCACTAGTTTAATTTCATCCTGTAACTTCTGACCCGACATATTCACAGACATGTTAAAAGTGCACTGTGTCCTACATACATATTCATACATATATACACATGTTCCCTTTGCTTTCCATCACTTCACTACTTTTCCTAGAACATTCTGCCGTATGTGGCACTGAACTTCATGATGTCCAAAGTATTTTCCACCATTAAAAACATTCACTTGAATAGATGCGACAGTCAGAGTTTCAGAATTAGCTCTGGCACAAAACTCGACAAACTTTCTGCGGAGTTATTTTGAGTCGTCGCGGCGTTCGCGGCTCTCACGCAGAGTCTGAGCTCGGGCCAAAAAGTCTGATTTTCTACAGTTGAAAATGAGTGAAGTTTGTCCAAGTTTGTCCGGCTTCATCAGAGCTCAGCTAATGCAGGTCAGGAGCGGAGGGGACGGGGTTTAAAAGGCGTTTTATTACGTAAAATCGGCTCCTGTGAGCTTTAAGACGCGTTAGAACATTGTTACCTCCTCAAGTTTGAGAGGAGAACTCAGCCTCAGTATGTAGTTTGTGTGGTAAATGTGTGTGAATGAAGCAAAACACAACTCAAGGTCTGTTTGCGTATGTTAAGTCCATATTGGCTACGCTCTGACTGCGCCTGAAGTGACCCAAATTCATTTTTTTCCCACCCCTGTGCGACCTGTATCTGATCTTTTAACGATAGTCTGAATGACACAGATCTGATTTTATCACATGCGACCCCAGGCCACTTGGACCTGTGCTCCTAAAACCGAAACATATCTGATCTTTAGACGTGCGACTTCAGTCTGAACGGGCAGGACACGTTCGTCCGACCTACACGTCATCAAATTGTGCACAAATATACCAGCGCTGCCACTAACCACTAATTTTTTCTAACAATTAATCTCTAATCTAAATGACAAATTTTCCCAAAAAAAATTCCAGTGGTTGCAGTTTTCACGTGTTCATTTATTTACGTTGTCTTTTCCTTTTCTGAAGCGCCTTCAGCATCTCCTGTGTGTTTTAAGGTGCTCAGCGCTCCACAGGCATTTCCTGTACTCCGCTCAGTATTTACACTGAGGAATAATGTGTTTAATGCAGCTTTACGCATATTTGTTTATGTTTTACAGAAAGGAAACTTAAAACCACACGGCTCATTTGCATAAACTGTAAACTCTGAAAAAAGCAGCTCTTTCCTTGTGCTGCTGCTTCAGCTTCTGTGGGACTAAAGGACTCGACTCAGTGAATATGAGTGTTCTCCCTGTGACAGAGGATGTTCTGCTGATGCCGAGTCTGTTCTGTGCGTATGTCGCGTTGGAGATGCTCATGTTAAACTTTTCAGAGATTATACATCTGTAATACGCATAGGCCGGTTTAAATCCTCGCCTCCTGTCGTTGTGGCATTGACTTTGTGGCGCATAAACATCGACGCAGATCCAGAAATCAAAAATAACAACGACGAGGCGACAGCGACAGCGACAGTGTCCGCTGAGTCGACGCAGAACTGTAATTCACCCTTTAGCTGCTGCTGCCATTTTCATATCGCTCTTATCTCAAAACCATCAAAACAGGGGAAGAGAAGAGACAGGGCGGCCAGCAGGGTGCACACAGCAAATACTAGTGGTGAGGAGGGGAATTACGTGAACTCAGACAAGGAAAAGTTCTCCTGACGAGCTTTTTGAGACCCAAAATAAATAGGCAAATATTCGACCAAAATAAATTGCTGTTGGCTAATTTACATATTTGATTATGCAAACTATGTAGAATAACTGTGGCAGCACTAAAATATACAACAACATTCTTCTCGTCGTACAAATATTGTGCATGAACTCTGTGTCAGTGAAGCAGCGAAGCGCAGAGAAATCCCACCACTCTTTTCCGTGACTCTGCACCCATATGTTCATTTCCACCGGACGTTGCTGCCGCTGCCCCACGAAACCACGGCCAAAACCCTCGTCCTTCTCCTTCCCAGTCTCCTCCTTCAAATAAATAAGCCGCACGTGTTCTGGCTCCGGTACGACAGCAACTTTTTTTAATCTCCAGGTGCCCAATGCAGCGTGTCCATGTTTAGATCCGCTGTGTGTGACGTCGTCGTGTCTCCTCATGCGGGACACTCTGCGGCGTTTAAAGTTCACGCTGGCGATCAGTTCAGTTCAGTTCATCTTTATTCCAGACTCATGGTCCATTTTTAAAACAAACAAGGACCGTGACCATACAAAACAAACATTTACATTTTTAAAAGCGCCGCACCAGTGTCTCCACCTGTTCGTGTTGCACTGAATCTCAAATTCGTGAGTGACGCTATCATTTCATTGTCCGATTTGTTCAGTCTGCAGATAAAACTGTAGGTTAAAGTTCTCAGTAGAGCCGCAGACTGTTCACTCGAGCAGTAACAAACAACTCAGTCGCACTCGTCCGTCGTGGCCTCCCTCAAAACCACCCGCAAAGCGTCACTGCGGCACCTGTGGCCTTTGCAAACTGGATTTTTTGTAATTAACCCAGAGGTGGGCTGTGGACAATATGATTTAAACAATAACAACTTTACATAATTCGTACAAGAGCCAAAGTTACACGTAAGAGTGTTTGCTTGAGCGTGGAGCGTCCTACACTGTCTGTACATATTATCATCATCTGCCATGTCACGCACAAGTCGCATTTAATTGGAAATGTGAACGACCTCGCGCAAAAATAGGATTTCACAATTGAGCGTTAAGCCGTGCGGCCTGAACGTGGCCTTTGTTTAACATAGGACTGTTGAAGTAAAAGGGGAACACCTCTCAAAAGCTGATCTCTCAGTCTTATCCGGCAACACAGATCGCTCACGCCTCCAGCTCTATCCACAAACAACCGTCTGTGCAAGATCTTACAACTAAAGAATGAAAAATAACAACGCAAAACCACAAGCTTTTCAGTGTAAATGTAAAAAAAACAGAAGGAACTACGCAGACCAAGATGCTTTGCTCCGTTGCGCCACAGCCGAAAGGACGAAATGCCTGTTGTGCATTATTTGAGTCCTTTATAGGCACAGTAATGAACCGGTAATGGCTTCAGACTTATTTTTACAGGAGCATTTCAGCCGCCGCTCCTCCCAGACACCTTCCCGCCGCACATAAACACCCGGACCAAACATCCAAAAGAGACATTCGCAAAAACACCAGAGCTCTTACCTTTATCCGACTATAATGGACTTCCCATAAGCCTCAGGAGTCTGCGGGCGCCAGGTTCTGTTTGACAGACGACTCCACCTGAGACAGAAACACACACGCACAGAATTAGGCAAAAACGAACTAGAAATGCCCTATTTAAAGAGAGAGCACAGTGGAGTTTTTGCCACTCAGTCCATGGCGATTGTATTGTTGCACCCAACGTGACCCAATGTCCTAACTGGGATTCACAGCTAAACTCTCTCTTGCATCATTTCAGGAACAGCCAGGTGTTGTATTTGACCAGGATTTAATGCAAAAAAGTGTGAAACGGCAACGATACAAAATACAAAGAAGTGTTCAGTAAGCAGCAAAATCGACAATGTCCTTTAAAGTTAGACTATGTAGACGATAACACAGTTAGCTCCATTACACTACTGGAACATCTCAAATAGCATCTATAAAATGTCACAAACTTGGACAAAGTGCTACAAATATACTCGCCAACATTCATATTTAACATAAAAACTTGCTCATGTTGCCACTCAAAGGGCTGAAAATGAGAGGACGGCGTCAGATTCTACAGCAAAACACATCATGGACTGACTGACATTCATCAAGCCGGTTCTTTTTCTTCTGGCCACCTACTGGCTAAATACACGACCATGATCGCGACGAGCGCCGTCCAGCCGGCTGGATGAACACAGTATAAAACCGTTTCAATACAGTGACGTTCAGGACTTTCAGGGACGCACCAGTCCAGATTTTCTGTTCCGATGTCGATCCTTGGGTCAATAAAATATCAACCAATACAAGGGCAGAGACTGAAAATATGAAGTATTTCCTTTAGTGCTGTCAAAAATATTGCGTTATTAATGAGTTAACGCAAAACTATTTTAATGCCGTTCATTTTTTTTTATCGTAAACTAGTTTTTTCATAAGATGTGGCCACTGCTGTAAGTTGGGAGATCTGACTGTAAACAGGAAAACTATAGGATCTGACTGTAAACAGGAAAACTATAGGATCTGACTGTAAACAGGAAAACTACAGGATCTGACCGTAAACAGGAAAACTACAGGATCTGACTGTAAACAGGAAAACTACAGGATCTGACTGTAAACAGGAAAACTACAGGATCTGACTGTAAACAGGAAAACTACAGGATCTGACTGTAAACAGGAAAACTACAGGATCTGACTGTAAACAGGAAAACTACAGGATCTGACCGTAAACAGGAAAACTACAGGATCTGACCGTAAACAGGAAAACTACAGGATCTGACCGTAAACAGGAAAACTACAGGATCTGACCGTAAACAGGAAAACTACAGGATCTGACCGTAAACAAGCAAACTACAGGATCTGACAGTAAACAGGAAAACTACAGGATCTGACAGTAAACAGGAAAACTACAGGATCTGACCGTAAACAGGAAAACTACAGGATCTGACCGTAAACATGTAAACAGGAAAACTACAGGATCTGACCGTAAACAGGAAAACTACAGGATCTGACCGCAAACAGGAAAACTACAGGATCTGACCGTAAACAGGAAAACTACAGGATCTGACCGTAAACATGTAAACAGGAAAACTAAAGGATCTGACCGTAAACAGGAAAACTACAGGATCTGACCGCAAACAGGAAAACTACAGGATCTGACCGTAAACATGTAAACAGGAAAACTACAGGATCTGACCGTAAACATGTAAACAGGAAAACTACAGGATCTGACCGTAAACATGTAAACAGGAAAACTAAAGGATCTGACCGTAAACAGGAAAACTACAGGATCTGACCGCAAACAGGAAAACTACAGGATCTGACCGTAAACAGGAAAACTACAGGATCTGACTGTAAACAGGAAAACTACAGGATCTGACTGTAAACAGGAAAACTACAAGATCTGACCGTAAACAGGAAATTACAGGATCTGACTGTAAACAGGAAAACTACAGGATCTGACGTCTCCTCCTATCCTCACTGCTCTGAGCTGTTGTTCTCTCCATAAACTGTTGGAGGAGCGAATCGCAGCGGGACTCACATCTGTCTCACTATTCAAGAGATATTTCTGTCGCTGGACTTATTTTCTCATTTGCCGTGCACCGTGTGACGTCATCGCCCGAGTACCAAACACTGTCTGTAATGTCGCAGATGGAAATTAGCTCCAAGAGCCAGAGTCTGGTACAAAACACCTTTGCATTTATTTTGTGATTAATGCTCCTCTACATTGTGCCTGTCAAATAAATCAAATAAACTAAACAAACACATTCTAAATTGGGTCACACCCGGGTTTGGATGGTTTATATAAATAAAATAGTGAATGGATCATGTAAGATTTTGCATTCTCGTGTCTGAGGAGCTTCTGTCGCTGCATTTTTTTTTGCTTTATGCTTATTCGTAAACAGGGATTTCTGTATTTTGGCAAAACAAATTTATGCTCCTCTTTACTGTTGGCGGGGATCAGATTAGTCAAGAATTGTGATAGTCCTGGTTTAGTCCTGGTTTAGACCTGATGTAGTCCTGGTTTAATCATTGCTTAGTCCTGGTTTAGTATTTAGAATCAAATTGGTCAAAAACAGGGACACCTGGGACATTTCTTGGATTAAACTGGGACAAATCAGTGGTTTTGTATAAATCTGCTGGGACGGGGGCCACAGGGCTCAGAACTGGGACTGTCCTGGATAAACAGGGACTTAGTAAATCAGGGTTGTGGCGAGAAACACGGTCACAAACACAGATGCTATAAAAAAAAAACATTTGTACAAAGCCTATTCACTTTTCTATGTTGATAAGAGGCTTAAAATGATTATTCAAGGGACAAAAATGTGCGATTAACCAAGAGTTAACTATGGCATTCATGAGATTAATCACAATTTAATATTTTAATCGACTGACAGCACTAACTTCCTTTAAACACAAACAGACTAAGGTCAAAAATAAATAAATAAAAGTTATAAAAGTATTCCAAAAATGATCCCTGGGTTTTGAAATTACAGAAACGGTTTGTAAAAATACAAGTTATTTGACGTTTTGGGCCAACATTTGTCATTAAATTGCCTCATTACCCCAGTTTAAAGACCGAACTGGGATATAGACTGAACCGACATCTTGAAAGCCAGAATCGGATCCACCAAAATGTTCAATATTTAGTTGTTTGTAGAGGAAGTCGTGGTACTTTGTGTGGATTAAAACAGCCCCAGAAGACCCCGGCTGAGCCTGTGCGCCGCATATTGAGAAACACGGCTCCATAATAGTCCATTCTGAGCAGAGAAATCTTAGTTGGACATTAGCATTGGCAGCTGTCAGGGCTCCATCCGTCTTCATTAGAATGTGCAGTGACATCTTTAAGTGCCGCGGGACCAGCCAAACCACCGAATAAAACGAGATTCATTTCCATAAGGGACATTCGGGAGGCTCGGGTCGGCCACGAAATTCACTGTAGACACTGTTCGGAGTCTCGGCGTACGCACACACCACTGGATCGTTCACAGTTATACACTTTAAAGGTCCCGTACCACATTTTTACCATGTGTTTAAGCAAAATGTGTCCAGATATACTGTATAAGCAGCTCTTGAGGTCAAAATGCATCTGATTATTAAGCGTTTTATTGTTTGATAATCAAGAAATTGTGTTAGTTTCGCAGCAAAAAAGTGCTTCTAAACTCATCCTGGTGAATAATTCGGACGCTCTGAATGCGTAAGGGAAGTGAGGAAGAACTTTGGAGCACTGCCAACGGTTTTAATTGAACTAAACGGAAATGCAAAAGGTAAAAAACGTATAAAAATATATTAAACGTGTCAAGCAGGTGATGCCACAGGGACAAGTTACTGCTCAGATCTCTAAATAAGAATGTATGTTTATAGGGCGTCGTTTTCAAGTAATAACATGTGTAGTTAATGGAATAAATGCAAAATGGAAGAAAGAAATGACATCTCTATGGAAATAACACCAGAAAAGTGACGTAGTGCACCTTTAAGGCATTTTAAAGGGGGTAAGGGGCACGATTCCTCACTACATCACTCGTGCTCACAAGACAGTTCTCCATAAAAATACAAAAACATGAGAGAAAACTGTAGTGCTGAGAGACCTTCTGTGTAATGAGTGTAATTTATTTATTTTTTACAGTTATTTTGGCACAAATATATCAGTGTTTTTATAAATCTCCATTTTATAACTAGTCGAGCGTCAGACCTCGAGACCAGGTCCAAACGCGGTCGAGTCCAAGACAAGACTGAGTTCAGACGCGGTCGAGTCCAAGACAAGACCGAGTCCAGACGCGGTCGAGTCCAAGACAAGACCGAGTCCAAACGCGGTCGAGTCCAAGACAAGACCGAGTCCAAACGCGGTCGAGTCCAAGACAAGACCGAGTCCAAATGCAGTCGAGTCCAAGACAAGACCGAGTCCAAGACAAGACCGAGTCCAAGACAAGACCGAGTCCAAACGCGGTCGAGTCCAAGACAAGACCGAGTCCAGACGCGGTCGAGTCCAAGACAAGACCGAGTCCAAACGCGGTCGAGTCCAAGACAAGACCGAGTCCAAATGCAGTCGAGTCCAAGACAAGACCGAGTCGAGACGGGGTCGAGTCCAAGACAAGACCGAGTCCAGACGCGGTCGAGTCCAAGACAAGACCGAGTCCAAACCAGTTGAGTCCGAGACAAGTCCAAGTCCAGTACGGTTGAGTCCGAGTCTAAATACAGTCGAGTCCAAAAGCAGTCGAGTTCAAGATGAGACCGAGTCCAAATGCAATCGAGTCTGAGACAAGGCCGAGTCCACAGCCCATCAAGACCAAAGTGAGACCATCGGTGTCATTTTTAGCATTTATTATTATTTTTTTTACAGTTACTTTGGTCGAGTTTGAGACAAGAAAAAGTCCAAATGTGGCCAAGTCCGAGACAAGTTCAAGTCCAAGCGTAGACTGTAAAAAAGAAAAACTCTCGGGACCAAGACCCGGTCTCAAATACTACGACATTAGAAAACTCTAAGAACCACTTCACAAACCTGATGCGCTGCACAGTAGATTCATTAGCAGGTGTTGTGATAGCGACAATAACGGTAACACAGTGATATAAATATGTTGCGTCAGCAGTTCGTGCCTCATAGACGTGTTACCGTCTCTTTAATCTGAGCTCGTTCCGGAGTTTTCACGGTGAAATGCCCTGGATCAGAGGAATCACAGCTACGTTCTTTCTAATAGAGTAAACAGCACTATTGGCTTGTTTGGCCCATAATTGGGAGTGTTGTTGTCAAAAAGTACAAAAAAAAAACCCAAAACAAAACATTTTCACACAAATCGAAATTAGCATCTCGCGCCGAAAAGGTCGTTTGAGCCGAAACAACGGGCGCCAACAGCTCTGGGAGTGAAGAGAGGAGAGAGGAAAACTGTGAGCTAAAACTCAACGTTCAGATGTTTTAGCGCTAAGTGCGAGTGCCAAAACTAAGACGAGGGGAGCCAAAACCAATACGGCATTATGATCACATTAAAAAGCATAAGGCTAGGACACTTGTTTTACCCAAACACTGCCTGAAATGTTCCACAGTGTGACTTTAAACAGCTCTACTTTACATTTATCCACTTACAGGTGGTTTTAGAGCTCAAAAATACCTTAAAAAACAACATTCTGACTGTGTACAACATTCTGACTGTGTGCCTCTCCACAGATCTGACCTGTAACTTGGTCTGGTTTGGTCTCCATGTTGTGAATAGGGCCAATATGGGCACTTGGAAACATATCAGCCTAAATCTTTCCTGTTTTCCCTCGTTCTCAGACTCTATATTCTGCCCATTTAATCCAGTTCACAGACAGATAAATGTCCTGATCTGTGGCAGGGCATCAGGATTTATCTGAGGAGTCATTTGTCATCACCATGTGTGTTTGTTTACAGCCGCTCAGTGTGAGTCTGGATTAAAGGACAGTTCTTAGTGCTGATCTGAGAGGAGCCTGTGTGAGGCTGAGTGTTGAAATGTGTCGGTGTGAAGCTCGTTTTGGTTCTTTCTCGTTGGTTAGCGATTAGCTGCTGTAGCTCACACACATAAACAGGCTGTTTTCTCTTCTGTTAGCGACTGTAAAGTGACTATAGTGGCCGTATATGTGTTACTGGACACACACTGATAATGACATGAGCTGTGAATAAAAGTGTGAATTATCGGCATTTAGCAGATCATTAATTACCGCGGCGCACACGCATTTACCGCTAAAGGCTAATAGCGGTAGTTTACTTTCAGTACTTTCTTTACTGGCGAGAATATCGTACAAAAACACCATTAGGCCAAACTACTGTCTTTAAATATGACGTAAAGAGGCAGAAGAACAAGAAATGTCGCCTAAATAAACCCGACTGAAAATCCAACAGAGCCAAACCGAAGTTTCATAAACAACCGAAGATTTACAGTGAATTTTTACCTCATAAATATATCGGCAGCTCCAACTCCCATTTTATCGGTATCATATCGACCACATCAAAATCCACATCGGTCGGGCCCTAGTTGTGAACTCGGCTACAACTACAAAATTAAATAAAAATGTGTTAACTTCAGTTTCAGTGGCTTTTGGTCAAATCATTACTTTTTGTGTGATAACTCGTGTTGTTCTCCTGACTCGTCTGACAGTTCAATCTTCTTCCGATGAGTTTTCAAAGACGACGTCAATTTTCAGAATGCAGAGCCACCAGCGCCATCTATGGGTGAAAATATCTGGTGCGACAACTCAAAGAAAAATAATCCTTTTTCTGGTTTAAAATAACAAACACAACTATTACACAGCCTTTTAACTTCTTGTGGTCTTGTAATGAATTCAACGCGACTATTATTACTCATCAATCTGTAAATTTAACTGTGTAATGCCAAAATCCGTGGCGATAGAAAGGTTTAATGCCGCACTGCGAAACATTCCAGACAAAGCAACAACATCTCCTTGGAAGAAAAGCATTTCATAGTTACACAATTCAAAGTGAAGTTTCTAATTTGGTTCCCAGTCGGACCTGGGCAGCCGATAACACATAAAGTAGAGGTAATTTCATAACTGTCACCTGGCAACCGTAATTACCGTAATTTCCGGACTATTGAGCGCACCTGAATATGAGCCAAATCATCTCAATTTTAAAAGAAAAGAAAAAAACTGGACATATACAGGCTGCACTTGTGTCTAAGCTGCAGGTGTGCGAGATATTTACAAAGAAAGACGGTACACGGAAAGAGTTTAAGATTCTGAAGTAAAAACCGGTACATGCTTTTTCCCCAACTGTTCCTGTAGCCTCTGGAAGTCTGAAAATAAAGTTTGCACCTCCTTTTTTTTTTTGCAAACAACATGCAGAATAACTCACTAACTTTCTGAAAAAAATGATCTGGTTCCCTGGAGGTCAGAGGTGCTGCAGAAATGTGCTGAATTATTATGAATTTTTTAACTGAGGAAACTGTAACTGGACAGAAAATTTAGGCGTCGGGTCATTGACCCAGATACGATATATTTTAAATATCGAGAAATCGCCCGTCCCTCGGTAACCCCGTAAACTTACCCGGCAACAAAAACGTAAAATGAGCCAAAACTTGTCAGATTTACACAATAGTTTTGAGTTGACAAATTCATAACGGCAGCTTTGTTTTGTTAAATGAACGTTTAAACTGCCAAAACTCTGTTCCTCGCTCGTAAATTATCTCTGCCTCTTGGATGGAATTTCCAGTGTCGATGACAAAGGGAGAAAACTGTGGAGGAACGGGGATTTTATTGCTTTGGATGTTCCGCAGTACGGCATTACACTGATGAATTCTGTTTAAATGAGCAGGTCGCACCGTCAGGCCAAGTTACAGGTCAAAACGCAGATATTTTCAAGGTATTTCGAGCACATTCCCTCCACCTTAGCATTGGTGCACTGACTTCCAGTTTGTTTTAGAGTTGATTTTAAGATTTTATCGTTTGTTTTTAAAGCTTTGAATGTTCTGGCCCCACAAGCACCTCGGACTTTCTCCAAATTTACACCCCCGTCTGCCCTCTGAGGTCCGAGGGCCTGTTCCAGCTCGTGGGGCCCAAGAACCAGGGGGAACGGGGCTTTTTCTGTGGTCGGCCCCAACGTCTCTGGAACGACCTGCGCCCCCAGGTCCCAACAGCCCCCCCTAGAGGAGTGGAGGGTTTTATTCTCGTCTTAAGACTCACTTTTAACTTTATTTCTATCGCGCTTTCCACAGACACGTCCCCAGAGACGCTTTACACAGCAGTTCATTCATTCACTCCAGACCCCGGTGGTGGTGTAAACTACTGCCACAGCTGCCCTGGGACAGACTGACGGAGGCGCGGCTGCCAGACATCACCACTTTCACACCTGCAGAGCATGTTTTGAGTTGATGGGGGAAACTGGAGCCCGGAGGAAACCCATCCAGACACGGGGAGAACATGCAAACTCCACACAGAAAGGCCCGGGCGACCCGGGGATCGATTTTATGTATATTCTTGCTCTTATTTGAGTTTACTAGATTTAGTTCTAGGACTAGTGGAGACAAATAGAGCTTTATTTTTTATTTCTATTGGATGTTTTATTTATTATGGTGCAGCTTTGGAAACTCTTTTGTTTATGAAATGTGCTGTATAAATAAAGTGGATTGGATTGGATATCTGTTGAGCAATAGACTGATGACTGATTCAAGATGCGAGATAGAGAAGATGAATACCGCACTGTGGAACATTCCAGGCAACAAAACAAAAATATTTTCCGTGGTAAAAAAAAAGTCCTATCAGCAGGAAATGAGGCCCTATGTCCAAAAGTCAGAACTGTCCCTTTAAGAGAACGTGTCCAGTAAAATGATTTGTCCCTGCAGCAAGATTTTCACTATTTTAAAGCCCTTTTCTGATAGATTTATGTGTTTATATCTTTCCGTTTGAGAGAAAACCTCAGCCTAAATCTGCAGGATTTAAGTGTGAATGAAACAAAACAAACTCCAGGTCCGTTTGTGACGAGGAAACAACGTTTTAACAGACACCAGAAGCTAAAGGGAATAACGTTCACGAGGATACGGTGGGTGCGCTGGGGACAAGACTCGGACCAATTACAACCGTGTGCGACGAGCCAAAGCAGATCTGGACCCGAGCCTGGACCCGGAGCCAGGACTGAGCCTGGTCCAAGTCCTGTCCCGGATCCAAGACCGCTCTGTGTACACACATCACTCACACGTATCCGTCTGACGCTGACACTGCTGCTGCTGCACTTACACCACTGTGTTTAGGAAAGAGTCGCCATGGAGACAAGAAGCAGGTGGCAGACCGGCTTCCAGAAATGTTACGTAATGAATCTTTAAATCAGTAAAATATAGAGAATGCGCTGTAGTCAACAAAAGAAATTCTGGTGGACTAAGGACTTGTCTTGCAGATTTATTAGTCGACTAAAAAGGGGACGTGGTCAAAACCCAAACTCTACACTACAAATACGGAACTTAGAACTGCTGACCTCAATGAGCTTCATTTGGCAAAGCAGGAAGACGTTTGGAAACATGTGATGGCAACTTCCGGCAGGTCTGTTTATTTCTTTTGTCCATTCTTTTGTTCTTTCTTTCATTCTTTCCTTTGTTCGTTACTTTGTTCTTTTTTTCGTTGTTTCTGTTGTGCGTTCGTCCGTTCGTTCTTTTTTTCGTTCGTTTGTTTTTTCAATCTTTCGTTTGTTCGTTCTTTCATCCATTTGTCCTTTCCTTCATTCACTGTTTCTGTCATTCATTCATTTGTCCCTTCTTTATTCCGTCCGTTTGTTCTTCCGTTTGCGTTTTCTTTCATTGTTTGTCACTCGTTCATTCCTTCTTTCGCTCGTCTATTTGTCCTTTGTTCGTTCTTTCTTTCGTCCGTTCGTTCTTTCATTTGTTCCTTCTTTCGTTGTTTCTGTCGTTCGTTCGTTCTTTCTTTCTTCTGTCCTTTCACTCGTTCTTTCGTTTGTGACGTAAGCGTAATTAGAGCCGAAGCAGAAGAAGAAATCCACTGCCGTTGGGTTCATGTTTGTTGCTTTGTGTTTAACTGAAGTGATTTATTTCCTGTTTGAACATTTTACTTGTGACGAAGTTATTTTACATAAACGTGTGTGTGTTCGGTAAATACTCTTTTTCTATTCGTCTATTCTCCCGCTCGACCTCTCGGGGCTTCAGATTCCCGCATTCAAACCGTTTTATTTACCGAGGATTTCCCCCGTGTGGAGTCTTTATTTCACATTAGCCTGAGGTTCACAAACGTTTCACTTCCTGCATCCGGACGGGGGGAAAACCCGGAGTTAGTTCGACGATCCTCTGTTACAAAACGCCGTCCGGAGCCAAAAAGATGAAATGATGATTTCCGTCGCCGCGGTGATACAAATCCACGACGTGAAGATTCAACGAGATTTTATCCCACGATCCATTTTAGCATCGGCCTGATTTGGGAGAAGGATGAAGAGAAGAGCGAGGGACGATGAACTGAAGAGAGGAGAGAAAAGGAGAGAATGACTAAAGTAAAGATATGGAGAGAGGAGAGGGGGGAGCTCTTTCTTTCGTTCATTCGTTCTTTCGGTCTTTCGATCTTTCGTTCGATTGTTCTTCCTTTCATTAATTTGTTACTTCTTTCTTTCGGTCTTTCATTTGTTCTTTCGTTTGTCCATTCTTTCGCTCTTTCTTTCATTCGTTCTTCCTTTCTTTCTTATTTTTGTGATTTCATTTGTTCTTTCTTTCAGTCCTTTCGCTCTTTCTTTTGTCCATTGGTTCTTTCGTTTCTTTTTTCATTCTTTAGTTTGTTCTTTCGTTCTTTCTTTCTTTGTTGCTGTCGTTCTTTTGTTCTTTCTTTGTTTTTGGCGTTTGTTCTTTCGTTCTTTGTTTGTTTTTGGCGTTTGTTCTTTCGTTCTTTGTTTGTTTTTGTCATTTGTTCTTTCGTTCATTCGTTCTTTCGGTCTTTCGATCTTTCGTTCGATTGTTCTTCCTTTCATTAATTTGTTCCTTCTTTCTTTCGGTCTTTCATTTGTTCTTTCGTTTGTCCATTCTTTCGCTCTTTCTTTTCGTTCTTCCTTTCTTTCTTATTTTTGTTATTTCATTTGTTCTTTCTTTCAGTCCTTTCGCTCTTTCTTTTGTCCATTGGTTCTTTCGTTTCTTTTTTCATTCTTTAGTTTGTTCTTTCGTTCTTTCTTTCTTTGTTTTTGTCGTTTGTTCTTTTGTTCTTTCTTTGTTTTTGTCGTTTGTTCTTTCGTTCTTTGTTTGTTTTTGTCATTTGTTCTTTCGTTTGTTCTTTGTTTTTGTCGTTTGTTCTTTCGTTTGTTCTTTGTTTCTGTCATTTGTTCTTTTGTTCTTTCTTTGTTTCTTTTTGTCGTTTGTTCTTTGTTTGTTTTTGTCGTTTGTTCTTTCGTTTGCTCTTTAGTTCTTTCTTTCTTTGTTTCTGTCATTTGTTCTTTTGTTCCTTCTTTGTTTGTTTTTGTTGTTTGTTCTTTCGTTTGTTCTTTCTTTCGTTGTTTCTTTCGTTGTTTCTGCCGGTTCATTTGTTCTGTCTTTCTTTCGTTCCTTTGTTCTTTCTTATAAGATAAGATAAACTTTATTGTCCCCAAGAGGAAATTAGTTTGGGGCAGCTTAAAAAACACGCGAAAAGTTTCCAAGATCCGCGCCGATAATTATTGCACAGTTATTGCACCATTAAATAAAGTAACTAAATGCACCTTTGTTGTGCAGATTTGTTGTTCTTTCGTTCTTTCTTTCTCAGATTGAGTCTAACTCGAGTCACAGACCTTCAGACGGAGCAGTGCCTCCATGTAGCGTCACACTCGGGGGGGAATATTGACGACAGCAGCTCGATCCGATCCGACAGACTCATTTGTGGCGTCATCATTTCATAAAATACGGCGTCTTTATCGGCTCCGGCGGCGCTTTATAAAAACGTGTCCAGTGTCTCTGATCGTCTCCTGTGAAATCATCTTTTAAAATGATGTAACGTCGCATTAAGTCCGAGGGTGAAATATGATCCCAGAATCCCTCTCTGCGCTCACAGTTCAGCAGCGTTAGCCAGCGCCCGTTCCGCTGTAATGCCGTTAGCCGCAGCCGCTGATGCTAATCCTAAACTAAATCGATCTGTCTCCTGATCCCCGCACGGCCCCGGGAACAGAACCGTGAAACCTCTGGAAACGGGACGGGAAACATTTTAAAACTATAAAAAAAAGATTAGTTTCTGCTGAACTTTTCAAATATTGACAGTGGCAGGAGCATAAATCTGTGTTTAACATTTATATGAAGTATTTTTTGTGTAAAATGTCATGTGGTGTGTAAAAGTCTGTGTTATTCTATAAAATATTAATCAAAAGCCGATAGACTTTTCCACAGCCTCAGGTCATTTTTCATCATTAGTTTTGTGGAGTTTGTCGCGTCAACTGAGCAGAAATGACGTCCTATAATTACCACAGAAATAATAATGAATCATTTTATAAATAAACTCACACAAATGAAACTGTCACAGCACAAAACAGCACAAACCAAATACGTTTTCTATCATTTTCTTCCCGTTTTGAGGCTGTTTCACATTCTGAGGTTCTGGACGACGTCACCGGCCCAAAATAAAACTCCAAATATCTTAAAAAACAGAATCGCACAAACGAAACTTTTTGCAGCACAAACGAAGCACAAACGATTGACATTGATTGTGGCCATACCGTCCTGTCAGATCTCAGAAGCTCAGCAGGGCCTGGTCAGTACTTGGATGGGAGACACTGGGAATTCCAGGTGCCACAGGGGGGCGCCAAATAAAAAAACTGTCATCGTGTCCTTAGGCAAGACACTTCACCCACACTGCCTAGTATGAAAAGTATGAAAGTGATGTGAGCAGGGCAGGACTCCCTTGAAAAAGAGATTAGTGTCTCAATGGGACTTTCCTGGGACACATGGGAGGAACTATCCAGACTTTTTATTTTTAAAGAACGAAGAAAACTGGATTAACAGCACCGTTTTGTGGACTCGAGTCATGATTTACGGAGGATAATTTCTCTGGATCATGTGGATCAGATGCTGCACTTTAAATGTTCCACTTTACATCAGGTGAGTAATAAAGTCTTTATTTTCGCTCTATCCTGAGTTTGTTTGTTGCGTCTCTGTGTCCGTCGCTCCTCTGCCCCCGACTCTGTTTTATCGTCTGTTTCCGTCGCGTTGTTGATGTTCGGTGGTTCTGATCTGACACTGACTCCACACACGAGGAGCAGCGGCTTCAGAATCCGTGAACTCGGGGAGAAGAAATCGCAGCCAAAATCGAGCAAATTCTCCTGTAGTGTGTGGAGGCCTTAACTAACTTGGTAGAAACTCCTGGGCCATTCACAACAAAATCATAAATCATGAACTCATGAATTTTAAAGAAATGCACAAACAAGAAATCAAGAAATGGGCCCAAACTTTGCGTTCTTGTTGGGTTCCACGGTTCGCTCGGATCGTCAATATTCGCTCTGTGGATGTTTGAAAGTCGTTTAATCTGACGTTTTCACTCGGAATACGGAAAAGACCTTTTCCTTCTTCCTTCCTTCTATTTGTGTGTCCGATAATGCAGCAGGAGTTCACCATTATCGCTGATAAACTGAAAGACGCAAAGTCGTGCACTGGGTTTATGTTTTTCTGCCGCCAGCCTCACTATTTCCCATCATGAAACACATTTAATAACAGTTCTGTGAGCTGAAACCTGCACGTACAGTGGTCGAATCTATAGTAGTTTTACACTGCAAAAAAGGATTTTCTAACATCGTTAAACTGACTTGAATTAAGCAGATTCATCTTAAAAGATCAATTTTAAGATTTTTTGACTTGTTTCAAGATATTCATCCTGATTTATCTTATCTCGATATTACAACTTATTCTAAGCACTTTTTATATTAACTCAGTCCAGGTTAAGCCTCTTTAACTTCCTTCCCAAACCAATAAGGGGAAAAATCTGTCCATAAATACTTGAAACTCGTGTTTTCTGCTTAGAACAAGATTCATATTTCGTCTTGTTTTAAGAAAACTTTGTAAGTGAAAATTTCTTACTGCACTGGCAGAAAATTTCACTTAAAATAGGGCATTTTTACCTCAAAATTTGTACTTTTTTCTTATTTTTGACAGGCCTTTCTTGCAGTGTAATCCATAACAGTACACAGCAAAAAAGCTCGGCCAAAATGTCAGATCTAAACACTTAAATCTATCAGAAAATGGCTTAAAAGTAGTGAAATGATCCGTCCATGCAACAAGATCATTCCACTTCACAAGTTCTCTTCAAATAAACAACCTCTAGACGGGAATGAAGCGTCTCAGAACGAGTAAGTCGATAATAGATCTGAAAACACGATGAAAAAACCCGATCGAAGTTCTAAAATCTTGGCCCGATCAGAGAAATTTGCATACATTTGTTGTTTTCTTGCAGCCTGTGAGTCCTGCTGCTGACGCGAGCTCTGCCAAATGTGAAATATGTTTGGAGAGCGGCGGAATTAGAGCGAAAACGACTAATTAAAAAGATGAAGACGCGCAGATACAGACGAGAAGAGAGTGTAATCCACAAACGTTTGGGAAAGTCATTATTGGAAGATTATGAAGAAACAGAAGATTTTATGACGAGACGAACTGTGCAGAGAAAAGCTACAGACCGACCAGGGTTTATTTATGTCACTCCTTTGTAAGTTTGTGAATAGAACGAGTTTTTATCAGAACTACCATAAAATACCAAATAGGAGCCGGATTGCAGTTAAACGCCGGGTGCAGGGGTGTATTTGGGTAAATAATCCACTGCAAACCCGAACGTTCAAAGTAATTAAACAGATGATGTTGTGCACAAGTTTTAGAAATAGTTGTACTCACTTAATTGTGTCAAATTGCTGTAAAAATGTTCTTTTATTGAGTCATTTTAACTAATATTTTCTGATTAACCTCTTGAGACCCTGTGGCCTCATAAAAGGACATTCCATTTTTGCCTCTTAGCACCATGATATTCCTTTTTCTTTTTTTTTTTTCACCTGTCAGCCATATTGAGGGACTCTTCCTGTGCGATCGTGTGCTGATATCACAATATTACACCAAATTTCAATGAAAAAAATGGCGGGGAATCAACAAAAAACCTCTACAGCAAAGAAAAAGCAGCATGGTGTATATATATATATAATATCTGGGTGGTTCTGCTTCTGGAGAGGAAACTGCTGCCTCCATTTTGTACCTTGCACTTTTTGCACGTCCACTCTTTTTGTAACGATTGAAAACCAAAAAAAATGAAAACTGGACCACGTTTTCACGCCTTTGTCCGTGTTTTTAACCCGCTCACGGTCGACCTGCGTCACATTTGGCAGGTTTAGAGCTGGAAATAAACAGCTGAATGCTGCTTTTTATCTGTACATTTGAGTGTTTTTACATTTTTAAAACAACGGTGTCTGTTGATGTCACGCAGTAAGATCGACCCATTGTTCTCATATGAGCAAAAAATACTTCCTGTATAAAAACTGTTTAGTTATTATACTTAATAGGTCCCACTTATCCCAAATAGTAAGAAGAAATAAAAAATGCTGCACACCAGACAAAAGCTCAGGTGTCAGGAGGTTAAAGTGTGGGTATAATTGAACGTAACTTAAAAACATAGATGAGGCACAACTTAGTAGAATTAAGTCATTAAACGTCCTGTTATTTCTGTTGTTTCAAATGGAGATGATTTAAAAATAAACTTTATTTATACGGCACAGGCTAAAATCCAAAACTACTGCCTGATATTTGAGTTGAGTTTCATTGAGCCGTTTTCAAAAGGTACAAGCAGTTTTGCCATCCAACTTTTTAAGTTCTGGAAGATTGTGACTTTCAAAAACTGCGTTAGTGTTTCTATATTAAAATTTAATTTAAATGCACAAGGATAAAATAATGAAGGACGACGTGACCAAGGGAAATGTTTAAAGTTAACGAAAGCGCGAGAGAAACCGGCAGGTTCACAACAAATACAAACAACAAAAAGCCACAACGCACCAAAAAAAAGCCACGACAGAAGTGACTGCAGGACTCAATTTTCAGACGGACCAAACGAGGAGGATGAAGCGGGAAGTGAATGGGAAAAGCTGAAGAAGAAGAATGTGAAAAGTAAAGGAACGGAGAAGTGGAGGAAGTTGGAAACGGACGTTAAATTTAAGGTTTTTGGGGTTTTTTGATCTGTGAAAAGAGCAGAGTTTATAAGATTTATTTTTCTTCCTTGCTCCTGAAGTGACCCAAATCCGATTCTTCTCCCGTGTGTGACCTGTATCTGATCTCTTACCGCCCGCCTGAAAGACACAGATCTAAGTTTTTCAAATGTGACCCAGGCCGCTTGGATCTGTGCTCCTAAAACTGAAACATATCTGATCTTTGGACGTGTGACTTCAGTCTGAACGGGCAGGACACGTTCATCCGACCCACACGTCATCAAGAAGCGAGAGTTCGGCTGTTGTGCTGTAACGAGCTCCTGTTGTGAGCCAAAACAGCCCAACGTCAACGTGTTTGATGCTGAAACAGGCCGAGGACGTGTTTCCTCCTGTGGTACGACGGCATATTTAAACTCTCCGGGAGCTCAGTGCAGCTCCACGTTTCGGCGACTTCTGTAAACCCTGAGCTGCTGCTGTGACGTCGCCCGATGTCTCCCGGGCTCATGCGGGACCCTTTTGGGGCGTTTAAAGTTCACACTGGAGATCACAGACGAGTCGCGTTTAATTGGAAATGTGAATAACCTCACAAAAAAAATCACATTTCACAAAAAAGTCTGAATTGAGCATTAGGCCCTGCAGTCTGAACGTGGCCAAAGACGAGGCAAATAATGGTTGGAATATGTATTTATGTTCACGGTCAGACTTTTTTGCCATTGTTGTTGTTCCCTTTAAGTTGTTTCCAACAAAATAACAGCATGAGCAATAAATAAAATAAATAAAATAGATAAATATTTGGAAACCGATCTCCAATTCCAGCAGATTTTCCCGTATCGACCCCATTATCTGACACCAGTATCGGATCGGTGCATTCCTGCTGACTGTTCACCGTATGATGAGTTCACGGTTGCTTTTCACAACTTCCAGAGGCAAAGCTAACAGTGACTAGCCTGCTAATTGCACACTTCCTGCTTATTGAACATTAAAAAGGTTTGTAATCGTACGCAGAAGGTGCACGGCAGACTTATTTTGACCCCGAGAGCTGCTTATGCGATATATCGGCACTGGGCGAGACACTTTTTGAACAAACACAGGGTCGGGTCTTTAAAATTAACACGTTTCTATTCCTGGAGCTGAAATGGGGTCTCTGTGGGGAAGCAGAGGTGATTTTTGACTGAACCAAATCAATTCAACGTTTCACAGTTTGACAAAGACGCACAATCACTCTCTTTGTGCTCCTGTGCTCGGCCCGTGACAGTCAGAGCAGATTCAGACAGATCTCTACAGGCCTCACCTCATTTTCACTCCACAGGTTTTACTTCGGTTTCACGTCCGAGCTTAAACGTTTGGGGGGGAGGAGCCAAACTGACATTTCCGGGGTTTTGTAACGAAAGTAGAATTCGGTCCTGTCAACTGGACCGAAGTTTAAGAGTGAAGCCGTTTCGCAGCTCAACCGAGCGCTTTATTTTTATTTCTCTGGAACTGCCCGTCTCTACCGAACAAAAGGTAAAAGTCAGATAGATGTTGACTTGAAAATTACCACTTGATGATGTCACAACTTGGGACGGAGCTTTGGGGATTTGGACAGGCCAATAATAAAGAGTTACTGATGTTTTTGATGAGGTCAAAACTAGAGCTGGGCGATTTTACCCCCAAAACTTTCACCATGTTGTGAAAACCTCTAAATTGGAGCATTTCATATGGTGCACAGTCGGGACGGGTGTTTGATCACATTTTCTTAATCGATCGCCGGGAGAATTAAGGATTAATCATTAACGTTTTTATATTAAAATGATCCTCATTATTATTACTGTGACTAATCTGCATAAATAAACTCAACTTTACAGCATCTACACCTCCTGACTCCAGAGCCTCATCAGTGTGAGGTCAGAATGTGTTAATGCAGATTTAAACATTTGTTTATGTTTTACACAAACTAAACTTAAAACCTCACGGCTCATTTGCATAAACTGTAAGAGCTGAAAAAAGCAGCTCTTTCCTTGTGCTGCTGCTTCAGCTTCTGTGGGACTAAAGGACTCGACTCAGTGAATATGAGTGTTCTCCCTGTGACAGATTTGTTTGTTTGTGTCGTTCTCGGGGAAAGTGAGAGATGCAGGAAGTGACTACGGAAAGACGTCAGGAAGTCTTGGTGAATGCAAAACGTACGCGCTGTATAAAAAACATCTTAAATATAAATTTTACAAAATATGAATCAATATGACTTGCAAACTCAAATTTTATTTTTTTTGCCCAGGCCTAGTAACAACATTCTAACATGGTTTAACACTCACAAGAGTCAGTTTTGTGTAACATACAGAACTGTGCAAAAGTTTCAGGCAGGTGTGGAAAAATGCTGTAAACCAGGAATGGAAGTGTTCATCGTGTCTGCAGTGATACAGATTCGGGAGGCACCGAAATGAAAATTTGTGGCCGAAAACCGAAATGAACAACAAATGCAGTTAAGTTTTTCACTATTTTTTAAATATTGCATAAAGAGCCCAGAATAAAATTTTAGACATGTTTTTAAAAGAAAGTAAATGTTTATTTAATTCATATTAGGCGAGGCCAGGGCTTAAATACTCAAAGAGCCGTTTGGAGCGTCTCCCACAGAAAAGAAAACACCTGGAGCCACAAAACCCTCTGGCTCTAAAATGTGAATACAGATCATTTTTTTACCTGTAGCTCTGTATAAAAGACTGTGCTGCATTTATGAAATCAATGAATTGCTACAGAGAATATGTGTCCATATATACGGCCTGTACTACTGCAGACGTGTGATCTCTGAAAAGTTTAACATGAAAACGCGACATACGCACAGAACAGACTCAGCATCAGCAGAACATCCTCTGTCACAGAGAGAACACTCATATTCACCGAGTCGAGTCCTTTAGTCCCACAGAAGCTGAACACATCAGCACTGAGCTGTTTTTAGTGCAGTTTATGCAAATTAGCCAAGCGCTTTAAAGTTTCCTTTCTCTAAAACGGAAACGTGCACAAAGCTGAATGTGAATTTATGGCCGTTGCTGTAAATCTCTGCACTTTATAACATTTGGCAATTTATGAAATATTGTTGCATTTTAGGCCTGTTTTAGATTTAAATGATTTGCTCCAAGTGTGTGCGTTTTGTAAAGTATTTTTAGTCTTGACATGCTGCTGACCTCTTGGCCAGGTCCCCTTGAAAAAGAAATCTCGATCTCAGTGGGTGTTTCCTGGTTAAATAAAGTTTAAATTATATAAAAATAAAAAAAAAACCTGCATTAAACACATTATCTCCATTTGAGTCCTGTAGGAAATAAAAATCCAAACTTAAATTATCCACCCGCAGTGAACCAAAAATGCCAACTGCGTCACACCACTTTCGGTTTTCGGCCCTGATTTCCACAGAAAGTGGCTTTTTTGCAGTATTGGACCGAATATTTTCGATGTCTGTATTAGGGATGCGCAGAAAATTCGGTATTGTAGTGATACGAGTGACTGAAATAGTCATTTAAACCACCAAAAGCCTCCAAACCCAATGGAAACAGTTCATACAAGCGACACTGGGCACAGCCGTCCTGGATTCTGTTCCGGAAACCTCATTGGGTCTGAGGAAAGGGGGTGTGTCAGAGTGTGTGGCTAGGAAACATTCTCAGACCTTGAACGCACCATTATATCTATAAAATCCCTGGTTTGGGAGGTTCCTCAGCGCTCCGTGGGCGGACACTCGTCTATGAGCTTTTATACTTGTTCTGATGCAGCTCAAGATCATTCTAAAAATATTCATTCTTCATTTCTGTCCCGTGAATGTGACGTTTTCAGTACCGACACCTGCTCAAATGATCTAGTTTCGATACTCGGTTCAGTATCTGTTTTTCCGATGCTTTGGACAGCTGGTGCAGCCTCCAGAGAAAGCCCCAGAGTGCAGCTTTAGCATGTCACTGTGCCCTTTCTACGGCCGACTCATGCGCAGTTTTCCTCGCAGAAACGCAGAAAATCTCCTGCGCCGGACCCGGTGTGACCCGATTTCCTCCTGATTTATGCTCGCCCTCGCTCGGATCTGACACGTCTTTGTTCTGCTCTGGGACATAAATCTCACCGCCCCCTGGAGGAGCCCACGTGACCTGCAGGAGCACGGAATACACACAGAACGCACAGGAAAGACGCAGCAGCACAGGGCCTAGAGTACATGTAATACACACAGTACTCATAATACACATAGTACACGAAGTACACGCAGTACACACACATCTGAGTAAAGCCGCAGACACACACACGGGGAGATTCATGGGGCTGGTTTAAAGAGCCCGAGCAGCTTAAGCTTAGGTCAGCTCAGCGTCTCCTGGGAACTTTTCTGTGTCTGATGGATAATCGAGCTGTGAGATGAATCGCAACGAAAACAGAACCCGAACTCGAACGGACGCCATTATTAAATCATCATCTGTGGCTCAGATTTTTTGGAGTAGCATCATTTCTTCCACAAACGACAAAATCTCTGGTCTTATTCCCGTGTAAAAATCACTAACGCTGTAGTTTAGATCTGCACAAACATGTTCTGAACTCTTGCCTTTGGTGGTTCAGATTTTTTTGTCAATTCTTCCGGACGTGTTTGAACAGAATCAGATTTTTGTGTTATTTATTCGTTTGTTTTACTATGTTCACGTATAAAAAGACATTAACAGTGTCACAATATCAAACATACAAGAAATGACCTGGACTTCACCAGGGTTAAACCAGGACTAAACCAGGGCTAAACCAGGACTAAACCAGGACTAAACCAGGACTTCACCAGGGCTAAACCAGGACTAAACCAGGACGAGACCAGGACGAAACCAGGACAAAAACAGGACTAAACCAGGACTAAACCAGGACGAAACCAGGACTAAACCTGGACTAAACCTGGACGATCATGTAAACGTTTCTTCTTCTTCACAATAATCCCGGTGGTTGGTGCTCGTTGGCTCGTCCCTCTGATCCGGCTCCTCCAGTCGTCTCTTGGGACTTTCCTCCACGTCTCTTTGGATTTGCGAGCGGGATGTGGGAGTGGGCTGAGGTGTGGCAGCCTCACACTCAGTTTGTCTTCTTCCTCCTTCTCCCACACTCTTCCCTTCTCCTCCTCAGCTCACAGACGTAAAGTGTGAGGAGAGAATTCTCCAGCTGCTGCTTCATTATCATCGGAACCACTGCGGAAAAAGTTCAGATCGTGTTTGTGTCGGCGGCGAAACGACAAACCGAGATGACAGAAAAGCCGGGAGCAGCTGAAGTGTGGGTTTTCCTCCCAAAGACGGAAATGCGTTTGTGTTGCTGTCCGATCAGCACCTTTCCCACCCTCAGACGCTGAGAACTATTAAATAAAGACCATTTAACCTGTTTCCATGGAAACCTCAATTCACTATTATTATTTCCATGGAAACTCGAAGGAGATTTTAATTCTGAACTATTTAATTCAGAACAAATAATTCAGAATTGAAAAAGCCACTGTGGCATTAAACACATCCATGTTGCATTTATTCAGTTACAGATGTTTTACTGCTCAAAAATACATTGCGAAACTCCACAGATGTGACCTGTTACTTTGCCTGGGCACTTGTGTCCAAGTTTAATGCCATTCTGTGGGACATTCTTGACAAAGGAAGAACATTTTCTATAAAGATAACCAGGTGGCGACTGTTCTGCTGGAAATTTACACAGTGCACCTTTAAAATTATCATCTATGGCAGGATGTTGTACATTTTAATCACAATATTGATTAAAAATGACACAATAAATGAGTGGCACATCCACTGGAAGCCGACATTGCCATAAACAATGGAAAATGAGGATAGATCAGACCAATGTCTTGAATCCAGGCGAATAAAGTCGACTCAAACATGCATAAATCACTCTAAATACAGCTTCAGACGGTTAACCAGAAGCTCTAAAAGTCCATTTTGCAAAACAGGTCCGCTTTAAATCCAGTCGTAAACTCTATTCTCAGTCACAATTTCCCAAAACGTTCATCCCTGATTTGTATTTTATGAATCTGTGTGAGATGAAAGCAGCAGCGTGTTAAGCCCTCGCAGAACCCCGTCAGAACTGAAGACGCCTTTTGGATGAGTGACTCTGAGCCGTTAACAGAATTACATTTTCTTCTGCGAGAGAGACTGAGACGAGACTCAAATCCCCCAGATGAGCCCAGAGGGACTGAGACGAGGTGTGACGCCCGGGGGGAGAAACGTGTCCAGTTTTTCAGTGAAATGATGGATCGAAAAGCAAATTACTGAAAGAAATAACGCGCTTTTTAGCTGTGTATTGTAATGAGGAAGGCGCCGAGTTCCTTTACCGATACTTTCACTTTAAAGGTGCGTAGTGTAGCTTCTCATATATCAGTCCTCGTTTACACGAACACGGATATTTTTAAAAACAGAGACATTTCCCTTTGTTTGTGCCCATCTTTTACAGGCAAACGGAGAATTCGCCTCTGAAAACGAATCTTTCTAAGAACTCCGGCTAAAGTGGAGATTTTGTAAAACTCCGGTTTGGTGTTTGCGTAAAGTGACATAAACGGCGTTTTAGGCAGTTGACGCCAAAGTGTGACCAGTGTTAATGTTTTTCTGTGGTGATGATCAGAAGCGTCAGAGCAGCAGTCGCGTCACTTCTGCTCAAACACTCGTCCTGTGTTTGCATTTGCACAGCTGATGTTGCAGATCCACGAAGAGACGAATGAGGCGAAGGAGCTCAGCAGTTTCCTCTCTTCTCCTCATGACTCGAAGACCCAGTCGCCGTCACTGCTAACGACGCAGTGTGATGCAAGTGTTTGTCCCGGAGGAGCGGCGTGAAAATGTTAGGATGTCACATCATCACTGCTGTTTCTCTCCTCCTCACATCGAGGGTGAGACGACCGTCATCGCTCGACGGCGATTTATGCAGGTTCATGTAAACGGAAACTTTTTTGAAAACGATGCTGTGTGCACCATGTTATTTCAGAAAACAGAGCGTGGGAAATATTTGTTTTAAAAAATATCTGTGCACATGTAAACGGGGCTTCGTTCCACCGATCGTCAGGTCTGTGAGCTGAGGAGGAGAAGGGAAGAGTGTGGGAGAAGGAGGAAGAAGACAAACCGAGTCTGAGGCTGCCACACCTCAGCCCACTCCCACATCCCACTCACAAATCCACAGAGACGTGGAGGAAAGTCCCAAGAGACGACTGGAGGAGCCGGACCGAAGGACGAGCCAACGAGCACCAACCACCGGGATTATTGTGAAGAAGAAGAAACGTTTTCATGATCCAGGAAGAAACTCATTCAGCTTTAAAATCAGAATTAACCCACTGACTTTGGAATAAAATCCAAATCCACTTTATTTCTACAGCACATTTTACAAACAGAGCAGTTTCCAAAGTGCTGCACAGAGACAAAAACAAAAAGAAAAGCTACAATTTGGTCACGCCAGCCCTAAAACAATAAAACCAGTAAAATCAAATTAAAGCAACACCATAAAAATCACAAAGTAGAATTAAATAAATAAAATATAATATATAAAAGACACAGAGGCGCAGACAAACTCCTGCAGTGTTAAAAGCCAGAGAATAAAAGTGGGTTTTAAGACGTTAAGTTTAATTCACAAGAATCATTTTCATTATTAAGTGTTCACATGGACTTTTTAAAGCAGAATTAACTTTCATTCAGAATTAAACTATTTTTATTCTGAATTAAAGCTCATGTAAACGTGGAAACGGTGAAATATTCCAGACGAAGCGACACCTCCATGGAGAAAAGCGTTTGGCCAACAGGAAAGTTACACAACACATTTTAACCCGTATCGGTATCGGTATCGTCCCTGGTTGTAAAGTCAAACTCTGAGCACAAACTGATGGTGTGAAATACTGAACAGATCCTGGGACCTCGCGGTTCGGGGGCAGCAGAACGAACCCACTGCTGCACCAGCGACTCCCGACTCCCCCGACGTCTGTGGAAAACTGTGTCGACACAAAAGCAGCGTCAGGTTTTCTGCGATCGATTCCCACTCGAGGAACGAAAAGACACGAGAAAAAGAGAGGGGGATGGAGGAGGGATAGAGAGAAGGAGGGATGGACAGAGGGATGGAGAGGTAGAGAGATAAAGAAAATGAGGAAGGTGGAGACAGAGCGAATGGGAAGTGGAGGTAGAGATAGAGCGGTACAAAAATGGGGAGTTAGAGAGGTCGAGATAGACGTAATGAGAAAGTTGAGGATAGAGAGAATGAGAAGACGGAGAGATAGAGCGATAGAAATTGAGAGTTGGCACGGTAAAGAGATAGAGAGGTCAAGATAGAGAGAATGACAAGTAGAGATGGAGAGGTAGAGATACGGGGGTGGAGGCAGGGATGGGAAGAGAGGTAGAGATGGAGAGAATGAGGATCGCGATAGAGACATGGAGAGATTGAGAGATAGAGGGATGGAGGCACAGAAGAGAAGAAAGGTAGAGATGGACAGAGAGAAATGAAGATAGTGATAGAGCGGTAGAGAAATGGAGAGGTAGAGAGATAAAGAGATAGAGAAAGAAAGAGAAAATGACAAGTAGGAATGGAGAGATAGACAGCTTGAATGATAGAGATTGAGAGGAAGCACGATAAAGCGATAGAGAGAAAGAGAGGTCAAGACAGAGAGAATGAGAAAGGCAGAGATAGAGAGGTAAAGAGATAGAAGGATGGAGGCAGAGATGGGAAGAAAGTTAGAGATGGAGAGATAGACTGGTAGATAGAGCGAATGAAGATAGTGATAGAGCGGTAGCGAAATGGAGAGGTAGAGAGATAAAGAGATAGAGAGAGAAAGAGACAGAGAGAAGTAGAGATGGAGAGATAGAGAGGCAGAGAGACGAGAGGGAAGGAGGCAGAGAAGGGAAGAGAAGTGGAAAAGTAGAGAGGAAGAGATAGAGAGGTTGAGAGATAGAGAAGGATGAAGAGAGGTGGGGTGATAGAATGAAAAGAAGAGATGAGGTACCGCGATGAGAGAGATAAAGAGACAGAGAGGCCAAGATAGAGAACGAGAAAGGCAGAGATAGAGAGAATGAGAAGTAGAGATGGAGAGATAGAGGTATAGAGATAGAGGGATGGAGGCAGACATGAGAAGAGAGGTAGAAAGGTGGAGATGGAGAGATAGAATGAGAAGGAGACATGGAGGTAGCACAATAGAGGGATAAAGAGATAGAGAGGTCAAAATAGAGAGAAAGAGATGTAGATAGAAACTTAAAGAGATGGAGGTGGAGGCAGAACTGGGAAGAGGTAGAGCGACAGAGGTAGAGAGATAGAGAATGAAGATAGTGATAGAGACGTGGACAGATAGAGAAGTAGAGAGAGAGGGATGGAAGCACAGAAGAGAAGAAAGGTAGATATGGAGAGATAGAGCAAATGAAGATAGTGATAGAGCGGTAGAGAAATGAAGAGGTAGAGAGATAAAGAGATAGAGACAGAAAGAAAAAGACAGAATGAGATGAGAGAGAGATCGAGAGAGATTGAGAAGTAGTGTGATAGAGAGATAAAGAGACAGAGAGGTAAAGAGATAGAGGGATGGAGGCAGAGATGGGAAGAAAGCTAGAGATGGAGAGATAGACTGGTAGATAGAGAGAATGAAGATAGTGATAGAGCGGTAGCGAAATGGAGAGGTAGAGAGATAAAGAAAGAAAGAGATAGAGAGAATGAGAAGAAGAGATGGAGAGATAAAAGTAGTGTGAGAGAGATGAAGAGAGAGAGGTCAAGATAGAGAAGAAGAGATGGAGAGAATGAGAAATAGGGATGGAGAAATAGGGAGGTAGAGGGAGCTAGAGAGATGGAGGCAAAGGAGGGGAGAGGTGGAAAAGTAGAGAGACAGAGGTGTAGATAAAGAAGGAAGGAGATGGTGATAGAGAGATGAGGTTGAGAGGTAGAGAGATAGATGGATGGAGGCAGAAATGGGAAGAAAGGTAGAAAGGTGATGAGAGATAGAGAGGTAGAGCGATAGCGAAGGATAGAGATAGGTATAGATAAAAAATGTAGGAGATAGAGAAGAAAGAAGATAGAGATAGAGGGATGGAAACAGAGGGATGGAGATAGAGAGCAGAGAGAGAGGTGGCGAAACAGAGGGATGGAGATAGAGAGCAGAGAGAGGTGGAGAAACAGAGGGATGGAGATAGAGAGCAGAGAGAGGTGAAGAAACAGAGGGATGGAGATAGAGAGCAGAGAGGTGGAGAAACAGAGGGATGGAGATAGAGAGCAGAGAAAGGTAGAAAACAGAGGGATGGAGATAGAGAGCAGAGAGAGAGGTGGCGAAACAGAGGGATGGAGATAGAGGGATGGAGATAGAGAGCAGAGAGAGGTGCTGTGTTTAGTGAAGTGTCTCTTTATAAATGATTCATGTTGGAGGAGCTCCTGAGACAGATGCTGCCCTCAGCCACACATCTGTCCAGAGGAAAGAGAGAGGGATGGAGGGAGGGAGGGAGAGGAGAGGGAGGAGAGGGGGAGAAAGAAGAGGAGGAGAGGGGGTGAAAGAAGAGGAGGAGAGGCGGTACGTCTGTTTGTCCACCGAGGAGAGAAAGAAGAAAGCAGCAGGAGGAGAGAAGAGTCCACAGAGGAGCGAGGGAGAGGAGGAGAGGAAAAGAGAGGAGGAGGACGGTGTGGTCTGTCTAAATCTGTCCACAGAGGAAAGGAGGAGGAGGAGAGGGAGGAGAGAGGAGATGGGGGTGAACATCTGTTCATATCGGAGGGAGGGAGGACAGGAAAGTGATGGAGAGAAGGAGGAAAAACAATGAAATATGAGGAACGTGCCGTGATCAGGAAGGGCATCGAGCATAAAACTGTGATCAAAAAAAGTTTAAATAAAACTAAATTAAAATGTGAAATGTTAAAGAGGACGCACTGCGTTTGTCAGAGGAGCAGAAGGAGTTTGGGTTTGCCGGTAAATCCAGTGTCCCGCGATACCAAACAGTATCATCAGTATCAGTTTCATCGCCGTCATTATAAAAATCTGCATCAGGAGCTAAACCCACAGCAGGACTTCCTCCCTCCGCTCTCTCTCCTCTTCAAACGTGGTTCCGCTCGGAGATTTCCCTCCACACGCAGCGAGGAAGAAGAAAAAAACCTGACTGACGCTTCGTGTGCGACGCTGAGCCCAAAAGTTTGTGACGGAGACGTTTTACTGAAGCCGAGAGTCGAGAGGGGACGAGGCTGAAGAGGAGGAAGTTCCCGAGGGCAAAGTCAGACTTTCACGGAGGAGACGGTAAAACCCAATTTATCGTTTAGCATCGACCTGCACCTCAACTTTAAACTGCAACAACAAAACGACGCAGACGATAAGGGCTGTGATTGGTCCTCTCCACCGCTCTACATTTCCTCCTCATTCTAGACTTTGAGGAATAATGTGTTTAATGCAGCTTTGGCACATTTGTTTATGTTTTACACAAACCAAACCTCATGGCTCATTTGCATGCAGCTCATTTGCATACAGCTCATTTGCATACAGTATAAGCGCTGATGCTGATGCGATCGAACGCGCTGCAAACTTTGGTTTGATCAGAACTCGTGCCTCATCTTCAAACATAAAGCTGCGACTCTGTTTCTGAACGGCACAAAATAATTCTTAATTAGTCACAGTAAAACCGTAAACTCCGGGAAAACGCCGAGAAGGTTTAACGGGCTCAAAGTTTGGATAACGCCAAACCCTAGAAGGAGCAGAGCCTGAAAAGTAGAGAGAGAGAAAACTAAATAAAAACATGAAATATTAATAAAGACGACGGCGCTCGTGTCGTCTTTAGTTCTAATCTGTGACATCTGTGGATCCTTATGTTATAATCTGGACATTTTAAACCACAAAACTGATTAAAAACGGATTAAAAACGCACAAATTAGTCCAAATACGACTTTGAGAAGATAAATACGAAGGAGAAACGACGACGACAGCGTATTTAAAAGCTGTGAAAAGCTGATGTTGCAGAATTCGCCTGCTGTAAATGCGAAGTACCTGACGATGTAAATCTGTCTTATTCCAAAAACACGATCTCCTTTTGTTCCGGCTGATTCGCTCGTCCGGTCGCTGTGATTTCGGCGTCGCCCGTCACAGCAGCTTCACTTTGAGTTGTGCACGTTTCAAAGTTTGTCTGAAGCTCCATCTGCTCCCGTCTGACGAGGAGCAGCATCTGGAGCCGCTTCAGTCTGAATAAACTTTACAGAAAGGAGCAGGAGGAGGAGAGCGAGAGGAACAAAAGGAACGAAGAGAGAGGAGCAAAGAGACAGGAGCAGGAGGAGGAGAGCGAGAGGAACAAAAGGAACAAAGAGAGAGGAGCAAAGAGACAGGAGCAGGAGGAGGAGAGCGAGAGGAACAAAAGGAACAAAGAGAGAGGAGCAGGAGGAGGAGAGCGAGAGGAACAAAAGGAACGAATAGAGAGGAGCAAAGAGACAGGAGGAGGAGAGCGAGAGGAACAAAAGGAACGAAGAGAGAGGAGCAAAGAGACAGGAGCAGGAGGAGAGCGAGAGGAACAAAAGGAACAAAGAGAGAGGAGCAAAGAGACAGGAGCAGGAGGAGGAGAGCGAGAGGAACAAAAGGAACGAAGAGAGAGGACCACAGAGAGAGGAGCAGGAGGAGGAGAGCGAGAGGAACAAAAGGAAGGAAGAGAGAGGAACAAAGAGAGAGGAGGAGGAGGAGAGCGAGAGGAACAAAAGGAATGAAGAGAGAGGAGCAAAGAGACAGGAGCAGGAGGAGAGCAAGAGGAACAAAAGGAACGAAGAGAGAGGAGCAAAGAGACAGGAGCAGGAGGAGGAGAGCGAGAGGAACAAAAGGAACGAAGAGACAGGAGCAGGAGGAGGAGAGCGAGAGGAACAAAAGGAACAAAGAGAGAGGAGCAGTAGGAGGAGAGCGAGAGGAGCAAAATTATTGAAGAGAGAGGAGCAAAGAGACAGGAGCAGGAGGAGGAGAGCGAGAGGAGCAAAAGAAACAAAGAGAGAGGAGCAAAGAGACAGGAGGAGGAGAGCGAGAGGAACAAAAGGAACACAGAGAAAGGAGCAAAGAGACAGGAGCAGGAGGAGGAGAGCGAGAGGAACAAAAGGAACGAAGAGAGAGGAGCAAAGAGACAGGAGCAGGAGGAGGAGAGCGAGAGGAACAAAAGGAACGAAGAGACAGGAGCAGGAGGAGGAGAGCGAGAGGAACAAAAGGAACGAAGAGACAGGAGCAGGAGGAGGAGAGCGAGAGGAACAAAAGGAATGAAGAGAGAGGAGCAAAGAGACAGGAGCAGGAGGAGAAGAGCGAGAGGAACAAAAGGAACAAAGAGAGAGGAACAAAGAGACAGGAGCAGGAGGAGGAGAGCGAGAGGAACATTAGGAAGGAAGAGAGAGGAACAAAGAGAGAGGAGGAGGAGGAGAGCGAGAGGAACAAAAGGAATGAAGAGAGAGGAACGAAGAGACAGGAGCAGGAGGAGGAGAGCGAGAGGAACAAAAGGAATGAAGAGAGAGGAGCAAAGAGACAGGAGCAGGAGGAGAAGAGCGAGAGGAGCAAAAGGAGTAAAGAGACAGGAGCAGGAGGAGGAGAGCGAGAGGAGCAAAAGGACCAAAGAGAGAGGAGCAGGAGGAGAAGAGCGAGAGGAGCAAAAGGAGTAAAGAGACAGGAGCAGGAGGAGGAGAGCGAGAGGAACAAAAGGAACGAAGAGAGAGGAGCAAAGAGACAGGAGCAGGAGGAGGAGAGCGAGAGGAACAAAAGGAACAAAGAGAGAGGAGCAAAGAGACAGGAGCAGGAGGAGGAGAGCGAGAGGAACAAAAGGAAGGAAGAGAGAGGAACAAAGAGAGAGGAGGAGGAGGAGAGCGAGAGGAACAAAAGGAACGAAGAGAGAGGAACAAAGAGAGAGGAGCAGGAGGAGGAGAGCGAGAGGAACAAAAGGAACGAAGAGAGAGGAGCAAAGAGACAGGAGCAGGAGGAGGAGAGCGAGAGGAACAAAAGGAACGAAGAGAGAGGAGCAAAGAGACAGGAGCAGGAGGAGGAGAGCGAGAGGAACAAAAGGAACGAAGAGAGAGGAGCAAAGAGACAGGAGCAGGAGGAGGAGAGCGAGAGGAACAAAAGGAACGAAGAGAGAGGAGCAAAGAGACAGGAGCAGGAGGAGAGCGAGAGGAACAAAAGGAACGAAGAGAGAGGAGCAAAGAGACAGGAGCAGGAGGAGGAGAGCGAGAGGAACAAAAGGAACAAAGAGAGAGGAGCAGGAGGAGGAGAGCGAGAGGAGCAAAAGGAATGAAGAGAGAGGAGCAAAGAGACAGGAGCAGGAGGAGGAGAGCGAGAGGAGCAAAAGAAACAAAGAGAGAGGAGCAAAGAGAGAGGAGCAGAAGGAGGAGAGCGAGAGGAGCAAAAGGAATGAAGAGAGAGGAGCAAAGAGACAGGAGCAGGAGGAGGAGAGCGAGAGGAGCAAAAGAAACAAAGAGAGAGGAGCAAAGAGACAGGAGGAGGAGAGCGAGAGGAACAAAAGGAATGAAGAGAGAGGAGCAAAGAGACAGGAGCAGGAGGAGGAGAGCGAGAGGAGCAAAAGGAACGAAGAGAGAGGAGCAGAAGGAGGAGAGCGAGAGGAGCAAAAGGAACGAAGAGAGGAGCAAAGAGACAGGAGCAGGAGGAGGAGAGCGAGAGGAACAAAAGGAATGAAGAGAGAGGAGCAGAAGGAGGAGAGCGAGAGGAGCAAAAGGAATGAAGAGAGAGGGGCAAAGAGACAGGAGCAGGAGGAGGGCGAGAGGAACAAAAGGAGGAGGAAAAGGAGGAGAGACAGAGGAACAAAAGGAGGAGGAAAAGGAGGAGAGACAGAGGAACAAAAGGAGGAGGAAAAGGAGGAGAGACCGAGGAACAAAAGGAGGAGGAAAAGGAGGAGAGAAAGAGGAGCAAAAGGAACAAAGTGAGAGGAGCAAAGAGACAGGAGCAGGAGGAGAGCGAGAGGAACAAAAGAAGGAGAAGGAGCAAAGAAAGAGGATTAAAAGGAGCAGAGACAGAGGAGCAAAAGGAGCAGAGACAGAGGATTAAAAGGAGCAGAGCTAGAGGAGTAAAAGGAGCAGAGACAGAGGAGCAGACAGGAAGATGGACGACAGTAACAGCTTCCCACAGATTAACACTGCTTTTGTGTCCTTGAGCAAGACATAGAGCAGCAGCTTTCACCATATTGTGAAAACCTCTTCTCCACCAAATAAATTGGAGCATTTCATACGGTCCACGGTCGGGACGGGGTTTGATTATATTTTCTTACGCAAACGTCGGGAGAATTAACCATTGATTAACATTTTTCTATGACACGGTCGTTATTCTTACTGTTCCTGATCTGTATAAATAAACTCAACTTCGTCGTTCTCGGGGGAAAGTGAGAGACGCAGGAAGTGTTGGCGAATGCAAAATGTGCGCTGTGTAAAAAGAATCTTAAATATCGATTTTCCGAAAAAATATATCAGTTTGATTTGCCAACTCGATTTTTATTTTCAATCGATTTTTTGCCCAGGCCGAGTTACACACTTAACCCCAAAGCTCTGTACAAAAATGGGACGACGATCACAGGATCTGAAATGGGAGTTTACTAAATGTGATTAATTCCACAGCTGCAGAAGAGCAACACAAACCAGTATTTAGCCCATATCAGACTATTTTCTGATCTGCTGTGTGTTTATCATGTTATTTCCTCGTCAAAAACACCAGAAGTTCCGTTTGGTTCTCCACAGAATCATTTGGATCATTTCAGACCTGGATTTGCCAAACTCCACTGAACCAAACAGAACATTTTGAGCTGTGGAGATGAGGACAGAATAAGAATAAAAAGTTACTCAAACATGTGAATGAAACAAAACTCCAGGTCTGTTTGTGAGGAGGAAACAGCTTCATTTCTGCGTAATACACAAACCTTTAAAGAAGACTTCAGAGGACGGGACAAAGACAAATATGAACATTGTGGTGTATTTGGAGTCTGATTATTGATTTCTGCAGAATCCTTGAACAGAAAAAACCTGTAAAACTTCTGACTTGTTAATGGTGAATTTTATTAGGACAAGAACTGTGTTTCACCACGAGACCTTCAGCAGCACAGAAGAACCAAGGACCAGAAAATGATTAAAAACAAGGCTCCAAACTGAAGTTAGAGAATAAGAGGAGGAGAGGAGGAGAGGAGGAGGGGAGGAGAGGAGGAGAGGAGGAGAGGACGAGAGGAGGAGAGGAGGAGGGGATGAGAGGAGGAGAGGAGGAGGGGATGAGAGGATGAGAGGATGAGGGGATGAGAGGATGAGGAGACGAGAGGACGAGAGGATGAGGGGACGAGAGGACGAGAGAATGAGGGGATGGGAGGATGAGGAGACGAGAGGACGAGAGAATGAGTGGATGAGAGGATGAGGGGACGAGAGGACGAGAGGATGAGGGGACGAGAGGATGAGAGAATGAGGGGACGAGAGGATGAGGGGATGAGGAGACGAGAGGACGAGAGGATGAGGGGACGAGAGAATGAGGGGATGAGAGGATAAGGGGATGAGGAGACGAGAGGACGAGAGGATGAGGGGACGAGAGGACGAGAGAATGAGGGGACGAGAGAATGAGGGGAGGAGAGGACGAGGGGATGAGAGGATGAGGGGATGAGAGGATGAGGGAATGAGAGGACAAGGGGACGAGAGGATGAGGGGACGAGAGGACGAGAGGATGAGGGGACGAGAGGACGAGAGGATGAGGGGACGAGAGGATGAGAGAATGAGGGGATGAGAGGACGAGAGGATGAGGGGACGAGAGGATGAGAGAATGAGGGGACGAGGAGACGAGAGGATGAGGGGACGAGAGGATGAGAGGATGAGGAGAGCACAACGCGCCAATTCCAGCTGGTATTTATATAACCTATACACTGAGAGGGGGAGGGGAGAGAGAGAAAAAAGAGCGAAAGAGGGGACATAGAAATGGAGAGAGAGATGATAAGAGCGAGAGAGGATGAGAGAGGAAATAAGAGAGAGAGAGAGAGTAGAAAGAGGAAAAGAAGCAAGACAGATGGGGCATAGGAGAGGAGAGAGGATGAGGGGAGGCAGGAAAGAGAAAAGGATGCGATAAATAGAGGAAAAGAGAGAGAAATAAGGTAGAAAGAGGAAAAGAAGAGAGAAAGAGGGGACCTAGGAGGGGAGAGAGAGGATGAGAGAAAGAGAAAAAGGAAGAGAGAAAAATGGGGCATAAAGGGGAGAGAGAGAAGAAAAAAGAAGAAGAGAGAGTTAAAAAAGAGGAAAAGAACAGAAAAAGAGGGGACATAGGAGAGGATGGTAAGAGGAGGTAAGAGAGAGAGGGATGGGGTAGAAAGAGGACAAGAAGAGAGAAAGAGGGGGAGAAAAGATAAGAAATGAGAGAGAATCAAAAAGAGAATGATAGGGGAGAAAGGAGGGAGAGAGAAAGACGTGATGAAAAGAGGAAAAAAGAGAAAGCGGGGTCATAGGAGGGGAGAGAGAATGAAAAAGAAACAATGAGAGAGATAAGAGAGAGAGAGGAAAAGAAGAGAGAAAGAGTGGGCACCGGAAAAGAGAGAGAGGATGAAAGGAGAGGTAAGAGAGCGATGAAGTAGAAAGAGGAAAAGAAGAGAGAAAAAAGGGGCATATAAGGTGAGAGAGATAATAAAAAAGAGATGATAAGAGGGGAGATAAGAAAAAGAGAAAGGATTAGAGAGGGGAGAGATAATAAGACAGGATGAGAGGGGAGGTAAGAGAGAGAGATGGCATAAATAGAGGAAAAGAAGATGGATAGGGGGCATGGGAGGTGAGAGAGAGCGATGGAGTAGAAAGGAAAAGAAGAGAGAAAGTGGGGATATAAGGGAAGAGAGATAAAAAAGAGAGGATAAGAGGGGTGATAAGAGAGAGATGAAGGGTTAGAAAAGAAAAAAAGAGAGAAAGAGAGAAAGCAGGGACATGGGAGGAGAGCGAGAGGATGAGAGGGGAGGTAAGAGAGAGAGACAGAGTAGAAAAAGAGAAAAAGAAGAAAGAAAGAGGGGATGTAAGGGGAGAGAGATAAAACAGAGGATAAGAGGGGAGATAAGAGAGAGATGAAGGGTTAGAAAGGAAAAAAGAGAGAAAGAGGAGGAGGAGAGCGAGAGGATGAGAGGGGAGGTGAGAGAGAAAGAAAGAGGGGATGTAAGGGGAGAGAGATGATAAAAAAAAGAGGATGAGGGTAGGTAAGAGAGAGAGAGATGGGGTAGAAAGGAAAAGAAGAGAGAGAATGGGGATACAGGAGAGTAAAAAGAGGAAAAGAAAAGAGAACGAGGGGGCATATAAGGGAAGAGAGACAATGAAAAAGAGAGGATAAGGGGAGGTAAGAAAGAGAGAGGGAGAGAGAAAAGGGCAAATGGGAAAAGAGAGAAGAGACAGAGAGATGGAGGGAGAGGAGAGGAGGAGAAAAGACCTCAGTTCGACTCACATATGGAAAATAACGGAGGATCGGGGAGTTTTCGTAACGACACAACACAGGACCAAAACTTTACTGCGGCTCTGAAGGTTCTGAGGTGTTTAGAAAATCATCATCAGGACAAATAACTTTTTGGATTTCGGTCGTTTTGCAGCAACACAAAACAAAACACAGGCCACAGACCCACGGACCCACGGACCACGACCAGAAGAGTTTAGGCTGAAGCAAAAGTCAAACGCCAAACCCTAAACAAAGAGCGAAAAGCAGCGAACGAACAGCAAGTTTATGATCTCACTGACTGTAGATACAAGAGGCAAAATATGGACTAAATTTAATGCATAATTCACTCATTCCCGAGAACTTTGAAAACACAACTCTTTATCCAGTGTTTTTAAAGGCTTCTACAGTGTTCAGAGCGAGTGTCAAACACGCCCTGGACGCCTCTAATTTGGAGCCTTTGCTGTAGGATTCAGACTCCCCCGACGCTCGTTTTGGACTCGTTTTGGACGCCGTGGACAAACGGAAGAAAAATACTTGATGCGCGTCCAGGGCTCCGGGGCGAGGGCCGTGTTTTCCCTGTCGAGAGAGTGACTTTGGCGTATTTATGAAATAAAACACATCAGCGGAGGCCGGGACACCGAGCTCTGAACCGCCGAGCTCCGAACCGCCGAGCTCCGAACCGCCGAGCTCCGAACCGCCGAGCTCCGAACCGCCGAGCTCCGAACCGCCGACCTCTGAACCGCCGAGCTCCGAACCGCCGAGCTCTGAACCGCCGAGGTCCGAACCGCCGACCTCTGAACCGCCGAGGTCCGAACCGCCGAGCTCCGAACCGCCGAGCTCTAGTTCTCAGGTCTTTCTCTTTCTTCCAGAGTCCTGCACGGGTCTGATTCTGACAAAACGCACCCGCCCGTCACACCTCAATCTGCACCCGACCCGTTTTCTGACAGAATTTAAATAAAATTCCTCACCCGATCTGACCCGATATAAATCACCCGTTTCGTTAAAATTTGCGGTTCACCTGTCGGGAATCCGCGGGGACTCTGGTTTCTTCTCCTTCCGCATAATAACATCGCTACGTCACTGAATAGTCGTCCCTGATTGGTCGACGCGGCGAGTCCGACGCCAAAAGTTCAGTCTTTTCCACTTGTGACCCCTGAACGCTCAAGACTCGACCCACGATTCTCCCAAAACGCCCAGACACACGTCCACATAGACTTCGCCTGTAAACTGGACGCCCTGATCCTGAACGGGCCATTCCACTTTTTTTTTTAAATCCTCACTCAGATTATTACCGTATTTTCCGGACTATAGAGGCACCGGTACATAAGCCGCATCCACTAATTAAAAAGAAAAAAAAGAAAAAAGCCGCAACCGGGCGATAAGCCGCCGATATCCATGCTGAAAAATGAGATATTTACTGCACATACAGAATGATTTTGTACTGTAAATGTACATTTATGTAACTGAACAGATTCTTTCTGAACAGTGACTTTTAACACAGCAGCAACTGTGCCGATTAAAACAGGTCAAAAACAGAAAAGAACCAATAACTGACCTTCATTTCTCCTGTGCAGTGAGTCACTATAATCATCTCCGATGAAACTGACGCTGAGCTCACAGCAGCAGCAGGGAGACGTCTGCGGGACACAATTTTCAGTCCCACTCCCACAGTCCTCAGTCTCACTACCGCCGGCGTTTGTGCCGTACGGCCCACGCCCACAATAAGCTTTCCGAATGTTCTTTCCGAATGTTCTTTCCGAATGTTCTTTCCGAATGTTCTTTCAGATGCTCTTATTACATCCATGGTCTGGCGCTGCACTGTTTTGTGTTGGTCCCGTGGTTTCCTTCCTGGAGTAAGATCGATGACTTCAACTTAAAACTTGCATCACACAAACTCCTTCATGTGTTTTTCATGATGAAGGGGTGAGGATTTGAAAATAATTACCAGTTAGTAATTTGTCGTGCGTGTTACATCTGCTAAATAAAAAGTAGCGTATTCTACTTAGCATTAATTTTCCGTCTATCTTGTTTTTAAAATTCCGGTTACAGCGCCCCTAGTGGTGGAAGAAAAAATCCACATTAGCCGCTCCTTAGTAAAAGCCGCACGGTTCAAAGCCTGGGGAAAAAGTAGCGGCTTATAGTCCGGAAAATACGGTACTAACCCCTCGAACAGAAATACAACAACTTTTTTCTTAGTTCTTATCTTGAGTTTTAAAAAAATTCCAGTTTTATTTTGTTAAATTAAATGAATATGAATCTAATATAATAACCATTAACGAAGGCACAAAAGTTTATCGTTTATGATCATGAACGTGAGATTTTGGCCCTCGCCTAACGATGTGGCGAGGGCTATGGTTCTTCGTTGGTTTCTTTATTATTATTATTCCTCTTCCGCCAAAATGATCGCATTTTTGACCCCCTGAACGTTGACGAAAAGTCTCACATGGGGGTTTAGAATCGACCGCCCGCGAAAAATTCGATAAAACGGAGATCGCAACAATGACCAAAGTGCTCCCCACTCAGCGCGCCCTAGAATTGGACCCCTATGGGAGAGGGGACAAGCAAAGTTTGTCGCAGGGAAACGAAATTCGGGACAGTGACAGAGAACCATGAGACAAGCCAAAAGATGAATTGAGCACGTCTCTATGACCAACAGGAAGTCGGCCATATTGGATCAAAATTCACCGCCGTTGCTTTGACTGCGTGTACGCATCAAAGTCTTCAAGTGTCTTGGTTTTGGTCCAAACGAGCTCAGATTTGACATGTCACATCTACAGATGTGGGTCCACAAAACGCATCATTTTTCTCAGCGCACTTTTCACGGTTTGTCCCAGCACGCCGGCGAATAACACCTTAGTTTCCTGTTTCTTTGATGCCCTCTCACGGCCACAGGCTTTGGCCTACAGAGCTCAAACTCACATCACTATTGTGTGATCCCGGCCTGAATGTGATGAAATATGAAATATAATAAAAGTGAACTCTGTAGCGCCACCTAGTGTATACGTGAAACGTCAACATTATCGGATGTGGACCAAATTTGGGGATTAAATTCTATGCATGATTTCAAGCAAAATCTTATATTATGTAAACGGTGCAATTTTCATTGTTACTTACCAGGGGCGCAAAGACTCAATAAAAAAATAGTAAAAAAATGCCTACACACACAGGCTTTGTCTGATCGTGCTGAAATTTGAATCACTAATGCCTGATTAGGACTTGATTATAATAAACTATAAAGCATATGAAAAGTTACTCTATAGCGCCACCTAGCCTATACAAGAAACGTCCAACATTATCGGATTTGTACCAAATTTGGGTATTCAATTCTCTGTATCAAAGCAAGCAAAAAATATATTATGGATATGGGGTGTTTCCCACGGTTGGCCAGCAGGGGCTCAAAGACTCCCCCAATAAATAGTTCAAAAATGACTACACGCACAGACTTTGTCTGATTGTGCTGAAATCTGAATCACTAAAGCTTGAACATGGACTGAATATAATAAACTATAAAGCATATGAAAAGTGAACTCTATATAGCGCCACCTAGCCTATACAAGAAATGTCAACATTATCGGATTTGTACCAAATATGGGTATTAAATTCTATGCGTGTCTACGACCAAAAAAATACAATATGGATATGGGTATTTTCCATGGTTGGCCACAAAGGGCGCAAATACTCCCCCCCAAAATATGTTTAAAGGCGCACTATGTAACTTTTCTGTTGGAGGGTCTGTTTTTATGCACAGTCTTAGTTAGTCTGACAGTGCTCTTGATTATAAAAGTCATGTGACCTGTGGCCTAGTTTCTATAATTTGGCTCTAGATCGTTCCCATTTTCAAATATTAAAGGTGCCCTATGTAATTTTTCTGGTGGATGAGCTGTCGGAGGAGGAGAGAGTCGTGTCAGGTCGGTCACAAGACCTCAGCAGTTGCCTGGGAGGGGCGTGCGCACCGGGCGAGGGCCATCATTGCCGCGAGCGGCTTCATGGTGGCCCTCGCCAGTTAACGGGGTTAATGGCGAGGGTATTGTTCTTCATCGGTTTCTTACGCTATATTATTATGTATTATTATTATTATTATTTTTCTTTGCAAACGATCACGATTTTGAGGGCCTGAACATCGACGAAAAGTCTCACATGGGGGTATCAGATCGACCGGTCCGGTGAAAAATTTGATAAAACGGGCATCACGACAATGCCCAAAGTGCCCCCACTCGACAGCGCCCCTGGAAAAGTCAAAAATTGAAAGCCTATGGGGAGCTGAAAAGCATATTTTGGCGTGAGCCGACAAAATTCGGGACAATGATAGAAAACAAGGAGACAAGCAGAAAATGTCATGAACACACCCCCTGTGACCAACAGGAAGTCGGCCATATTGAATCAAAAACTCGCCGCTGTTTTGACTGCGTGTACGCCAAAGTCTTCAAGTGTCTTGGTTTTGGTCCAAAACGAGCTCAGATTTGACACGTCACATCTACAGATGTGGCTCCACAAACGCCATCATTTTTCTCAGCGCACTTTTCACGGTTTGTCCGTAGCACGCCGGACGAATAACACCTTCGTTTCCTGTTTCTTTGATGCCCTCTCACGGCCACAGGCTTTGGCCTACAGAGCTCAAACTCACATCACTATTGTGTGATCCCGGCCTGAATGTGATGAAATATGAAATATAATAAAAGTGAACTCTGTAGCGCCACCTAGTGTATACGTGAAACGTCAACATTATCGGATTTGTACCAAATTTGGGGATTATATTCTATCCATGATTTCAAGCTAAATCTTATATTATGGACTTGGTGCAATTTTTCATCGTTCACCAGCAGGGGCGCAAAGACTCCTAAAAAAATAGTTTAAAAATGCCTACACACACAGGCTTTGTCTGATTGTGCTGAAATTTGAATCACTAATACCTGATTAGGCTTGATTATAATAAACTATAAAGCATATGAAAAGTTACTCTATAGCGCCACCTAGCCTATACAAGAAACGTCAACATTATCAGTTTGTACCAAATTTGGGTATTAAATTCTCTGTATCAAAGCAAGCAAAAAATATATTATGGATATGGGGTGTTTCACGGTTGGCCAGCAGGGGCGCAAAGACTCCCTCAATAAATAGTTCAAAATTACTACACGCACAGACTTTCTCTGATTGTGCTGAAATCTGAATCACTAAAGCTTGAACATGGACTGAATATAATAAACTATAAAGTATATGAAAAGTGAACTCTATAGCGCCCCCCTATCCAGACATGAAACATCAACATTATCGGATTTGTACCAAATATGGGTATTAAATTCTATGCGTGTCTACGACCAAAAAATACATTATGGATATGGGGTATTTTCCATGGTTGGCCACAAAGGAGGCAAATACTCCCCCCAAAATATGTTTAAAGGTGCACTATGTAACTTTTCTGTTGGAGGGTCTGTTTTTATACACAGTCTTAGTCTGACAGTGCTCTTGATTATAAAAGTCATGTGACCTGTGGCCTAGTTTCTATAATTTGGCTCTAGATCATTCCCATTTTCAAATATTAAAGGTGCCCTATGTAATTTTTCTGGGGACGAGCTGTCGGGAGGAGAGAGTCGTGCCAGGTCGGTCACAAGACCTCAGCGGTGTTGCCTGGGAGGGCGTGCGCACCGGGCGAGGGCCATCATTGCCGCAAAGCGGCTTTAAGTTAACATTGTTCTTCGTTCTGTATAAACAAAGAAATGCAGATTTGACCCACTGAACATCAACGAAAAGTCCCACATGGGGGTATAGAATCGACCGGCCCGGCGAAAAGTCAATAAAACGGTCATCGCAACAATGACCAAAGTGGCCTCACCAACTTTCGCCCCTAGAATTGGATCCCTATGGGAGAGGGGACTATCAAAGTTTGTCGCAGGAAACGAAATTCGACACAGTGACAGAGAACCATGAGACAAGCCAAAAGATGAATTGGAGCACGTCTCTATGACCAACAGGAAGTCGGCCATATTGGATCAAAAAACTTGCCGCTGTTTTGACTGCGTGTACGCATAAAGTCTTCAAGTGTCTTGGTTTTGGTCCAAATGAGCTCAGATTTGACACGTCACATCTATTGTTGTGGAGTCCACAAACGCATCATTTTTCTCAGCGCAGTTTTTCACGGTTTGTCCGTAGCACGCCGGCGAATAACACCTTCGTTTCCTATTTCTTTGATGACCTCTCACGGCCACAGGCTTTGGCCTACAGAGCTCAAACTCACATCACTATTGTGTGATCCCGGCCTGAATGTGATGAAATATGAAATATAATAAAAGTGAACTCTGTAGCGCCACCTAGTGTATACGTGAAACGTCAACATGATGGGATTTGTACCAGATTTGGGGATTAAATTCTATGCATGATTTCAAGCAAAATCTTATATTATGGAAATGGTGCAATTTTCATTGTCTGCCACCAGGGGCGCAAAAGACTCAATAAAAAAATAGTAAAAAAATGCCTACACACACAGGCTTTGTCTGATTGTGCTGAAATTTTAATCACTAAAGCTTGAACATGGACTGAATATAATAAACTATAAAGTATAGGAAAAGTGAACTCTATAGCGCCCCCTACTCAGACATGGAACATCAACATTATCGGATTTGTACCAGATTTGGGGAATACATTCTATGCATGTCTCCGACCCAAAAAGTACATTATGTATATGGGGTATTTTCCATGGTTGGGTCACAAAGGGCGCAAATACTCGCCCCAAAATATGTTTAAAGGTGCACTATGTAACTTCTCTGGTGGAGGGTCTGTTTTTATGCACAGTCTTAGTCTGACAGTGCTCTTGATTATAAAAGTCATGTGACCTGTGGCCTAGTTTCTATAATTTGCTCTAGATCGTTCCCATTTTCAAATATTAAAGGTGCCCTATGTAATTTTTCTGGGGGACGAGCTGTCGGGAGGAGAGAGTGTCGTGTCAGGACGGTCACCAGTCCTCAGCGGCCGCCTGGCATGGGCGTGCGCGCCGGGGCGAGGGCCATCATTGCCGCGAGCGGCTTTAAGTTAACATTGTTCTTCGTTCTGTATAAACAAAGAAATGCAGATTTGACCCCCTGAACATCAACGAAAAGTCTCACATGGGGGTATAGAATCGACCAGCCCGGTGAAAAATTCAATAAAACGGTCATCGCAACAATGACCACAGTGGCCTCACTCAACTGCGCCCCCTAGAATTGGATCCCTATGGGAGAGGGGACAAGCAAAGTTTGTCGCACGGAAACGAAATTTGGGACAGTGACAGAGAACCATGAGACAAGCCAAAAGATGAATTGGAGCACGTCTCTATGGCCAACAGGAAGTCGGCCATATTGGATCAAAACTCGCCGCTGTTTTGACTGCGTGTACGCCAAAGTCTTCAAGTGTCTTGGTTTTGGTCCAAACGAGCTCAGATTTGACACGTCACATCTACAGATGTGGGTCCACAAACGCATCATTTTTCTCAGCGCACTTTTTCACGGTTTGTCCGTAGCACGCCGGCGAATAACACCTTCGTTTCCTGTTTCTTTGATGCCCTCTCACGGCCACAGGCTTTGGCCTACAGAGCTCAAACTCACATCACTATTGTGTGATCCCGGCCTGAATGTGATGAAATATGAAATATAATAAAAGTGAACTCTATAGCGCCACCTAGTGTATACGTGAAACGTCAACATTATCGGATTTGGACCAAATTTGGGGATTAAATTCTATGCATGATTTCAAGCAAAATTTTATATTACGGACATGGTGCAATTTTCATCGTTCGCCAGCAGGGGCGCAAAGACTCCCCCAATAAATACTTCAAAAATTACTACACGCACAGACTTTGTCTGATTGTGCTGAAATCTGAATCACTAAAGCTTGAACATGGACTGAATATAATAAACTATAAAGTATATGAAAAGTGAACTCTATAGCGCCCCCTATCCAGACATGAAACATCAACATTATCGGATTTGTACCAAATATGGGCATTCAATTCTGTGCGTGTCTACGACCAAAAAAATACATTATGGATATGGGGTATTTTTCCATGGTTGGCCACAAAGGGCGCAAATACTCCCCCAAAATATGTTTAAAGGTGCACTATGTAACTTTTCTGTTGGAGGGTCTGTTTTTATGCACAGTCTTAGTCTGACAGTGCTCTTGATTATAAAAGTCATGTGACCTGTGGCCTAGTTTCTATAATCTGGCTCTAGATCATTCCCATTTTCAAATATTAAAGGTGCCCTATGTAATTTTTCTTGGTGGACGAGCTGTCGGGAGGAGAAAGTTGTGCCAGGGCGGTCACGAGACCTCAGCGGTTGCCTGGGAGGGGCGTGCGCGCCGGGGCGAGGGCCATCATTGCCGCGAGCGCTTTGGTTAACATTGTTCTTCGTTCTGTATAAACAAAGAAATGCAGATTTGACCCCCTGAACATCAACGAAAAGTCTCATGGGGTATAGAATCGACCGGCCCGGTGAAAAATTCAATAAAACGGTCATCGCAACAATGACCAAAGTGACCCCACTCAACTGCGCCCCTAGAATTGGATCCCTATGGGAGAGGGGACTATCAAAATTTGTCGCAGGGAAACAAAGTCGGACAGTGACAGAGAACCATGAGACAAGCCAAAAGATGAATTGAGCACGTCTCTATGACCAACAGGAAGTCGGCCATATTGGATCAAAAACTCGCCGCTGTTTTGACTGCGTGTACGCCAAAGTCTTCAAGTGTCTTGTTTTTTAGTCCAAACGAGCTCAGATTTGACACGTCACTTCTACAGACGCGGGTCCACAAATGATATCACGTTTCTAAGCGCACTTTTTCACGGTTTGTCCATAGCACGCCGGCGAATAACGCCTTCATTTCCTGTTTCTTTGATGACCTCTCACGGCCGCAGGCTTTGGTCTACAGAGCTCAAACTCACATCACTATTGTGTGATCCCGGCCTGAATGTGATGAAATATGAAACCTGATAAAAGTGAACTCTATAGCGCCACCTAGCCTATACAAGAAACGTCAACATTATCGGATTTGTACCAAATTTGGGAATTACATTCTATGCATGATTACAAACCAAAAAATATATTGTATTATGGCCATGTGTCATTTGTCACGGTGCCCAGCAGGAAGTGCAATGAGTTTTAAGAAACATTTAAAGTCGCACTATGTAATTTTTCTGATGGACAAGCTGTCGGGAAGAGAGAGTGTCATGCCAGGGGGTCGTGAGTCCTGGTCGGTCGCCTGGGAGGGGCGTGCGCGCCGGGCGAGGGCCATCATTGCCGCCAGCGGCTTTAATTTTTGTTTGTTTTTTCGTTTCTGTTACAAACTAATAATAATGTCAATAATCATTTACGATCATACGGAATAAACCACAACGAGCATGAAAAAATATGAGGATTTCATTTTGTTTTGGTTTACGGTCACACAAACGTAACAGAGGCACAGAATAATTGGAACGTTCTGGACGCATAAGGTAAGAACACAACTTTGGGCCACTGCAAAACGGTTTAACGTGGACTAGTTCTGTTTTTTCACAGTAAAAATCAGGTACGTCGCCTTTACATGCAACATTTCAAGGACTTCTTTCCCCAATAATGTTTTAAATAGTTTGTCTCCATGGCGACGGTTCTCATTTCTCCCGGCCCTGAAGCCCGTGGATGTGATTACAAAGCGGCCGATATAACACGTTTACTGTAGGACCTCGTCAATGCACAGGGTCGATGTAATTATACACGCCACAAAGTATGGATTTAGTCATAACCGTTATTGACGATCCGGTTTTGTCACTTTTTCCTTTATTCTCGCTCGGAAAGAAGAAAAAAGATGATGTGATCCGTGTTCAGAATCGTAAGAAAACTCGTGAATTTCCAGGTGTATCTTTGCTTTTGCACTGACCACCGAAAATGTCGTCGTATATTACAGATTTTTGTTGTTGAAATGAGGAGAAAAGACGTCCCAGAAGAGCCGGGACTGGAGGGGCTGGAGGAAGTGTCTGGGGTGAGGGAAGTCTGGGAGTCCCCGTTTAAACCTGACCCAGCCCCGGATATGAGGGGGGGGGGAATCGGTGGATGGAACCGGATGTAAGATTGTGCCACGTTTCCAGGGGAGAATCTGTGTGTCGTTCGTTCGCTTTTCAAAATAAAACAAAAGAAAATGAAAAACGACTCTTTTCTTCATTATTTGTCTCCAAAACCAAAATGAAAAACCAGACTCCTGCTCCTAAAATCCACAGTGGAGAGTCTGCATCTAAACCAGGACTGAACCAGGACTAAACCAGGACTAAACCAGGTCTAAACTAGGTCTAAATCAGGACTAAACCAGGACTGAAGCAGGACTAAACCAGGACTGAACCAGGACTGAACCAGGTCTAAACTAGGACTAAACCAGGTCTAAACCAGGACTAAACCAGGACTAAACCAAGACTGAACCAGGACTAAACCAGGACTGAACCAGGTCTAAACCAGGACTAAACCAGAACTGAACCAGGACTAAACCAGGACTAAATCAGGTCTAAACCAGGTCTAAACCAGGACTAAACCAGGACTGAACCAGGTCTAAACCAGGACTAAACCAGAACTGAACCAGGACTAAACCAGGACTAAATCAGGTCTAAACCAGGTCTAAACCAGGACTAAACCAGGACTGAACCAGGTCTAAACCAGGTCTAAACCAGGACTAAACCAGGACTAAACCAGGACTGAACCAGGTCTAAACCAGGACTAAACCAGGCCTGATACGCACTTTCGTGGACACGGTATCTCTGCCACTTCTCCCCGGTCACCGCCTTGACTAACTGATTTTCTGCAGGAAACACTGAGTCCTGGTCTAGAGTCTGGGTTAGACCTGGTTTAGGCCTGGTTCAGTCCTGGTTCAGTCCTGGTTTAGTCCTGGTTTAGATGCAGACTCTCCACTCTGGATTTTAGGACCAGGACTTTGGTTCTTTTATTCATTTAAACACAAAATCGAAAAATAAAAAATGAATAGTTCCCTGTTTTTTCAGTTTGGTTTTGGAGACAAATCATGAAGAAAAAAGTTGTTTTTTCGTTTTCTTATTTTTGGCTTTATTTTGAAGAACAAATGAATGAACACGGATTTGTCAGCATAACTGTGACGGCAAAACTTCCCTCTGGTTTTGTTGAGTGGTGACAGACGTATAAACTCCTGGTGGTGAATAATTCGAACACTCGTGAGGAAGAACTTTGGACCAAACCGTTTAAAATGAACGAGTCGTGTTTTTCGTCTTTTTAAAACCTTCAGCTCGTGTGCTTTGGTTTATTTTCAGTGCAGGAGTAGTGTTTTTTTACAGTGCACTACCCAGACTAATGAGAGGCCGAGTGGCCCCGGGGCCCGACACTGCTGCAGGACACAATGTGACGCAACCACAAAACCAAACACTGTCTGCTCCTGTCTGCTCCTGTCTGCTCCTGTCTGCTCCTGTCTGCTCCTGTCATCATAATAACACTTATCGGTGAAAACACAATAATCACATTACACACACAAATTTTGAGGTAAAAATGCCCTATTTTAAGTGAAATTTTCTGCCACTGCAGTAAGAAATTTTCATTTACCAAGTTTTCTTAAAACAAGATGAAATATGAATCTTGTTCTAAGCAGAAAACACGAGTTTCAAGTATTTATGGACAGATTTTTCCCCTTATTGGTTTGAGAAGGAAGTTAAAGAGGCTTAACCTGGACTGAGTTAATATAAAAAGTGCTTAGAATAAGTTGTAATATCGAGAGAAGATAAATCAGGATGAATATCTTGAAACAAGTAAAAAAATTCTCATCTTATTAAGTAAAAAAATATTTAAATTGATCTTTTAAGATGAATCTGCTTAATTCAAGTCAGTTTAACTATGTTAGAAAATCCTTTTTTGTAGTGTAGTGTTTTTGGGACGTTAAAAGTCGCTTCACACTACAGGATTTTTCGGTCTTAAACGATTTTTAAACATACGACAAAAAGCGCAAACACCACAGACTTGAGGAGAATCTGATGGGACTTTAAATCTTTGCTCTCCCAGATGCAGCAGGATCTGTGTGTGGAGCACAGGATCTAAAGCTGTGAGGCTGTGATGGCCTCAGCTGTTTCCTGTCTACAGTAAAACCAGTCGCTCTGAGACTCTGAAGTGTTCAAAGATCAGACTCTGCACTTCCACTTTAGACACAAGTCAAATTGTGTCATAATTATGTGTGAAATGTGGAGCGATACTTCAGATCCAGGATTTTTAAAGCAGAAAAGAGGAGATAAAGTCCACAGGAAGTAGAGTCACTGTGGCTGATCTGTGGCTGTGGATGGAAACAAAGACACGCGAGGAACCATCTCCACTTTTTACTTTCAGAGAACGAAGAAAACTGGGTTAACATCACCGTTTTGTGGACTGGAGTCATTATTTGCAGAGGACAGTTTCTCTGGATCATGTGGATGAGACGCTGCAACTAAATGTTCCACTTTACATGAGGTGAGTAATAAAGTCGTTATTTTCGCTCTATCCTGAGTTTGTTTGTTGCGTCTCTGTGTCCGTCGCTCCTCTGCCCCCGACTCTGTTTTATCGTCTGTTTCCGTCGCGTTGTTGATGTTCGGTGGTTCTGATCTGACACTGACTCCACACACGAGGAGCAGCGGCTTCAGAATCGCACACGGAGACACAAAGTCGGGTCACAGGGAGAAGAAATCGCAGCTAAAATCGGGCAAATTCTCCTGTAGTGTGTGGAGGCCATAGGTGCGTTAGTTCCAGAGTACTTTCAGTGTAGCTCGCTCCTTCAGGCATGTATAAGTCAGTGTCCTCCAGCGTCAGAACTGAAGAAGCAGTTTGGATGAAGCTGCCAAACATATTCGACCAAAATAAACTTTTGTCCAGCTGACAAATTGAATTTCTCCTGTTGCCAAGTGGTTTTACAGTTCTGTGAACACTCCACACTCTGCGGCGGTAAAATATTGTAGCCACGACTTTCATTCATACCAAAGTGACTCTGAGATGCTGCCGAATGCTGCGTGCGTCACCGATTAAGAAAATAAAATTAGCATGAACAGGGTGACCAGATTCTCAGGATTCTAAACTGGGTCACACCTGGGTTGTTATGGCTGATCTAAATAAAATAGTGAAAGGAGCGTGGAAGATTTTGCATTTTTGTGTCAGTCATGATCTGAGGAGCTTCTGTAGCTGTATTTTTTTTATTTTTTTTTGCTTTATGCTCATTCGCAAACACGGATTTCTGTATTTAGGCAAAACAAATGACAATTTATGCTCCTCTTTACTGTTGGCGGGGATCAGATCAGTCAAAAATTGTGATAGTCCTGGTTTAGTCCTGATGTAGTCCTAGTTTAGTCTTAGTTTAGTCCTGGTTTAGTATTAAGTTTAGTCCTGGTTTAGTCTTAGTTTAGTCCTGGTTTAGACCTGATGTAGTCCTAGTTTAGTCTTAGTTTAGTCCTGGTTTAGTATTAAGTTTAGTCCTGGTTTAGTCTTAGTTTAGTCCTGGTTTAGTCTTAGTTTAGTCCTGGTTTAGTCTTAGTTTAGTCCTGGTTTAGACCTGATGTAGTCCTGGTTTAATCTTAGTTTAGTCCTGATGTAGTCCTGGTTTAGTCTTAGTTTAGTCCTGGTTTAGACCTGATGTAGTCCTAGTTTAGTCTTAGTTTAGTCCTGGTTTAATCTTAGTTTAGTCCTGGTTTAGACCTGATGTAGTCCTGGTTTAGTCTTAGTTTAGTCCTGGTTTAATCTTAGTTTAGTCCTGGTTTAGACCTGATGTAGTCCTGGTTTAGTCTTAGTTTAGTCCTGGTTTAGTCTTAGTTTAGTCCTGGTTTAGTCTTAGTTTAGTCCTGGTTTAATCACATTTAGTCCTGGTTTAGATCAAATTGGTCAAAAATAGGGACATTCTTGGGACATTTCTTGTATAAAACTGGGACAAATCCCTGGTTTTATATAAATCTGTGGGACGGGGGACACGGGGCTCAGGACTGGGACTGTCCCGGGGAAACAGGGACGTCTGGACACCCTGAGAATACAGAGGGGGGTGAAAACGGGGGGTGATCGGCAAAACGGCGTCTTCAAAATAAAACGATTAAAGATTCCTCAAACATGTGCGAATTACTCCAAATACAACTTCAGACGTCCACAAGAAGGAAACAAACACAACACGGGTAAAGGCTCAGAAAAGCGCATTGTGCAGAATCGATTTGCTCTTATAAAATTGTGATCAACAATATTCAACAAGGAAATACTAACGTGACATTTGAAATAATATAAACACGCTAACAGCAGTAGTAGCAGTAGCATTAGCAGTAGTAGCAGCAGCAGTAGCATTAGCAGTAGTAGCAGTAGTAGCAGTAGCTTTAGCACTAGCAGTAGCAGCAGCAGCAGCAGCAGCAGCAGCAGCAGTAGTAGTAGTAGCAGCAGCAGCAGCAGCAGCAGCAGCAGCAGCAGTAGTAGTAGTAGTAGCAGCAGCAGCAGCAGCAGCAGCAGTAGCAGTTGGTAGTAGCAACCAGCAGCAGTAGTAAGCAGCAGCAGTGCAGCAGTAGCAGTAGTACAGCAGCAGCAGTGATGATAGTAGCAGCAGCAGTAAAGTAACAGTAGCAGTAGCATTAGTAGCAGTAGTAGTAGCAGTAGCAGCATTAGCGTGTTAGCAGCATTAGTAGCAGCAGTAGCAGCAGCAATGTAGCAGCAGCAGCAGAAGCAGCAGCAGCATTAGCAGTAGCAGCAGCAGCAGCAGCAGTAGCAGCAGCAGTAGTAGTAGTAGCAGTAGTAGTAGTAGCAGCAGCAGCAGCAGCAGTAGCATTAGCAGTAACAGTAGTAGTAGCATTAGCAGTAGTAGTAGCAGTAGTAGTAGCAGTAGTAGTAGCAGTAGCAGTAGTAGTAGCAGTAGCATTAGCAGTAGCAGTAGTAGCAGTAGTAGTAGCAGTAGCAGTAGTAGCAGTAGTAGTAGCAGTAGTAGTAGCAGTAGCAGCAGCAGTAGTAGTAGCAGTAGCAGCAGTAGTAGTAGCAGTAGCAGTAGTAGTAGCAGTAGCAGTAGCAGTAGTAGTAGTAGTAGCAGTAGGATTAGCAGTAGTAGTAGTAGCAGTAGTAGTAGCAGTAGCATTAGCAGTAGTAGTAGTAGTAGTAGCAGTAGCAGTAGTACTAGCAGTAGCAGTAGTAGTAGTAATAGTAGTAGCATTAGCAGTAGCAGTAGTAGCAGTAGTAGTAGTAGCAGTAGTAGTAGTAATAGTAGTAGCATTAGCAGTAGCAGTAGTAGTAGCATTAGCAGTAGCAGTAGTAGCAGTAGCAGTAGTAGTAGCAGTAATAGTAGCAGTAATAGTACTCGTAGTACTCGTAGTAGTAGAACCAGGACTGAACAAGGACACAGCCTTAAATGGAAAATAAATCCACACATTCATTTGTGCTGAGCAAATATATAATAATATTATATCAGGTCCTTTTTGCACTGCAGATTTTTTTTAATGACGATAATGGAACTTTCTGATCTCGGCCCAAACCTACGAACCCTGGAGATGTAAACAGACCCATAACAAACACTCAGACACATGTGAATGAAGCAAAACAGACCAGGCCCATTCTGAGGAGGCGTCATCGTTCCAACGTGACTGAAAACATGACTGAAAACATGACTGAAAACATGACTGAAAACACGACTGAAAACACGACTGAAAACACGACTGAAAACACGACTAAAAACACGACTAAATACACGACTAAAAACACGACTGAAAACGTGACTGAAAACACGACTAAAAACACGACTAAAAACACGACTAAAAACGTGACTGAAAACGTGACTGAAAACGTGACTGAAAACGTGACTGAAAACATGACTGAAAACGTGACTGAAAATGTGACTAAAAACGTGACTAAAAACGTGACTGAAAACGTGACTGAAAACATGACTGAAAACGTGACTGAAAATGTGACTAAAAACGTGACTAAAAACGTGACTGAAAACGTGAGTAAAAACGTGACTGAAAACGTGACTGAAAACGTGACTAAAAACATGACTAAAAACATGACTAAAAACATGACTGAAAACCTGACTGAAAACCTGACTGAAAACCTGACTGAAAACATGACTAAAAACCTGACTGAAAACATGCCTGAAAACATGACTAAAAACATGACTAAAACATGACTGAAAACATGACTAAAAACATGACTAAAAACATGACTAAAACATGACGGAAAACATGACTGAAAACATGACTAAAAACATGACTGAAAACATGACTAAAAACATGACTGAAAACATGACTGAAAACATGACTGAAAACATGACTAAAAACATGACTAAAAACATGACTGAAAACCTGACTGAAAACGTGACTGAAAACGTGAGTAAAAACGTGACTGAAAACGTGACTGAAAACGTGACTAAAAACATGACTGAAAACATGACTAAAACATGACTGAAAACATGACTGAAAACATGACTGAAAACATGACTAAAAACATGACTGAAAACCTGACTGAAAACGTGACTGAAAACGTGACTAAAAACGTGACTGAAAACGTGACTGAAAACGTGAGTAAAAACCTGACTAAAAACCTGACTGAAAACATGACTGAAAACATGACTGAAAACATGACTGAAAACATGACTGAAAACATGACTGAAAACCTGACTAAAAACATGACTGAAAACACGACTGAAAACATGACTGAAAACATGACTGAAAACATGACTGAAAACCTGACTGAAAACATGACTGAAAACATGACTGAAAACATGACTGAAAACCTGACTGAAAACCTGACTGAAAACATGACTGAAAACATGACTGAAAACATGACTAAAAACCTGACTGAAAACCTGACTGAAAACATGACTGAAAACATGACTGAAAACATGACTAAAAACATGACTGAAAACATGACTGAAAACATGACTGAAAACATGACTGAAAACATGACTGAAAACATGACTAAAACATGACTGAAAACATGACTGAAAACATGACTAAAAACCTGACTAAAAACATGACTGAAACCATGACTGAAAACATGACTAAAAACCTGACTGAAAACATGACTGAAAACATGACTGAAAACATGACTAAAAACCTGACTGAAAACATGACTGAAAACATGACTGAAAACATGACTGAAAACATGACTAAAAACATGACTAAAAACATGACTAAAAACATGACTGAAAACATGACTGAAAACATGACTAAAACATGACTAAAAACATGACTGAAAACATGACTGAAAACATGACTGAAAACATGACTGAAAACATGACTGAAAACATGACTGAAAACATGACTGAAAACATGACTGAAAACCTGACTGAAAACATGACTGAAAACATGACTGAAAACATGACTGAAAACCTGACTAAAAACATGACTGAAAACATGACTGAAAACATGACTAAAAACATGACTAAAAACATGACTGAAAACATGACTAAAAACATGACTAAAAACATGACTGAAAACATGACTAAAACATGACTGAAAACATGACTGAAAACATGACTAAAAACCTGACTAAAAACATGACTGAAACCATGACTGAAAACATGACTAAAAACCTGACTGAAAACATGACTGAAAACATGACTGAAAACATGACTAAAAACCTGACTGAAAACATGACTGAAAACATGACTGAAAACATGACTGAAAACATGACTGAAAACATGACTAAAAACATGACTAAAACATGACTGAAAACATGACTAAAACATGACTAAAAACATGACTGAAAACATGACTAAAAACCTGACTGAAAACATGACTGAAAACATGACTAAAAACATGACTAAAAACATGACTAAAAACATGACTGAAAACATGACTGAAAACCTGACTGAAAACATGACTGAAAACATGACTGAAAACATGACTAAAAACATGACTGAAAACATGACTGAAAACATGACTAAAACATGACTAAATCATGACTGAAAACATGACTGAAAACATGACTAAAAACATGACAAAAACATGACTGAAAACATGACTGAAAACATGACTGAAAACATGACTGAAAACATGACTGAAAACATGACTAAAAACATGACTAAAAACATGACTAAAAACATGACTAAAATATGACTGAAAACATGACTGAAAACATGACTAAAACATGACTAAAAACATGACTAAAAACATGACTAAAAACATGACTAAAACATGACTGAAAACATGACTAAAAACATGACTAAAAACATGACTGAAAACATGACTGAAAACATGACTGAAAACATGACTAAATCATGACTGAAAACATGACTAAAAACATGACAAAAACATGACTGAAAACATGACTGAAAACATGACTGAAAACATGACTGAAAACATGACTAAAAACATGACTAAAAACATGACTAAATCATGACTGAAAACATGACTGAAAACATGACTAAAACATGACTGAAAACATGACTAAAAACATGACTAAAAACATGACTAAAAACATGACTAAAACATGACTGAAAACATGACTGAAAACATGACTGAAAACATGACTAAAACATGACTGAAAACATGACTAAAAACATGACTGAAAACATGACTGAAAACATGACTGAAAACGTGACTAAAAACGTGACTAAAAACGTGACTGAAAACATGACTGAAAACATGACTGAAAACACGACTGAAAACACGACTGAAAACATGACTAAAACATGACTAAAAACATGACTGAAAACATGACTGAAAACATGACTGAAAACATGACTAAAAACGTGACTGAAAACATGACTAGAAACGTGACTAAAAACATGACTGAAAACATGACTAAAAACATGACTAAAAACATGACTGAAAACATGACTGAAAACATGACTGAAAACATGACTAAAAACATGACTGAAAACATGACTAAAAACATGACTGAAAACATGACTGAAAACATGACTAAAAACATGACTGAAAACATGACTAAAAACATGACTAAAAACATGACTGAAAACATGACTGAAAACATGACTGAAAACACGACTGAAAACACGACTAAAAACACGACTGAAAACACGACTGAAAACGCGACTAAAAACGCGACTGAAAACGTGACTGAAAACCTGACTGAAAACATGACTGAAAACATGACTGAAAACACGACTGAAAACACGACTGAAAACATGACTGAAAACATGACTAAAAACCTGACTGAAAACATGACTGAAAACATGACTAAAAACATGACTAAAAACATGACTGAAAACATGACTGAAAACATGACTGAAAACATGACTAAAAACATGACTGAAAACATGACTGAAAACATGACTGAAACCTCCCGAGAGTCGGTCCTGCGTCACTTCGGACCTTTAACGGTTTAGCTCCAAACACAGAATGTAAACACGACTGGAGTCGATCTATAAGTGCCTCATTATCAAAGCGTGCGAGTATTTGTCTCTCTGTATTTAGCGCTGCTACAGAAGGAGACGTGTCGAAATGAAAAGCGTCTCGGAGCCAGTGTCCCGTTCACATGGTTAATAAGAGAAAACTATTTCACGCCTAGTTTAGCTCCAGAGATTCTCACGCTAATGAAATGCACAAGTGACAGCGGCGCCGCACCCGCCCGGTTTGGGCTCAGACTAATGTTTACTCAAAATACACTTGATGCAAATGAGCGCACGATTAAATTAAAATGAAATAAAACGACTAGACTTGCACAAAAAGATGGTCAAAGTCGAGCTGGGGGAGGATCTGCCACGTTTGTGTATTTGCCTTCACCTGGAATAGTCCACACACTGAAGAGAGGATTTTCTAGTTAAACTGACTTGAATTAAGCAGATTCACCTGAAAAGATCAATTTAAAGATTTTTTACTTAATAAAATGAGATTTCTTACTTGTTTCAAGATATTCTGTCCTATGGAAGTCCATTTCCGCCATCAAACAAAAATAAAAAACACACAGAAAGTCATAATTATGAGTTTAAAAGTCATAATTATGAGTTTAAAAGTCAAAATTATTTGGTCAAAAGTCATAATTATGAGTTTAAAAGTCAAAATTATGAGTTTAAAAGTCAAAATTATTTGGTCAAAAGTCAATTATGAGTTTAAAAGTCATAATTATGAGGTCAAAAGTCATAATTATGAGTTTAAAACTCATAATTATGAGTTTAAAAGTCATAATTATGAGTTTAAAAGTCAATTATTTGGTCAAAAGTCATAATTATGAGTTTAAAAGTCAATTATGAGTTTAAAAGTCATAATTATGAGTTTAAAAGTCATAATTATGAGTTTAAAAGTCAATTATTTGGTCAAAAGTCATAATCATGAGTTTAAAAGACAATTATGAGTTTAAAAGTCATAATTATGAGTATAAAAGTCAAAATGATTTGGTCAAAAGTCAATTATGAGTTTAAAAGTCATAATTATGAGGTCAAAAGTCAATTATGAGTTTAAACGTCAATTATTTGGTCAAAAGTCATAATTATGAGTTTAAACGTCAATTATATGGTCAAAAGTCATAATTATGAGTTTAAAAGTCATAATTATGAGGTCAAGAGTCATAATTATGAGGTCAAGAGTCATAATTATGAGTTTAAAAGTCAATTATTTGGTCAAAAGTCCTAATTATGAGTTTAAAAGTCAATTATTTGGTCAAAAGTCATAATTATGAGTTTAAAAGTCATAATTATGAGTTTAAAAGTCAAAATTGTGAGGTCAAAAGTCATAATTATGAGTTCAAAAGTCAAAATTGTGAGGTCAAAAGTCATAATTATGAGTTCAAAAGTCAAAATTGTGAGGTCAAAAGTCATAATTATGAGTTTAAAAGTCATAATTATGAGTTTAAAAGTCAATTATTTGGTCAAAAGTCATAATTATGAGTTTAAAAGTCATAATTATGAGTTTAAAAGTCATAATTATGAGGTCAAAAGTCATAATTATGAGTTTAAAAGTCATAATTATGAGGGCAAGAGTCATAATTATGAGTTTAAAAGTCATAATTATGAGGTCAAAAGTCATAATTATGAGTTTAAAAGTCAATTATTTAGTCAAAAGTCATAATTATGAGTTTAAAAGTCATAATTATGAGTTTAAAAGTAATAATTATGAGGTCAAGAGTCATAATTATGAGTTTAAAAGTCAATTATTTGGTCAAAAGTCATAATTATGAGTTTAAAAGTCATAATTATGAGTTTAAAAGTCATAATTATGAGGTCAAGAGTCATAATTATGAGTTTAAAAGTCATAATTATGAGGTCAAAAGTCATAATTATGAGTTTAAAAGTCAATTATTTAGTCAAAAGTCATAATTATGAGTTTAAAAGTCATAATTATGAGTTTAAAAGTCATAATTATGAGGTCAAAAGTCATAATTATGAGTTTAAAAGTCAATTATTTGGTCAAAAGTCATAATTATGAGTTTAAGTCATAATTATGAGTTTAAAAGTCAAAATTATTTGGTCAAAAGTCAATTATGAGTTTAAAAATCAAAATTATGAGTTTAAAAGTTATAATTATTAGATTAAAAGTCAGTTATTCGATTAAAAATCATAATTGTGAGTTATAAAGTCGACTGAATCTGCCCTCGTCATGGAGCGACTCCATTTCTTTGTTCACTTGTGATTGTTTTAAAAAGACGAGAGAGAAAACCACACAAATCCCACATGAACGACACGAGTGAAGTGTCTGTGACTCTGTCCATGGTGCTGGTTCAGTCCAAACGGGAAATGAAGCTAAAACATGTAATTATGACTTTTAAACTCATAATTATGACTTTTAAACTCACAATTATGACTTTCTGTGAGGCTTTTATTTTGTATTTACCGGCAGATATGGGCTTCTACACCATCTGATCTACAGTTCTGTAAACAGTCAGAGCTCTGATGAGGAGATCACCTGAACCAAACCTGATTTAAGGAGGAAAAGGAGAAAAACCACTGCTGTGTTCATCAACACACTGAGACTCAAGTCCTTTTTACACTTCACTGGCTTCCAGTTTCTTTTAGAGTTCACTTGAAAATGTTACTTTTTGTTTTTAAAGCTCTTAATGGATTAGCACCTTGTTATTTGACCGAACTTTTATCTGTCCGAAAATCAAGTCGCAATTTAAGGTCAAATAACCAACTTCTTTTGGACGTCCCCGGAGCTCAAACACTGGGGTGACGGAGCTTCATCTGTGGAACAATCTGCCCTTTGACCCACGTCACTGATTTGAACCTTTTTAAATCTAGGCTCAAAACACATTTATTCAAAATGGCTTTTAATACTTAGTCGTTTGTGGCACAGAATTTTTCTGCATCGTGTGTTTTACTGTTTCTTGTTTACACTGTTGTTTTCTGTATAATGTTCTGGCTTTTGTATTGTTGTATTTTTTGTGTTTAATTGGAAAACACTTTAATCACTATTGGTGTTGTAAAGGGCTGTATAAATATCCATCCATCCATCCATCTTCTCCCGCTTAATCCGGCTGGGTCGCGGGGGCAGCGTGCTGCCCAATACTCATAGCACCTGACCCCCCCTATGAACCCCTCTGCAGGTGGTGAGCCCACAGGAGGGTGGACAACATGGTCCTTGATGTTAGTTCATAGGGGGCTGTATAAATAAAGACTCATTATTATTATTCCACCAAATACTGATTCCTGAACTCTTCCTCAGTTCAAACATTAGTATTGTGCTGTTTTAAAATCATTATGATCTCATTTTCTTCACATTATTTCAGGTCTGAAAACATTTAATCTGTTTTGTTATTTTGATCATTTCTCATTTTCTGCAAATAAACGCTCGAAATGACTTTTCGATTTTTATTTGGAATTTGGGAGAAATGTCGTCAGTCGTTTATAGAATGAAACACAAATGTTATTTGACACAAAGCTGTAAGTAGGAAAATCAGAGAAAATGATCATTTTGCAGTGGTCTCTTATTTTTTTCCAGACCTGTATCATATTCTAGATATTACAACTTATTCTAAGCACTTTTTATATTAAATCAAACCAGGTTAAACCTCTTTAACTTCCTTCTCATCAGTTCTTTTGCTCAGATTTGTTCCTCTGTCCTCAGAGTCGTGTCCCGGGGCTTCAGGTGCAGATCTACAGAGTTTCTAACATGTCGGGAAAGTGGAAAATGTGACATTTCAATAAATACAGTTTCAAATGTGATTGATTTCATGTTGTATTTGATGAAATGTGCAGATACTGACAGATACTGACAGATACTGACAGATACTGACAGATACTGACAGATACTGACAGACGACTCAAACCTGCTCCAGGGAGAAGAGCCGAGAACTAACTGTAAGGCAATTAAAGACAGTCAGTCAATTAAATACTGTCTCATACATCACTAAATACTAATAAAATACAACACTAAATACAATCAGTCAGTTAAATACTGTCCCACTTTAACTAAAGGCTTTTAACTGTGTGTTTTCATCGTACTTAATTAGTTTATTTTGTTGTAAGACGACCTTGAGTGTCCAGAAAGGCGCCGAATAAATAAAATGTATTATTATTATTAGTAGTAGTATTTTTATTATTATTATTGTGAATGCTTGAAAGAAGGTATTCTTTAAAGTGAGGTATTCTTAAACCCAGTGTTTATTTAAGAAACAACAGCCCAATATAAGACACTTTATATACTAGAAATAAGCACTGATAAGTCATATTTAATTAAATCAAACATAATTTTACTCAAAATAAGGTGAAAAATCTCTCCATAAATGCTTTGAGTTTTGTATGTCTTATTGCACTGGCAGATAATTTCACTTCAAATAAAGCATTTTTACCTCAAAATTGTTTTGTTTTTTTCTTATTTTTGATCCTTGTTTGCAGTGAGAACAACATTAAAAGCTCCATTACACATGTTCACATGTTCCACTGTTTTCTGCTCCGTGTTACGCCGTATTTTTCACACCATAAGTTGCATGTGTTTTCATGGTTTGGTCCTGTGACTTAGACTCAGGTGTGACTTATATAATGTCCCATGTTGGTTATTTTCACACAGACAGGGGGCGCTCTTCTTAACACACGCGGGTCATTAAGACTGATGTTCATTTAGCTTCAGAACTTATTTTATCACACGGCAGAAACTGTTCATCATATTCTGCAGATTACAAACTAGTGGAAGATGAAGCCGAAAACTGTAACTGAGCAGCAGAAGGAAAGTTTGGAGTGAGAGAAACTGTGTTTGACGAGAAGCGAAGGAAACTCGAACTGTAACGAAGGAAACAAAAAAGCTGCACTGCAAAAAAACAAACCGACCGAGTGGGGGGTCCCTGCCTCAGGTGGAGCAGTTCAGTATCTCGGGGTCTTGTTCTCAGTGAGGGGAGGATGGAGCGTGAGGTCGACAAGTGGATCGGTGCAGCGTCGGCAGTGATGCGGTCGCTGTATCGGTGCTGTTGTGGTGAAGAGGAGCTGAGCCCAAAGGCAAAGCTCTGGATTTACCTCAGTCACGTTCCTCCCCTCACCTGTGGTCCTGACTCTGGGAACGACCGAAAGGACCAGATCCAGATACAAGCAAAGAAATGAGTTTCCTCCAGAGTGGCCGGGCCTCCCTTAGAGAGAGGGGGAGGAGCTCGGAGTAGAGCCGCTGCTCCTCCACGTGGAGAGGAGCAGCTGAGGGGAGGAGCATCTGTTCCCTCAGGAGGTGTTCATGTCCCACCAGGAGGAGGCCCCGGGGAAGACCCAGGACCCACTGGAGGGACTCTGTCTCTGGGCCTGGGAACCTCAGGGTCCTGGAGGAGCTGGAGGAAGTGTCTGGGGTGAGGGAAGTCTGGGAGTCCCAGCTCAGACTGAGGCCCCCACGACCCGGCCCCGGAGAAGAGGAAGAACATGGATGTTTCCTCGTCATAAACAGACCTGGAGTTTTGTTTTGTTTCATTCACATGTTTAAGGCACAAAACCTGCAGATTTAGGCTGAGTTCTTCTCTCAAACTGAAAACACTGTTCCACCTTGTGATGTCACGGAGTGGTCATACAGGAAGTGCTCCATTGTCTTTTTAATCTCCACACACCTTCACTAGAATCATTTGGATGATTTCAGCTCAGGAATTGCAGATCTCTACTGAACTGAACAGAGCCGTTCACTTGAAAACCACCACTTCATGACATCACAAGGTGGAACAGAGCGTTTTGAGCTTTGGAAATGTAAACAGACGAATAATAAAGTGTTTCTCAAACACAAAACACAACTCCAGGTCCGTTTTTAAGGCGGTAACAACATTCTAACATGTCTTAAAGCTCATCAGAGTCAATTTTGCATCATATACGTCCTTTAGACACAAGCTGGTGACGCCATGGAGACGTTACGGGTCAGATCTGCGCAGAGGCGAGCGCACTCACAGTAAGAATACATGTTTTCAAGGCGATACGAAACACCAGCGATTTACTAAATGCAATACAGGTATGTTCAATAAAGATATTCCAGACAAAGCAGTAACATTACCATGGAGACGAGCAGGTGGCAGACCCCCCTCCCCTCGAAAAGTTACATACTGAAGCTTTAAATTGCGACTATAGACATTTCCTAATTAAGAATTGCAGAGTTTTATCATCTCCTGAGTGGCTGCATAACTTCTGGCAGGACTTTTAGATTGAAAAATAATTCTATATTCGACATTTCTGCAAAAAAAAATCAAAACTAACTGCAAAAATAATCATGTCAGCGCGTCACAGCAGCAGTGCAGCTCCCGGGCTGAAACCAATTCCGATTTTTAGCCACAGAAAACCGGATTTGAGCCTAAACAAAACGTGCTCAGACCTGGAGTTGTTGATGCGTGGTACATCGGCGGTGGTATCGGTCCGTCATGACCGGAGCGTCCGCCTGTTATTGTCCCCGTAGCGCCAATATCCGCGGCTCTTCCACCGAACACCGAACACCAAACCCCGAGCACCAATTTATTCCCCAACAGTTAAGCCGAGTAACCGTGCGCGCCTCTGCCCGTCTGTGCGCATTCTGCTCGGGAACAATGCCGTATCCGCTTCGTAACCATCGCCTTTTCGGGATAGACGTGTTTTTTGGGGGGGTAGGCGCAGAGACGAGGTGACAGCGGCGTGCACTCACCTCCTCCTCGGCGTCCTCCTCCGCTTCACTCCGAGGTTTGTTGTCCCCAGAGAAGAGCTCCAGGACCGGGGCGCCGTGTCTAGAATCCTGCGCGGCGGCGGCGGCGGCGGCGGCGGTGCTGGTGGGTCTGGAGGTGGTGGTGGGACCGGGAGCTGCGCCGGTGCGTCCCCCGGGGCTCCTGCGCGTCTCCTCGGTTAACTTTGCGCCCTTCCGTCGGTGTTGCGGCGGGTGTGCGTGAAAAAGCGCAGCGTGATTTCCCGGGGAGAGCTCGCGGAGGCTGGGCTCGTGCCGACGGACGCTGCCGCTGAGTGCGCGAGGGGTGTGCGCGCGCGTGAGTGTGCGTGAGTGTGCGTGAGTGTGCGTGAGAGTGCGTGAGGGTGCGTGAGGGTGCGTGAGTGTGCGTGAGTGTGCGTTGTACGTGGAGCTGTCCACCTGTCAGTGCGCGCGGGCACCAGCTTCATATGAAAAAGAAATGAAGAGTCCGGAAGGTCTGAAAACTGCGGGGCGAGAACTCGGGCTGGACTGGTTCAGTCCTGGTTTAGACCTGGTTTGGTCCTGGTATAGACCTGGTTTAGACCTAGTTTAGTCCTGGTTTAGTCCTGATATAGACCTGGTTTAGATCTGGTATAGACCTGGTTTAGACCTAGTTTAGTCCTGGTTTAGTCCTGATATAGACCTGGTTTAGTCCTGGTTTAGATCTGGTTTAGTCCTGGTTTAGACCTAGTTTAGTCCTGGTTTAGTCCTCGTTTAGACCTGGTTTAGTCCTGGTTTAGACCTGGTTTAAACCTGGTTTAGACCTAGTTTAGTGCTCGTTTAGACCTGGTTTAGTCCTGGTTTAGACCTGGTTTAGTCCTGATATAGACCTGGTTTAGTCCTGGTTTAGATCTGGTTTAGTCCTGGTTGAGTCCTGGTTCAGTCCTGATTTAGTCCTGGTTTAGTCCTCGTTTAGACCTGGTTTAATCCTGGTTTAGTCCTGATATAGACCTGGTTTAGACCTGCTTTAGTCCCGTTTTAGTCCTAGTTTAGACCTGGTTTTGACCTGGTTTAGTCCTGGTACAGTCCTGGTTCAGTTCTGATTTAGTCCTAATTTAGTACTAGTTTAGACCCGGTTTAGTCCTGGTTTAGTCCTGTTTTAGACCTGGTTTAATCTTGGTTCAGTCCTGGTTTAGTCCTGGTTTAATCCTGGTTTAGTCCTGGTTTAATCCTGGTTCAGTCCTGGTTTAGTCCTGTTTTAGACCTGGTTTAGTCCTGCTTTAGTCCTGCTTTAGTCCTGCTTTAGTCCTGGTTTAATCCTGGTTCAGTCCTGGTTTAGACCTGCTTTAGTCCTGGTTTAGTCCTGGTTTAATCCTGGTTCAGTCCTGGTTTAATCCTGGTTTAGTCCTGGTTTAGTCCTGGTTTAGTCCTGGTTTAATCCTGGTTCAGTCCTGGTTTAATCCTGGTTCAGTCCTGGTTTAGTCCTGGTTCAGTCCTGGTTTAATCCTGGTTTAGTCCTGTTTTAGTCCTGGTTTAGTCCTCATATAGACCTGGTTTAGTCCTGGTTTAGTCCTGGTTCAGAACAATCATTATTTATATTTTTGAAAACATTCTTTGTTTACAGCATTTTTTTCACACCTAAAACTTCTGCAGTTCTGTAAATATAAGTGACTAAATAAAAATCTAAACGATCGAAACTAAATGCACAGTTCATTCATCCCGGAGCCTCTTTACAGGAGTGTTTTTAATAACAAAACTTTTTATAGCTCTTTTTAAAGGTTTCTACAGTGTTTCAGTGCACTCACCCCTCGATCATGTTTTTTCTTAGTTTTTATCTCCGTTTTCTTAAAGATGTTTGTTTTTCTAAGGTTATACTGACTCTGCTGGAATAACTGTGTACAACGATCAAAAACAAGATTTAAATAAAAAAAAAACGTTTTGCTTAAAGGTGCACTGTACTTTCTGCCCGGAATGTTCCGCAGTGCGACATTAAAAACAGCTCTACTTCACATTTATTCAGTTCCAGGTTTTATAGCGTAAAAACACCACGAAAAACGACATTCTGACCGTGAGCGGCGTCGCCTCTCCACAGAGCTGACCCGTAACTTGGTCCGGGTTTGGTTTCCATGGTGATAGAAAGGTTTAATGCCGTACTGCGGAACATTTCAGACGAATAAATAACATCTGCAGGGAGAAAAACGTCTGACGGACTGTCCACCGGAAAAGCGACGTGATGAATCTTTCACAAAAACTTTAATAAAAATCCTGCTCAGTTTCTTTTGGAGAAGAAAAATGTGGTTTATTTTAGTTTTAAGACGATTCCCTCATATTTCTACACAGTAAATTAAGAATGGAAGGAACAGAAAATAAAACACATTTGTTAATGGTGCGAGTAAAAAACATCTTATCAGACCGGAAAAGAAACAGATGAAAGTTAAAGCAATAAGAATAATTAAAGTGACAGTGCGGAACTCTCCGGAGGTGGAATATTATGAGAGAAAATGACCCATTTGTTTGTGAAAATCTAGACACAGGTGGAGGTAAAGTTGTGAAAAACGACAGAAAACCAGATACTCATGCGTTCAAACTAGTACCGAAAGACTCGTCTGAGCGAGTATCGATACCAAACGGATCATGGACCAACGAGGAACCTTCCAAGGACACCTGGGAAAAGGAAGTTCTACGATTTAGTGCTGAAAATCAGGCCACGCACCATTCGTCAAAATCAGAAACTGAGACATCCACAGGTTTTTGGTGGTTGGTAATAATAAAATTGTGGAATGAGTAAAGCCTCTTTCACACTGGAAGGTGACGCAAAACTGATGCGTTTGTGAACAGTTTTTTTGGGGGGGGGGAAATCGCCAGTGGTGCTTGGAGCGAAACGTAGACAAAGACTAAACATGCAACAAATAAAATGGAATAAAACAAAGAAAACAATAAGCCGTGGGTTCGCCGTGGTTCGAAAGGTATCGCTAACATACGCAAACGTTCACCACGGCCTCGTCATGTTCGCCATGTTCCTCTGACGATTTGTTTTGAAATGTCCAAAAAATGAATCAGTGGTCGCCAAGAAAAGCATTTACAGATTTACAGAGGATTTACAGAGGATCGTTCACTCGCTCCAGACCCGGTGGTGTAAACTCCTGTTGTAGCCACAGCTGCCCTGGGACAGACTGACGGAAGTGAGGCTCCAATCTGCACCATCGGCCCCTCTGACCTCCACCAACACTCACACACCACTGTCACACGAGGCAAAGTGGGTGAAGTGTCTTGCCTAAGGACACAGTGACAGTTTTGCCCCTGTGGCACCTGGAGCTCCCAGTGTCTCCATCCAAGTCCTGACCAGGTCCTGCTGAGCCTCTGAGATCTGAGGAGATCAGGCTGTGACGAGCCGGAATGGCCACAAAATACAATCGGTAAAGTTTCGCCAAGGCGTCGTTCTCCAGCCTTCGTTATTGAATCGCTTCTGATCATCAAGATGTTGTGTTTGCACTGGCGACATCCTGACGATTCAGTAGTGATTCAATAACGAAGCCTTTGCAAACACTTGCGATTCACATCTGAAATCAAACCCACATATTAACAAATGTGTTTCTGGGGTTTCAGGTTTCTGAGCTACGTCATAGACAAGCGAGAAGGAACCGTCCGAACCCCCACTTAATACCCAGGGTTTGACTGACAAACAAGTAGTGGAACTCTGCCATCGGTCCACAGATCAAACTGTTTTCTCTATTCATACCTGAAGGTCATGTGACGTCACCAGTACTTCACGAAGCAGCCGCCAAGTCACCAAGAGGTCGTTATTAAATCGTATCCAAGTCACAAGTCCTCGCCGATAGTTCGCCTACAGTCAGTATTTGTTAATATTCGTCAAGACGTCGCTATAAGATCGCGGTCACATCTTTGCATCACTGTCGCCTCGTCAGGACATCGTTAACACATCGCAGAGGGTCACAAAGTATTGTCGACAGTTCGTAAATATATCGCAAAAGAAAAATTAAAATCAAAAATCGATTGTGTGAGATTAACAAAGACAGATTTGTGCAGTTTAAATGGTCGACATTTAATCTGTGAACGTCTATAACACATGTGTCAAACATGCGGCCCGGGGGCCAGATCCGGCCCTCCAAGACCTTTAATCTGGCCCTCGGCTGATTTTTCTATTAAAATACTTAAAATTTTCAGATTTTTCTGTTAATTTTCTGCACCGTTTAGCATAGCAGCGTCTCCGGCGTTTCTGTACGTTGCGACTCCCACCAGAGCAGCACAAATGAAGACTTTCCTCTTTCCAAACGCTCTTAAAGGACGATCGTTTTGACTGTCGACCGTGACCCTCATCAGCAAAATGTCAAAAAATGAGAAAAGCAGATGCTGAGTTCAGGATTTCCCAAGAAAAATAGTCTAATTCTTATTTGTTGACAGAGGTGAATGGGAAATCTGTGCTCAGTGTGTTTGGAACAAGTGGCGTTGCTCGAGGAATATAATCTTAAACACCACTACGAGACACGGAGAAAAATACAATAACTTGAAGAGAGAACTGAGTTTTCTGATCCGGCCCTTTTGGGATCACAGTAGGCTGCATACGGCCCCCGGACCAAAATGAGTTTGACACCCCTGGTCTATAACATTTAAACTGCACAAACCTCTCAGTCTGCGCTAATATCGACACCACAAAATCGATTTTTACTTTTAATTGTAGAATCAGTCTGAGTGAACAAGTTCCTTCTGTTTCCTCCAGGACCAGAACGTTAGTGTTGCTCAGTCGTTTCACTGACGCTCGTCGTCGTTTCCTTTACGTTTTCGTCTTTCTTCCCTCGATCGTTGTGGATAAATTCTTCATGGACAGAATCTGCTCTTTGTTCCTTGTTGGATGAAGATTTGGTGTTGGGGCAGATTTATGAAGCTGCTCAAAAATATGCGACACTTTTTACAGGGATTTTGCCAGAGAAAAGCATCGACCGGAAGTGACGTTTACGCTTCATCGCTGCACTTTCGGCGCTTGAAAAAAACTCTATTCGGTGTCAACCATGGATCTATAATAAAAACTGGTTTTATTACAGTTCTGTGGAGTTCTTCTGTTCAACATTTACGCGTCGCTGTAAAACAGGCGACACGTTTGTCCACAAAACTGCAACGATTTTTCAGGCGAGTGTTTCTAATAGCAGAACTTCCGGGACAAATAAACCAGAGAATAAAATATCCAAATTAAAATGGGCACCGAGGCTGTTTTTTTTTTAAATTTAATATTGGAAATAGAGGTTAATAGAGGTCTAAAACGGAATAATGAAATAACAAACTGCTCCCATTTTATTGTTTTTCGTTCTCAATTGAAATTCAAAAGAACAAACATGGACCAAAATCACAATCCACTGTCTAAAGAAAGTGTTTTTATTATTATTATGACGGTGGAATCAGAATCAGGACTGAGAATCCAGTCTGATCCTCAGTATTGAATTGTGGAGGTGGAGAGGAGGAGGAGGAGAGGCTGAGGAGGCTGGTGCTGCGGCGGTGGAGGGTAGAGAGAGTGCATTCGTAGGGATCAGGACGTGTGTTTCGTGCAGCTCTGGAGCTCAGACACAAACTTAAATCCACATTAAAGTTTGATTTAGTGAGAAAGACTTTGGACTCTGCTCCAGTAAAACGACAACAAACCAGAGATCAGGACCTGGTTTAGACCTGGTTGAGATCTGGATTAGACCTTGTTCAGTCCTGGTTTAGACCTGGTTCAGTCCTTGTTTAGACCTGGTTTAGTCTTAGTTTAGAACTGGTTTTAGACCTGGTTTAGATCTGACTTTTAAACCTCGTTTAAACCTGATTTAGACCTAGTTCAGATCTGCTTTAGTCCTCATTTAGACCTATTAGAGATGGTTCAGACCTGGTTTAGAACTGGTTTAGATCTGGTTTAGTCAGACCTGGTTTAGACCTGGTTTAGACCTGGTTCAGTCCTGGTTTAGACCTGGTGTAGTCTTAGTTTAGAACTGGTTTAGACCTGGTTTAGTCCTGGTTTAGTCAGACCTGGTTTAGACCTGGTTCAGTCCTGGTTTAGACCTGGTGTAGTCTTAGTTTAGAACTGGTTTAGACCTGGTTTAGTCAGACCTGGTTTAGTCTTAGTTTAGAACTGGTTTTAGACCTTGTTTAGTCAGACCTGGTTTAGTCAGACCTGGTGTAGTCTTAGTTTAGAACTGGTTTAGTCAGACCTGGTGTAGTCTTAGTTTAGAACTGGTTTAGACCTGGTTTAGTCTTAGTTTAGAACTGGTTTTAGACCTGGTTCAGATCTTGTTCAGTCCTGATTTAGACCTGTTAGAGATGGTTCTGAACTGGTTTAGAACTGGTTCAGTCAGACCTGGTTTGGACCTAGTTTGGACCTGGTTCAGTCCGGGTTCAGTCCTGGTTTAGATCTGATGGTCCTTCATCAGATCGAGATGCGACACATCACATCAAACTGATGAAAGTGAAAGACTCAGTGTAAAATGTTTGTGGGATTAAATTTCACATCAGGAAACTGTGGACGTCGTTTTAATCCGGTTTAGTCCAGCACCTGCACCTGCCTCACCTGAGCTCATTCTTCCTACGTTCTTCCTGGTTTAGACCTGGTTTAGTCCTGGTTCCCTCCCCCCTCACTCTCTTTCTCTGCCTCCTTTCTTTCTCTCCTCGTCTCTCTCCACATTTCCCTCTCTCTTCCCGTCTTCACCCTCTCTCTCCGTTATCCCCCTGAACTCCTTTTCCTCTGTGCTTTCTTCCACTCTCTCTGCTTTTCCATCATTCGTTCTTCTCTCCCTTTCTTCTCGTCTTCTTCCCCTCTCCCTTTCCTCTCGTCTTCCCTCTGTTTTCGGAGCCGTCACTCTTCGTCCTGTGGCTGTTTGAGCTGAAGCAGCGAGTCTCTGCACGGATTCGATTTTCAGAGAGAAAGAAAAGAGAGGAAGAAGAGAAGGAGGAAGAGGAGGAGGAGAGGAAGAGGGGTAGAGAGAGGGAGAGGATTGGCAAGGAAGAAGAAAGGGACTGAAAAAGAGGAGAGGATGTGGAGGAAAGCAGGAGAGAAGAGAGGAGGGAGGAAAAGGAGGGAGAGGAGGAGGGAGGGCAAAGGAAGGGAGAAGAGAGGAGAGGGAAGGGAGGAGAGAGATGAAGAAGGGAGGAGATGGAGAAGGAAGAAGAGAGGTGGAGAGAAGAGGAGAAAGAGATGGAGAAGGAAGGAGAGAGATGAAGAAGGGAGGAGAAAGAGAGATGGAGAAGGGAGGAGAAAGGTGGAGAAAGAAGAAGGGAGGAGAGATGGAGAAGGGAGGAGAGAAGTGAAGAAGGGAGGAAAGAGAGAAAAGGAAAGGGAAATGGACTGAAATCGAGAAGAGAAGAACGGGATAAGGATGGGAGGATGAAAGGAGGACTAAGGAGGAGAGGAAAGGGACTACACGAGAAAATAAAAATGTGAAGTAGAGGAGAAAGAAAGAAAGAGGGAGGAAAGGGACAAAAAGAGTGGAGAGGAGAGGAAGATTCAGTAGCAAGTCGTCTAAGGAAAGGAGGATGAAAGGGAGGTGTGGGAGGAGAGATGAAAAGAGGAGGAGTGGAGAGGCGGAGGCAGGAGCTTGTGTTTTATTTGTGGATCATAGTGAATCATGTGTGTCCGGTTCAGGGGGAAATCTGATTAGGATCTGATTTGGGGAGATTGGATTCTGGGACGTTTCCTCTCGTTACTCAGAGTCTGCAGATTCTGTCGCTCGTTTCTGTTCTCGGTTATAAAGTCGTTTCGTCGTCACAAACAAACCCGGAGTCGGGTTTTGTGTTTTGTTTCTTTCACGTGTTTAACTCACAAAACCTGAAGATTTACAAAGAAAAAACTGGAGGATTAAAATTTCAGGGTAAAATATTTCAGTTGTTTTTAACTCAAAAAGTGCAATTTTAACTATTTGAAAGTTAAGCCCTGAAGACCTGAGGGCAACGTTAGAACATTTCTCCTCACCTGGATTTTTGTCTTAATTCTGCTTTTAAAACTGCCCCTTTTACCCCTAATGAAGTGTTCTACCTCCTTTTGTTCACTACAACCTGTTATTTCACAATCTGCTGCTGTAGTTGTGTCATGAGGCTGTGAGAAAAGCTACAGGACCAGAAATAACACATATAAAATTCACACTCTTTTATACGAAACACACAGCAAGGTGGGTTCACCACCTGCAGAGGGGTTCATAGGGGGGTCAGGTGCTATGAGGATTGGGCAGCAAGCTGCCCCCGCGACCCAGCCGGATTAAGTGGGAGAAGATGGATGGACACAGCAAACATGTAGAAACAACTTTTTGGACATAAAAAATGCTTAATTTAGGGCCTTAGCAACAAAAATGCAAAAAAGTCAAGTCAAAATCAAGTCTGTAAGTAAATTAGAAATCTCTGTATTGCCCTAAAAACAAAAAAAGTGCAGTGGCTCCATGACTTTCCTGGTCCAGTCCTGGAAACAGCTCCTGTCAGGACCACGGCCAGAGCCACAGCACTTCTGCATTTCCAGGGTGGAAATTACATTTGGATTTGTTCATTTGGACTGAAATAAACCTTTAAATAAAAATAGAAAGAGATGCACAATTACACACACCAAGATGTGTCATTTTCCATGTGTGTGAGAATTAACTCCACTTAGAGCGACTTTTTCCCTCGTTATAAACACACACAGTTAAGATAAGATATCCTTTATTTGTCCCACAGTGGGGAAATTTCAGTGTTGCAACGCACAGTAAAGAGAACAGCAAGAAACAGTAGCAGCAATAGAGTACAGTTAAGTTAAAAATAGACAAACACTATAAGGATCTAAAGACAATATATACACAATATATACAATATATTGCAATCTAAAAACTATATATACAATAAATTACTATCTTACATTATTGCACAGGGTCCCAGTATTGCACAGACAGCAGAGTTAGCAGTGTTCATTGTAAAGTCTGACAGCAGCAGGAAGGAAAGACCTGCGGAACCTTCACACAGCGAGGGTGGATCAGTCTGTCCCTGAAGCTGCTCTGCAGAGCAGACAGGCCCTGAAGAGGGTGAGACTCCAGGTCCAGCATAGAAGTGAATCTGGCCAGGACCCTTCTGTCCCCCACCTCCTGCACCGAATCCAAGGCACAGCCCAGGACAGAGCTGGACTTCCTGATGACTTTGTCCAGTCTCCTCTTGTCCCTCTCTGTGATGCTGCTGCTCCAGCAGACCACACCGTACAGGATGGCTGATGCCACCACAGAGTCGTAGAAGGTCCTCAGGAGGGGCCCCTTCACTCCAAAGGACCTGAGTCTCCTCAGGAGGTAGAGCCTGCTCTGGCCCTTCCTGTACAGTGCATCTGTGTGGTGAGTCCAGTCCAGTTTGTTGTTCAGATGAACACCCAGGTACTTGTATGAGTCCACTCTCTCAATGTCCCTTCCCTGGATGTTCACTGGTGGGGAGGCAGTGGAGCGGCGTCTGCGGAAGTCCACCACCATCTCCTTGGTCTTCCCGGCATTGATGAGAAGGTGGTTCCGCTGACACCAGTCCACAGTCCTTAGAGGTAAAATCTTAAGCCCGAACCCGAACCCGAACCCGAACCCGGTCGGGCCTAAAATGTCATTGCTTCGGGTCAGGTCGGGCTTCTCTCTCGCTGACTTTTTAAAAATAAATATATGTTAAACAGGACTCCTGTTTAGCAGTTAAATTCGTGCGCAAAGCATGAGCCAGAGCAGAGCATGCTAACAGGAGCCGCAGAGCCAGAGCATGCTCTGCGCCTGCGCACGTGAACCTAATTTGTTATCATAAATCACCCTTCCTCCTCCCGAGTCCTCAGATAAAATATGAAATTTCGGGTTTACTTCGGGCTCGGGCCTGCAAATCAAGTTAATTGGTCGGGCTCGGGTCGGGCTTTAATACCCGCGGTCGGGTTGGGTCGGGCTGGATTTTTTAGGCCCGATCTTACCTCTACACAGTCAGAGGAGTCGACCATCTTGACTCACTTCACTCTTTGGCAAAGTTTGGCTCGATCAAAATGGACGGAGCGCATGAGTTTGGGGAAAACAAAGTTCCTATTGGACACTCGTTTTGCTCCCGTCATCACACAGCGTGAGTGTGACGTAGGATAAAGCCGCAGAAATGTACGGAAACCTCTATGTCTGCACTTTCAGAGGGGAAAAGGACGTTTCTGTCTGTTACACTTACAAAGTTCTGCGGTTATAGAAACATATTCCTCTGTGTCGTGTACGATATTGTAGGTTTTCGAGGGTTAAATGGGGGTTAGACTTGGGATTTGTTGATTCAACTTTCCCTAAGTGTTAATTTGACCTCCCTCCACTTCAAACTCCCTCCAGAGAAAATCCAGTTTTGTTCATAATTTCATCTTAAATTAACTCAAATAAAGTGTAAAAATAAAACTCCTCTGTGTGTTGTTGAGCTAAATCAGGATAACCCTACAAAGTGTTATCTGTTTACTCTCAAAACATTAATATAACTCTTGATTTTGGGGTTAAACTTTTGGAACTTTGGTCCAGTTTTACTTCATTAACACTTCCAAAAATGTTCAATTAACTCCAGAACAGACTGGACTCACATAAACCCTGAGAAAATGTGAACATTTATTCTGTGAGAGTCAAATTTAACGCTCTATTTTTTTGCTTTCCACCTTGTGATGTCATATACACTGCAAAAAACAAAGTCTAGTCAAGCTAAAATGACAATTTCACTTGACAAGTAAAATAATCCACCAGTGCAATAAGATTCTTGTACTTTAAGTATGAAAATACATCTGGCTACACTTAAAATAAGAAATAAAATCAAACGTTGCTTGAATTAAGAAAAACACTTATTCCACTGCAGATCATTTCGCTTGTCAAGGTGAATCGACTCAAATAAAGTAAAATGTTCTTAATTTAAGTCATTTTAACTTACTGTTTTTTTTCCAGTGTGGTAATCAGGAAGTGCTCCAGCCCCTCTGTCCACGTGGCCGCTCTGAGATACTGCAGATTCTCCCCAAGAACACAGAGTATTTATGTGAAATCAAACATCCCTCTGCCCGTGTTCGGCTGACAGGGCCTCCACAGCTTTCAGAAAGGTCGGATTTTGGAGGGAATCTTCTGTTGTTGTTTTTTTTTTTACAACAGAGCGCGACAGTGTCTGGAGACGGCGAGATCCCCCGGCTGATCTCACATTCGGCGGGAGTCGTCCTCATGTCACGGGTGTGTGCGCAGCGGAAGGTTTCATGTTGTCAGGGCAAAAACGCCAAAGATCTCGGTCGATCGCACTTCAGCGACTGCCCAAAGACTCCAGACGCCCCAGATTCCAAAAGTAGTTTTTGACCGATATCTTTGACGTGTATTTATTTATTTTAGATCTTCGCCTAAAAGTCAGCATGGTCAGAGTTCACCTCGCCCCACTCGAGCAGCTGACGTCACAGGTTTTCTGCCGTTGCCTCATTAATCTGGGAATAAATGCGGAAGTAAAAATCTTTTTTGGGGTCATGAGCCAATGAGCTCATAAGAAAACAATGCAGCGCCATCTTGGGTTCATCTTCCAGATTTTATTCTAGTTCTGTTTTTTTTTAACTCCATACACCTTCCATAGAGTCATCTGGATAATTTCACCTCTAGAATTCCCAATCTCCACTGAACTGAAGGTAAAAAGCAGCTGCTAACTACCTCTTTATGACATCATAAGGTGGAACAGAGCATTTTGAGCATTGGAGATGTCGACAGACTCATAATAAAGGGTTAAACAAACAAAACACAACTCCAGCTGTTTTAACATGTCTCACAGGAGGTAATTTAGTGTCATACAGGCTCTTTAAGTGATTTTAAAGGCGTAACATGAATCAGATGATCAGATTTAGTTGGGTTTAGTCAGGTTTAGCCGGGTTTAGTTGGGTTTAGTCGGGTTTAGTCAGGTTTAGTCGGGTTTAGCCAGGTTTAGTCAGGTTTAGTCAGGTTTAGTCAGGTTTAGTTGGGTTTGGTCGGGTTTGTAACAGTATCAGTGCTGCTCTCGGCTCGGGCGTGTGACGGCAGCACAGCAGAGGCAGACAGGTCCTGCTTGTTCCTGGTTATTTCTGGAGCCCATAATGAATCATGAGTCGGGTTGTGTGACAGACACAGTCAGTGGACTCTGCAGCTGTCCTCAGGCGCTCACACCTCTGCACACGGAGCCGGGACGGGCATAACAATGTGTCCGGGACATTCCTCTGTCGGCTTCATATAAACCCACAGCTTCACGCGGGGAAATATGTGGGACTGTGAGTTTTAAAGGGCGCGTATGAAACAAGACTGACTCCGGACTCATGATTTAAACTCATGTCGTTACCAAAAACAGACCTGGAGTCGGGTTTTGTTTCATTCACACGTTTGAGTAACTCAGAAGAGACAATTTAAGATCTGAAATCCAAATGATTCTAGTGGTTCACTGGTTTTAAACGGCCAAACACAACTGGGTAAGATGAACAATGTGACAACAGCATCATGTAAAGGCAGAAGTAAAACTGACTTATGATGCCAAACCTATTTACAAAAAGAAATAATAAAATTTCTCCAACACAGCAAACACACACACACACACACATACATACACACACATACACACATACATACACATACACACACACACACACACACATACATACACACACACACATACATACACACACACACATGCATACACACACACACACACACACACACACACACACACATATAGACGTAGATACAAACCTTCATTTAACCTTCAGCTTATCAATGTGGACAAAATCCTTTTACAGGGGAAAATAAAATACACAAAAAATGAACAAATAAACAAACCTAAAGTCCATTCATCCATGTTCTTCCTCTTATCCGGGGCCGGGTCGTGGGGGCATCAGTCTGAACAGGGACTCCCAGACTTCCTTCACCCCAGACACTTCCTCCAGCTCCTCCTGGACCCTGAGCTGTTCCCAGGCCCAGAGACAGAGTCCCTCCAGTGTGTCCTGGGTCTTCCCCGGGGCCTCCTCCCGGTGGGACATGAACACCTCCTGAGGGAACAGATGCTCCTCCCCCCAGCTGCTCCTCTCCACGTGGAGGAGCAGCAGCTCTACTCCGAGCTCCTCCCCCTCTCTCTAAGGGAGGCCCGGTCACTCTGCAGAGGAAAGTCATTTCTTCGCTTGTATCTGGATCTGGTCCTTTCGGTCGTTCCCCAGAGTCAGGACCACAGGTGAAGGAGGAATGTGACTGAGGTGAATCCAGAGCTTTGCCTTTGGGCTCAGCTCCTCTTCACCACAACAGCACCGATACAGCGACCGAATCACTGCCGACGCTGCACCGATCCACCTGTCAGCCTCACGCTCCATCCTCCCCTCACTGAGAACAAGACCCCGAGATACTGGAACTGCTCCACAGGACAAACCTAAAGTGTCCACTAAAAACAATGTGCAGTGACTCAATACAGAGCTGCATAAACATCAAAACTCAGGGATTTACAGCTATTTTTAAAAGCTACAATTGTCTTTGATTTTTTTTATTTTATCATCCAGTTTGTTCCTCAAGGCAACACCTCTAACAGTGATACAGAAACCTTTTTTTTATTTGTTCTAGCTTTAATTTCTGGATATGTGCCTCCTCTTCTTACATTATACTGACTTTCTTTTTCTACAAATAAATGTAACATGAAAGAAGTGAATGTGTATAAGCTCTGTACATCATTATGGCTGTAATCAGGTTTAACGTTTTTAATTTTAGAAAGATGGGATTAGTTAATGCATCGTAATCTGATTTATTAACAGTTCTAATCGCTTTCTTTTGGGTAAACAGACAGGATTTATATTTGTTTTCCCCCATATTTCTGGGCAATAATTTAAATATGGGAGAAATAAAGTCTTGTACAGGAGACGCAAGGATTTTGTATTCAAGATATGCTTCATTCTATACATGACTGCAAGGATTTTAGCTCAGCGTGTTGTGAATACGTCAATATGAAATGTGAATGGAGTTTAAAAACGCACTGGAGCACTTCCTGTATTACCACATCATGAGTTTTTTTTCAGTTTTAGAGGAAAACTCGTCGGGTTTGTGTGAATGAAAACACAACTCCAGGTCTGTTTGTGATGAGGAAACAGCATTAAAACGTAGATGAGGAAACGGCGTAATCTGGACCCATTAAACGTCCAGTCGTGTATTTCCATAAAGTCACTTCCTGTTAACGACGGTGTTCGGCTTTTATGGGGTTTAACTGCAGACACATCACATGTTTATCGCGGCCACACCCACTCGTCAAAGATCCCGTCAGATCTCAGCAGCTCAGCAGGACTTGGATGGGAAACGTCAGGGAAAACCAGGTGCCACAGGGGGGCGCCAGGACCAAAACCTGCCGCTGTGTCCTTAAGCAAGACACTTCACCCACTTTGCCTCGTATGAAAGTGTGTGTGTGAGCGATGGTGGTCAGAGTGTGTGCAGATTGGCAGAGTGAATGAACAAGGCTGTGGAAAGTGTGTTTAAGTGAACAGAAAAGTGCTGCATAAAACTGATGCATTATTTTTTATTAGGGGTGTAATGTTCATGTATTCGTACTGAACCGTTCCAGCACAGATCGTTCACAATTTGTGTCGACTTAAGTCAACAAAATGACACTGAATAAAATGGCTGATTTTGTCAAACAGGGAATCAAATCTCCTTCACTCTCCGCTGCGCTACAGCAGACGTATAACACTACATCCCGACTCGAGTTAGAGCGTGTTGTACTAGCGCGAGTCGGGACAGTTTGTGAGCGAGACACTCATCAGAGCGATATGTTCTAACTCCGCAGGGAAAGGACACTCGGTCTGTGCGGGGAGATTCCCTCGAGGTGTCGCTGGAGCCTGACCCCACGATCCGAGCGAGAGGAGCTGTAAAGTGCAGCCGAACGCACCTCACCGCGGCACCGGGAACCAGTGAGGGATCAACTGCACTGCCTCAGCTCCCGGGAGCTCCAGGCACGACTGTCGACTAAACCAGATCTAAACCAGGACTGAAACAGGTCTGAAACAGGTCTGAAACAGGTCTGAATCAGGACTGAAACAGGTCTGAAACAGGTCTGAAACAGGACTGAAACAGGTCTGAATCAGGACTGAAACAGGTCTGAAACAGGTCTGAAACAGGACTGAAACAGGTCTGAAACAGGTCTGAAACAGGTCTGAATCAGGTCTGAAACAGGACTGAACCAGGACTGAACCAGGTCTAAACCAGATCTAAACAATTATAATTAAAACAGTTATAATTATTATTCGTTCTTATCATTGGTAATGATTTTCACAGTTTGTTTACTGTTTCCCTGAGCATTTAGTATTCTGCTGTATTGTATTTGTGCTGTAGCCGACATAAGGTTTGGGCCTTTGGGGGAAGTGCTGCATTTTATCATTCAAACATGTGACATTTTCGCATTTTGCTCCCAAACTGTACCGAAAATGGACGAATCATGAACCGAGGTACATACCGAACCGTGCTTTTTGTACCGTTACATCCCTAATTATGATATTTATTATGTTTTAGACGTTTCATTTTTGTTTTTGATGCTTTTAGCCGCCCACCTCTGTGCTAAGTCACTGCACAATCAGCGAGCGTCCCACTAATGGCTCCTGCATATCCCGTCAGGTCTGTCACGCTGCTGTGTTCATTGTATATTTATGGTGAATTATGGTGAGGAGCATGAGGGGGGCGCAGGCCTGTGGGTTTAGTGTCGCGCAGAATCTTACCGCTAACCACAAGGACCGGAGGGAAAGATCATTAAAATATTCAAACATGCTCGACTGCGCGACACGGAGGCATCTAAAACCTCTTCAGGCATGTGAAGGATGAAGGAACAGTGTTATAACACGGGGGAACGCTCAAAGGTCCAAAGGTGTTCCTCACGTATGTGTTCTGAGCATCTTAATTATTGACTGTGACGCTTTAAATTATAGCTTCTCTGTCTCTGGCGACATTCAGGGCAAAGTAAATGTAAATGTCAGACTGACATACTGTACAGACTGGAGCTCCACAGGGGTGCGTCTTATCCCTCCTTTTATTCATTCTGCACAAACGGATGGATCAGGAGAGCGAGCGCTTTTCTGCTCAAATGTTTGGACAATTCTGACCTGCTGTAACTTTGCTGAAACTGAACAGGGAAGAGCTCTCCCTGATTTTATTACTTGGTGTGACAACTTTTTGGATTTTAACATTTTTAAAGGGATAGTTTGTGTTTTTCTGACATGAATCTGTACGTCACAAAGGATTTCCTGGAATAAAACCTGATTTGTTCCCTCACATTTATGAGAAATCAGTCACTGTTTTGTGGTGGTGAGTTCAAAAAGCCTGAATTAAAATGATTAATTCGCATCTCTGTGACTAATCTACATCCGGACATAAAAAGCTCCACAAACACAAACGTTTCTTGTGTTTTGCTGACTGTTTTTCCGTCTGTTTCTGTTGCTTCTGACAGGGCACGTACGGGCTGGAGGCGGCCATCGCAGAAATCAAAGAGTGTAAAAGTCTAATCAGGACGAAGGATTTGGAGGCCGAAGCTGCGACCAAAGAAATCAACCAACTGGAGATGAGAATCAACGACCTCCTGGACGAAAACGAGGATTTCCGTGAAAAACTGGGTCAGAATTTTCACCACATAAATGTTACGTTTGAGCTGGTTTAGTGACGATGGCCAGAAAGTCTCACGCAAACGTCACCAGACATTACAGGAAATAAGTCACGTTAGTTTAGTTTATTTAATGAGACGGGGAGTAGGGACAGCTGAGTATTTTTTCCTGAACGCAAACTGGAAAGAGTTTAAAGGGAGAGTTTGTGTTTTTTGACATGAATCTGTTCGTCTCCGTCAGCAGAGTCACATCAGCTCTGACTCACCTCCCGACAGCGTCTGAGCCGAGTTCTTCTGGTTTTGGTGCTGATGAACGTTTCCTGGAGGCTGGAGTCACGAAAATAAAGAGTTTTTTCTTTCTCCGTGAAAAAGTCAGACTCATAATCTCCTGGTACTATTTTCTCTCCGGTCGTATCACTGCTCTGCCTCCAGGTTTGCCCATGTTTACATTTTATAGTAAAGGCTTTTTCTTGTTTAGATTTCACGTCCACCCTCGTAGAGCACCTGCACTGCTATATTTGGACTCTTTTGTGACCCAGTGAAGCGCTCTGCCTCCTCTCTTCACCTGACTTTTTTCAGTAGTTCAGAGTTTACGCTCAGAGCGAAGACGCCGCGACGCCACAGAGCGAACGTGAAGCTACAGCCAGAAGGACATAAGCCTGTAGAAGCTCTAGAAGAATCTATATAAAAATGGTGCAGACTTGTGATTCTCCAGGCTGGAACAACAAAAATCTGTGCACATTTCACCGTTTTCTTTTCACGGACGTCGCTCTGAGGAAACGTTGGCTTCAGTGTGGATAAAGGTCTGCAGACTCCAGCGTTCAGGACGGCAGGAAAGTGGTTCTGATTTGTGCTGCAGACAGAAGCTGAACTCCGGTCTCCTCCTGCGTCTGTGGATGATGAGATCCCATCGTGGCAGCAGGAGATCTCCACCTCGGTCTGTTACTTCACTCTGAAAACAAGTGCATCTGTGGGTCCCCTGGTCTCTGAGGCTTCAGCTGTGGCTCATGCTTCAACTTGTATAACTAGTATATAAGCTCTAGAAGAATCTGTATACAAATGGGGCTGGTGATTCTCCAGGGAGAACAAAACTCCAGGTTCTTCAGGTTCTCGTCCCTCTGTCCCTCCTCTGTCTCTGCTGTTCTGACTCCATCTGCTGAGTTTGGGCTTCAGGATATTCGGGTTCATACAGATCTCCCCTTGGCTCTGAGCTAAAGGCGTCGTCTTCATCGTCGCTGTCGGAGTCACACATGTCGTCGTGAACTTTCCGAGCAGGAAACAGGCACCTGGAGGCAGCAGTGATACGACCGGAGAGAAAATAGGACCAAGCGATTCTGAGCTCTGACTTTTTCCCCGTTCACGTTTTGTGATGCAAATGTGTCACAGAAAAACAGTTTTCATGACTCCAGCCAACTTCTCGGACACTTTCATCAGCACCAAAACTGGGGAAGAACTCGGCTCAGACGCTGTCGGGAGGTGAGTCAGTGTTTAATGCGACTCTGCTGACGGAGACCAAAAACACAAACTCTCCCTTTAAAAGGAGGAGTTCATCTTTGATTTCAGACACAAACACAAAACCGAGGCTGGAAAAAGCATTACCCACAGTGAAAACGTTGAAATCGTTGCTTTTTTACAAGTATCTGCGCACGTTTCCGACAACCAGCATTAAAATTTAACGTGAAAACTGCAACTGTTGTCAAAGCAGAGGAACTTTTGAGGAAGCTGAACTCTTTCTGTTGCTCCTTTCATTTCGTGTCGTTCCTCTCGTCCTTTACCGAGGGCCTGCGGTGTTTTTGTTTTATTCGCAGGTTTTACAGCCTCTGCCAAAGACAAGAGCAGGTTTAATTCTGTCGTTAAAATCTGCAGTAAAATCAGAGGAATGCGGCGGCGACACTTCCTCTCGTAACGCTCAGTTCGGACAAAAACACGACGCGATTCTTCACAGTCGTGTTTTAAAAAGTGAGTGGAAAGAGCTGCTGACTGTGGAGCTAGAAAAATGAATAAATCTCTTGGTATTATAAGAAAAGTTTGCAAATTTCTGGACTCAAAATCTACATTTACATGATCCTATAGTTTAATTTAATGTCTGTCGTATTGTAATAACGTCTGGGCTGCACTTTCCCAACTCTGAACAAAATATTATTGGTGCAAAAACGTCGAATTTCCGCTCATTCCCCCAAACATTGTCTGCTCATTCATCCATCAAACTGAACATTCTTAATATTTATGACATTAATATTTACCAAATTTGTGTTTTTATGTATAAAATTCTTTATAATTCAACTACGATCCCTAAACATTTCACATTTTAGTTTAAAACCAACACAGAGATTCAAATACAAAACTCATCAAAATCTCAATTTTCATGTTCCAAAATGTGTCTCACCTCAGTATCATCTGTTACATGAGGGTGTTGTGCAGTTGTAGGGAGTATTATATTATACATGTGCAAAATAAATATAAATAAATTCCCTTTTTAAATTGAAGCAGATGTAATGTTTTCATTGGTGCTTCTTGGACCTCAGAGGCGTCAGTTTGTGTCTTTTACTGCTCAGAATTATTATAAAACTGTGACTATTTACCAAAAAACTGATGATTTTCTAAAGTTTTAAAGGAGCCGGTGTCACTTCTGCTCGTCTCCATGGAGATGTTGCTGTTTTGCCTGGAATGTTCCATGTTATGCCTTTAAACATATCGGTTTAGTGTTTATTTATTACGTGTGTTTCTGCTGCTCAAAAATAATTCACTGCAAATTTCAGATTTATTCTCTTAAATCTAGAGAAAAAAAACGTATTTATCTTGTTTTAAGGGATATTTACTAAACGACTGATAAATATGTAAGATTTTTAAGCTTATTTAAATAAAATTCATATTTTTTCTTATCTAGTTTTTAGTTCAAATGCACAAAACAAACAAAACCAGTGTCAGACGGAGATTAAGACATTTTTCTGGATGTAAATGAGTCGATCTCTGAACCTTCTGTTTGTCACAAGGAAAAATTTAAAGATTTAAAAGTTTTAGGAGATGCTGCAGTTTGTCAGTAAATTACCAAGTGGTGATTAGTCTGAAAATAAGGAAATAAAGAATTTAATTTACTAAAATCAAGAATAAAAGAGTCAATAACAGCTTTATATTCTGGCTTTAAGAATTTTCATCTTAATTTCTTCTTAGAATTAGTGTTTTCTGCTTTATTTTAGACACTTCAAACTTAGATTATTGTTTAGAATAAATGATTTTATCTGATTTGGAGATTTATAAAGACCTACATCTAGTTCAGTTTAGACACAGAGACATTACTTTACTTTACTTTACTTTAATCTTTATTTGAGGGACAATGCACAGAAACATTAAATCAAAAGACAGAGATGCACTGTACCAGATTATAGCTGAATAGCTCGTTTCCATCTGTCGTCCCTTTTTGCATAAATAAACAGGGCACATTCCCCTATAAGTCTCTAAATTTCTCTAAAACTTCCCCAACATTCAAACCTCAGTGATACAGTCACAGTCAAACACCATCAGACAATTACAGAACCACTGTATCATTCACTGCATTTCACTCTGTATCCGTCCATTTATCCGTCAGATTATTTAATATTTACACATGTTTAAATTCCACTGCACATTGGTCACAGACCATAGGAATTCCATAGGAACAGGAGAAAAGACCAACTGACACTGGTTAAGTACAAACACAGAGACGTTCTGCACCAGATTTGAGCTCATTTCCATCTGCAGTCTCTGGTCACAGGGAGAAAATGCACAACAGTCGGCATCAATAAAAGCAACTTTCACTCTCACTGCCCGAACACACAGCATCAGTGTGTAATACATAATATACACTCCCCAAACACATCATCACACACATCTAATCACAATAACACATTAAACACCAGAAATATTTCCTTATTTTCAGATTTCTTCATAAGTTTCTCTTCCTGCTCTGGCCGAACATTTCACTTGTTTCAGGAGAATTTTAACTGAAAACAAGTGGATTTTTCCAGTTTTCAGGAGGTGTTTTTTTTTCAGTTTTCCTTCTGTTCGGCTCCACCCTCCACCAGAAACCTGCACCTTTAATGCAAAATAAAAAAGTTTAATGCCGTACGGTGGAATATTTCAGGCAAAACGATAAAACACAAACATGAGACGTTGAATATCTAAGTTTCACCAAATCGAGTCTGGATCCTTTAAAAACCGACAGCCGGAGCGGGTTTTCCCTCCCTGTGAGCGTCCTGCATGAATAATCCTTGTTAGTGGATTTTTCTGTTTTGTTTTCAGACTCTGTGGCAGCGGCGTCGTGTTCCTGCGAATATTTACCCCAGCGCAGGGTTTGATCTGCGGAGAAGCGAGTCTGTGCACAATAACTGCAGTCTGCATGTTTATTTATGTGTGTTTCAGCGTTAAAACTAAACTTCCTGTAACTGAATAAACACAAGATGAAGATGCCCAAGGAAAATCTGTGACTTCACCCTGGAGGAAACTGGAGGGAAGTGATGGACCAAGAGAAAAGTCATTTGAACCCAAAAAAACTGATATTTCAGAGTAAAATTACTCAAGTAGAAGTAAAGTCGTGGTCCAAGATTTTATCCAGTCCACTTTACTTTTCTCTGCTCAGATTTGATGGCACTATAGTCTTAAAACAATAAAACTAAAAATAAGATAAGAGCAAAACCAAAGAATAGCAATAAATGACTAAATATGTGAGATTATTAATCTTATTCAAGAAAATATTGCTTTTTTTTTCTTATTTAGTTTTTATATCTAAAAACTAGTTAGAATTCGCTCAATGTTAAGGAAGAGTTTAAGACATTTTTCTGGATGTAAATGAGTCGATCTTGGACTGAAATTGTCCAGTTTCTCTGAACCTTCTGTTTGTCACATGGAAAAATTTAAAGATTTAAAAGTTTTAGGAGTTCTGCAGTTTGTCAGTAAATTACCAAATGGTGATTAGTCTTAAAATAAGGAAATAAAGAATTTCATTCAGATTCATGAACTAAAATCAAGAATAAAAGAGTCAATAACAGCTTTAGATTCTAGTTTTAAGAATTTTCATCTTAATTTATTCTTAGAATTAGTGTTTTATGCTTTATTTTAGACACTTAAACTTAGATTATTGCTCAGAATAAGTGTTTTATCTGATTTGGAGATTTATGAAGCCTGGATATGTTTTCTTATTTTAAGATTTCTTGATGAGTAAATTTCTCTTCCTGCTCTGGCCGAACATTGTCTCTGTGTGATATAAATGAGTCCTGGTCTTGGTTTAGTCCTGGTTTAGTCCTGGATTAGACCTGGTTTAGTCCTGGTTTAGACCTGGTTTAGTCCTGGTTTAGTCCTGGTTTAGACCTGGTTTAGACCTGGTTTAGACCTGGTTTCAGTCCACTGGAGGTCCATTGTCTCTGTGTGATATAAATGAGTCCTGGTCTTGGTTTAGACCTGGTTTAGACCTGGTTTAGACCTGGTTTAGACCTGGTTTAGTCCTGGTTTAGTCTTGTTTCTGTGATATAAATGAGTCCGTGTCTCTCTCTCCTGTGGAACCTCTGGACTAGGGCTGGGCGATATGGACCAAAAAATATATCTCGATATATTTTGCTATATCTCGATATACGATATATATCTCGATATCTTTACAGGAAAAATAACCCCCTCCCACACTACTGCAAAAACAACAAACACATTTTATCTGATTAATATTCATTAAGTACAGCACTTAAACACTCTGTGGCCCTGTTTGGACCCTCACCCACAGTTTAAAAACCTCTTCTTTAAGAGAACTTCCACTGGCACTTTACACAAAACTGCTTCAAAGTGAATAAAGTGTGCAGGATTTTTAAACCTCTATTTTGACATTCCAAACTGGAGTTACATTCTCTTGTTTTAAAGTGATGTTTAGTCTCATTTACCAAACCAAACGCACATTGTGACAAAAATGACTGCACTCAGTATTCAGACCTTGAGTCCGTGACAAGGCCAAGACAAAGCTCTCGCTTTGGAGAGGGAAGTCCAGTGGTGTGGGGGTGTCTAATGAGTGGTGGGACAGGTGTGGGTCCTGCTGTGGGGCGCTCCTCGTTTAAGGGGTGTGGGTGTGTTTTGAAGCGGAGTTTGTTCATATGAGTGATATCGGCCACACACGGAGCTCGTATGCTGGAGTCGTGCGCAGTTGGAGGTGTTATGCCCGGGCACAGGTCGGTTGTGCTCGCACTGGGAAACGTACATTTAGAAAGTTTAACTCATCACGTCTGTGCGCAGTTCTTCTTATTGTGGCTGCAGAAGCACTCGCACAGATGCGCCTGTTTGTTTTCCACGTTCGCACAACGAAATATTTGCTCGCAAATGCGAGTGAAATGGGCGCACTGTAGAGCCCTGGTCCTAGTCTTGGTTTAGCCCGCGACCGAACCCCGGGCTCTGCGGCCGCGTTTAGTCCTGGTTTAGTCCTAGTCCTGGTTTAGTCCGCGACCGAGCCCCGGGGCTCTGCGGCCGCGTTTAGTCCTGGTTTAGTCCTAGTCCTGGTTTAGTCCGCGACCGAGCCCCGGGGCTCTGCGGCCCCGTTTAGTCCTGGTTTAGTCCTAGTCCTGGTTTAGTCTGAGGCCAGCTCCGGGCTCCGCGGAGGAGCTCGGGGGACAAACGCGAGGAGGAGGAGGCGAGCGCGGCACAGAGAAGGCAAGACAAGCGAAGCGGCGAAACCAGAAGTAAACGTAAGCATTATAGCGATATATCGATATGTCAGAATTCATATCGAGTTTCAAAAATATCTCCATATATTTTAAATATCGAGATATCGCCCACCCCTACTCTGGACCAGTTTTCATTTAATCTGGAGCAATTTAACTTAAAACAAGCGGATTTTTCTAGTTTTAAGGGGGATTTTTGCAGTGCACATGTTGACCTTGACTAAACCAGGACTAAACCAGGACTGAACCAGGACTAAACCAGGACTAAACCAGGACTGAACCAGGACTGAACCAGGACTGAACCAGGACTAAACCAGGATTGAACCAGGACTGAACCAGGACTTGAGTACTACTGGACCCTGATTAAACCTGTGTAACTGTCACCAGGAGCAGGTAGTGAGTGAATGGTGTAAAAGTTGCCGGTGTGAGTCCCCCCAGCGCCTCCTGCATGAATAATCCTTGTTAGTGTTTCTGTTGTTTCAGACTCGGTGACAGCGCCGTCCTGTTTTCCAAATGTTTACCTCGGCGCTGCTCCGGTCTCTCCTGGGTTTGTTTGAGTTTTTGCTCCCGGTGAATTTAAAATGTTGCAGCAGGTTTGAGGGAGAAAACACAGACCCCGGGAGACGGAGTCTGCTCTGTCAGATCTGTGCAGAGGAGAGCCCAGAGCCACATGTTTTATTCACACACTGAAGGCCTGGAGCAGTCAAAAATACAGTCCTGGTTTAGTCCTGGTTTAGTTCTGGTCTAGTCTTGGTTTAGTCCTGGTTTAGTCCTGGTTTAGTCCTGGTTTAGTCCTGGTTTAGTCCTGGTTTAGTCCTGGTTTAGTTCTGGTCTAGTCCAGGTTTGGTCCTGTTTCAGTCCTGGTTTAGTTCTGGTTTAGTTCTGGTCTAGTCCAGGTTTGGTCCTGGTTCAGTCCTGGTTTAGTCCTAATTTAATCCAGGTTTAGCCCTGGATTAATACTGGTTCTGTCTTGGTTCAGTCTCGGTTTAGTCCTGTCTCAGTCCTGGTTTACTTTTTGTCAAGTCCTTGTTTTAGTCCTGGTGTAGTCACAATTCAGTCCTGGTTTAGTGCTGGTTTAGTCCTGGTTTAGTCCTGGTTTAGTCCTGGTTTAGCACGGCCTTAGTCCCAGTTTAGTCTTCTAAACCAGGTCTAAACCAGGACTGAACCTCTAAGTATCTCTGAATATCCTGATATAAATGAATCCATCTTTAATCCTGGTTTAGTCCTAGTTTAGTCCTTGTTCCTAGTCCACTGGAGGTCCATTGTCTCTGTGTGATATAAATGAGTCCAGGTCCTGGTTTAGTCCTGGTTTAGTCCCGGTTTAGTCCTGGTTTAGTCCTTGTTCCTAGTCCGCTGGAGTTCCATTGTCTCTGTGTGACATAAATTAGTCCTGGTTTAGACCTGGTTTAGACCTGGTTTAGACCTGGTTTAGACCTGGTTTATTCCCTGTTTCAGCCCACTGGAGGTCCATTGTCTCTGTGTGATATAAATGAGTCCAGGTCCTGGTTTAGTCCTGGTTTAGTCCTGGTTTAGTCCCTGTTTCAGTCCACTGGAGGTCCATTGTCTCTGTGTGTTATAAATGAGTCCTGGTCTTGGTTTAGACCTGGTTTAGTCCTGGTTTATTCCCCGTTTCAGCCCACTGGAGGTCCATTGTCTCTGTATGATATAAATGAGTCCTGGTCCTGGTTTAGTCCTGGTTTAGTCCCTGTTTCAGTCCGCTGGAGGTCCATTGTCTCTGTATGATATAAATGAGTCCTGGTCCTGGTTTAGTCCTGGTTTAGTCCCTGTTTCAGTCCGCTGGAGGTCCATTGTCTGTGTGTGATATAAATGAGTCCGTGTCTCTTTCTCTCTCTCCTGTGGAACCTCTGGACCCGTTTTCGTTTAATCGTTTGAATTTATGGCTCTGGTCTTTTGTGAAAATGCGGCGTCCATTTTTCAGTTGGCGTAGTAAGTGTACAGCAGGGACTTCCTCTCAGACTGCGCGCTCCTAAATAGATTCCCCTTTCTCTGGCTCACATGCGCGCCCCGAAATAGCGTCCCCATTAGCGGCCCACACCAGAGGAAAGCGTAATTAAAAGTGATATTTTTACAGAAAAGTCGAGGCGGTTTCTGTTTTTTTTTTTTTCATCTCCGGGGCAGGTGAAAACCGGGGTTATCTGTGAAATATGGAGCGGATTTTACCTCTGTGCCGGGACCGGAGCTGGAGGATTCTTCAGACTGTGGATAGTACTTCTGTTAGACGGACTGGAGCGGTGTTAGTGCAAGAAAACTGCTCCTGAAAAACAGAAAAATACACTTGATTTGAGTTAAAATTTAAAAAAAACCAAGTGAAATGATCGGCCAGTGCAAATTACAAAAAAAAAACAAAGATTTATTCTCTAAATTCTCTGTTTTAAGGGATATTTACTAAACGACAGGCTAAATATGTAAGATTATTAAGGAAATCTTTTTTGTGTAGTTTTTATATCTATAAACTAGTTTGAATGAGCACAAAACAAACCAACCAAGAGTTCAGATGGAGTTTAAGACATTTTTCTGGATGTAAATGAGTCGATCTTGGACTGAAATTGTCCAGTTTCTCTGAACCTTCTGTTTCTGAAATGGAAAAATTAAAAGATTTAAAATTTCAGGAGATGCTGCAATTTGTCAGTGAGTTCCCAAGTGGTGATTAGTCTTAAAATGCGGAAATAAAGAATTTCATTAAGATTCATGAACTAAAATCAAGAAAAAAAGTCAATAACAGCTTTAGATTCTAGTTTAAGATTTTCCAACTTAATTTATTCTTAGAATTAGTGTTTTATGATTTATTTTAGACACTTAGGCCATGTCCACACGTAGTCGGGTATTTTTAAAACCGAACATTTCCCCCCCTCCGTTTATAAAAATAGTTTTATCCACACCACCTCGTCTTCGAAAAAAATACCTTCCACACATCACCGAACATCTGCGTTTTCAACCACATTCATACACATTCCAAACCTGTAGATGGCGTCATTTCCATCACTTCACCGTCACTTCCGCCTAAACTTATCTTATTGCTCTTGGAGCAGTAGTTGGACTTCTGCAATTAAACATGTACATAGCACCTGCACAATAATTAATGCTCCCACAGCTCTGAAGAAACAACTCCGGTCCATATTCTGCTTTGGCTTTGGCTTTTGCAGTCGCCTAAACAAATGTCGCATGTTTGACGTTAGGAGATTTATGAAGGATTTACAAAATCTTAAAATAAGAAAATATCTCTAATCTTAATGAAATTCCTTTTTTTTAAGACTAATTTCCACTCATTAACTCACTGACAAACTGCAGAACTCCTAAAACTTTTAAATCTTTTAATTTTTCCATGTGACAAACAGAAGGTTCAGAGAAACTGGACAATTTCAGTCCAAGATCGACTCATTTACATCCAGAAAAATGTCTTAATCTCTGAACACTTGTTTTGTTTGTTTTGTGCATTCAAACTAGTTTATAGATATAAACACGAAAACTAATAAAAAGTAGTATTTTCTTTTCTATTTCCTGGTTTAGTCCTTGGCCTAGTTCTGGTCCTGGTCCAGTTCTGGTTCAGTCCAGGTGTAGTCCAAGAAGTATTTTCCTGGTTTAGTTCTAAATTAGTCCTGTTTTTTGCTTAGTCTTGGTTTAATCCTGGTCTAGTTTTGATCTAGTCCTGGTTCAGTCCTGGTTTAGTCCTGGTTCAGTCCTGGTTCAGTACTGGTTTAGACCTGGTTTAGTCCTGGTTCAGTCCTGGTTCAGTCCTGGTTCAGTACTGGTTTAGTCCTGGTTCAGTACTGGTTCAGTCCTGGTTTAGTCCTGGTTCAGTCCTGGTTCAGTCCTGGTTTAGTCCTGGTTAAAGCTCATGAAAAACAGAATATTTTAAAGCTCAATTTTTTAAAGAAGGAAATAAACATTTGAACCATCGCACTTCATCAGATCATTTTTATAACAAACGATAAACACAAAAACAGCCCCAGAATCTCACATTTTCCTCTTCAGAGGTTTATCTCATTAAAACGCCTCAAACGTCTCCTCCAGGATTCTCCGTTTTCTGGGCCCAGTTCAAAAGGAGGAAATGTGGGGAAGACCTTGACACGAAACAATAAATAAAAAAACGCGAACAAGGACACGGAGGAGAAGAAGAAGAAGAAGAAGAAGAAGAAGAAGAGGAGCTTTGTGTTTGTACGGGAAATAATCTACGGACATCAATAGAAACTCAAGGTTAGAAATATACACAGTTGTGCCCTTTGCCTGAACCGTGTACGTTCTCCCGCTGCTCTGGACCTCTCCACAAACTCTTGTTTATGTTGTTATGGAATTACCTCTGCGTACGTCATATCTTCTGCCCGGCCGTAAAACTACAAACTTTACCAAAATTAACGGGAAAAAACTAAACAAATCATAACCCGGACTGTCGTATTAAAGAAGGAGAATCACGATCACGAAATGACATTACGGTTACGCCTTCTTTAGAACGAAAACGAATTCACAGACGCGACTCGACCGTCAAAAAGACGTCGTCACTTCACGGAAATATCGATGGAGATGCCGGAGTTTTGCGCCGCGTACGGACCAGGACTAAACCGAGACTAAACCAGGACTAATCTTGGACTTAAAAGAGGGAAAGAGAATCCCCCCCGAGTCCATGGAGCCTGCGGACACTCAGTCCTGGTTCAGCTCCGAGTTAGACGTATTTTTGGCGGTCGAGTCGCGTCTGTGAATTCGCGTTCGTACTAAAGAAAGTGTAATCGGAACTTTTCATTTCGGGATTGTAATTCTTGATGTTGTAACTATTCAATTCGTATTCTGATGGATAAAACACACACAACACATTTTACGCACGACTGGACTCATTCGAGAGTTTACGAATATTTATTTTAAGCTCAACTACAGCCAAACACGCACAGATTTCTATCCTACGCACACGAATATTTCTGAAATCTTCCGTACTCCATAGCCGAGTCCAAATACCGTATTTTCCGCACTATAAGGCGCACCTAAAAACCTTCAATTTTCTCAAAAGCCGACAATGCGCTTTATAATCCGGTGCATCCGGTTATATATGGATCAATATTGAGCCGCAACAGGTCTCGCAACCATGGGAAGCAGCCGCCGACTCCATTTTCTCCCGTAGAAGAAGTAGCGCGCGGTGCATGCTGGGATATACGACTGCGCGAAGCGTGTGTTTTCCATATGTATTTTCATTTCCGTGTGTGTGTTAATGGCTCCTTTCAAGAGACACGCTTACGACGCAGAGTTTAAACTCAAGGCTATCAGTCACGCAGGAGAACATGGTGCGGAACTGGAGGAAGCAACAAGACGACCTGCGCCAAGTAAAGACTAAAAAGAGTTTCCGAAGGAACAAAGCGACATGGCTACAGTTAGAGGACAAACTCGAACAGCGGGTTGTTGAACAGAGAGCAGCGAGTAGAAGTGTCTCTACAGCCACTATTCGAATGAAGGCAACAGAGCATGCGAGCTTAACATTAATGAATTCAGAGGCGGTCCTTCTTGGTACTTTCGATTTATGAAAAGACGTTATCTCTCCATCCGCACACGAACTACTGTTTCGCAGCAACTGCCAAAAGATTACCAAGAAAAGCTGGCCACTTTCCGCGCTTACTGCAAAAACAAGATCACTGAAAAAAAATATCCAGCCAGAGCACATCGTCAACATGGACGAGGTTCCGCTCACCTCTGATATTCCTGTGAACCGCACTGTGGATAAAACGGGAGCACGTACGGTGAACGTTCGCACCACAGGGAATGAGAAGTCATCCTCCACTGTAGCTCTCGCCTGCCAGGCTAATGGCCACTTCCACCCATGGTTATTTCCAAGAGGAAGACCTTGCCAAAAGAAAACTTTCCAGCCGCGACACTGACTCGAATAATGACTTTGACGAGACGGAGAGAGACGGGCACGTTGGATGCCGTATTCGCCCAACTGTTCAGTTCAGACACTGAAGAAGAAGAATGAGGGAGTCGTGGATGAGGAATGAACTGATAAATTGAGCTTTACGTGTTTCTTTTGTGTGTTTACAGCTGAACGTCACTGATATTACCTCGGGAAAAATAATAAAACAGCTGTTTATTCATTTTGGTAGTGAACGGAGTTGTCAGAACGCTGGTTTGTATTCTATTAACAAAGTTTGACTGACTTATCTGACTATTTTGTTGACATTCTCTTTAGCTGCAGCTCCATCGCAACCCCAGCCACCACTGTAGCTTCTATTCTATGCGCTTTATATATGAAAACAGTTTTAAAATAGGCCATTCATTGACGGAGCGCCTTATAATCCGGTGAGCTTTATAGTGCAGAAAATACGGTACAAAGCTCTCACTCTTCCCTTTACCCTCACCTGTGGTCATGAGCTTTGGGTACCGACCGACAGGACGAGACCGTGGATACAAATGGCCCGAAATGCGTTTTCTCTGCAGAGTGGAGCTCAGTCACATGGGAGGAGCTCGGAGTAGAACCGCTGCTCCTCCAGGGCATATGTTCTTGTTGTTGGAAGAAGCCTCGTCTGACGTGGAAATGACTTGTGGTGCACCGCAAGTTTCACTGATCTGGCCAACGTTTTTAAACTTATATCAGGTTCTTCATGTTGTTTTCAGATTTATTCTTGACTGAGGTCATTTATTTAAGAGAACTTCTTCTTGTGTGTTTGTAGTCATGTAATTTTGTAATAGGAACCGGCTGAAAAACACTTCTTGAACTGAGTCTGGCCAGTCTATTTGCAACTTCATTGTTCCATGTTGACTTTTCCTTTAAATAAAGATAAAGGTAAGTTGTAAAGTAAAATGATCTTGCTGCATGGACAGATCATTTCACTACTTTTAAGTCCTTTTCTTATATATTTCAGTGTTTATATCTTACATTTTGGCCAAGCTTTGTTGCAGTGTGGTGGAAGTGTCTGGGGTGAGGGAAGTCTGGGAGTCCCTGCTGCCCCCACAACCAGAATGATCAGAAGAAAATGAAGAAAATGAAACTATGACAGTAAACACATATCTCCATGGAGACAAGCATGTGACACCACCGGCCCCAAGTTACAATTCATATCTGTGGAAATTCGAGTTTGCACGTTATTTTTTAACAGTAAAAACACCTGCAGTGGATTAAATACAATATACACAAGCATTAAAACCCTTCAAGAACAACAGTATCATATACGATACCGGGGAATATGTTTTATATAACTGCGCATAACTTTCCAACCGTAAAAGATAGAAACGTACTTTTTTTCCCTTTAAAAGAGCGGAGTTAGACCTGTCCAACCATACATCCGGCATTATCCTACATGCGCAAAACGAGTGTCCAATAGGAACTTTGTTTTCCCCAAACTCATGCGCTCCGTCCATTCTGATCGAGCCAAACTTTGCCAAAGAGTGAAGTGAGTCAAGATGGTCGACTCCTCTGACTGTGTGTGTTTATAACGAGGGAAAAAGTCGCTCTAAGTGGAGTTAATTCTCACACACATGGAAAATTACACATCTTGGTGTGCGTAATTGTGCATCTCTTTCTATTTTTATTTAAAGGTTTATTTCAGTGGCCTGAGTGGCAACACTCAGGCCTCACAGCAAGAAGGTTGCAGGTTCGATCCCCGGGTCTCCCGGGCCTTTCTGCGTGGAGTTTGCATGTTCCTCCCCGTGTCTGGATGGGTTTCCTCCGGGTGCTCCAGTTTCCCCCATCAACCTAAAAACATGCAGCACCTGAACTAACATCAAGGACCATGTTGTCCACCCTCCTGTGGGCTCACCACCTGCAGAGGGGTTCATAGGGGGGGTCAGGTGCTATGAGTATTGGGCAGCAAACTGCCCCCGCGACCCAGCTGGATTAAGCGGGAGAAGATGGATGGATGGTTTATTTCAGTCCAAATGAACAAATCGAAATGTAATTTCCACCCTGGAAATGCAGAAGTGCTGTGGCTCTGGCCGTGGTCCTGACAGGAGCTGTTTCCAGGACTGGACCAGGGAAGTTTTTTTTTTGTTTTGAGGCAATAAGGACATTTTTAGTTTATTTACAGACTTGGTATTTTGCATTTTTGTAGCTAAGGCCAAAAAGCTGAAATGAAAGAGCGTTATTTTCCATTTATTTTCTTTTTTCTTCTCTATTTCTGGTCCTGTAGCTTTAATCACAGCCTCATGACACAACTACAGCAGCAGATTGTGAAATAACAGGTTGGACTGAACAAAAGGAGGTAGAACACTTCATTAGGGGGTAAAAGGGGCAGTTTTAAAAGCAAAATTAAGAAAAAAAATCCAGGCGAGGATAAATTCACTGGAACGACAAAGCCATAACATGTCCGTGGAGACAAATCTTAGCATATTGCATCTTTAACTGTATTTCTGTCAAATGAGCGTGGAAATTACTACAGCTAATCAAAAGTATCATGTAATTCCAATCTATTTTTATGACACTTTAAATGATATGATCAATCTGAGACGTCAGGGCGGCTTCTCCCCGTGTGCCCGTTACTCACCGGTCGTATACGAGGCCGTCCAGCGCATTTCAATAGGCCCATAACCTCCTCCTCTGGGCTCCAGCGCTCCCTCGCTCCCCTGGCGTCATAAATTAGCCAGTTTCTTTCTCCGCAGACTTCCACTGTGAAGGCCGCCTGATGCATTTCTCCCCCGTCACTCTCTAAAATCACTATTTGGTTTTGCCGGACACAAACATGGAGATGGATGAGCCTGTGGGCAGCAAACGGCTCGGGGGAGATATCAGGAGGCTGAGCTGGAGCCAGAGACGTACAGTCACTAAAAACTGTATTTACAGAGGTGGAATTAAGAAAAATCAACTGTTTTTATCAATTGTTAAAGAGCCCATATTTCCCCTTTTCCACCAGGGCAGTTCCAGCGCTGATTCGGAGCCAAATCCTGAGCCAGTCCTTTGTTTTTCCGCACAAATAAACCGGCTCTGGCCCTGGAGAACCGGGTCCAACCATAGACTGTATAAAGGAGTGGACTGAGTGAGTGTGACGTCACCCATATTGTTTAGTGCTGCTCAAATGAGGCTCCCAATGTCACGGCTACAGGACAGAATCTGGAGCCAGGCTGATGTTATGAAGAGGATTTTTTTTTGACAGACAAAAAAGCAAAAAGAAAATTCAGGATCCTGTGTCGCAGGTTCATACGAACATTTTAAGACCAAAATCACGAGGCCACAGCAGAGAGAGGGACGACAAGATCCTAATGTAAAGTCAATGGGAGCCGGAAGAGCCTCCTGGAGCACTTCCTGTTTGCCACGTGGCGGCTAACGTGCTAGCTTAGTCCACTCATATATACAGTCTATGGTTCCAGCTCAGCACCAACTAAAGGCTGGTCCAGAAACAAGAACCGGTGACATAGGTGCAGGGGCGGAGCTATAGTGACGCACGTCCATAAGACGTCATGTGTAATGGTGACGCCTTTGCATTTGAATTCAGACGCCCCCGACATGCGTCTTGGACTCTGTCTTTTCCTGGTCGAGACAGTGAATTTAATGTATTTACTACATAAAACACATCAGCGGAGCAATGGCCCACGGAGCAACTATTAAGCCTGATTTTCTTTGGGAACACGTCCTTTGCCGATGGCAGTGACGAAGAGCTGTCCGTTTCGTCTTTGGATTGACAAGAACGTTTGTAAAAAATAATAACAATAGAATCAATCTGGAGCGATCGTCCTCCAGTGTTGTTATTATCCGAGCTGACAGCTGCTGAGTCACCGGGATAACAGCAGCTCTTCTCCGGCTCTCAGCTGGTGGAAAAACGAGCCGGTTCTTGGATGATCGGCAGGAAGCACCAGCCCAGAACCAGCACCTGGTTCATTGTGGTGGAAAAGAGGTAAATGTTATTAAGCCGGGAGCCAGGTCCACTCCTCAGGATGTTTTTTGCTACGTTTTTGTCACTATTTATTTTATCTTTTTATCTTTATCTTATATCTTGGGCCATCACAAGTTGATTTGGACCAACCCCAACTCGGCCCCGTTTGGTGTCAGGGCCCAAAAAAAACCTATTGAGGAAAAGCTATTGGCAAAATTGTGTAATTGTAAATATTAAGGTGCTGCAACTGCATAAATGGTCAAATAGCCCTCAAACTGTGCCTGCTGTATCCTGACACATCAGGGAAACTAGTAAAATATCCTGGGGCTCGCTGCATTTTTACCATCAACACGCCCCAAAAGACAAAAAAATGTCAGTCCTCCTGACTAATTATCGTCAAAAGTGCTCATTTTCAAGAGCTTTCTTACATGTATCAGTGGAATTGCCCTGAAAACTACCACTTCATGACATCACAAGGTGGAACAGAGCATTTTGATCTTTGGAGATGTGGACAGAGGAATAATAATAAAGTTTTACTCAAACCAAACTCACCTCCAGGTCTGTTTGTGATGGACTAACAACATTATAACTCGTCTTAACGTTCACAGGAGTCAGTTTTGCGTCATATTGGACCTTTAAAGATTCACTGCGTAACATTTCCGGTGGAAGTTCAGCCACTCGCTTTGTTTCACTCGACAGTTAAACAGTACTGAACACAGAGACAAAGTTTTACAGCCAAAAATCCCACTGAATCCGTGATCCCGCCCGAGTCGTCCCGTCTTGTTTGGGAAAAAGCGGGAATGTGGTTCTCACGTGAAGCAGAAGGTGCAGGAGGAGCAGGAGGCTTAAAGAGGCTCAAACCCAAAGGCCGATGGTGCAATCCCAAGACCCTTGAGCAAGACACTTCACTCTCAGAGGCAGTGGTGAAGTGGGGAATTTTAAAGTGGAGGTACAAGACACTAACCCCGAAACACACAGGAGCCACACAGATGGTGGTTATAGACGGACAAAGGCTCCAGCCCAGGAAAAACCTGTAATATTTGATGTTTTTTTAACTCAGAATGAGGCAGAATCGTGTTATTAACAGTAACTCTGTTCATAATCACCTACAGAACAGAAATCAGAGCGTCGATTCAGGGACAGGCTCCTGTTTTCTCTTCTACAAGTTTAAACCAGGTCTAAACCAGGTCTAAACCAGGTCTAAACCAGGTCTAAGCCAGGTCTAAACCAGGTCTAAACCAGGTCTAAGCCAGGACTAAGCCAGGACTAAACCAGGTCTAAGCCAGGTCTGAACCAGGTCTGAACCAGGTCTAAGACAGGACTAAACCAGGTCTAAACCAGGTCTAAACCAGGTCTAAACAAGGTCTAAACCAGGACTAAACCAGGACTAAACCAGGTCTAAACCAGGTCTAAACAAGGTCTAAACCAGGACTAAACCAGGACTAAACCAGGTCTAAACCAGGTCTGAACCAGGTCTAAACCAGGTCTAAACCAGGTCTAAACCAGGTCTAAGCCAGGACTAAACCAGGTCTAAGCCAGGTCTAAACCAGGTCTAAACCAGGCCTAAGCCAGGTCTAAGCCAGGTCTAAGCCAGGTCTAAGCCAGGTCTAAACCAGGACTAAACCAGGACTAAACCAGATCTAAACCAGATCTAAACCAGGACTAAACCAGGACTAAACCAGGACTAAACCAGGACTAAACCAGGACTAAACCAGGACTAAACCAGGACTAAACCAGGAGTAAAATAGATCTAAACCAGGACTAAACCAGGTCTAAACCAGGACAAATCTTGGACTTGAGAGCGAGAGAGAGAACCCGAGTCTGTGGAGCAGGGTGTCCGTAAAGTGCGATCGGGCGACAGCTGCACTTTAGCCCAGTAGGGGTGGAGCTCTGCACCGGTCTTTTTGCCCGCGGTCACCCGACCTGCGATCTGCAAGGTTTAGACCGGATTTAGACCTGGTTTAGACCTAGTTTAGACCTGGTTTAGTCTGAGTTTAGTCCTGGTTTAGTCCTGGTTTATATGACTTATGCAGGCTGTTTTCACCATTACCAGTAGCTCCGATTTTACATTTTGACAAGTTTTAGGAGATTTTATATTTGTTATTTTTTTATATCTCACATCGGGAGAAGTTGGTGGACAACGTACACCCGCGTACCACTCCCACTACACCCCTGTACCACTCCCACTACACCCCTGTACCACTCCCACGACACCCGTGTACCACTCCCACGACACCCGTGTACCACTCCCACGACACCCGTGTACCACTCCCACTACACCCGTGTACCACTCCCACTACACCCCTGTACCACTCCCACTACACCCCTGTACCACTCCCACTACACCCGTGTACCACTCCCACTACACCCCTGTACCACTCCCACGACACCCGTGTACCACTCCCACTACACCCGTGTACCACTCCCACTACACCCCTGTACCACTCCCACTACACCCCTGTACCACTCCCACTACACCCGTGTACCACTCCCACTACACCCCTGTACCACTCCCACGACACCCATGTACCACTCCCACTACACCCGTGTACCACTCCCACTACACCCCTGTACCACTCCCACTACACCCCTGTACCACTCCCACTACACCCCTGTACCACTCCCACTACACCCCTGTACCACTCCCACTACACCCCTGTACCACTCCCACTACACCCCTGTACCACTCCCACTACACCCCTGTACCACTCCCACTACACCCCTGTACCACTCCCACTACACCCCTGTACCACTCCCACGACACCCCTGTACCACTCCCACGACACCCGTGTACCACTCCCACGACACCCGTGTACCACTCCCACTACACCCGTGTACCACTCCCACTACACCCCTGTACCACTCCCACTACACCCCTGTACCACTCCCACGACACCCATGTACCACTCCCACTACACCCGTGTACCACTCCCACTACACCCCCGATCCTGGATTACTCCTGGTTCAGTCTTGGTTCAGTCCTAAGTCTTGATTTAGTCATGGTTTACTCCTGTTAGTCCTCGTCTAGTCTTGGTTGAGTCCTGTATGGTTTAGTCTTGGTTTAGTCTGAGTTTAGTCCTGGTTTAGTCCTGGTTTAGTCCTGGTTTAGTCCTGGCCTCACTTATAGAAAGCTGTATTACTAAATTTGAGCAGGAATCAGAACTAAAATAATATAAAAGCGTTTTAAAGGGGCAGAAGCAACATAAAAATAACGATTTATTCTAGAAAACAACACAAAATATGTTCCTTTTTGTTTTTTTGTTCCCTTATTTGAATGAACCCAAATAAACGAGCCCAAAGTCGGCGCTCCCTGTGCTCCTGGTCTGTGCCGTCGCGGTCTCAGGGTTTAAAGACGCCGCTGTGGACGGTGAAAGGAGCGGAAATATTAATGACAACACCACAGACCAGTGTAAAAAGCCACTCAGCTGATTGGATCAATACTCAGAGACCGACGGGCACAAGGTGAACAAAACAATAACAAGCGGGATTTAGTTTTATTAAGGCTATTTTTTTTTTACCGAGGGATGAAAACAAAAAGAGAAAAAGAAAAAAAAACTCACGAGGTCCAAACTAGGTCAGGAAAATTAATCAGCGAACAAAATCCAGGCAGTTGATGTGACAATGAGCGATTTAACAAAATATTAAATGCTTTGAATAAAGAGAAGAGGAGATTCTGAACGTCACTGGATAAAGGTTAAAAAAATAAACAACAGGAACAAAAACACGACTCATGAATTCTAAGTAAAAGATGTGATCTCATGCTTCACTTTGGTTTAGGTTTTGGTTTAGACCTGGTTTAGTCCTGGTTTAGTCCTAGTTTATTCCTGGTTTAATCCTGGTTTAATCCTGGTTTAATCCTGGGCTAGTCTTGGTTTATTCCTGTATGGTTTAGTCCTAGTTTAGTCCATTTTTTGTCCTAATTTAGTCCTGGTTTATTTCTGGTCTAGTTTAGTCCTAGTTTAATCCTGGTCTAGTCCCAATTGTGTCTTGGTTTAGTCCCATTTTAATCCTGTTTTAGTCCTAGTTTAGCCCTGGTGTAGTCCTGGTCTAGTTTAGTCCAGTGTAACCTGCGTGATCTAAAGTACCACCCCCTCTTGCTGTGTCACCGAGCCAAATTACAATATTACCCAGAGTGCCTCTGGCGACTACCTGCCTTGACGCTCCCAGCTGCTGTTCACTGTGGCTGCCGTGCTGGTTGTGCTCCTCATTGATTGCTGCTCAAAAGACTTTCTACACTGCTTTCATACAAAGCATTCAACCCCTCCGCTCAGCGGTGAGTTATACTGTTTAAACCCGCTGTCCTTGTTGGGACTAATAGTAATGCTGCTAATGCTAACCCCGGTAGCAATTAAGCTGGCGATTCATTTATCGCGATTTATTTATTTTCATTCGTATTGACTAAATACAGACATAAATCTAATTTCTATTGTTGCCGAATTAAAGGCCAAACCTTTAGTAAGTAAAGGACATCCTAATTTATGTCGTTTGAACTCGTTATTGGTGTGTTTTTGAACTATATTTCAATGAATGTAGCTACATACTTTATTCTGTTGCGCAACTATCGTTAATGTATTAATGCGTTTTGATACAGATGGATGATTAGCTTCAAAGCTAGTTAACTTAAAAGTGCACTGAGTTATTCATATATGAGAATAATGTTATCAAAATGTTGACAATTATTGGATGTAAGTTAATGTAATGAGTTTATAGCGCATAAACTAATTTATAACATGAATGTAATTTGGGTTTTTCTGTTGACCTTGTGCAGGTTCCCTCTCTGTGATGGAAACCTCAGCTGTGAGTCTGTGATGGTCGAGCTATGATCACACCTCCTTGTGGTAGGAGATCGAACTGTTCTTTTCCTATCTAACTGGATCTATAACAAACTCTAAAAACTTTGAATCTCAGTCTGAACGACTGACTGTTCGGCTTTGCATGGACTACAATCCAAATGGACAATATATGAACTCACAGAACTCATTGATTTCGAACTGAAGTGTTTTGTTTTGTTTTGCTTCATTCAATATAATCTGATGATATATCTATATAATATATATGTTTATCATCATATGTGAGGTCATTGTTATTATTGCAATCCTATTAATTTAAAAACGTAATAACATAATACAATCTGTCACATTACCAACCTTATTTTGTGTCCGCTTTTCATTCACTTACTTTATGGCTCCTTATCGAATCTACTTCTGATCACTTACCTTCGCGGTCAGTCCTCTTCACCTACACACCGCGTTACACCTAGTTTAGACCTTGTTTTGTCCTGTTTTAATCTTGGTCACACCCTGGTTTAATCCTGATTTAGTCCTGGTTTTGTGCTAGTTTAGTCCTGGTCTAGTTTAGTCCTCATTTAATCCTGGTCTAGTCCTGTTTTAGACCCGTTTTAGTCCCGGTTCAGTCCTCTCTCCTCCGGGCCTGCAGTGTTGATGTCGTAGATCATTAGCGCTCATCATTACGGCTCTGCTCTGGTTCAGTCCTGGTTTAGTCCCAGTTTAGACCTATTTTAGACCCGTTTTAGTCCTGTTTTAGTCCTGTTTTAGTCCTGTTTTAGACCCGGTTCAGTCCAGGTTCAGTCCTCTCTCCTCTGGGCCTGCAGCGTTGATGTCGTAGATCATTAGCGCTCATCATTACGGCTCTGCTCTGGTTCAGTCCTGGTTTAGTCCTAGTTTAGACCTATTTTAGACCCGTTTCAGTCCTGTTTTAGTCCTGTTTTAGACCCGGTTCAGTCCCGGTTCAGTCCTCTCTCCTCGGGGCCTGCAGCGTTGATGTCGTAGATCATTAGCGCTCATCATTACCTCCATTACGACTCCGGTCTGACCTTCTCCGTGTCGGCGCTCTCAGCTGCCAAACCTCAGCTTCATAAATATGGAGGAGCGGCACACGAGCGCGGCGTTAATTCACTCCACGGATCTGCACCAAAGACATACAGAATAATAAACACGAGGTGTTTCCTGACAGAGCTGCTTTATGGAGCCACGTGCACACGTCACGTCTGTGTGGATTAAACCACAGCCGTAACTCAGGCCGGGGATATTTAATACACACCGATGAATATTGTTAAAATGCAGATTTGTGTGGAAATACAGTGAGTCTTTGGGTCGAGTCACTCATCAATATCAAGTTTAACATTTGTGAATTCACCTTTTGGATATTTCATGGCAAAATACAACGTGATCGACAAAGAAAACTGCAAAATTCATCAAACTAAAGAAGATTTATTCTCTTAAATTTAGACAAAAACTCTTATCTATCCTGTTTTAAGGGATATTTACTAAATGATAGATTAAATATGTAAGATTATTTTAACTAAATCTTACTTTTTTCTTATTTACACTAAGTTAAGATGACTTAAATTAAGAAAGTCGCATCATGATTTGAGTAAATTTCACTTGAGTAAAATGACCTGCAGAGGAACAAGATGTTTTGTACTTTAAACATGAAAATACATCTGCTACACTTAAAAAAAGAAAAACAACTTTCTGTACTTAAAATAAGAAACCAAATGTTGCTTGAAATAAGAAAAAAAAAACACATATTCCACTGATCAGATCATTTCACTTGTCAAGTTGAATCTGCTCAAATAAAGTAAAATGTTCTTAATTTAAGTCATTTTAACTTAACTAGATTTTGTTGTTTTTTTTCCAGTGTTAGAATGAGCACAAAACAAACAAAACCAAGTGTTCAGACGGAGTTTAACACATTTTTCTGGATGTAAATGAGTCGATCTTGGACTGAAATTGTCCAGTTTCTCTGAACCTTCTGTTTGTCACATGGAAAAATTAAAAGATTTAAAAGTTTTAAGCGAGAGCTGCAATTTGTCAGGAAGTTTCCCTGTGGTGATTAAGTCTTAAAATGAGGAAATAAAGAACTTCATTAAGATTCATGAACTAAAATCAAGAATAAAACAGCTTTAGATTCTGGCTTTAAGAATTTCCATCTTCATTTATCTTATCTATTTTATTTTAGATCACTTCAAACTTAGATTATTGCTTAAAATAAGTTTGATCTTATTTGGAGATGTCTGAAGGCCTGGATATGTTTTCTTATTTTAACATTTCTTGATAAGTAAATTTCTCTTCCTGCTCTGGCCGAACGTCTCACTTGTTTCAGGAGCGTTTCAACTTAACACAAGTGGATTTTTCTAGTTTTAAGGAGGAGTATTTTCGCAGTGTTTCCCATCTGAGAGAATCACATTTTCCAAACTGTGGTCTCGGGGCCAATTGCAGCCCTCAGTTTTTATCGGCTTTCAGACGTTCTGTTACATTGGCCCAGTTGATCATCATTTATACAGTAAATTAAAGTAATTCTGCCATTATTAATACTTTACATCTTATTTCATCACTGTTCCTGGGGCTGTGAGTCTAACCGCTGCTCTGAGCCTCGTTAGACTTTAATCTAATCTTAATTTTAACACAATTTCATCAGAAAGAGCCGGTTTAGTTGGAACCACAACAGATGAGATGATTTTTACGGTTAAACAAATCTCATTAGCCAACAGTCTGAGTCTGTCTCAACATGTTGGTTAAAAATCAAACACTGAAACATGACCTAGTGTTGATCACAGGCTCCTGAAAATGTGTTGATTAAATAATTCTGACGTTTGTTCTTGATTTTTCAGACGATCTTAACACATGAATAACGTCGCACTGCACAGTTAATGTTTCAAGCCTCATTCCAGGTGCAGTTGTTCTGTCAAAACTGTGTGAAATGAAGCATCTCAATGATCTACGGCGCTTCAGTTCTGTCAGGTTTCCTCCGACATATGGCCATTGGTGAAATATATGAACCATAAACCAGATCAACAAATCTGCAGAGTGACAGTTAAACAGCAAATTCCACCACAGAATCCTCCAGCTCTGTTTAAAATAGAACACACAAAACTAACAAACACAAATATAACTCACAAAAACTGACACACACAAACCTTCACCCACACAGAGGCTCCGGCTTCTCTGCATCACTCGAGGAAAAACTAAAGCCTTTTTCGCACAGGATAAGTACAACCTGAGGTCATCTGGTAATTTGCAAATTCCCGTCCCACCTCTGTGTGTTACCTGCAGCACATTCGCACGGGATCAGCGAAGTCTGTAAATTCCTCTATTTTACTGAAATTACAACCGGATATATCCTAACATCACATGTTTCAACCTCTTTTGTGCTGATAAGTAAATAAATGAATAAAGTATGCTAAAAAAGAATAATAAATGTTCCTTACCGCGTGCTGCTACGCGCTAACGCTTTCCCCGGGAAGAACCAAGTGCAGAGGACGGACGCTCAGAACAAATTATAATGAACCAAACTGGGTTCACGCTACTGTCCATGTGCACCAACGTGGAACCAGAGATCCTCGAGCCCGGACCTGTGGACCACGGCCCGGACCTGCGGCCCTCGGCCCGGACCGGACCTGCGGCCCTCAGCCCGGACCGGACCTGCGGCCCTCGGCCCGGACTGGACCTGCGGACCGGACCTGCGGCCCTCGGCCCCGACCTGCGGCCCACGGCCCGGACCTGCGGCCCTCAGCCTGGACCTGTGGTCCACACTGGTCTTGAAGGATGGAACAAGACCAAGGACCAGATCCCCGGGTCCGTCCTGAGGGGCCCCGGGCCCATTCTGAGGGGCTGTGCTCTGTGGTGAAGCTCGAGTCTTTATCGCTGTTGCCTGAACCCAGAGTTTCTGCTTCGGGCTCATGTGCAGTGAGTTGTACAAAGTTCTAGGAACAGAGGTACAGGGAACGTCGGGCTGACCTCAAAATAGGCGGATAATGGATAAACACTGATGAAACGTCAATCAGACCAATTTTGTTTGGTTTGCCGGTGTGAAAGGACCACACTGGAGCCTATAGGCTTCATAATGACAATTTTATTGCCTGGTGTGGAACAAATAATCGAACTATCAGTGTGAAAACGCCCTAAGTTGTACCTCCAGGCTAAACCCCGGTGCAGCGACCGGAGCGTCACAGCCAAGAGCCTCAGATCCGACAAACTATTTCAGACCTGTGGATGATCACACGTCAAAGAAAATAACAAGTAATAAATAGAATTGTCTTGAAATGCAAAATAAAACAATTTTAAACATGCAATTCAATATGCGATTAACTATAGAATCTTTGAGATTAATCGTGATTTTAAAAATTAATCGTTTGACAGCACTAATATTTATATAACTGCACACTGCATCTATAGAATGAACTCAAAAAACATGCACCGCAGGTATGAAAGTGGAGTGTGCGTCAGCTATATGAATAAAACTCACGGACTAAAACACAGGGATTGTACAATGTGCTGATTTCACCAGTTTTACGTTTATGAGACTAATCTAAAGCTCCGAGTGTGCAGCAGAAATACTGAACTGCTCTGTCGGTTCCTGGTTTCTCCGTGACGATAACTCACCTCACCTGTAATCACGTCCCTTGTTACCGCAGGCTCTAAAACTGTGAGTGACGGGGCTCCGATCGATCCCGGCGAATCTCCCTCGGCGCCCTTCGACCCGAGGAAGAGGAGGAGGAGGAGGAGAAATGCAAATGGCCGCCCCCGTGTGCACTCCCCCGGCTCCTGTCTCATCGTGTATCGAGCGGGGGGACGGATGGTATCCACCGGAGGGACACTGGTTTAATCTGCTCCGGAGCTGTCAGCGCAGCATCGATCCTACAGCCGACTGATCGTTTAAACTGAAACTAAATATAACATGATGGACTTAAAGCAAAACAAATGCATGTGGAAGTGTCCTGAAAGTCCCTCTCCACACACACTTCACCAGCTCTTCAGCCTAAGCACAAAATAAAAATAAAAAAGCTAAAGCGCCTGGATCATGGAGAGCTGTATATGAAGAGCTAATATGAGCATTTTAAAACCAAAACAATGAGTCTAAGAGGAGCAGGAACAGAAAGCGGGGTAAAAATGTCTCAATTGCCACGTTTACATGTTTTTAAATTTCTAAATCAATTGTTTGTAATTAAAATATTCTCCTTGGAGTTTACGTGGAAATAATACAACACATTAAATGGTCTTTATTTAATAGTTCTCAGCGTCTGGGGGTGGGGAAGGTGCTGATTGGACAGCGACACAAACGTATTTCCGTCTTTGGGAGGAAAACCCACACTTCAGCTGCTCCCGGCTTTTCTGTCGTCTCAGTTTGTCGTTTCGCCGCCGACACAAACACGATCCGAACTTTTTCCGCAGTGGTTCCGATGATAATGACGCTTTACGTCTGTGAGCTGAGGAGGAAAAGGGAAGAGTGTAGGAGAAGGAGGAAGAAGACAAACTGAGTCTGAGGCTGCCACACCTCAGCCCACTCCCACATCCCGCTCACAAATCCAAAGACAATGAACGACAAGAAAATTAAAGAAAAAATGGAAGACAAATGAAAAAAATAAAATAAAAATAAAAAACCTAAGAAAAATTAAATGAAAAAATTAATGAAAAACGCATAAAAAAGAAAACAATTAGAAAAAAATAAATGAAAAAGTTAAAATAAAATGAAAAAAATTACCGTAAATTCCGGACTACAGAGCGCACCCTATTAAGAGCCGCATGCTCAGATTTATGAAGAAAAATCAATTTTGTAATTATATGAGCCGCACCATATTATAAACCGCTGGCCAAAGACTAGGCGGGGGTTCGCTTCTGTGTCCCCGCCGCCTGGAGCGCCTCCGGGACGGGTCATGGACGCGGTCCCCCGCTGAACTCTGGGGACGGACTCGCTCACTGGTGACACTTGGGACACACACGCGCCACAGGCACTTACACACCTTCACACACTTGGGACACACACACGCGACATGCACATACACACCTTGGCGCTCTGGGAATAAACCACGGTAGCGATCGCTTTAGCCTTCAGTCTGATTTATACAGCGGAAACATCGCGGCCGCTCTTTGCGTGTTAACCCAGTCCTCTGAAAGCTTTGGTTGTCTTTTACACTGGCTCAGTTCTTCTTGCTGGAGCCTCCACCTTCGCACTATCTACTCGTTTATGCCAATTTTACGGGCAGCAGCTCGATTTCCTTCTTTTACTGCCAGAGTGATCGCTTTTAGTTTAAAAGCTGCATCATATGCTTTTCGTCTGGTATTCTCCATGTTGATGAGGGTTAGCAGAAAGACTGAAATAAGGAAGTTGTGATTAATCATACAATTTCATTGGACCTCAGTGAACTACTTATTCATTTTATTGGTCCATGTTTTTCCGCGATGAAAAAAAAATAAAAAAGCCGCTTCATATTACACGCCGCAGTGTTGAAAGTGTAGAAAAAGTAGCGGCTTGTGATCCGAATTTACGGTAACTGACAAAATGAAAGAAAAATGAGACGACTGGAGGAGCCGGATCGTCCGGATCGCGTCTGAAGGACGAGCCAACGAGCACCAACCACCGGGATTATTTTGAAGAAGAAGAAACGTTTACATGATCCAGGAAGAAACTCATTCGGCTTTAAAATCAGAATAAACCGGCACATACTTCAGGATTAAGTTTAATTCAGAACGGCAAAGCGTAGAGTTCAATTTGTCAACTGGAGAAGAGTTTTAGGTAGAAGATGTTTCGCCGCTCATCCAAGCTACTTCTTCAGTTCTGGTCAGACGCCGGAGGGACACTGACTTAAATCTGCCTGCAAGAGGGAGGGAGTTTGATACCAAAATTACTCTGATACTAACCACACTCGTTTACAGTTACTGTTGTTCACTCGGCCGTTGAAACAGACTTGAGGTGGGGTCAAATTAGGATAATCATACAGGACCATAATAAGGAGAGGGGCTGCAGGGCTTATGTCGCTGTCCGTGGTCCTTGTCGCTGTCCGTGGTCCTTGTCGCAGATTCCCCGTATGTTTTGAAGCGGATTTTGTTTCGTGTTTTCCTCGTGCGGGCATCGGCGTGCACTGGTGTTTAGTTTAGTTTATTAAGATCCCAATTAGCTACTGAAACATCAACAGCTGTTCTTCCTGGGGTCTCCTCAAATTCATTACATACATTTTTGTATAATACATAAACCACGCACACACACACGCACGCAACCACAAGACATGAAAGCTCAAGCTGTGTAGTAAACAAGTAGCAACCAAAATAAATGTGCCGCGCTTCGGCCCATCTCCTTCAACTGGAACTGTTCAGTTTTGTACAAATTGCTTTCCTTCCTGTTTATAACCAGATCCTGTAGTTTTTCGAATGTTACAGCAGTGGCCACAGTTTATGAAAAAAACTAGTTCACTGGGTCACAGAGCATTAATCTTGCGGTAAATAATGAACGCTGTTAAAATGATTGAGTTAATAACGAGATATTTTTGACAGCACTAGTAAAAAACAAAACCGAGACTATTTTAACTTGCTGAATTTCACGTTTTCAAACCAACAAAGTGATCTACATTTGCAAATATGACCTATAAAAGTGTAATATCACCCATTTACCACGACTTTCTACCTCTACTTGAGTAATATTATTGTGCAGCAGTACAGATTGTGTTTGCCCTGTGCTCTGTAAACACACAGATGCCCTCCCTGGCCTCTCTCCAGGAGCAGAGGCCTGTTTGGAGTCACAAAGATGGAGCTGCGTTATGACCTGCAGCGCTCCCTCTTCCACTTTCATATTTATGCTTTTTATATTGTGTGTTCTTCTTTTTACATTTAAGTTTCACGTATGGTGTTTTCCTCTTTTCATGTTTGTGCTTTTTAAATGCGTTTTCCTCACGTTGGGCCTGAAAGTGGAGACACAGCAGCACTTTCCCACAGAGCAAACGGGCGACTGTCAAACACCTTTTCACAGTTTGTTCTGACTCAAAGAATTCGCTCAAAATGCCACCGTGAAGATGAAATATACTGATCTGCTACTACTACTACTGCTACTATTAGTACTGCTACTACTACTACTACTACTGCTGCTACTACTACTGCTACTACTACTACTACTACTGCTACTACTACTACTGCTACTACTACTGCTGCTACTACTACTGCTACTACTACTGCTGCTACTACTACTGCTACTACTGCTACTGCTACTGCTACTGCTACTGCTACTACTACTACTACTACTACTACTACTACTACTACTACTACTACTGCTATAGTGAAAGGAGTAGTTGTAGTCGTGGAGATGGCATAAGTAGTAAAAGTAACAGAAGTATAGGTAGTAATAGGAATAGCAGAAGCATTGTTGCAGAAGTAGTGGTAATAATAGTTGCAGCAGGTTTTAGCAGTAGTTTTTAATTTGTAGTAGAAGTAGCAGTTATAGTACTAATAGCAGTAGTAGTAGTTGCAGTCATAGTACGATTAACTGGACCTTAACTGTGGGTTTTAAGGCTTTTTTGTGTGTTTTAATCATACTTAATTTATTTATGTTGCAACGCTGAGTGTCCAGAAAGGCGCCTAAGAAATACATAAATACATAAATTATTATTATTATGAGTAGTAGCAGTAATACTAGTATTAATCAGAGTAGTGCTAGTAGCAGTAGTAAAGACTCCCTCAAAGATAAAGCTGATGCTTTATAAAAAAAAAGAAAGTATTTTTCTCACTTAACATGTTTTAACACTTTTAATAGTGTAAAAATGGGGTAGTAGCAGGTGACACCAGCTGACCACGCCCACAGGAAATTACACCAGCTGACCACGCCTACAGGAAGTGACACCAGCTGACCACGCCCACAGGAAGTGACACCAGCTGACCACGCCCACAGGAAGTGACACCAGCTGACCACGTCCACAGGAAGTGACACCAGCTGACCACGCCCACAGGAAGTGACACCAGCTGACCACGCCCACAGGAAGTGACACCAGCTGACCACGCCCACAGGAAGTGACAACAGCTGACCACGCCCACAGGAAGTGACACCAGCTGACCACACCCACAGAAAGTGACAGCTGACCACACCTACAGGAAGTGACTACCAGCTGACCACAACCACAGGAAGTGACAGCAGCTGACCACGCCTACAGGAAGTGACAACAGCTGACCACGCCCACAGGAAGTGACAACAGCTGACCACACCCACAGGAAGTGACAACAGCTGACCACACACATGTGATAGACCTTTATAAAGACCAATCACTTCATTTCAGGATGTATTTCAGGGCTGTAATGTAAAGTAATGGGGCAAAAGTAATGACGCTAAATTTTCCCTGAAAACTTCATCCTCTCCCACAGATCTTCATCAGAGCGCTCAAATTCCAAATACACGACTCAAATACAGAGACGTGAGCACATTTTACATGATAAAAATGTTTATGCAGATACACGTTCAATTTTAAACTAAATATTAAACATTTGCTGCAGGTTGTGGTGCCACAGCAGCAGCAGAGAACTCATTTTCCTCATATAAAAGTCCATTTTCTCACCTTTAATAACGTCATTAATATTCATTTGTGCATTAGCGTGTGTTTATCCTTTTTTAACAGTTCAGAGGACATTAAACATATCGCCAACACTTTCAGCCAATAAGTGCAGAAAACTCCCGTCAAATTACTTATTTATTAATTATTTGGTTGGGCTCATCTGAAAAACGCTAAGTTGCTCTTTCATTTTGTTGAATCAGTCGCTCTTTACTCACAGGATAATGGAGCCGCTAATGTTTTAAGAGCAGAATTTAACTAAATAAATACGCAGTAGTAACAGCAGTAGAAGTAGCAGCAGCAGTAGTAGTAGCAGCAGCAGTAGCAGTAGCAGTAGCAGCAGCAGCAGCAGAAGCAATTTCCCAAAGCCCGGTGGTTTACTTTATTTTTAAAAAGTACTTTTTCTCAGTTTCAAGCTTATAATCGTAGTAAAGTGGGAGAGTAGCAGGAGGAGCATAGTTTGGGTGACCAGATTTTCCAAATAAAACACTGGGACATCTCTGGTTCGTGTTGGTTGGTAATAAAATAGTGACGAGTGCTAAGTGATTAAGGAACATTGTTCTGCACTCAGCACTAACATGAGTCAGTATAGTCACATTTTCCTTGTGTTTTGGTCATTTTAAAGCAGCTTTTCTGTATTTTACTACTCAGGTTGGCGCCCCCTAGTGCCTCCGCTCAATTTCATTTCTCTCCAGTGACTTGTCAGGTATCACCGTCACTATATGGTTCACAAAAATCCTGGAAGTTGTAGTCGGCGCACTGGCCAGAACTAACTCGAGTTGCGATAGCAGACTGCAGACGCCATGTGCACACAACCAAATAGCAGCGATTGGTTAAATAAAAAAAGTACCTGCCTACTGTCGAGCCAATCAGACCAACTGTTTGATGAATCAGGCTTGTATTTTACCTGAACAAAGGACAAATGTGTGCCTCTCTTTGCTGTTGGCAGGGATCAGATTGGTCCAAAAATAGAGACACCTGGGGCATTTCTTGTATAAAACAGGGACAAATCAGTGGTTTTGGATAGGGAGGGGCAGGATTAGTCAATTACTCGATAATCAATCACTAAGAATTTTGTCGATCACGTTCATTTTAATCGACAAACTGAATGTAGGTGTCTGCGTAACGTAGTGTGAGGAGTCGAGGCTGCATCAGCGTAAACACTGGAGCTGTGGCCCCCACAGTCCCACGGAACCAGAGCCGAGACGCAGCCACAGAGCACGGCTCTGGCTCCTTGGAGATCCCTATATTCTTCAGAGTGCATTTACCTGCACATCAGTGTCCCAGGTTTTTGAGTGTCCCGGTTTCACATGTTTATGCAGCATCTGCAACGCGACATACGCACAGAACAGACTCAGCATCAGCAGAACATCCTCTGTCACAGAGAGAACACTCATATTCACTGAGTCGAGTCCTTTAGTCCCACAGGAGCTGAAGCAGGAGCACAAGGAAAGAGCGACTTTTTTTCGCTTACGCAAATGAGCCGTGTGGTTTTAAGTTTTGTTTCTGTAAGACGTAAACAAATGTTTAAAGCTGCATTAACACATTCTGATCTCACACTGATGAGGCTCTGGAGTCAGAACGTTTATGTGTTGTAGAGTTGAGTTTATTTATGCAGATTAGTAATAGTAATAAAAGTGATGATCATTTTAATATAAATGTCAATGATTAATCGAAAATCAATCGTTAATTTTCCCAACAATCAATTACGAAAAATGTATCAAATGCCCGTCCCTAGTTTAGTATAAATCTGCTGGGACAGGAGACACAGGGTCAGGACTGGGACTGTCCCGGGGAAACAGGGACGTCTGGACACTCTAAGCAAAAGGAAAAGCAGCAGCAGAGGAATCCCTGATGACCAACAACTTGTGCATTAGCGTGTGTGTTTATCCTTTTTTAACAGTTCAAATAGCATTAAAAACACCACATTCAAGTGCAGAAAACTGATGAAAATCCCGACAAATTACATCTGGTCCGGTTCATTTGAAAAACGCTAAGTTGCTCTTTCATTTTGTTGAATCAGGCGCTCTTTACTCACAGGATAATGGAGCCGCTAATGTTTTAAGAGCGCAGAGTTAAACTAAATGAATGCGTTTAGGGCATTAGGGGACTGGGTTTTATTCATCGTGTCTAATTACAAATATAAAAGAGGAAAATGAAGTTCCTTGGACGGCCGGCGCAGTGCAGGAGAAGACGTTTTGGGTTTTATCGCGGCCGGAGCTGGCGAGCGCCTGGCACGCTGGAGATAGCTGCGCTTTTAATTAGGAGTTTTGTTTTTTTAATTAGCGTGACGTGTTTTGCGCTGAGGGGGGAAAACAAACATTAGCATAACATCAGCGAGCTCGGAACGTGTTTACGGCACGTTTACAAAAGCAAAGAAGAGGAGGGCCTGTTCAAATCACAGAGCGTACAGGTTTAAAGGTGCATCGTGTAACTTTTCCAGTGTTTGTCTCCATTAATATCGTGGAGCATCACAATATCTGGAATCCCAAGTCTCTTTGCTTAAATGAATAGTTCTGATACAGAAATAGCTAAAGAACAGAGGGAACTACATAGACCATGATCCTTTGCTCCGCTTCAGTGCAGACGACATGAAGAAATAACTGTTCTAAGCACTTTTACATCTTCATTCTTTGGATTAAAGTTGAACTCGGGCAGATTTGAAGCTAAAGTCCGTTTCTAGAGGTGGTGGAATTCTGTCAGAAGCCAAAAAACGGCACAGATCAGCGTTTCCTCGGTGGAGATCTCACTGTGGCAGTGAGTCTGTCAAGGCAACAAACTAGTGCAGTGATGGGGGCAAGTTCTGAACTTCCACGTAAAACACCAATTTGCTTCACACTGAAGAAGCTTAACACCACTTTAACCCATCTGACAACAGCCACGAGTCTAACAAACAAAACGCTCTGCCTGGTTCACTCATTAGTGTCTGGAAACGTTAGAAAACAACTTTATAAGCACCTCACACTTCCCTCTGCTGATTTCCCACTGCACAGGCCAAAGCCCAAAAGACTCGATTGTCGACTCCAGAAGCAAAAAGTGAGAATCGACTGACGGAGCAGAAGACAAACTGAAAGTTGTTGAAAGAAAATGGTTTGGGAATGTATTTTTTTTAGTGTTTTTCCAAAAATATAATTCACTGGTAAATAAATGGGATTAGAAACGACATTCAGCGATCGAGTCTGACAGACTCACTGCCACAGTGAGATCTCCACCGAGGAAACACTGATCTGTGCCGTTTTTTGGCTCCTGACAGAATTCCACCTCCTCTAGCAACGGACTTTAGCTTCAAACGTGCCAGAGTTCAACAAGTCTTGTGAAGGCATTTTTAGAGGAAAAAGGAGCAGATTCACCACAAAATATTGCAATAAATATCGTACTATGAGACCTACAGTACCATGCAAAAGTTGTGGAGAAACGGCCTGGTACCAGGCAGATGTGGAGAAAATGCTGTAAACTAGGAATGTCTTCAACAAATCAACAAAATGCAGTGAATTTGTCAAAAAGACGAGTTTTTAACAGAGTAAAAGCACTCAGGAACCTAGTGTGTTTTGGCTTTAGATGTAAAGAATGAATTAAAGTTAAAATGACCTTTTTCTTGGGACTGTGACTTTTATTTCTCACTGTTTTCCACATTAAAGGTCCCATATTACACAAAATGGACTCTTGTGAGGATTCTACTGAAGAGTTTTAATCATAGAAGTATAATAAAATCTGAAGGTGAACCCGAGGTGGCGTCGTATCGTTGTCAGTGGGCTGTGCTCGTTGGCGCATGGACCCAAAAATAATGTTCTGTTCTGCAGTGAGGTACAGATCTGAGCCAGAGAGGAGAGTTAAAAAGGTTTGTTAAGAAAAAACCCTTCAGACGTCAGACACCATCTGTCTCCAATTTACAACTCCATCCTCCAACCTACAGGTCTGTGCAGAAGTTTTAGGCAGGTGTAAAAAATGGTGTAAACTCGGAATGCTTCAAAAATGGAAGTGTTCATCATTAATTTTCATCAATCAGCAAAATGCAGTGAATGAACAAAAGAGAAATCTAAATCAGATTTTATAATCCTTATTATAGATCTTTATAGAGTTTGTCTATTCTTCTATTGCTGCTACTGTTTTCTTGCTGTTCTTTTAACTGTGCGTTGCAACACTGAAATTTCCCCATTGTGGGACAAATAAAGGATATCTTATCTTATTAGGGCAGTGTGAGTCTGGAGGGAGGGGCTCTGCTCTGTTCACAGAACCGCCCGCGACACCTGAGCCTGCACGCACAAAGTAAAAAGAGATTACCCACAAGCCCCGGGCCCCGGGCCCGCGGAGCCCCAGACCGCGGAGCCCCGGACCGCGCAGGGATTCAGGCTCCGGGCTGCGGAGCTCCGCGCTCTGGTTCTCAGCTCGTCCTCTTTCTTCTGTATAGTTCTGTACAGTCGTCTGATTGGTTGATGCGGCGCATCCGACACCAAAAGTTCAGCTTTTTCAACTCCCGACGCCGACACCTGAACGCTCAAAATGCGCCACAAAAACACTGGACGCCCTGGTCGCGCATCCACATAGACTTAACATGTGACCTGGACACCTTGATGCTGTGGTCTGAACGTAAGAAGAAACTCTCCCGGTTGTCGCGGTTTGACCATCTGCCTTGATGTTGTTGGTGAGATTGAGACGTATAATAAATCCAGGTTCAGTTTTTGCCAGGTTTAGCCTAAATAATCAGACCGCTGAGATCGCCTGCAGACACCAGCCCATAGAAGAAAAGGAGATGTTTGAGAGGTGCTCAGACTGCATGAAGTTTCCTGGAAAAAGCTCCTGCAAATGATTTGTTTTTCCTTAAGAAGCGTCACAGGAAGAAAATTCAGTTGTGAAGAAAGCAGTTTTTGGCCGACATCTTTGGCTGAGTGAAGAAAAGGTTTGGCCTGGAATTCCTCGACTCCAGTGTGACAGAAGAACAGAAGCAGCTGATGGTTCACAACATTATGGAAAAAGGTTCAGAGTTTCCACCAAAACGACGTGACGCCTTTAATGAAGCAGATTATGAAGGAAGCAGATCAGTGATTCCGTCTCCACCAGCACATTTTAACATTCCCTCAGCAGACGGGGCTGAAGAGGCGACTTTCTGCTGCGAAAACTCTGCATTCCAGGAAAAAAATTCTCAATGATGTGGCTGAAAAGTGAAGCGTATTTTAACTGTAGTTTAACAGAGAACGACGCTCAGAATCAGGATCTGCTGTTGTCAAAGAGCTCAGGCGCAGCTTCCGTGGTGCCAACAAAGCCTCAGCAGTTTATGGACTTTTTAATTCACTTTTTATGGACTTTCTAAGCAACTTTTATGGACTTTGAGTAATTTTGGATTTTATGACCTCTTGTTTAAAGCCGAGAGTTTATATTTTATTACTTACCCTTCTATTTTACTTTGACTCGTACGTTACATTTATGTAATTTGGTCTTTTTTCACACTGGTTCTTTATCACCATTTATATATTTTACTCTTTGCTGTTATATTGTGATGTGTGAGCTCTTGTGTCCAAATAAAAAAATATTCCCTTGTGGATCAGTAAAGTTTGTCTAAGTCTAATTTTTACGCAAGTTTCAGTTTGTGTTTGCAGAATAAAATGACAAATTATTCAAATACGCCTCATTTATTTGGTTCGCTGTGTTATATCGGGCAGTTTTGTGTCTTGAGCGACCTTTAAATATGATTAATTTGCATAAAATTTGGACCCAAACCAAATGCAGGGTTTTTATCTACAGAATCTGAAAAAAATGTTGCTGGAAGTGGAAATAAAAGTAGAAATATTGTAACAGAAAATATATCCGGGGTTTCTGAGTGAACAGGAGCAGAGACAGGACTGACCCCTGGGGGCCCCCGACATCACTGCCCACAGTATCAGACAGCAGCTCCCAGTGGTGTTTTCTTTCTCTCTTTTCTTTTCTCCTCTTTCCATCTATCCCCTCTCTGTTTTCTTCTCCCTCCTGTCTAGACGTGCATTGATTCCTCCCTGTCACCTTCACGTGTCTCTATTCCCTCTACTCTCCCTCGTCCCTTCTTCTTCTCCTCTCTTCTCTCCTGCTCTCCTTCCACTCTCCTTTCCTCTCTCCTCCCTCCTCCTCTCTCCGTTCCTCGTCTCTCCTCCCTCTTCTCTCCCTCTCTCCTCTCGTCTTTCCTCTCCCTCTCCTCCATCTCTCCTCCTCTTCTCTCTATCTCTCCTCTCATTTCCTCTCTCCTCCCTCTCTTCTCTCCTCCTCTCTCCTCCTCCTCCCCTCTTCCTCTCCTCCTCTCTCCTCCGTCTCTCCTCCATCTCTCCTCCTCTCCCCTCCTCCTCCATCTCTTTCCCTCCTCCTCTCCTCCGTCTCTCCTCCTCCTCTCCCCTCCTCCATCTCTCCTCCTCTCTCCTCCTCCATCTCTTTCCCTCCTCCTCTCTCCTCCTCTCTCCCTCCATCTCTCCTCCCCTCCTCCTCTCTCCTCCTCCTCTCCCCTCCTCCTCCATCTCTCCTCCTCCTCCTCTCCTCCTCCTCCTCCTCCTCCATCTCTCCTCCTCCTCCTCTCCCCTCCTCCTCCATCTCTCCTCCCCTCCTCTCCCCTCCTCCTCCATCTCTCCTCCCCTCCTCTCCCCTCCTCCTCCATCTCCCTCTCTCCTCCTCCTCTCCTCCTCTCCTCCTCTCTCCCTCCATCTCTCCTCCCCTCCTCCTCTCTCCTCTCCTTCTCTCTCGTCCTCCTCCTCCTCCTCTCTCTTCCTCTCCTCCTCTCTTCCTCCTCCTCTCCTCCTCCTCCTCTCTCCTCCTCTCCTCCTCCTCTCCTCCTCTCTCGTCCTCCTCCTCCTCCTCCTCTCCTCCTCCTCTCTTCTCCTCCTCCTCTCCTCTCCTCTCTTCTCCTCCTCCCCTCTCCTCCTCCTCCTCCTCCTCTCCTCCTCTCCTCTCCTCTCAGATAGTCGTAGTCCCGCTCTGGGCCGGTACAGTCCGTCTGTCAGGTGAGTTTGTGGAGGGTGATCGATGCTTCGCTCTGAGATGATGGATCACCTCTGCGTCGGCCATATTTGTTTCTGAAAGAGCGGGTTACCGTGACGACGACCCCACACACTGACCCCGAGCAGAACAAGAGACAGGATTCACTCGCGCTGTGAAAGAGCCACACTTAAACACACAACAGAATTAGATCATCATGGGCCACGTTTACATGTGTTTTAATTCTGAATTAATTGTTCTGAATTAAATAAGTTTGGAATTAAAATATTTTCCTTCAAGTTTCCATAGAAAACTCGTTAAATCGCCTTTATTTAATAGTTCTCAGAGTCTGGGGGTGGGGAAGGTGCTGATTGGACAGCGACACAAATGTATTTCCGTCTTTGGGAGGAAAACCCACACTTCAGCTGCTCCCGGCTTTTCTGTCATCTCGGTTTGTCGTTTCGCCACCGACACAAACACGATCCAAACTTTTTCCGCAGTGGTTCTGATGATAATGAAGCAGCAGCTGGAGAATTCTGTCCTCACGCTTTCCGTCTGTGAGCTGAGGAGGAGAAGGGAAGAGTGGGAGAAGGAGGAAGAAGACAAACTGAGTCTGAGGCTGCCACACCTCAGCCCACTCCCACATCCCGCTCACAAATCCAAAGACAATGAAAGACAAGAAAATTAAAGAAAAAATGGAAAACAAATGAAAAAAACTTAATGAAAAAAACTGAAAATTAAAAAAAATGAAAATGAGAAAAAATTAAATGAAAAACTTAAATGAAATGAAAACAATTAGAGAAAAAGAAATTAAAAAATGTAAATGAAAAAAATAGAAAAAAATTAAATGACAAAATTAGAGAAAAATGAGAGGCAAATGGAAAGATAAAAAATAAATTAAATGAACAAAAATTTATGACAAAATAAATGGCTTATGAAAAAAAAAAGAAAATAGAATTTAAAAAAAAAATGAAAAATTCCAAAGAGCAGTGGAGGAAAGTCCGAAGAGACGACTGGAGGAGCCGGATCGAGGAAGAAATTCATTCAGCTTTAAAATCGGAATAAACCCCCACTTACTTCAGGATTCCCAATAATCACTTTCATTAGGAATTAAGTGTTTACATGGACTTTTTAAAGCAGAATTAATTTTTGAAACTCCTCCACATCACAGCAGGTTTGTCAGGTTGCTGTGTTTCGTATCTTTGTGGAGAATCGTCATGTGGGCTCGTGGATTGGCCATAATTGTACTGCTAATTCTAAGGAGGGTTTGAATAGGGCCCCGGAGAGATCTCTAAATTACTCAAACATGCATGGATGGCATCTAAAGCCTCTTCGGGCATATTTGTAATGAGGGAACGATGCTATAAAATGGTAAAAAAGCTCAAATAAATCCATTTAGCATAATTTACCCTCTGTAAGGGCTCTTTTGGGGCGTCTCCCCCCCAGTGCCTCGGCTCAGTTCCATTTCTCTCCAGCGACTCGTCGGGAATCAGAAACACTCGGGAGGTTTGAACGCCGGAAGTTGTGGTCGGCGCACAGGAAATAAAGCGTCCAGATGGAGATGAAGACAGACATTTGTGTCGGCGACGATTCCCGACATCGAGGATTAAACAGAGTCGCTCACAGAGACAAAAAGTCGGGTCACGCCTCCTGAACTCGGAGAGAAGAAATCGCAGCCAAAATGGGGCAAATTCTCCCGCAGTTTGACTCATAAACTGCAGCATAAAAGAGTCGTCAGTTCGATCCTTTAAACGCCGGGTGCAGGTGAATATTTGAGTCTAAAACAAATCAGGGAAGACGACGTGAGCACTGACGCTGCACGTTTTTCTTCTTCGCTCGTTTCCTTTTGCTTTGTTTTTGCGTAGCGAAAAAATAAACAATACGAATTAAAATTGAACCTTTCTGTGGTAAAACAGCAGAGGAAAACTCGGGAGATTATTACGCCAGTTTGGCAATTCAGAGGAAGCAGCGGTGTCCTGTTGTAGACCTGTTATAGACCTGGTTTAGTCCTGTTATAGACCTGGTTTAGTCCTGTTATAGACCTGGTTTAGTCCTGTTATAGACCTGGTTTAGTCCTGTTATAGAACTGGTTTAGTCCTGTTATAGACCTGGTTTAGTCCTGTTATAGACCTGGTTTAGTCCCGTTATAGACCTGGGTTCGACCTGTTATAGACCTGATTTTGACCTGGTTTGAGTCCTGATTTTAGTCCTGGTTTAGACCAAGTTTAAGACCTGATTTTAGTCCTGGTTTTAGTCCTGATTTTAGTCCTGATTTTAGTCCTGATTTTAGTCCTGATTTTAGTCCTGATTTAGACGTGGTTTGAGTCCTGATTTTAGTTCTGGTTTAGTTTCAGACCTGGTTTAGCCCTTGTTTAAAAGCAGGTCTATTCCAGGACTAAAACCAGGACTAAACCAGGTCTAAATCAGGACTAAAATCAGGTCTAAATCAGGACTAAACCAGATCTATACCAGGACTAAAACCAGGTCTAAACCAGGACTAAACCAGGTCTAAATCAGGACTAAACCAGATGTATACCAGGACTAAAGCCAGGTCTAAATCAGGACTAAACCAGATCTATACCAGGACTAAAACCAGGTCTAAACCAGGACTAAACCAGGTCTAAATTAGTGCTGCCGCGATTATTCGACGTTGTCGACGTAATCGAATATGAAAATGAGTCGACTACAATTTTTTTGGTCGAATATTCGCCTTTATTTATTTTTGGTCTCAAACGGCTCGTCCAGAGACAGGTGTTGTGAGATGTGTCTGTGTTGTGTCTGTGGCTCAGTGAGAGAGAGAGAGTGGGTGGTTGTGTGCACGCACCGGGGGCGCGCGGGAGGTATGTCTGCGCGGACCAAGGGAGCTGGGTCTCGCTCTGGGTGTGTGTCCGCATGTGCTCTGGGAGAGAGGGAGACGGCGACCGGGCGAGTAGAGGAAAAGTAAGGATGCCATGCCTACAGTGTAGTGAGCGAATAAAGCCGACTCGACAGCGAAACTGCCTCCCTTTATTTACATTTTTTTTATATACACCGCAAGCGCACGAGGTCCTCAAAGGGAGTTAACTCCGGCCTTAGGAGAAGACGATCTCCCCTGTGCTTCCCAACCACGGTTAGGGGGCTAGAACAGGAAAAAGTTAACACAGGTATTTCCCCTCCACACCACTAGTAGTACTACACTCGAGGCGGACACCGGTGCTGCTGACAGGTTGACGCCGAGGTGGCTAACCTCGGCTTCACCAAAGGCTAACAGCAGTGGTAAATAATGGCACCGCCAAAGAAAACAAACTTGAGGAAGTATTTGCCGTGCGCACTCTGCTGGCTGGTCTCTCTCTTTCTCTCTTCCCCCTTCCCCCGATTTGAGCATTTGAGAAAATGCCAGCGGCCGGTGGGTCAGAGTCGGATCCAAGAACAGCGGCGGCGACTTCTAGACCAAGACCTAAAGCCTCGAAAGTCTGGGAATACTTTCGGACAGATGGCGATAGAGTGGTTTGTACACTCTGTAAGACTTCTTTGGCTTATCACGGGAGCACGACCACGATGCATGAGGTATTGAGAATACCGTTGCTCGTGCAAACTCGTTAAATTGTGTGTGCATATCGTTGTTCAACATTGTCGAATGAGCACAAACACAACAGACATAACAGCAATAACCTTTGCAACTCGCACACACAAGGTAACCTCCCGGGAAAATCTAACACACACTTGTGTGTGTTAGAACCGCTTGTTTTTTGTTTTTTTAAATTAGTCGTTTAGATTAGTCGACTAATCGAAAAATTAGTCGAGAGATTAATCGTTAGAAAATTAGTCGTTAGTGGCAGCACTAGTCTAAATCAGGACTAAACCAGATGTATACCAGGACTAAAGCCAGGTCTAAATCAGGACTAAACCAGATCTATACCAGGACTAAAACCAGGTCTAAACCAGGACTAAACCAGGTCTAAATCAGGACTAAACCAGATGTATACCAGGACTAAAGCCAGGTCTAAATCAGGACTAAAATCAGGTCTAAATCAGGACTAAAACCAGGTCTAAACCAGGACTAAACCAGGCCTAAATCATCGTATAACGGTGGCGTCTGCTCCGAGTTGTGCCGTAAAACCTGTGAATTCCCCGTGGTTTTAAAAGGGTTAAGGTAAAATAAACACGACTTCATCTTCAGTCGGGCTTTAACCTTCCAGATTTATCTCTTTTGTTTCTCTCGCTACGACTGTTTTAAATCTTAACCTTTCCCCACGACGGAATTAAACGACGTCTCATCTCATCGTCTCCGCGGTCTTTGCCTAAAATATTACGTCCGTATTTCACCAAACCGTCTTTTATCAAATCTAACCCAAGGACTTTTTGATCAGGGGGTCGGGTTCTCGCTAAATAAACAGCGTAAGTGCTTTTCCTCTGTGAATTATTCCTGTTTTGACATTTTAATAGCACAATAACGTCCCCTGCGCGTGAATGTAATGGAGCCATTTCTCCCGCTGTCAGTGAACGCGGCGCCGGTAACACGCCGCTGATGGAGAGGGACAGTGAGGGCTTGTGGGTAATCGCCGAGCGCTTGTATCAGACACTTGTTTAGTTTAGACACAAAACAACAGCAGCTCTTCATCACAAAGGTCTATTCAAAGTGTGTGAGCCCAATGTTTACCTGATCTGCTGTTCGGCTTTAAAGGGTTTGTACAGAGATACTCACTTCTGTTCACTGTGGAAGAGCAAAATCAACACAATCAACACACTTTCGTAATCGATCGTCTGGAGATTTAACACTCAATTATCGATTGATCATTAATATTTTTATATTAAACTGATCATCATTATTATTACGTTACTAATCTGCATAATTAAACTCAACTCTACAGCACGACAGCGCCACAGTGTGAGATCAGAATGTGTTTAATGCAGATTTAAACTTTTGTTTATGTTTTACACAAAGTAACCTTAAAACCACAGGGCTCATTTGCATAAACTGTAAGAGCTGAAAAAAGCAGCTCTTTCCTTGTGTTGATGCTTCAGCTTCTGTGGGACTAAAGGACTCGACTCAGTGAATATGAGTGTTCTCCCTGTGACAGAGGATAATCTGCTGATGCTGAGTCTGTTCTCTGTGTATGTCGCGTTGGAGATGTTCATGTTTTCAGAGGTCGTACGTGCGCGGGTCGTACGTGCGCGGGTCGTACGTGCGCAGGTTTAGTGCAGCTCTTTATTTAACATCATTTCACTTTATTTCCGTCGTCACTTTCTTTATTTTTCTTCTGTTGTGATGAAAAGACTGAAAAGTGTTTTTGTCTTTTGGACTCGACTGTTGCAGTGACCGGGACACTGCGTAAACCTGCACCAGGACCAAACCGGGACACTCAAAAACCCGATCACACACGTGATAAACGCACTCTGAGGAATACAGGGATCTCCAAGGAGCCAGGGCCGAGACGTGGGACTGTGAGGCTCCAGAGTTTGTGCTCAGACGCAGCCTCGACTCCTCACGCTATGTTACACAGACACCGACATTCAGTTTGTCCATTAAAAACTTAAGTAATTGATGAAATTCTTAATGTCTGTGTCGATAGAATCTCATTTTAGAGTCAAACGGACCGCTGCATCTGAAGGATTTGTGTCTGAGCAGCAGTGAGTTGTTCTTCCTGACAGAAGCTCGACAGCAGCGACTGATATATGAGAAAATAGAACCTCAACATGTGACGATTCAGGTGACGCAAGGTTAGTTTGATTTCAGACATGTGGACACAGATGTTCACATGGACAGGAAGAGAGGGAGAGGTGGAGGGAGAGCGAGAGGGGTGTTGAGGAGAAAGGGTGAAGAGCATGAGAGGGAAAGAGAGAAAGAAAAATGAAGGAGCCTGAGAGCGTGACTTCTGCAAAGTGCCAAGGGGCTGAGCAAAGGACAGAGAGAAGGAAGGAAGTGATGGGGGAGGGAATAGAATGAGAGAATGGAGAGAGGAGAGAGGCTGGAGTGAGGATAAAGAAAAGAGAGAGAGAACTCCTTCACATGTGCCCTTTAAAACCACAGATTATCGACACATCCAGGAGGAAAGAGCAAGGGCACAGGAGGCAGGAGAGGAGGCAGGAGAGAAGGGAAGGAGAGAAAAAAGGAGACAAGGAGAGACAGGAGGAGAGAGAAAAGGAGGAGACAAGGAGAGAGGAGAGGAGACAAGGAGAGAAGAGACAAGGAGAGAGGAGAGGAGGGAAGGAGACAGGAGAGGAGGCAAGGAGACAGGAGGGGAGAAGAGGAAAGGAGAGAGAGGAGGAGACAAGGAGAGAGGAAACAAGAGTCAAGTGGTACTTCAACATAAATACAGTGGGGCTGATTTAGTCCTGGTTTAGACCTGGTTTAGACCTGATTTAGACCTGGCTTAGTCCTGGTTTAGTCCTGGTTTAGACCTGGTTTAGACCTGGTTTAGCCCTGATTTAGTCCTGGTTTAGACCTGGTTTAGACCTGGTTTAGACCTGGTTTAGACCTGGTTTAGACCTGGTTTAGTCCTGGTTTAGTCCTGGTTTAGTCCTGGTTTAGACTTGGTTTAGTCCTGGTTTAGTCCTGGTTCACTCCTGATTTAGACCTGCTATAGTCCTGGTTTAATCCTGGTTTAATCCTGGTTTAGACCTGGTTCAGACCTAGTTTAGACCTAGTTTAGACCTGGTTTAGACCTGGTAAAGACCTGGTTTAGTCCTGGTCTAGCCTTAGTTTAGACCTGGTTTAATTCTGGTTTAGACCTGGTTTAGTCCTGGTTAAGAGACCTGGTTTAGTCCTGGTTAAAACCTGGTTTAGTCCTGGTTTAGCCATAGTTTAGACCTGGTTTAGACCTGGTTTAGACCTGGTTTAGACCTGGTTTAGTCCTGGTTTAGACGTGATTTAGACCTGGTTTAGTCCTGGTTTAGACCTGTTATAGGCCTGGTTTAGACCTGATTTAGTCCTAGTTTAGACCTGGTTCAGTCCTGGTTTAGACCTGGTTTAGTCCTGGTTTAGTCCTGGTTTAGTCCTGGTTTAGACCTGATTTAGACCTGATTTAGACCTGGTTTAGTCCTGGTTTAGACCTGGTTTAGACCTGGTTTAGACCTGGTTTAGTCCGCAGTCCAGAAGTCTGTAGTTTAATTTCCTGAGATTTGTCTGAGTCCGAAATAAAAAAATTCAGATGAACAAGAGAAAGTGAAGAAAACAACAGAGACGAGAGTGAAAACAGGGAGAGAGAAAGAGAGAAGGAAGAGGAGAGAGTGAGAGAGAGGAACAGAAAGAGGAGAGAGAGAAAGGAGTGGAAAAAGGAGAGGGAGGAAGAAGGACATGGAATATAATAAAGAGGGGGGTGTGGAGAGAGATGGAGAGAAAAGGGAGAGACAGAGAAGGAGAGAGAGTGAAAGAGGGTGAAAGAGAGAGAAGGAGAGACAGAGGAATAGGAAGAGGGGAGCGAGAAAAAGGCAAGAGAGAAGGAGAAGGGGAGAGGAGAGAGAGAGAGAAAGGGGGTGGAGAGAGGATGGAGAGAGAGGGGAGAGAGAAGAGAGAGGAATAGAAAGAGGAGAGAGAGGAGAAAAGGGGGTGGAGATGAGGGAGACAGATAGACAGAGCGAAGGAGAGAGAGATGGAGATGAGGGAAGGTGAGAAGAGAGAGCGAGTGAGAGGAGTGGAAAGAGAAAGAATGAAGAAAAGAAAGAGGAGAGGGAGGAGGAAAGACAAAGAATATAATAAAGAGATGGGCTGGAAAGAGAGAGAGAAAAAAAAGGGATAGGGGCAAGGAATGAGGAGAGAGGGGAGAGAACGGGATACAACAGAGAGAGAGAGAGTGAGGGGGGGAAGAGAATATGAAGAAAAGAAAGAAAACGAGGAGAGGGAGGAGGAAGAGAGAGAGGAAGGATGTGGAATATAATAAAGAGAAGGGGTGGAGAGAGAGAGAAAGAAGTGAAGGAAATGAATTGAGAAAGAGAAGAGGGTAAGAGTCAAAGAGAAAGAGAGTTTGGGGTAGAGAAAAGGAGAGAGGGAGTGACAGAGGGATAGATATCGAGCGGAAGAGAAAAGAAAGAGAGGAAACATGTTTTATTGGGACATAACGCAGCGGCGGCCGATTATCCCAGCGGGGAAACTTCCAGCACCAGCGGAGATTCAGATTTAACCAGAAATGTCACAAGAATTTCAGCATTTGTGGATGAATCAAAACTGAATCCAAATCAAATCTGAACAGATGTAATTGGTATTTTTGAAGGGCCATAATTCCCTCCACAAACAACAAATCCTCCGTCTTATTCTGCGCAAAAAACGGCAAAACCCCGAAGTTCAGATCTGCACAAACACATGAGCGGAAATGTGATTCTCGTTTCCGTTTGTTCAGATTTCAGTCTTTTGTTCAGTTCTTCTGCGCGACGTTAAAATAAAACTTTGAACAGAATCCGATTTTTTGAAAACACACATCACAAATTTAATGGCAGTGGCAACGCTGGCAGGAAAAATACACTTATTTTTCCAAACTCTGGTTAGTTAGAACGCAATATTTTGTCCTTACAACATCCACAACTATGAAAATCCCATTTGTCTCCTGTACAAAGCCATTTGGTCATTTTGTTTTGGGCAGAGTTCAGTCCATAGTGTCTGAAGTGAGTCTGTCCATGACCTGTGAATCTGCCGTATGGAAACGTTTTAATTGTGACCGAAAACTCTGGAAACTGGTCACAGACTGTAGACCACAGGTGTCAAACATGCGGCCCGGGGGCCAGATCCGGCAATGGGCTGATTTTCTATTAAAATATTTAAGTTTTTCAGATTTTTCTGATCATTTCCTGCGCCTCTTAGCATAGCAGCGTCTCCAGTGCCTCTGTGTGTGGCGCCTCCCAGCAGAGCGACACAAATGAAGACTTTCCTCTTTCCAAACGCTCTTAAAGGACGATCGTTCTGACTGTGACCGTGACCCTCATCAGCAAAATGTCCAAAATGAGAAAAGTGGAGCTGAGTTGCCGGATTTTCTAAGAAAAACGGACTAATTCTTGTTTGTTCACGGAGACGAATGGAAAACTTGTCTGCTCGGTGTTTACAAGTGGTGGTTCTCAAGGAATAGGATCTTAAACGCCACTACGAGACACGGCGAAAAATACAATAAATTGAACAGAGAATTAATAAGACAGAAGATAAATGAATTATTGCTGCGACTGAAGAAACAGACGTCTGTTTTCACCTGGAGCCAAGAGGTTAGTGAGTGGTTAGCATAACAGCATAATATTATAATAGTTTGTAAAATAAAATCAAATAAATAGATTTTCTTAGACAAAGTTGAGTCCACATATCGCCTCCTCTGTGCTGTAGCTCTGCTCTGTGTGACACTGACATAAAGTTAGTTTTTGCTTCACGTTTGGTCCTGCTCTTCTAATCAGCTCATTGAGGAGGAGCCTCTGTGCTCTACGTGGGGAGGAGAGAGCGTGAAAAGGTGAAGAGCGGCACTGACGTATAGACAGGGAGGATGTGTAACCTGCCCTGTGATGCAGGCTGTTACAGGAGGGTGGCGCTGTGGAAGAGCCGCGCGCTGGGGGTGTGTGTGGGGACATGTGGCGCAGTGTCCACAGGCTCCAGCACAGGCCGCAGACACACGTCCCGCACACTGGGACAAATGTATTGGCGACAGCAGCGGCCGTAATGAAACATGATCACACTCAGTATTCAGACATCGAGTCTGTGACGAGACTGAGTCCAAATGCGCTCGAGTCCGAGACCAGATCGCTTTGGCGGAGAAGGAAGTTCTGAGTGGTGGGACAGGTGTGGGTCCTGCCGCTCGTCGTTTAAGGGGGGTGAGTGTGTTTTGAAGCGGAGTTTGTTCGTATGATATCAGCCACATGTGGAGCTCGTACACTGGGGTCGTGCGCGGTCGGAGGTGTCGTGCCCGGGCTCAGTCCGGTTGCGCTCGCGCTGGGCACATGTCGCGCTTTAGGGGCGATCCAGGCTGGGGCAGGTTCCACAGTCCTAGTGTGAGTTTGCCCCTGATGTTTGATACATGTAGAACATTTAACTCGTCACGTTGCGTCTGCACAGCTCCTTATTGTGGCTGCAGAAGAATCGCACTGGTGCCTGTTTTGTTTTCCCTGTTTGCAGGCTGAAATACTGACTCGCAAATGTGAGTGAAATGGGCGAACTGTAGAGCCCTGAGGGTAGAGTATTTGTATGTTCTGATTAACAACCGCCAGGTCCAAATAAACGCCGAGTCTAACAGCAGCAGCAGCAGTTTGACTTCAGTTCAGTCCTGACTCAGAAATATTCTCTGCGTCCGATCACCTTCACTGAAAGTGGTAGAACAGATGTTGTAAAATACCCATTTCTAAGTACCATAAAAAAGAAAGATGGTGCAACACAGCGGGCAGGAAATGGAAGCAGGTTTTAGAGTTTTGGTAAAATGACTTCAGTTTGGCGATTCGGAGAAAGCTGCAGTGTCATCGTAGCTGCGGCATAAGAGCAAAGTTGTGGCAAAAGGCGGAGGAAAGGCCGAGGCAGGAGTGGTGCCGGCAGGGTAAAGGCAAAGTAATCGCCAGGCTGTCGTATAACAGCTTCTTTTCTCTCGCATAACCTGTGCCGAGGCCGTAAAAACTATAAATTATAGTCATACTGGTTTAAAGAATTTGAGTTCCATATTTTCCCAGTTTTGCCGAGCAAGTTTTTTGTGAGGAAGGAATGACTCATCCCAGAACGCAGCCTGGTGTCAAATAAACGCCTGATCTGTGAAGTGATTGAGACAAATAAAAGCCCCGACAGTTTTTTGGTATTTTACAGTGTGCTCTGGGTCATGTTTTGAAAGTTCATTTTGTCTTCTTGTTATATAGAAACTTTGTGTTTTCTTCTAATAACACAACTGTGTCAACAGTGAAATATCTTATTGACATGTTTCAGCAGCACTTCTGCCTCTGTCCGACGTGTCGCTGCTGTGACGGGTTTGATCAGCTGTGGTCGGTCAGTTCGGATCTGGCAGATCTGTAAGACTGACCAGACTGGCCTAGACTCTCACGAGAGACCACAGATCATCAACAGAGATGAGGGGGCGTTTACCTTTGCTCACACACCGACTCACTTCTCAAGGCATGACAGAAGGTCCGTCTGATTTATCTGCCCGATCCATCAAACTGACCACGTCATCTAAATAAAACCCTATTCACACAGGGTAAGTGCAACCTGGGGATGTCTGGTAATTTGCAAATTCCCATCCCACCTTTGTGTAATCTCTGCACTAGGGTTGGGCGGTAATACGGTAATAAGGTATCCCGCGGTATCTAAAAATAGCCACGGTATCAGATTCATTACCGTCATTAAAAAAAATCTTGCCCTAATATAATATTAACTATAATTGATTTAATGCCTAAATAAAGAGTGTTTTTTCAACACTTATGTATGTGTGGTTGTGTTTGTTAATTTAATACTATTACAGTTTAAAACGAATATTACTATGTTATAGTGTAATTTTGCTCTTAACTGTTGATCGGAGAGATGACATTCGATGAAGTTCCTGGATGTTGCGTAGTCACGTGACATTAGCGCTCCGAAAGGAGAAGGAGAAGGACAAGACAACATGACAGCAATTTGGCAGCATTTCGGATTTCGGCCAAATGACAAGGGAGAGCCAGGCAGATCCGGTCGGCACTGTAGAGGAGCGAGCAGAAGCAGAGACAACTGCATATTGTCGCGAGCCTGTTATTCCGGGAGATGAAGACCCCCTTCTTTGGTGGAAATCCAATGGAGTCGGGCGCTTTCCTTTAATGTCGCGGGTTGCCCGAAAATACCTGTGTGTTTGTGCCACAAGCTCTCCATCGGAACGGGTCTTCAGCACCGCGGGCAAAGTTGTCAACCCACAACGTGCCCTACTCAAGCCGGAAAAAGTGAACATGCTGGTTTTTCTGGCGAAAAACATTCAATTGCTTAATCATTTTATTTTCAATACGGAGTGGCTTTTTCTGACGTACAAAAACGGTTCGAAATGTTGTATAGTTGTACTTTTAATTTATTTGATTCATGTTAATATATTTTAAAAAATATACAAAGGAGCATTTCCGCTGCGTTCTCATATGCACATTTTCGGTTATGTCTTGTTAGCTTGTTTATTGTTCAGATTTTCTTATTTGATAAGATCAAGTATTTTATTTATTTGATTCTTGTTGGTTTGTTACTGCCTTTGTTATTTAATGTAATTTTTCTTATTTGATAAGCCTGTGAGTGCTGGATTATATAGGGCTGTGTAATTTAATTGATGTAGCCTATAGATGACTGTACTGGAAGTGGGCTTTAGCCCATAGACAATGTGTTATTTCGTTCTGTCGGTTGACTGCTGTATTTGCACTTTTTAAACATTTGTTAATAAAAGTTACTAATTTTTTACATGTTTTGTTATGTTTTCAGTATCATTAGGCCTATGTAATGCTTGCTTTTCTGTTTCTAAACGGTATAAGTGCAAGCTGCCATTTGGCCAGCGGACTCCACCTTAGTGCTACGAAGTGTTTTTTTTTTTTTTAGCCTTAATACCGTATACCCCGGGAAAATGTGGAGACGGTTTAACGGTATCAAAATTTGGATACCGCCCAACTCTACTCTGCACATTCACACAGGATCAGCAAAGTCCATAAATGACTTTTACTGACATGGACACAGAGATTGAAAGAGAAAAGAACGCGGAAAGAAAAGAACGAAATAGAAAAGGCGCAATTACAACAACGGGACAAGTATTATCACCAGACGTCTGTGTCTGGTGAAATGTAGTAAGCCATTTGCAGCGAAATTTATACTTTACAAATAACAGGCACAGCATATTCGCACGGGATTAATATCTCAGACATCCTCCACAATTATTACAAATCACCAAAGGTCCACAGGTAAAACCGATCCCGTGCAAATAGGGCTTAAGATATTTAGCTTTAAACACAGTTGTCTTATTCTCACAGGATCAGTATGACCTGTGGACCTTTGGTGATTTGTAATAACTGCGGAGGACGTCTGAGATCTTAATCCTGTGCGAATGCTCCACGTCTGTAAATTGTAAAGTAAAAATTACACTGCAAATGACTTACTACATTTCACCAAACACAGACGTCCGGTGATAATACTCGTCCCGTGTGAATCTGCGTTTCAGTGTTTGTTGTTGTAATTGCATCTTTTCTATCTCTTTCTTTTGTTTCCATGTTCTTTTCTCTTTTCAATCTCAGTCAGTCATTCAAATAAGGCTTAAATCATAGGTCAGATCTGTGGAGAGGTGAATCACAGCCAGGATGTTTTTCCAATATATTTTACAAACTGAAACAACTGAACTAAACAAATGCAAGACGGATAATTAGAAACCAAAGAAATGCTGTGGAAAAGCGTGTGCACGGCAGATCCTTCAGAACAATTACACAGAAAATCTTTTTCATTCTCATTTTTATTTATCTTTACATGGATTAACCCTGAACCGACCAAGAAAACACAGCTGGCATCATAATAACAGTGTTAACTATTTTTAGGTCAACTTGTTATTTGTATTTCAGATTCTGCACACACTCCCACTCACTGTAGCTTGTAAATTAAATTACTTCTTTAGTTAAATTAATAATAAAAGAGCCAGACTTTTGAACGGCTCTTTCATGTGAATGGATCCAAAAGACTCGGAACCACAAAGTCGAAAGTCTCATCAATGTTACACAGATTAAGTTAAAAAAAAGAGGAAGTAACATCGGACTGACGATTTGAAGTTTAAGTAATCCGAAGGGCAAAACATGATATAAAACACAAAATCTGATATTTTCAAAGGACAGACACAAAAATTAGACGAACTAAATCAAATCTGAAGGAACGGGGCAAGAAACAAATGTTCAGATCATTTCATATATTTTACATTTCACATGAAGCTTTTGTCACTGTAGACTTACTCACAGAGGGAAGAGGAAGCACCACTTTTACTCAAGAGAGCTGTTATACAATATATTAACCCAATAAAAGTACCGTTAACAATAAATTACTCAAATAATGCTGCATTCAGACCGCAGAGTCAATAAACGTCCTGGACGCCTCTATTTGGAGCCTTTGCATTTGAATTCAGACGCACCAGACGCTCATCTTGAATGCCGTGGACCAACTGGAGAAAAATACCTGATGTGTGTCCAGGGCATCACCTGTGGTCTGTGAGTGCCGTGTTTTCCCAGTCGAGAGAGTGATTTTAGTGTATTTATTACATAAAACACATCAGCAGAGGCTGCACCGCAAGCTCCGAGCCACCAAGCTCTGGTTCTCCAGTCTCTCTCTTTCTTCTGGATCATAACATCTCTGTGTCACTGGATATTCATTCCTGATTGGTTGAAGTGGTGCGTTTGACACCAAAAGTTCAGCTTTTTCAACTTCTGACACCGACCCCCTGGACGCACTTCTTCCAACGCCGACAACTGAATGCTCAAGACGCGCCATCGCCAGATTCACGCTGACGCCTGAAGACGCAACGCAAAAATGCAGAACGTCCCAGACGCGCACAAACTTTGCCTGTAAACTGGACGCCCTGACGCTGCGGCCTGAACGGGCCATAAGAGTTCAGTTACACTGTACAATATATTACTCGAGTAAGAGTTCTGTACTATCCATCCTGCCATCTTTCTCCGCTTTATCCGGTTGGGTCACTGGGGCAGCAGTTCACTGCCCAGTCCTCTGCACCCGACCCCCATGAACCCCTCTGCGGGTGGTGACCCCACAGGAGGATAGACCCACGTCCCCGGGCGACGTCATGGTCCTTGATTTCAGTTCATCGGCTGCTGCATGTTTAGGTTTGATGGGGGAAACCGGAGCTCGGAAGAAACCCATCCAGACACAGGGAGAACATGCAAATGCCAGACAGAAAGGGCACCGTGCTGCCACTGTACTACAGATTACTCGAGTAAGAGTACTGTTACACTGCACTATAGATTACTCGAGTAGCAGTAAAAGTCTGGGGGTCTCATACTCTGAAGAGAAGTAAAACTTTATTAAACTTACTCAATAAATAAAACTAATTCAGCTGCAAAAATAGCACAACTTCGTGTTCCTCCGGAGTGAAAACCAGAAATGCACTGCAGATGAGGACAACATGTTTACAAGTGATTAAAATACAGAATAATTCCTGAGATTTAATGAGGCGGACTTAATCAAAATAAATTAAAATGAATTTGCATAAATAGTGCGGTGCCTAGATGCTCCCGTAAGTGCCGGCTTGTCAAACACAGAAAACCATATTCTGCTCTCATCTCCGTAAACGCGCCAGGTAATTATCGAGTCCGATGGAATGCTAATGCTAACGCTAATAGCACCGAGGCAGAGAGCGAAGTCTGACGCTCACAGGACGGAAACGAGGAAGAACTGAAAGCTTCATTTAGCACAAAACTAAGAATCGGGGGTGGAAAGAGTTTACGGAAAACTGGTACTGAAATGAAAGTAGTTGCATGGCTGAAAATGTAATTAACACGTGACAAGAAGTAAAAATGAGGAGTAGAGGAGTGGTTAGCTTTCCGGGCTATAAGAATGAGGGAGTTTGCATGTTCTCCTCGTGTCTGGGTGGGTTTCGAGTGAGCATGGGCGCACTTCGGGCTCCATCGACTTCAGCTCCAACGCACTTTGCATTGAAAAATCTCTCTCTAGTCTTAAAATGTGCACATTAACCTGTTCTACGTGATCCCAGGGGTTTTATTTTGCTATTTTGTCCGTAAACCAAGATCTGAACTTTAATAACAGACAAGTCAGGTGCCGTCTTTCCCCCGGGGTCGCTCCTTCTAGTGTTCGCAACAAGTTTGACTGACGACGTGGCGAAGTGGAAAGAGCATTAGCTTCAACAGCCTCACCTTGTATTAGGTCTTTGTTGCTGTGATATTCACGGAATACCCAGAATCCCAAATATGGAACTCGGCTACAAATGGGGTGTCCCGCCTATTCCGTCCCCTCTGTTTAGATGCGCCAGTTTCCCAACACTTTTTAATAGCGCTATTCTGACATGTCTATTTTTTCCTCTTTTTTTTGAGAGTTGTGATCGTCTACCCAGGTGCGTCTCTTGCTGTTCAACGTTCTTAATCTCAACAACTATCAAGTCACACTCAAAACCAACGCACACAGCAGCCGCCCACCCACACACACCTAAACCTATACACAGTACAGACAGACAAACTGAAATTTCACTCCATGTCATACATCAACATCCTTGTGTCCTTGTTGTATCCTCATACTTTACTATCGCGTTAAACCGATCATGGCGGTGGCCGTTTACACGACAACGGTAACGGGTGAAAACGCAAAAAATTCTCCAGATGTTCACATCATTCAGGCGCAACAGGGTTTTGGGGGGTTGAAAACACACAAAAAAATCTGAAAACGCCAGAGTGGAAATCTTAAACGCTCCACCCTGTCGTCACCGTGGAAACGGCTGAAAATGGAAGAGTGTGTGCTTTTGTGGCCGTGGCCTAGAGATTACATCATAAGCACGAGTCAGTTCAGGGAAAAAAACAAACACGGCAGAGCATTTTCAAGTGTCTTGTTGGTTTTCTAATTCTATGTGAGGTTGAGCAACAGCTCCACCTCCTCATCCGTCCACATGAAGTCGGTGGAGTTATTCCACTTCTACAGGTTGTTTGAGGCGCTGGAGAAGAGGAAGCAGAAGGGTTATATATATAATAAGTTATACTCAGCATTTGGTGTCGGTGGTGCTGCCCCCTACGCTCTGGGTATGCAAACTACATTGACAAAGTACAAGTTTAGCGTCTCCGTGTGCAGCAGAATTCCCCAAAACACTTGTGCAGATGTGGAATAAAAGTGAGAACGAAAACGCACTTTTGAGTTTTGGCTTCAGACCGTTTCTATGTAAATGCGGCTTAAACTCATGTCTTCCTCGTTTGTCTGTATTAACTTAATTTCTCAGTTTTAAAGTTCAAAGTATAATAGGCCAACACATTCATATTATTCATGTCGGAAAAGTGGAAAAAGCGCTGCTACTCCGAAGATGAAAATAAAAATGTTGGAGTACTGAGACGCTTGAAAAATAACGTTTATGCCGTTACTCTGACAATTAGACGTCGATGTCTGAATAGTGGCATGTTGGAATAGCAGTGTGGAACCTTACAGATTCACCCCCTGCCAGCCTCGACGAGCTTCATTTGACTGGAGCCGAACACTGTGGATGACGTCACGCTTCCTTAGACCACTTCTTTCACCCAAAAGATGTCAGACAACAGGTCAAATCCTCGAGCAAACGCAGTCCTGACCAAGACTCTCGAGATCTGGAGATGGAAGGTCAAACGCGAAAAGATCGATACTACAAAAGGATCGTAGAAGTTTCGATAATAGTTTTAGTATCGATTCATATCTGATTTTCAATACTTTTATGGTGGTTTAATGGGCTGATGCAAACACAGAGATAATTCTTTACATCCGACGGTTATTTTCATGCTGTAAACACCCTGGCCTCTGTGTCTCTGGGCTGTTTTGGTCTGAATAATTCACTCAATAATTCACTAATGCGCGAATGTGTTTGTGTTTGTGCGTCAGACGATCTGGGACTTCACGCTCCGAACAAGAATTTGCATTTATAATAACCCTCTCTTTCCCTCCTCTTTCTCCCTATCCTCCCCTCGCTCTTCTCTCTCTCTCTGCTGTTCACCTTTCCTCTGGTTTAGTCAAGAGGATGAGGATAATAACTCTTCCTCTGCGCCTCCTCTTCCTCCTCCTCTCCTCTGTACAGTCCTGTGTACAGTTTTCACGGCCGTCTGCTCCACTCTCCCTCTCGTTTTCTTCCCTTCTCTCGACTTCTCTCCCTCCATCCCTCTCTCCCTCTGCCCTTCCTGATGTCCTGTAACAATTTCATGCTTGGGCTGTTACTCTCTCCTCTTTTTCCCCTCCCTTTTCTCTCCCTTTTTACCCCTCCCGATGCCCTACCCTTTCTCCATCCTCTCCCCTCTCCTCTCTTTCGTCTCTCCTCTCCCTCTCTCCCTCTGCTGATGTCCTGTGTCGGTGTTTCATGGCTGGGCTGCTCCTCTCGGGGAGTCTCTGTTTCAGGCCAGTGCCACAGATTAGCCCCTGGTACAATAATTATATTACACTGCGAGAAAAAGAGAGAGAGGACAGAAAAAGAGACAGAAACGGGGAGGAGAGACAGAGGAGAGAGTGACGGAGCGAGAGGAGAATCTAGTTAGAGAAGAGGTATGACCCTGCCCCCACAGGCCTGCTGCTCTAATTGTTTCTGTGCAGGTAAAACAGACATTGGAGAGGGAGGGATGAGCTGCAGGGTTTAAGGCCACTTTACACGGAACGGTCTGAAGAAAAAAACGTCAAAGTGCGTTTTCGTTCTCACTCTTATTCCGCGTTTACACGAGCGTTTTGGGGAATTCTGCTGCACACGGAGACACAAAACTTGCATTTACCGATATAGTTTTCACACCACCAACACCAAACGCCTGAGTATTAACCCTTCTGCTTCCGCTTCCTCTTCTCCAGCGCCTCAAACAACCTGGAGAAGTGTAAAAACTCCACCAACTTCTCTGAGTGACTCTGTGTGATCAGTGGAGTTTCTTTCTGACTCGAGTCCTGTGGCGTTTGCAGCTCGGCTGAAGTTCTGACATGTTTGTTTTATCCTGAACTGACTCGTGCTCGTGACGTAATCGTAATCTCTCCGTTTACATGGCGTTTGTAAGATTTCCACTCGTTGGCGTTTTCAACCCACCAAAATGCCGTTGCGTCTAAATTATATGAACATCCGGAGAAATGTTTTTTGTTTTCCACACGTTACCGCTGTCGTGTAAAAGTCCCCTTAGTGTTTGGATTTTTTTGTATTCTTTTTGGGAATTACCTTTTCCTGTGTCCAGGTGCCTGCGATATCCCACTGATCATTGTAATAAACCATTTTCCATCTGACCTGTAGTGACGAGTGATTCTGGATCTTAACTCATTTCCATATCAGTGTGTGTCCAGTAACATATATACGGCCACTATAGTCACTTTACAGCCGCTAACAGAAGAGAAAACAGCCTGTTTATGTGTGCGAGCTACAGCAGCTAATCGCTAACCAATGAGAAAGAACCAAAACGAGCTTCAAAACCGACACATTTCAACACTCAGCCTCACACAGGCTCCTCTCAGATCAGCACTAAGAACTGTCCTTTAATCCAGACTCACACTGAGCGGCCGCAAAAACAACACAATCTCAGTGTTGTGCAGGTGGTTCTGTGGCTGCGGCTGTAAACAAACGCACATGATGATGCGTTCAGGGACGGAACGGACACAGACACATGACTCCGCAGATAAACCCTGATGCCCCGCCACAGATCAGGACATTTATCTGTCTGTGAACTGGATTAAATGAGCAGAATATAGAGTCTGATCTTTAGAACAAGGGAAAACATCCACGTGGAATATCGGCCCAAATCGTCAAGATTTAGGCTGATACGGAGCCCATATTGTCATCTTTTTTTATCATTATCTTTTGAACTCTCAAAGATGTTTTATTCATTCACCTCCACGCACACACCTCATTCATAGGCAATGTGGGTGAAGTGTCTTGCCTAAGGACACAACAGCAGCTCACACTAGACCCTTTTCTGCTCCACTCTTCGCTTCAGAGATCAGAGAAAGTAAAAAAAAAAAAAAAAAGCCAGCATCTTTTTATCAAACTGTGGATGTAAAAGGGTTTGGACTCGAGGAAATACATTAAAGTCTCGTTAAATCGTCATTAAAATTCCGAATCCGAGTCATTTTAGCTGGTTTTAGCGCAGCGCCGGCCTCTTTTGTCCGACTTAAATTACAGCGCGTCTCTGCGGTCTGATTCATTCCTGTGGGCTACATCTGCACACAATTTTACAGCGCTCCTGTCTCCACCCGGGCGATGCGGCGCGCGATAAAAGGGGCTCTCCTGTGCGAATAATCCATCACGCCCTGCCCCCTGCACCCCGCGGCGTTTAGAGAAGGGGGCGCTTGTTTCGTGACCTGTTTAAATCACGTCCTGTGGCGTGTTTAAAGTATTACGGCTCTGATGAAATATTTAGACAGGGCGGCAATGGAGGAGCGAGCAAACCCAGGGGTTTAATACAGGACTGGACCAGGACTAGAACAGGACTAGACCAGGAATAATACAGGCCTGGACCAGGACTAGACTAGGACTAGAGAAAGCAGGACTGGAAAGGGCTGAATCGGGACTAAATTAGGACTGAAACATGATTATACCGGGACTAAATCAGGACTAAACAAAGATTAATACAGGCCTGGACCAGGACTAAACCAGGACTAAACCAGGACTAGACCAGGACCAGTATAGGGCTGAAACCAGGACTGAACCAAGACTAAACTATGACTAAATAAATCAGGACTAAACTAGAACTAAAACAGGACTGTAAAGGGCTGAAGTAGGACTAAAGCAAGACTAAACCAGGACTGAAACAGGGCTGAACCAGGACTAAATCAAGACTAAACCAGGACTAAATTAACCAGAACTAAACCGAGATTAAAACAGGACTATAAAGGGCTGAACTAAACCAGGACTGAACCAAGACTAAACCAGGACTAAACAAGCCAGAACTAAAACAGGGCTGAACCAGGACTGCAACAGGTCTGAACAAGGACTAAATCAAGACTAAACCAGGACTGAACCAAGACTAAAACAGGACTAAAACAGGACTGTAAAGGGCTGAATCAGGATTAAACTAGTACTGAAACAGGGCTAAACCAGGACTAAACCAAGACCAAAACAGGACTGTAAAGGGGGCTGAATCAGGACTAAACCAGGACTAAACCAGGACTGAACAAGGGCTGAAATGGGACTAAGCCGGGACTAACCCAGGACTAAATTAAACCAGGACTAAACAAAGCCTAAAACAGGATTGTAAAGTGCTGAACCAGGACTAAATCAAAACTAAACCAGGACTGAATCGGGGCTGAACCAAGACTAAACTGGGACTGAACAAAGGCTACAGTAGGACTAAAGCAGGACTAAACCAGAACTGAACCAAGACTAAACCAGCACTAAATAAACCAGGACTAAATCAAGACTAAAACAGGACTGAACCCAGACCAAACCAGGACTAAATAAACCAGGACTGCACAAGGGCTGAACCAGGTCTGAACTGAAACTAAACCAACACTGTGGACAGAAGCAAACCAAGACTGAACCAGGACTGAACCAGGACTGAACCAGGACTGAACCAGGACTGAACCAGGACTGAACCAGGACTGAACCAGGACTGAACCAGGACTGAACCAGGACTGAACCAGGACTGAACCAGGACTGAAGCTGGTCCGCAGCAGCGCTCTATAGGAGGGAGATGGATGAGGATGTGAAAGTGGGTCAGACTCACAGGTCGAGACGGGACGCTACAGTGAACAAGTGGAACAGAGGAGGAGGAAGAAAGAGGAGGGAGGAGAGGAAGAGTGACAGATGGAGAGAATGACAGAGAAACAGCAAAAAAAAGAGAGAAATAAATGGAGAGAGAGAGAGAGAAAGAAGAAGGACGAGGCAAGTGGAGAAGATGTTGAACAAAAAACACGATTACAATTACAACGCCACGGGGAGTAAAACCAGAAAAAATGTATTAAAAGAGGGGGAAAAAAAGAAAGAGAGGGAGGGGGAAGAGATGAGAGAAATGGCGAGGGATGTGGAGGAAGAGACGAAGAGACGGGGGGGACAGGGAGTCATGCACGAACACGAGAGAGACCGAAAGGTGAGCGATGATTCATGAGCAGAGTCAGACGCCGTTATTAGCTTCTTTTTTCAGACCCAGAGTTTGTTTTCAGGCCTGACAGTTTCTCCGCTCGCTCGTCTTTTTCCTCAGAGTCACGTGACGTCGCTGAATAAGTTTAATTCCGTCTGTGAAAGGCGGCGATTCAATAGAGTTTTTACCCATTTACTTGTTATTGCTTGAACTACTGAGTCTAATTTTATAACTTGTCTGGTTTTTGTATATTGAAATATTCTGTCATGTGTTCAAACATCGTCGCTGGATTAAAGACGCGATGGAAATACGGAAACGTGCACACGGGACTGTAAACGAGGACAAGGGACCTGCGTGAAGTCGCCCCATCAAACGCAAACCGACACAAAAACTGTCTCAATCGTTTGTGCTGCAAAAAGTTTAGTTTGTGCGATTCTGGTTTTTAAGATATTTGCAGTTTTATTTTCTGCCGATAACGTCGTCCAGAACCTCAGAATGTGAAACAGCCTCAAAACAAAAATTATAGAAAACGTTTGTATTTCGTTTGTGCTGTGACAGTTTCATTTGTGAGTTTATTTCTAAAATGATTCATTATTATTTCTGTGGTAATTATAGGACGTCATTTCCGCTCAGCTGACGGAGACAAACTCCACAAAACTAGTGAAGAGAAACGACCTGAGGCTGTGGAAAAGTCTGTTTCAGTCTTTAGTCATTTGTTTTTGATTAATATTTTATATAATAACAGACTTTTCCTCAACCTCAGGTGTAGACCTGGTTTAGTCTTGGTTTAAAAGCAGGTCTATGCCAGGACTAAAACCAGGTCTAACTAAGGACTAAACCAGATCTATACCAGGTCTAAATCAGGTCTAAATCAGGTCTAAATCAGGTCTAAAACCAGGACTAAAACCAGGACTAAAACCAGGTCTAAACCAACGCAGTGCGCCACTACCTCAGGAGTAAATTGTCGGAATGGCAACATAAAAGGTGTCAGAATGGCGGTGTCAAAAAGTGTCGGAATGGGGGGATGAACCCCTCGGCAGGTCTGGGGCTCTGCAGGGCTGACACTAGCTCTGCGGATCCAGGGCCAGCTCGAGGCCAGGAGGCGGGACCTGGCTCCGCTTACGTGTTTCAGGTACTAAATACACTAAAGTCACTGTCAACCGGGAAACCACGGCGCTCGCAGACCACAGCTGACGCTCTGGACGCGCTACAAGTATTTTTCTCCTGTTTGTGTCCGGCCTCCAAGATCCACGTCAGGGGCGTCTGAACTCAAATGCAAAGGCTCCAAACAGAAGTGTCCAGGGTGTTTTTGGACCCTGTGGTGTGAACGTAGCTTTAGGGTGACCAGATTTTCAGAATTCAAAGACTCGGTCGGGATGTTTGACATAAATAAAAAGAAAAGAGCGCTTAACATTGTTCATTCACTTGTGAGTCAGTCATAATCTGAAGTTTTGATGGTGCATATTTTTTTTTGCATTATGGTTTTCATTTTCAGCCACAGATTTCTAAACAAATGCCCCTCTTTACTGTGGGAATTTATCAGACTGGTCCAAAATGTGGACACCTGGGACATTTCTCGGATAAAACTGGGACAAATCATTGGTTTTGTGTAAATCTGCTGGGACATGGCTCAAAACTGGGACTGTCCCGGGTAAATAAGGACGTCTGGTCACCTCCTCGACCTCGTACACTTTTCATCACACATTAAACCATAGATCCAGGCTTAGAGCTGCATTTTTTTTTTTCCCCGCAAAATCGCGCGTTGTGAGGTCAGGAAGGTGAAATGTCAGATTCGAGCTTCGACTTATATTTTCATAAATTCTAGCTGCTTGTATTTTACCAAAATGCCGTCGTGTTGTGCCCCTGATGGTATGAACAGGCAGGTTAAAGGAAATGGACTGAAATTTTATCAGATACCTAAAGGAAAAGGTGCATTCAGAACGGTCGCCGTCTGTGGATACAAACCATGAGATGAGAAGACTGGTCCAAGGAACTGATGGACAAATCTTGTGTTTGCAGTGGGCACTTTACATCAGGGATTTACCTGCACCTCATTTTTATGTAATATAATGAATGTTTGTTTCCCTAAATTAAAGTTTGCAAGTCGGCCTGATACAAGACAATCGCTATGGTTTTGTACTGTACATGTTTTCAACTTTGACGGTTCACTTGGGTTTGTTCAAGGGGAACTTGACTCCAGCAGCGGCGAGAGGTTCAAGCCGCCAGAAGCAACAAGTGAGAATCGACTACTGACGGAGAAGAAGAGGAGAAACTGAAAGATGTTGAAAGAAAATGGTTCCAGGATATATATATTTTTCAGCGTTTTTCAAAAAATATAATTCACTGGTAAATAAATGGGATTAGAAACGACATCGGCGATCGAGTCTTTTGGGCTTTGTCCTGTGCAGTGGGAAATCAGCAGAGGGAAGTGTGAGGTGCTTATAAAGTTGTTTTCTAACGTTTCCAGACACTAATGAGTGAACCAGGCAGTGTTTGGTTTGTTAGACTCGTGGCTGTTGTCAGATGGGTTAAAGTGTAGTTAAGCTTCTTCAGTCTGAAGCAAATTGGCGTTTTACGTGGAAGTTCAGAACTTGCCCCCATCACTACACTAGTTTGTTGCCTTGACAGACTCACTGCCACAGTGAGATCTCCACCGAGGAAACACTGATCTGTGCCGTTTTTTGGCTTCCGACAGAATTCCACCACCTCTAGAAACGGACTTTAGCTTCAGACGTGCCCGAGTTCAACTTTCACTTCTTCCTTTTCTAAATGTACCATACAGTATTTAAAATGTTGTTGCCTTTATTGTGGAACTAACATCAAAGGTGCTGGAGCTCAACTTTAATAACTAGATAAGGGCTCACGTTACTTTATATATTATTATTTTAAGTGGTTAAGATTCTTTCTCAAGCCTTGCAGCGAGGCAGTGGTAATGTATTTTACAAGAAATAATTAGTTGTTGAATGTTTTGGGGACAATTTGCACACACAGACAATGTTTACAACCTTTGAAACCGGCCTATTAACACGCGAGTTTGAACCAACTGCAGTCTATTTTAACGTGGGACGTGTGGTCACTAAAATAAGAGGAAGTTGTAAGGTTATTATTTTCAGTCAGCCGGGACCTGGAAATTCACCTCGCACTTAACAGCTCTATAGGGGAGCCACTGTTTTTGACAACGTTTAACCCCATTATTATTGGATTGGCTCCACAAAGTCGCCATATTAATCACAATCTGAACAATCTCATTTGGAACTGAATGAGTTTATGCCCCAGTTCCTCCAGCTCAGTTTTATAATTTACAAATCCTTGAGGTTACTTTAAAGGTCCAATACTACGAAAAACGGACTCTTGTGAGGTTTAGGTCACGTTACAGAGTTGTTAGTCCTCAAAAACAGACCTGGAGTGTTTAGTTTCATTCACACGTTTGAGTAACACTTAATTATCAGTCTGTCGACATCTGCAAAGGTCAAACACGACTAAACCCGGACACGAAACGAACCAGTCCAGGTCCAGAGCAGGACTAAACCAGGACTAAACCAGGGCTAAACCAGGACTAAACCAGGACTAAACCAGGACTAAACCAGGACTAAACCAGGGCTAAACCAGGGCTAAACCAGGGCTAAACCAGGGCTAAACCAGGGCTAAACCAGGGCTAAACCAGAACTAAACCAGAACTAAACCAGAACTAAACCAGGACAAGAATCAAACCAGTCCAAGACTAGAGCAGGACTAAACCAGGACCAAACCAGAATTAAACCAGAACCAAACCAGGATTTAATCAGGACTAAACTAAGGCAAAAATCGGACCAACCCAAGTCCAGAGCAGAACTCAACCAGACCTAAAACAAGAATAAACGAGGAACACACCAGGACTAAACCAGGACTAAATCAAAACAAGAATTAAACCAATCCAAGTCTAGAGCAGGTTTAAACCAGGACTAAACCAAGACCAAACCAGGAGGAACGCAAAACAAGAATCAAACCAATCCAAGTCTAGAGCAGGACTAAACCAGGACCAAATCAAAATTAAACCAGGATTTAAACAGGACTAAACCAGGGCAAGAATTGGACCAACCCAAGTCTAGAGTAGGACTAAACCAGGGCTAAACCAAAACCACATCATGACTAAATCAGGACTAAACCAGGACTGCAAAAGGACTAAACCAAGGCAAGAATTGGACCAATCCAAATCTAGAGCAGGACTAAACCAAGACTAAACCAGGAATAAACCAGGACTAAAACAAGACTAAACCAGAACTAAACCAGGACAAGAACTGGACCAAACTAAGTCTAGAGCCGAACTAAACCAAGACTGAACCAGAACCAAACCAGGACCACACCAGAACTAAAATAGTATTAAACCAAGACTAAACCAGACAACAAGAATTGGACCAACCCAAGTTTAGAGGAGGACTAAACCAGAAATAAACCAGGGCTAAATCAAAACTAAACCAGAACTAAACCAGGACAAGAACTGGATCAACCTAAGTCTAGAGCAGGATTAAACCAGGACCAAATCACAATTAAACCAGGATTAAACCAGGACCAAACCAGGGCCAAATCAGGACTAAACCAGGACGAACGCAAAACAAGAATCAAACCAATCCAAGTCTAGAGCAGGACAAAACCAGGACAAAACCAGAACTAAACCAGAGTTAAACCAGAACCAAACCAGGACTAAACCAAGACTAAACTAGGCGGAACAGAGCGTCTTCCATTTGCAAGAGAAACTGAGCCTAAATCTGCAGGGTTTTCGCAAATGAAACAAAACAGAACTCCGGGTCCATTTGTGACGAGGAAACTAAACCATACCACGAAAAACATCTTATTACGCGCCCTTAAATCCAAATAAGACCCGACTCTTCTCTCGGTGAACTGAACCTGAACCCGAACTGTACCCGAGATCCGTCCTCTCGAGTCTGAAGTGAAACCTCCTCATTCACATTAGAGTCAGGAACGGGGTCAATTAAACAGCGAGGGCTCCGTGTCATGAATATTCAGTTACCGCGCGACGACCCCCGACCTCGCCGTTCTTTTAATTATATCCTGCCTCCCCCTGCTGGTGGGAGGCGCCCAGAGGAGCTGCCAGAGGTGGAACGCCGGGCCAAGTGGATTTGATTAACTACGAGGGGGAAATATGCGAGATATATTTAACTCCGAATACGGCCGTCTTCTGCCTGTCACTGTTACAGGCCAATTACAGCCGGTTAACTTCGCCTCTGCACTCTTGTTTTTACTCTTCCGCCACCGCAGCAGCACAAACAACAGACTCTCCAGCTCCTCCTCCTCTTCTTCTCCAATAGATCTACAGCAGGACTAAACCAGGACTAAACCAGGACTAGAACAGGACTAGAACAGGACTAGAACAGGACTAGAACAGGACTAGAACAGGACTAGAACAGGACTAGAACAGGATTTAACCAGGACAAGAATTCGAACAATCCAAGTCTAGAGCAGGACTAATCCAGGACTAAACCAAGACCAAACCGGGACTAAACCAGGACTAAACCAGGACTAAACCAGGACTAAACCAGGACTAAACCAGGACTAAACCAGGACTAAACCAGGACTAAACCAGGACAAGAAGCGGACCAACCCAAGTCTAGAGCAGGTCTGAACCACGACTAAACCAAGACCAAACCAGGACTAAACCAGGATTAAATCAGGTCAAAACCAGGACTAAACCAAGGCCAAATCAGGACAAGAATTGGACCAATCAAAGTTTAGTACAGGACCAAACCAAGACTAAAACAAGTTCAGAGCAGGACTAAACTAGGACTAAACCAAGACCAAACCAGGATTAAACAAGGATTAAACCAGGTCTAAACCAGGACTAAACTAGGACAAAAATAGGACCAATCCAAGTCTAGAGGAGGACTAAACCAGAACTAAATGAAGACAAGAATTGGATAAACCCAAGTAAACCAGGACTAAACCAGGACTAAGCCAGGACAAGAATCAAACCAACCCAAATCTAGAGCAGGACTAAACCAAGACCAGAGCAGGACTAAACTAGGACTAAACCAAGACCAAACCAGGTCTAAACCAGGACAAGAATCGGACCAACCCAATTCTAGAGCAGGACTAAACCAGAACTAAACCAAGACTACACCAGAATAAGAATTGGACCAACCCAAGTCTAGAGCAGGACTAAATCAAGACCAAACCAGGACTAAACCAGGATTAAACCAGGACTGAACCAAGACTAGACCAGGACCAATGAATAATTAGTTCTTCTTCCTAAAACAGTTTGCTTTGCTTCAGGAGACTTTCTTGTCTTTCCTCTGCAGATGAGACTTTCGGCGCAGGTGTTGCACGTTTCACCTGTTCATTTTTTCCCCCCTTTTTACATTTTTCCACATTCTTTTTTTCTTCTTTTTTAGCCCAGTTCTATCCATCTTCAGGACAGGAGAGAGTCCTGGAGCCCTGACCGCCATCTGGAGCTCAGGCTGATTCACGGCGCCGTTTCCCCAGAAAAAGGCCTCGGTCTGTGGGTGTGGGAGGAGGAGCGTCGCCCACACCTCCAGAGAACCGACAGATTCAATAGCGTTTTCAGAGCCAGGGTTTTACTACAACAAATGGAACCAGAGCTGAACATTTGGAGAATCGTTCTGTAGTTTTTTTGCTTTTTTAGTGTTTGCCATCTGCTCGTCTCCATGGAGATGTTATTGCTTTGCCTGTCAGAATGTTCCACCGTACGGCATTGTTGAGCAGAGAGATGTAAACACTTAAATCTATCAGGACAAAACCAGGACTAAACCAGGACTAAACAAGGACGAGAATCGGACCAACCCAAGTCTAGACCAGGTCTGAACCATAACTAAACAAAAACTAAACCAGGATTAAACCAAGTCTAAACCAGGATAAGAATTGGAACAATCCAAATCTAAAACAGGACTAAACCAAGACCAAACCAGGTCTAAAGCAGGACAAGAATCGGACCAACCCAAGAGCAGGACTAAACCAAGACCAGAGAAGGACTAAACCAGGACTAAACCAGGATTAAACCAGGTCTAAACCAGGACTAATCCAGGACAAGAATCGGACCAACCCAAGTCTAAAGCACGACTAAACCAAGACCAAAGACTAAACCAGGACTAAACCAAGACAAGAATTGGATCAACCCAAGTAAACCAGGACTAAACCAGAAAAAAACAGGATTAAACCCGAACAAAAATCAAACCAATCCAAGTCTAGAGTAGGACTAAACCAAGACCAGGGCAGGACTAAACCAGGACTAAATCAAGATTAAACCAGGTCTAAATCAGGACTAAACCAGGACAAGAATGAGACCATCCCACGTCAAGAGGAGAACTAAACCAGGACTGAACTAAATGAAGTTAAGTAGTAAAGTAGTGAAATTATCTCGCTGCTTGGACAGATAATTTTACTGGACAAGTTCTCTTAAAATAAACGACCTCTAGATGAGAATGAAGCGCATCAGAACGAGTAAATTGATAATAAATCTGAAAACAAGTATGATAATAATCTGATATAAGTTTTAAAATCTTGATCAGAGAAATTTGAAGTGAACGTGTTTGGCTGAATCCCATTACCCCCCTTGGCCCTACCACTTGTCCCAGTCACCGTTATGGCAGAGGGGAAAGTTGTCGAGCTTTATACTCCTCCAAACCGAGATTTTTCAGAGGCAAACTCCAAACAGAGGAGTACGAGCAATTTCTCAGAATGGGAATCACCGGAAAGATCTCTGCTGCCACGACCGAAGAGACCAAAAAGACCAGTTCACAAATGTATTTTCTCCATTGTTTATGGTTTAAAGTTTGTGATAACCGCTGTATTGTGTTAAGTTTAACGTTGTTCCGATGCGTAATGGTCATTTTCTTCATAAAATACAGACTCACACAAAAAAAAAAACGCTCGCACTACGTTGAGCAGTGTCCCGTTATTTGCGACTCGAGTGATCGGTCGATGCTGGAAATAAAGATGTGAATGAATTACGAGCGTCCGTTCTGCACAGTTGGGATTATTTTAAAGAAGAATAAACGTTTACATGATCCAGGAAGAAATTAATTTGGTCTTAAAATTTAAATAAACCAACCACTTACTTCAGAATTAAGTTTCTTTCCGAATTATCATTTTCGTCAGGAGTTAAGTGTATGTAAACACTTAATTCTAACTCTTCAGAAGTAAGTGGGTGGTTTATTTCAATGGTCTTTTTAAAGCTGAATTGACTTTCATTCAGAATTAAATTATTTTTATTCGAAATTAAAGCTCTCATGTAAACGCGGCAGCTGTGGATGTCTTGTCTAGTTTCATTGCGTGTGATCTGTGCTACTTTCGAGTAAGGTTTGTGGAGATGCGAGCCTGCTGACAGTAAGGACATATGTCTTTCTGTATTTCAGTGCAGTAAACAAAACAACAAAAAAACTTTACTTTCTATTCTGTTTATTTTTTTGTCTTTAACGTGAACAAAACCAATTAAAAAAAGATTACAAAAAAGGTGGCTGAGTCCACATGAGAAAAGTCACACAGCGCACCTTTAATCGCCTTTATTTAAATAAATATCAGCAGAAATTCGAGCCATTTTTCCATCTTATCCCAGCCTCTCCCTCCATCGCCACGGTAACAGCTCACATGGTTTCATTATCGTCGCATGGGGCCCGATCGCTGCGATGTCGAGTTCTTCAAACGCGTACGATCGAACAGAACTCTGCAGCTCTCACAGCCTGTGCAGAGCTAAAAGGAGGCGCAGGCTTTTACTGTGAAAGGTCACGCTGGTTTGGTGCTTTTATTGTGGCGGTAATGCTGTTCTGATGGCTCCATTGTTACGGTGCACAGAGGCACAGCGTGAGCGGGAATTTGGCAAAAAGACGAGTACAAAAGCACCCAGGAACCTAGTGTGTTTCAGCTTTAGACGTTAAGAATGAATTAAAGTTAAAATGACCTTTTTCTTGGGACTGACTTTTATTTCTCATTGTTTTCCACATTAAAGGTCCCATATTACACAAAATGGACTCTTGTGAAGATTCTACTGAAGGTGTAAAGAGTTTTAAATATAAAACTATAATAAAATCTGAAGGTGGACCCAAGAAAAATAATTTTCTCTTCCGTACTGTGGTACAGATCTGAGACGGAGAGAAAAGAATTGATAAGAGAAATTAAAAAGGCTATTTTTGTTGAAAAAAAAAGAACCGTTCCTTAAACAGAAATGGAGGCGTCAAACACCATCTGTCTCCATCCTCAAAATGACAGGTCTGTGCAAAAGTTATATTCAGGTGTGGGAAAAACGCTGTAAACTCAGAATGCTTAAAAAATGGAAGTGTTTATCATTTATTTTCACCAATCAACAAAATGCAGTGACTGAACAAAAGAGAAATCTAAATCAGATCCATATTTGGTGTGAGCTTTGCCTTCAGAAGAGCATCAGTTCTTCTAGGTTTTACTTGCAGATAGTTTGTGAAGGACCTGGGCTGGTCGCTGTTCCAAACACGAACTAAGCTCAGCTCTTGTGTGGATGGAGCTTCCTCACATCCTTCTGTCTCTTCACGGAATCAGACACACTCCATGATGCTGAGGTCAGGGCCTGTGGGGCCAGAGCATCACCAACACAACTTCTGCTGCTTCTTTACGCTCAAGAGAGTTCTGAACGACTTTTTCTTTTGTTCCCTCACTTTGCGTTTTGTACATCGATAAAAACAAACCATTCTCCAAGGAACAGTCTAGGGAGGAAGAAGAAGAGGCAGACAGAGAAAGAGTTGGGACGACAGCATCCGAGAGTGGACGGGAATGACGCTGAGCAATGTGCTGCGAAAGGACAGAGAACAGAAGAAAATGGAGGAAGCTGGTTGTTACAGCATCAGAGGGTTCCCCACGGTCTGACAGACTACGGGATAAAGAAAGAAGAAAAACAATCACTATTTACATTTTTGAAAGCATTCTTTGTTTACAGCGCTGGACTGGACGACTGAGGGATTTCGACCAATAAAAACGCCTCTTCCCAATAACAAAAATCATACACATCTGGAACACAGTAAAGGCGACTTTCAGCTGACGTCATTGTTATTAAACGCGCCTGTTTCATGATGGGAAATATTGAGGCTGGCAGCATCTCTCAGTTTATCAGCGATAATGGTGAATTCCTGCTGCATTATCGGCCGCACAAATAGAAGGAAGGAAGAAGGGAAAGGTCTTTTCCGTATTCCGAGTGAAAAGAACCGCCAACGTCGGATTAAACGACTTTCAAACATCCACAGACCGAATATTGACGATCCGAACAAAGCGTGGAACCCAACAAGAACGCATATGTTGGGCCCATTTCTTGACAGGTTTGTGTATTTCTTTAATATTCATGATTTATGATTTTGCTGTGAACGGCCCAGGAGTTTCTACCAAGTAATTGTGGATATCGCTGAAGTGGATGTTCGGCCGCGTAGTTGGAGATTCAGACCAGAAATTTGCTTCCGTCCTCGTCATGACCAATTTCTGGTCAAATCGTCTTCGGTCCTCTGCTGTTAGAGTGGATAAATAACCAGGATCAGTACCTGCGTGAAGTTTGCCCCCATCAAACGCAAACCTACACAAAAACTATGTCAATCGTTTGTGCTGCAAAAAGTTTTGTTTGTGTGATTCTGGTTCTTCAGATATTTGCAGTTTTATTTTCAGCCGATGATGTCGTCCAGAACCTCAGAATGTGAAACAGCCTCAAAACAGGCAGAAAATTATAGAAAACGTTTGTATTTGTTTTGTGCTGTGACAGTTTCATTTGTGCGAGTTTATTTCTAAAATTATTCATTATTATTTCTTATATTATATATTATTATTTCTAATTAAAGGACGTCATTTCCGCTCAGCTGACGGCGACAAACTCCACAAAACTAGTGGAGAAAACGATGTGAGGCTGTGGAAAAGTCTGTTATTCTATAAAATATGAATCAAAAGCAAATTACTACAGACTGTTACAGACTTTTCCACAGCCTGAGATCGTTTATCGTCACTAGTTTTGTGGAGTTTGTCGCCGTCAGCTGAGTGGAAATAAGGTCCTATAATAACTACAGAAATAATAATGAATAATTTTAGAAATATACTCACACAAATGAAAATTGTGTGCTTTAATGGACATTTTTATTAGTGGAAAACAAAGTGATTTCAGCTTCATTGTCTGAATTTGAAGCTGCCCACGTTCTTCCTCTTGCGCAGACTTTGGGCTCCGTCACTCTTTCCTTAAGTGAATTCTGCAAAAACAGGAGTTGCTTTTGTACTTTGTTTTCCTAATGTGAGCCTGACCTTTAGCTCAGCCCAGCTCTGCTCCGTCTCTGTGAAAGTTTCTTCAGATAAAGCTCAGATAAAGTCGGCTCTAACTTTGGCTTCGGGCTCATTATCGTCACGGCGACCAACACTTCGGCTTAATTGGGAATCTGACTTTTCACACAACACACACGATTTATAATTGTGTTATGGACAAAAAGAAGATGTGAAGAAAACTTATTAGAGTTTGTGAAAATGAAGTCCGGACTGTCGTATTTCTACAGTTTCTATCGAATGGCTCAGTGCTTATAGGTACACCCACTAACCAGAAGATCAGACGTTCAAATCCCACTCCCACAAGTGTATCCTATTGTTGTGTCCATGGGCAAGACATGCTATGAATATGTTGGAAGGTTTGCCACATGCTTGTCACTATGGAGATGATATTGGTTTGCCTGGAGTGTCCCACAGTGTGGCATTATCCATCTCAGAGAGCCAAATCTGCGGAGAGAGGCCCAGCTCAAAGTAAAACCCCTTTCCCAGTGGCGGCCGACGTATTTGCGATGAGTTGGCGACCGCAATATCGGAAACACCTCATCAAGACATCGCTCATGTTCCTCTTATGCGATATATTTATAAACTGTTGACGATACTTTGTGACGCTCTGCGATGTGTTAACGATGTCTTGACAAGGTGGCTGATGTTGTTAGCGCGATCTTACAAAATCTTGACAAATATTAACGAATACTGACGACTGTTGGCGAACTACTGGCAACAGTAGACAAACTTCGAGGATTTACAACAATAACGACCTCTTGGCAAATTGGCAACTGCTGCTCGAAGTACTGGTGACCTTCGGGTATATTAATCATTAGGGCCCAGCCGATATATCGGTTGGCCGATATGGGCTCTTGGAAACATATCGGCTATCGACCAAGATCTTGCCGATATGGGCCGATATTCCACGTGGACATTTTATCTTGTTCTAAAGCTCGGACTCTCTATATTCTGCCCATTTAATCCAGTTTACAGACAGATAAATGTCCTGATCTGTGGCGCCACATCAGGATTTTTCTGAGGAGTCATTTGTCTGTGTCCGTCCCGCCTCTGAACTCATTACCATTTGCACTTGTTTACACTCTCATCGTAGATTCATGTGCACACTGAGATTCTGTTGTTTTTGCGGCCGCTCAGTGTGAGTCTGGATTAAAGGACAGTTCTTAGTGCTGATCTGAGAGGAGCCTGTGTGAGGCCGAGTGTTCAAATGTGTCGGTTTGAAGCTCGTTTTGGTTCTCTCTCATTGGTTAGCGATTAGCTGCTGTAGCTCTCACACATAAACAGGCTGTTTTCTCTGTTAGCGACTGTAAAGTTACTATAGTGGCCGTATATATGTTACTCAACACATACTAATATGGAAATGACCTGTGAATAGAGGTGTGAATTATCTGCATTTAGCAGATCATTCATTACCGCGGCGCACACGCATTTACCACTAAAAGCTAATAGCGGTAGTTTACTTACAGTACTTTCTTTCCTGGTTAGAATGTCATACAAAAACACCATTAGGCCGACCGACTCTTTAAATATGACGTAAAGAGGCAGAAGAACAAGAATAATTGTATTGACATCATATCGGCCGCAACAAAATCCATATTGGTTGGGCCCTATTAATTATTATTAAATATTTGTCAGTCAAACCAGGGGAATTAAGTGGGGCCTCGGACGGTTCCTTCTCGACTGACGTGTCTGGATTAAACGGAAAAAAATTAAACAAAAAAATGGCCAGAGGATGGCGAACTTGACGAGGCCGTGACGAACGTTTGTGTTCATATAGTGATACGTTGCGAACCCCAGTGATTTCCCCCCCACAAATAAAACAGTTTGCAACCTCATCGGGTTTGCATCACCTTCCAGTTTGTGGGAGTTTAGAATAAAAGGTGTTTTTGCTCAATAAAAACACATGCTATAGCAAACCGGGGCATTGTGCGGCTCCCGGGCCACATACGGCTCTTTGTTTGACTCTGACCGGCCTGTTTAAGATAATCTGGAATTACAAAATAAACTATTTTTAATTCTACCTCTTGCATGGACTAAAGCTGCATTGCTTTTATTTTAGAGGTGTTTTTGTTTTAAATGACCTCACTTTTTCATTGCTTAGTCATAACATAAACTGTTACCAGTCTTACAATGGCATCAAAACAATGCTATTTACTGCTTTTTATCAAGAAATACAATTAATATTATGCAGAATTGAGTTAAAGAGTGGAATAGACGAATAGTTGAGTGGAATAGAGGCAGAAAAGTTTAATGCCATAGTGTGGAACTTAGTCAGACTTTACTGTATTGTTCGATAAGGGAAATTATTTGGACACAGTAGCTCACACCACAATATATTTAATGTCAAAGAGCAAAAATATAAATGGGAATAATTTATAAATCCAAATAATACAATGAATATTTATTTGTTCAATGTGCCTGTATTATGTTTTTTCTTATCTACCTGGAGTTTTCATTTGTTTCATTCACACATGTTTAACACACAAACCCTGCATATTTAGACTGAGCTCTTCTCTCAAACAGAAAACACTCTGTTCCACCCAGTGACGTCATCATGTGGTGATACGGGAAGTGCTCCACTGTGTTTTTAAACTTCACTAGAATCATTTGGATGATTTTAGCCCTGGAATTACAGGTAAAAGGAGTTGTTCATTTAAAAAAAAAAAAAAAAACTTCATGACATCATAAGGTGGAACAGAGAATTTTGAGCTTTGCAGTTGTAAACAGACTGATAATGCAGGGTTACTCAACCATGAACCAAACAAAACACAACTCTATATCTGTTTTGGAGGAAGTAGCACATTCCTAACACGGTTTAAGGCTCACAAGAGTCTGTTTTGTGAAATATAGGACCTTTAAACCAAAGCTATCTAAAGTGCAGCCGCCGTATCTGAGATAAACCTTTATGTTTTTATTTTCTCCCTCAGTCGTCTTATTGTTCTGTCTGACTCACAGATAACAGATTAGATCGTAGTAAAGGGCCTCACTGTGAGGTCAGACCTGCTTCCTGTCCACAGCTGAACGGGAAAACAGCCCACACACAAATACAACATTTTTCTTTAGGCAAATAAATAAGGAAAACTAAAAATAAGAGATAAGAGATAATTAACTGTGCTAACATGTCCCCCTACGCCACAATGATATCACACATTTTTAAGATGCAACACCTGAAATATCTGGCTCTAGGGTTGTCAAAAGAACTGAAAAATCAGATTCTAATGGATGCAACAATTAGTATTGAAAGTAGATACTCATCTGAGCAGTTATCGATGCTAAAAAAATTCACATTCACACGACAGAAAAGAACCTTTCTATCCAGGCTGGCGCCCCCTAGTGTCTCCGCTCAGTTTCATTTCTCTCCAGCGACTCGTCAGGAATCAGAAACACTCGGCGGTTTGAACCCCGGAGGTTGCAGTTGTTGCTCAGGCCAATCAGCGGTGAAGCCCTGAGGTCAAACTCCAGCTCCTCTGGGTCCTTTTGTGTCCAACAGGAAACAAAGGTCCAGACGGATGGAGACGAAGACAAACATTTGTGTCGGCGACGATTCCCGACATCGAGGATTTAAACAGGGTCGCAGCGCAGAGTCTTAAAAAGGTCTTAAATTTCATGTTCCTTAATTAAAGCCTTAAAAAGTCTTAAATTATGTTGTCCAAGTCTTATTTTTTTCATAAAAGTGTTAACTTTCACGAGCCTATTTTTGTGTAAACTCACCGGGCTGCAGCGCAACGTGAGACAAGATAATGTGAAAATTTAGTTCGTCTTGTTAGAATGTTACACTTTTTGGCCATTCTAGAGCAACACGCACGACTATAAATGAGTTCTGAATGAGATTTTATAATAAAAGTATTTTTTGTTATTTAAAGCAGTGAGTAATGGGTATTATTAGAATTGGATCTGGTGTTTTTCGCCTGCACAATAGGTGCAATGTTGGTCTTAATTTTCATTTAAGTGCTCTTAAAAGAGTTTTAAATTTGCGGAAGTCAAACAAGCTGGAACAAAGAGAATGTTTGGTGAATTTTACCAAGGGGAAAGACGTTATTGCCCTTCTTCCTACGGGATTTCCTGTTGTGTCGGGATTACTCTGACCCCACTGAGCGTCTGGCGCATCACAGACGTCACCACCAAACAGCAGCGACTGGTTCAATCAAAAAAGTCCCCGTCGACCGTCGAGCGAACAAATCCTAACGCTGCGAGGTCAGGCGGTTTCCACAAAGTAGAATGATGAATCAGGCTAGAACCTTTCCTGAACAGCTTTAGAATGATCTTGAGCGATCTTGTGTCAAAAAGCTGTGTAAAAAGAAAGTACTACGTAGCTAAATTACCTCAAAACCAAAATATTTCAAACGTAAAACTACAAAACTACTGAAGGTTCTTTACAAAGTCTTCATAAACAAGATTTCTCACTCCGGTAAATCCATATTTGTACATCGGGTTCATTTGCAGCTTCTGTCTGACACCTGTATTTGTTTAAAACTATAAATTACTGGAGCGTTTTTGGCCCATTTTCAAAAGCACAAAATGCACCTGCGCTGCTCTGTGTGTCGGAGGAACTGACAGATGCTTTTTTTCTGCCAAAACTCTGCAAACGTATAAATATAGAAGATGAGATGAGCAGAAGGAGGAGAAGAGAATGAAACCTGGAAATGTAGGTTAGATTAAAGGTACATTATGTAACTGCTTTTCTGCTATGGAGATGTTATTGGTTTGCCCAGAATGTCCCACAGTTTGGGATTATCTCGCACAGATTTACAGATCAGATTTGCGTAGAGATGGAGCAGCTCGACGTAAGAATGCAAGGGATTTTGGGGCAATAAAAACACATGCATTTGAAGAGGTGCAGACAAATCTAATCTGTAATGAAGGGCGTACACTGTTCGATATTTCTGATGGTTTCACTCAGCTCCAGCTCAACTGGACAACCAAATCTCAGGGTTTAAAAGTTCACAGTTCATGATTCATGTTCTCACACTGTACGAACGACCTCAACAGTGAAACCCTCACAAGAGGCGACTGGATTCAAACAGGTTTGATATTCTTGTGACCTACAATTGCCCATCGGGAGCTGGTCATGAGGTATTAATCAGTTCTCGTTACGCCATGTTTACGAAGAACGACACAAAACTTCAATCCCAAAAACAGTCGCACAAGTAAAACAGCTCAAAAACTGCCAAAAATCAGTGTACGGCCGGCTTAATTTGGCTTCCAGGTCTCTGTGGAGCATCTTAAACAGTTGTGAGTTTTGTTCATAGTTCCTCATTTCCTGGTGATCCAGAGTGTTGGAGACGTGTGGAGACACTTTTTTAAATCTTCCTCCAGTCCTTGTATTTGCAGAGGTGCTGGTGCTGGGCTAGTGCATGTCAATGGCCATAGTCGTCCTGCCACTAAAAACAGTCTGACCCACTGCAAACTAGGGAGGGGCAGGACTAGTCAACTAATTGATAATTGATCAGTAATAATTTCATCGATCACGTTCATTTTTATCGACAAACCGAATGTAGGTGTCTGTGTAACGTAGCGTGAGGAGTCGAGGCTGCGTCTGAGCACAAACTCTGGAGCCTCACAGTCCCATGTCCCGGCTCTGGCTCCTTGGAGATCCCTATATGCCTCAGAGTGCGTTGACCTGCACATCATTGTCCTGGGTATGAGCGTTTTTTTGTGTATCCCGGTTTTGCATGTTTACGCAGTATCTCCAAAGCGATATACACACAGAACAGACTCTCCATCAGCAGAACATCCTCTGTCACAGAGAGAACACTCATATTCACTGAGTCGTGTCCTTTAGTCCCACAGAAGCTGAAGCATCAACACAAGGAAAGAGCTGCTTTTTTTTCATTAACGCAAATGAGTCATGTGGTTTTAAGTTTAGTTTCTGTAAAACATAAACAAATGTTTAAATCTGCATAGTGCTGCCACGATTATTCGACGTTGTCGACGTAATCGAATATGAAAATGAGTCGACTACAATTTTTGGTCGGATATTCGCCTTTATTTATTTTTGGTCTCAAACGGCTCGTCCAGAGACCTTTTGCTTGCCCGAGATGAGGTATTTCCTCCACACCACTAGTAGTACTACACTCGAGGCGGACACCGGTGCTGCTGACAGCGGCTACATCCAGGGTTGACGCCGAGGTGGCTAACCTCGGCTTCAGCAAAGGCTAACAGCACTGGTAAATAATGGCACCGCCAAAGAAAACAAACTTGAGGAAGTATTTGCCGTGCACACTCTGCTGGCTGGTCTCTCTCTTTCTCTCTTCCCCCTTCCCCGATTTGAGCATTTGAGAAAATGCCAGTGGCCGGTGGGTCAAAGTCGGATCCAAGAACAGTGGGGACTTCTTCTAGACCAAGACCTAAAGCCTCGAAAGTCTGGGAATACTTTCGGACAGATGGTGATAGAGTGGTTTGTACACTCTGTAAGACTTCTTTGGCTTATCACGGGAGCACGACCACGATGCATGAGGTATTGAGAATACCGTTGCAATATGCTGCTCGTGCATACTCGTTAAATTGTGTGTGCATATCGTTGTTCAACATTGTCGAATGAGCACACACAACAGACATAACAGCAATAACCTTTGCAACTCGCACGCACAGCACACACAAGGTAACCTCCCGGGAAAATCTAACGCGCACACTTGTGTGTGTTAGAACCGCTTGTTTTTTTTTTTTTTAATTAGTCGTTTAGATTAGTCGACTAATCGAAAAATTAGTCGAGAGATTAATCGTTAGAAAATTAGTCGTTAGTGGCAGCACTAAATCTGCATTAAACACATTCTGATCTCACACTGATGAGGCTCTGGAGTCAGGAGGTTTAGATGTTTAAAGTTGAGTTTATTCATGCAGATTAGTAACAGTAATAATAGTGATGATAATTTTAATATAAAATGTTAATGATTAATCGAAAATTGATTGTTAATTTTCCCGACGAATGGTTAAGACAATCGAATGCCCGTCCCTACTCCAGAGAGCACGAGGCAAAACTATTAGAACTCCAGACTGTCCATGTGAATGTCTGTGTCACAGAATCATTTTAGAGTCAAAACCTTTGCATTTGAAGGATTTCTGTCTGAGCAGCAGCAGTGAGTTGTACTTCCTGATAGAAGGTTTATGGCTAAACTATGGAACATTCTTCACCTTTAAATAAATAGTAAAGAGGCAGTTGTGTTCCTGAAGCGCAGAGGTGAAAAATAAAAGGACTCCTTAATGCTGAGCTCTGATATTTGAACCGCTGATGGACCAATTATGATGGAAAATATGGACGTTAGAAGGATCAGACCTAATGAAGAACAGCCCTGCGAGAGAAAGAATACATTATACAACTGCTTCTGTCAGCACTAGTCCGGCTCGTTCGTAATAAGAACGCAGGTTTTGTGTATTTTTGAGCAATAAACATTCACCTTTACTTGGAAAAATCAGTCTTTATAAAGCTTTATCATTATTATTAGTTTGTAGGACCATAAACGAAAAAGAAAATAATAATAAAAACATAAAAACTGGCATCTTTAACAAAAATTAAGATAAGAATTAAGAAAAAAGTGATTTCCATTTCCATGAGAGGAGTGGGTGAGAAAGTGTTGTTGTTGTTTTGATTTGAACTCTCAGTTTTGTGCATTGATTAGCAGGATTAGCACTTCCTGTTTACTCAGATCGTTGGATTCTGGCAGCGTGGGAAAGCGCCTCAGGGCAGATCTCCTCTCTCTTCAATCTCTCCTTCTATCGTTCCTCCTTTCTTCCTCTTTTCTCTCTGTTTATTATCTCATTTTTCTCTTTATCCTCTCCACTCTATTCAACTTCTGCCTTCTCTCTCTTTCATCCCTCCATCCTTCTCACCGCTCTCACTTCCTCTGTCTTCCTCTCGCTTATCTCTCACTCCCTCTTTCTCTCTCCCTTCACTTCTTCTTTTCTCTACTCCTTCCCTCTTATCTTCTCAACTTTCCTCCCTCTTTTCTTCTCCCCTCGCTCCTTTCCTCACTCCTTCTTCTCTCCTCCTCCCTCCCTCTCTCCCTCTTCGCTCTCCTCCATCCCTCCTTCTTCTCTCCCTTCTTCTCCTCCTTTCCTCCCTCTTTTCCTCCCAGTTTTCCTCCCTCCTTCCCTCTTTTCGCTCCTTTCCTCCCTCCTTCTTCTCTCTCTCCTCCTTTCCTCCCTCTTCTCTCTCCTCCCTCTCTTCTCTCCTTTCCTCCCCCTCTTCTCTAGCCTCCTTTCCTCCTCCCTCTTCTCTAGCCTCCTTTCCTCCTCCCTTTTCTATTCTTTCCTTCCTCTCCCTGCCTCTTCTTTCCGCCCTCCCTCGTTCCGTGTGTCAGATCACAGACAGATAGAGGAGAGTTCGATCGTGGCCTCAGACGTTTGATCTGAACTCAAGGTCGTTCTTCTGTGAACCAAAGTCTCTTGCACTTTCCCACTTCAAGAACCATTAGAGACGAGAGGAGTAGTTGTAGTTGTATTAATAACAGTAGTCTAGTACTAGTAGAAATAGTTGTCGTAGTAGTTCATATTTTGCCTCTATGGTCCTCAGTATGACTTTAAGCGAAGACTTGGGTGTGGTCTGAACTAAACCAGGTCTAAACCAGGACTGAACCTGGTGTAACCCTTGACCCAAGATTAGTACAGTAAAGTGATCTAGTAGTTTGGACCAGGCACTAGGTTCTCAAGGGCTAGGGCTGGAGAAAGAGATGAGCAAGCTTGGTTTGTATTGAATAGAACAATTGAAAACAACAAAAAATAATAGTTTACAACTTAGCAGCCGGCAATCTATGTTTACATTCAAGTTGTGCACAATAATTCAGAACCAAAGTCCTACTGAGCTCAGTATGTTTAGTCGTTTAGTCCGAGTCAGTGTTCTTAAAGGATCCTTGTTGTGGTAGTTTGAGTGGTTATCACACGATGAGTTCAACAGAAGAGCAGAGGAGAATGTTGTTCTCAGTGCACTGTTCTGGTTCTGGGACAGGCTCACCATTTCCTCCAAGGGAGAATCCAGTTCAGAATCAGAGTTGTTGTCTTCTTAATCGTCATACAGCTCGTTGAAATCCATTTCCTAATCCTTGTAGTAACAATAGCTTTGTTTCTAACTCAAATGATCAAATATTGTAACTCTATAGTTGCATCAAAAATATACATGCATGCTTTTAACTCAAATTGTTATTGTTGTAAATGAATTGTTTTTAACCCATGTAATAAAAATAAAATGAATTTCTCCTTTAATCTTTTTAACTTATTAACCATGAAATCTTTAATTAATAGGTTTTTTATCCAATTAATTTGTAACCTTTTAAACCTTTTTTAAGCTTTTCAATCATGAAATGAAATACAATTAATTATTTATATTTCACTACCGTAGTAAAAGTAATAACACTTTTACACTTCTCTAATGAGTCAGTAAACCCCAGCTGGTTTAGCATTAAATTACATTCTTGTGCTTAAAGCTTGTGTATTTAGCCTAAAATTAACATCACATTCCACCATAATAAAGTGTCAAATGAAATAAAAGTGCAGTGACATTTGCTGTCATCTTAAATCGTGCTTTAAAATACCAGAAAACAAATACAAATAGTTTCTGCATTGACTTTCAGCAGTAGTTTACCACTCGCGATTAGCATTAGCACCGCATTAGCACCGCGTTAGCATCGCGTTATCATCGCATTAGCATCGCATTAGCATCGCGCTAGCATGTTTTTCACCATGTTGCATTAGTAAACACGTGTAGACTCACCGAGATGATGTGTTAGCATGAACACGGGACAAAACACAGTCACGGCCCTCGGGTTCACGCATGGGATCAACTTAAAATATCAATTAAACATTCCCTGTTAGCATTACAATCTTAAACCATAGTTACATTGAATTACATGAACGTGCACTCACCGAATCACTCGTTTAGCTTCGCAAAATCGAAGGGATTGTCACACAGCCTCTCGCATGTGTATCCAGATCGTGAAAGAAAGAAAAACTAATGTGAGTCTGAGATCAAGAGAAGGCGGGTCTTAATTACTTTTGACAAATAGGAAGGTCATTATCACCCAACGTGACTGACAAAACAGGAAGTCAGTATAAAGAGAGAAGATCACACTTCCTCTTACCAAAATAAACGTTTTTCAAAATAAAATGAAATCATTAAAATAAAAGGGAAATAAGGCACGTTTTCACCTGCGTGAAATTGGCCCCATCAAACGCAAACCTACACAAAAACTATGTCAATCGTCTGTGCTTTGTTTGTGCTGCAAAAAGTTTTGTTTGTGCTTCTTCAGTTTTGGAGAAATTAACAATTCTTTTATAGGTCAAATTGGGGTCAGCCCCACAGGAAGCTTCAAAATGCTCTAAAACAGTCCAAAATTGAGTCAAACGTTTGTGCTTAGTTTTTTGCCATTTTGTGCTGCAAAAAGTTTCGTTTGTGCTATTATGGTTCTGAAGATATTTGGATTGGAGTTTTATTTTCGAACGATGACGTCGTCCAGACCTCATCGTCTTTAACAGCCTCAAAACAGGAAGAAAATTAAAGAAAACTCCACAGTTTTGTGGAGTTTGTCGTCGTCAGCTGAGCAGAAATGACGTCCGATAATTACCACAGAAATAATAATTAATAATTTTAGAAATAAACTTGCACAAATGAAAAGTGTCACAGCACAAACCAAATACAAACATTTTCTATAATTTTCTTTCTGTTTTGAGGCTGTTTCACATTCTGAGGTTCTGGACGACGTCATCGGCCGGAAATAAAACTCCAAATATCTCCAAATAATATTAAGAACCAGAATCAAACAGACAAAACTTTTTGCAGCACAATCGAAGCACAAACAATGTATAGTTTTTGTGGGTTGGTTTGCGTTTGTGACTTCACGCAGGTCACATTTTCTCTCCTGGGTGACACCGGTCCCCACGTGTTCTCCTCTGACTCTGTTTTTCTTCAGTGAGGTTTGTGTGGTCCACAGTTCCCGGGTTTTGCCCTTTGACCCCAGGAGTCGGCCCCTCTTCATCACTGTCCCCCTGCCGCAGGTGGAGCTGACGGTTCTATTCCCGCTCCGCCCTGATAACGCAGCAGAGTCGTTAATCACAGGGGCAGCAGACAGGGGGCGCTCTCCTCTGGGTTTATCATGAGGCTGACTGAGCAGATTTGGATCACTCTCTGTGCCTCATAAAGGTCCCACAAAATAGACTCTTGCGTCGTGTTAGAACGCTGTTAGCTCCTCAAAATATGGAAGCAAATCCCACAACACACCAAAAACCAAACGAGGAGGATCAGGCGGGAAATTATTTACGACAGTCAGACAGCGACATCCATCCTGGACACAAAATAAATGACTTTTACTCACGTTTCCAACTTCGTTCACTTCTCTGTTCATTTACTTTCCACATTCTTCTTCTTCAACATTTCCCATTCACTTCCCGCTTGATCCTCCTCACTTGGTCCGTCAGAGGAAAATAAAGTCCTGCAGCCACTTCTGTTGTGGCTTTTTGTTGTGTTAAGGCCATTATATTTGTTGTTGTCGCATTTATATTTGTTGCGGTGTTTTCATTTGTTATGAACTCCCTATAGTCCTGTTTCAGTCCTAGTTTAGACCTGCATTAGAGCTGGTTTAGTCCTGGTTTAGTCCTGTTTTAGTCCTGATTCAGTCCTAGTTTAGACCTGCATTAGAGCTGGTTTAGTCCTGGTTTAGTCCTGTTTTAGTCCTGATTCAGTCCTAGTTTAGACCTGCATTAGAGCTGGTTTAGTCCTGGTTTAGTCCTGGTTAAGTCCTGTTTTAGTCCTGGTTTAGTCCTAGTTTAGACCTGCATTAGAGCTGGCTTCGTCCTAGTTTAGGCCTGGTTTGGTCCTGGTTAAGTCCTGTTTTAGTCCTGATTCAGTCCTAGTTTAGACCTGCATTAGAGCTGGTTTAGTCCTGGTTTAGTCCTGTTTCAGTCCTGGTTTAGTCCACAGATCCGACCCATATAAAGAAGTGGACTAAAGGGCTGTAACATAAACCCATAGTGTTCAACTCAAATGACTTAAAACACATAATAATAACGTAGGACGGGTTAATACGAGCGTTTTAAAACCAAAATGAGGCTGGAAATTACAGTGTTTAAACGTCGGCTCATATTGTCGCCACATAATCCAAACTTAAATCACGTCTTTTTTTCCGCCCCGGCAATCGAAATAATAAACTGTGATGGACAGAAATGACACGTTTCTAATTCGGGAGCCGAATGGAAACGGTGAATAATGCGCCCTTTTCTAATCAGACTCATTTAGCCAAGTCTTTTATCCCCGACAGCGGCGTGAAACTGCTTTGACAAACGCGTCTCCGGCTTGTGACAGTAATAATGAACCTGCTCCCGCTCCGTTAAAAGGCTCACGTCAGCCGCCGGAGCGAACGGGACTTTAAATACCCCACGCGTTTACGCCGCTCTATTTAGACGAAAGCAAAAGGATTCGAATGACAAACTTATTACGGTCTGTCTGCTCCGCTCAGCGCCTCCGACCCGACGGGGAGGACGCCCGGGGTCTGGGGAAGGAAACTGCAAATGCTCCGATAGCAACGTTCCGAAATGGACTTTACGCAAGGTTTAAAAGTCTCTGTGCGGTTTGTGCTTTTGAATTTCAATTAAGAACGAAAAACAATCAAATGGGGACAGTTTGTTATTTCGTTATTCAGTTTCGGTGTCAAACAAAAAAGCAAATTTCAGCCTCTGTTTCCAATATTTCATTTAAAGTTAATTTCAAATAACACCAGTCAGAAAGCGTGTGTGTGGTGTGTAGCGGCTGGGACGAGGATCAGCTGCTCCAAATCCGAGGAGGTGGTTCTCGGCCGGATAAAGGCGGCGCCCTCTGCAGGTGGGGGGTCCCTGCCTCAGGTGAAGCAGTTCAGTATCTCGGGGTCTTGTTCTCAGTGAGGGGAGGATGGAGCGTGAGGTCGACAGGTGGATCGGTGCAGCGTCGGCAGTGATGCGGTCGCTGTATCGGCCGTTGTGGTGAAGAGGAGCTGAGCCCAAAGGCAAAGCTCTGGATTTACCTCAGTCACGTTCCTCCTTCACCTGTGGTCCTGACTCTGGGAACGACCGAAAGGACCAGATCCAGATACAAGCGAAGAAATGAGTTTCCTCCGCAGAGTGACCGGGCCTCCCTTAGAGAGAGGGGGAGGAGCTCGGAGTAGAGCTGCTGCTCCTCCACGTGGAGAGGAGCAGCTGAGGGGAGGAGCATCTGTTCCCTCAGGAGGTGTTCTTGTCCCCGGGGAAGACCCAGGACCCACTGGAGGGACTCTGTCTCTGGGCCTGGGAACACCTCAGGGTCCAGGAGGAGCTGGAGGAAGTGTCTGGGGTGAGGGAAGTCTGGGAGTCCCTGTTCAGACTGAGGCCCCCACGATAAGAGGAAGAAGAAAGATGGATGGACCAATCAGAAAACTAGGGAAGCCGGAGGGGCTCACAACAAATACAAATGCCACAACAGAAGCGGCTGTGGGACTTTATTTTCCGACGGACCGAGTGAGGAGGATCGAGCGGGAAGTGAACGGGAAAAGTTGAAGAAGAAGAACGCGAAAAGTAAAGAAACAGAGAAGTGAACGAAGTTGGAAACGTGAGTAAAAGTCATTTATTGTATTGTGGCAGGATCGACGTCACTGTCTGACCGTCGTAAATCATTTCCCGCTTGATCCTCCTCACCTCCGCTGTGGCTTTTTTTCATTGTGTTGTGATGTTTGTATTTGTTCTGAACCCTCCCGGCTCCTGTAGTTTGCCGCCATCTTTGGAAAACGTTAAACTTGAACATTTACAATAATAGTTCTATTTTAGCATTAAAGATCTGGTTGTGATAAAAAGATCTTGCACATACAGGAGGATTAACCATTATACAAACGTAAAAAGATATTTTGGTAAACAGAAACACTGTTAAATTACATCTGGCAGCGTTAATTCGTATGTTGTTGATGAGGTAACGACATTCGAACACAATTTAAGCTCACAAGAACTGTTTCGCATAATTTAGGACCTTTAAAAACACGTACAACTCCTTTAAGTCTTTACATAGGTTTTATTTACGCTAATTAACATATAGTTATTATAAAGTGGCACCACATAGACACAGAGTTAGAGGAAGTTTGTGCAAAAACTGCTCGTCAGAACCATCAATCGGGCCTTTCACGAACTGGAGAAACTCGGTTATGCTGTGTAACGGTGAGTGTGGAGAAGAATTCTAATTTCGGAGTCATAAAAAACGTTCTTATACCGAAAAATCCTGGTCTTTTGTCATTGAGATCCTGGTCTCAGAGCGACTCCGGCCCTGCCCCGGTGAAAATGGAGGAGATCTGCTGCCGTCGTCCACAGAGACCGGACACAATGAGGGAAAGAAAAGATCTGACTCATAAAAGACTTCATTCAGAATAAGGACGCGCACTACACGTATGTAGACCGAAGTGTCCTCAGTTTAGTCGTTCATAAACGCACACAATGAGGAGCACTGATTGTCTGCACCAAAAAACTGTGTACATTTGAGCTCTAAATCTGTACGTTTTCATTGCAGGTTCAGTGTTTTCTGAAAGAATAATCAGCACTACAGATTTTACTGAGCCCTGAACTTAACATTGAACTTGGAAAACCGCCCGAGAGCGACGAACGAGCGGCATCAACAACGGGACCCGGAAGTAAGAGCGTGAGGTCAGAGGACGAGAGGACGGAGAGGGAACGCTTTTAGAAACTGACTGGTGTCACCGCCGACCAATAAGGAAGTTGTCAGAGGTGCCTGCAGGTGCCTCCGTGAACCTGCCCCCAACAAACGCAAACCTGCACAAAAACTGTCAGTCGTTTGTGCCGCAAAAAGTTTTGTTTGTGTGATTCTGGTTCTTCAGATATTTGCAATTTTATTTTAGGTCGATGACGTCGTCCAGAACCTCAGAATGTGAAACAGCCTCAAAACAGGAAGAAAATGATAGAAAACGTTTGTATTTGGTTTGTGCTGTTTTGTGCTGTGACAATTTTCATTTGTGTGAGTTTATTTCTAAAATTATTCATTATTATTTCTGCTGTAATTATAGGACGTCTGTGTTATTCTATAAAATATGAACCAAAAGCAAATGACTAAAGACTGAAACAGACTTTTCCTCAGCCTCAGGTCGTTTCTCTTCACTAGTTTTGTGGAGTTTGTCGCTGTCAACTGAGCAGAAATGACGTCCTGTAATTACCACAGAAATAATAATGAATAATTTTAGAAATAAACTCACACAAATGAAACTGTCACAGCACAAAACAGCACAAACCAAATACAAACGTTTGACATAATTTTCTTCCTGTTTTGAGGCTGTTTCACATTCTGAGGTTCTGGACGACGTCATCGACCGAAAATAAAACCGCAAATATCTGAAGAACCAGAATCGCACAAATGAAACTTTTTGCAGCACAAACGATTGACACAGTTTTTGTAGGTTGGAGTTTGATGGGGGCTGTACGGCCACACACACTTCAGGTTTGTTTTTAACGAACAACACGGCTTAAATCTCGTCACTTTTGTGTAATATCGGATCTTTAGTAAGAATGAAACCGAAAATCGCCTTGCTCTTCGCCACACATTAGTTTGGCCTTTTTTCGTCCAAATGTTTGAACAATCAGGAAGAATTCAGATTCCTCACACAAACAGAACCGTGTTTACAGAACATTTGAATAATTCGATAAATCCTGAAATCAGATTATGATCGGATTCGTGGTGCAAACAGTGAATGGTTTTGCCGTTCTTTGTAAACTCCATTTTCCGTTCTCGTTTTTGACATAATTTCCTGGAAAGCGGCGGCGGCGGCGGCGGCGGCGGCAGCTCAGGCTCGTCTCTGCAGGAATAATTCTGAGTCTTTACAAAAATGTGACACTTTTGACCCAATCCTCCAATAGAAATGCAAATGTGCTGCCAGTCAAACGAAAGGCATGAGAATACAGGAAGGAGGGAGGAGAGAGAAAGAGGAGAGGATGGGGAAAGAGGAGGAGAGAGAAAGAGAAAAGAGAGATGAGGAGGAGGAAGAGAAAGAGGAACAAGAGAGTAGAAAAGGGAAAGAGAGGAGAGATAAGAGGAGGAGAGAAAGAGGAGCGAGTGAAAGAGGAAAGAGAGAGGAGGAGAGAAAGAGGAAAGAGAGAGGAGAGAGTGAAAGAGGAAAGAGAGAGGAGGAGAGAAAGAGGAAAGAGAGAGGAGGAGAGAAAGAGGAAAGAGTGAAAGAGGAAAGAGAGAGGAGGAGAGAAAGAGGAAAGACAGAGGAGGAGAGAAAGAGGAAAGACAGAGGAGGAGAGAAAGAGGAGAGAGTGAAAGAGGAAAGAGAGAGGAGGAGAGAAAGAGGAGAGAGTGAAAGAGGAAAGAGAGAGGAGAGAGTGAAAGAGGAAAGAGAGAGGAGGAGAGAAAGAGGAGAGAGTGAAAGAGGAAAGAGAGAGGAGGAGAGAAAGAGGAAAGAGAGGAGGAGAGAAAGAGGAAAGAGAGAGGAGGAGAGAAAGAGAAGAGAGATAAGAAGAGAAGAGAAGAGAAAGAGAGGAGGATGATGGGAAAAGAGGAGGAGAAGAAAGAAAGAGGAGAAGGAGAGAAAGAGGAGAGGAGGAGGAGGATGGGGAAAGAGGAGGAGAAAGAGAGAGAAGAGGAGAAGAGACAAAGAGGAGGAGGAGTAGAGCGACAGAGAAGAGAGAGGAAGAGAGAAAGAGGCGAGAGGAGAAGAGAGACGAGAAAAGAAGAGAGGTTGGCGAGAAGGAAAGTAAAGCAAAATGGAGGAGGAGAGGAAGGAGAGTAATGAGGGAGTAAAGAGGAAAGAAGAGAGGAGGAGACAAGGAAGGAGGAGAGAGGGTAGGAACAGAGGATGAAATAGAGGAGAGGAGAAATGAGGGGTGAAGGGGGGAGGAGGAGAGAATAAAAAGGAAACGAGGAAAGAGAAAGGTTTGAAAAAGGGAAGAGACTAGGAGGCTAGGAGAAGAGGAGGAAGAAGAAGAGAGGAGAGGAGGAGGAAGAAGAGAGGAGAGGAGGAGGAAGAAGAAGAGAGGAAGAAAGAAGAGGAGGCAGATGAAGTGTGAGTTTTTCTCAGCTATAAATACAGTTGTTTTTGACAGAACCGTGTTAATAATGCTGTAAATGTGGAAGAGAGAGAGAGAGAGAAAAGAGAGAAAGACAGAAAGAGACAGAGAGAAAGAGACAGACACAGAGACAGAGAGACTCGGGGTCCCTGGAGAGAGAAAGAGAGAAAAGAGAGAAAGAGAAAAAAAGAGCCTGACAAAGACAGAGAGAGCCACAGAGTCAGGGTCCCAGGGGAAAGAGAGAGAGACAAGAGAGAAAAAGAGAGACAGAGCGAGAGAGAGAGAGTCATGGTCCCTGAAGGGAGAAAGAGAGAAAGAAAGAGACACAGAAAGAGATAGAAAAGAGAGGAAGTGTGTGTGTGTGAGAGAGAGAGACAGAAAGAGAGAGAAAGAAAGAGACAGAAAAAAGAGACTGACAGAAACAGAGAGAGTGTTTTCTCTGGGCCTCTTCTCTCCACATGTCGTCTATATGTTTTATTGCCCATATTTTTGTATTTCCCAGTTTTGCCTCCATGAACATTCACTTCTCTCCTCCCTCTCTCTCTTCTCTCTCTTTCCTCCCTCTCTCTCTCCTCCCCCTCTCTCTCTCCTCCCCCCTCTCTCTCCTCCTTGTCTCTCTCTCCTCCTTATCTCTCTCTCCTCCCTCTCTCTCTCTCCTCCCTCTTTCCTCCCCCTCTCTCTCTCCTCCCTCTCTCTCTCCTCCCCCTCTCTCTCTCCTCCTTGTCTCTCTCTCCTCCTTGTCTCTCTCTCCTCCTTTTCTCTCTCTCCTCCCTCTCTCTCTCTCCTCCTTGTCTCTCTCTCCTCCCCCTCTCTCTCTCCTCCCTCTCTCTCTCTCTCCACCAAGTCTCTCTCTCCACCCTCACACTCTCTCTCCTCCTTGTCTCTCTCTCTCCTCTCTCTCTCTCTCTCCTCCTTGTCTCTCTCTCCTCCCCTCTCTCTCTCTCTCTCTCTCTCCTCCTCTGTCTCTCTCTCCTCCCCTCTCTCTCTCCTCCTTGTCTCTCTCTCCTCCTTATCTCTCTCTCCTCCCTCTCTCTCTCTCCTCCTTGTCTCTCTCTCCTCCCCCTCTCTCTCTCTTCCCTCTCTCTCTCTCTCCTCCTTGTCTCTCTCTCCTCCCTCTCTCTCTCTCTCCTCCTTGTCTCTCTCTCCTCCCCCTCTCTCTCTCCTCCCTCTCTCTCTCCTCCCCCTCTCTCTCTCCTCCTTGTCTCTCTCTCCTCCGTGTCTCTCTCTCCTCATTATCTCACTCTCCTCCTTATCTCTCTCTCCTCCCCTCTCTCTCTCTCTCTCCTCCTTGTCTCTCTCTCCTCCTTGTCTCTCTCTCCTCCTTCTCTCTCTCTCCTCCCTCTCTCTCTCTCCTCCCTCTCTCTCTCTCTCCTCCCCCTCTCTCTCTCCTCCTTGTCTCTCTCTCCTCCCCCTCACTCCCTCTCCTCCCTCTCTCTCTCCTCTCTCTCTCTCCTCCCTCTCTCTCTCCTCCCTCTCTCTCCCCCCTCTCTCTCTCCTCCCTCTCTCTCTCTCCTCCCTCTCTCTCTCTTCCCTCATCTTTCTCTCTCTTCTCACGTCCTTTATTTCCAGTCTTCATTGAGCGACGTTCATATTTCGGGCGAACGTGGGCGAGAGCTTCTGTTTCACTTCCTTCTGCAGTTTCCAGATTTCTTTAGTGTTTCAGGCGAAAACTCGACTAAACACACAGTAAAAAAGCTCTGAAAATGAAGAGGAAAAACATTTAATCTGGCAACACACACAAGTCTTAGTTTTTTCACAAAGGTCTTAAATTTCATGAGCCGATTTTTTTGTAAACTCACCGAGCTGCAGTGAGACGAGAGAATGTGAAAGTTTAGTTTGTTTGCACACGACTATAAATGAACTCTGAATGAGATTTTATTTTATTTGCTGTTTAAAGCTGTGAGTAACGGTCATTATTAGAACTGGAGCTGGTGTAAGTCTTAAAAAGGTCTTAAATTTGAGGAAGTCAAACCTGGGAGAACATTTGGTGAAGTTTATCGAAGTTTATTGCCCTTCTTCCCACTGGATTTCCTTGTGTTGTGTCGGGATTATTCTGACCTCACTGAGCGTCCGGAGCTTTACAGACGACAGCACCAAACAGCAGCGACTGGGTCAATCAGAAAAGTCGCCGTCGACCGTCGAGCGAACGAATCCTAACGCTGCGAGAGGCGGATCCTCCAAGAGAAACCGTCTCATGGATCAGGCTCAGCGACTGAAGCAACAAGATTCACCATAAGAACATTTAAAAGACATGACAGGAATAACCTCACATACAAAACAAGAAATGAGTTAAGCAGATTCATCTTAAAAGACCAATTTTAAGATTTTTTTTACTTAATAAGATGAGATTTTTTTTACTTGTTTCTAGATGATTTATCTTATCTCGATATTACAACTTATTCTAAGCACTTTTTATATTAACTCAGTCCAGGTTAAGCCTCTTTAACTTCCTTCTCAAACCAATAAGGTGAAAAATCTGTCCATAAACACTCGTGAGACTCGTGTTTTCTGCTTAGAACAAGATTCGTATTTCGTCTTGTTTTAAGAAAACTTGGTAAGTGAAAATTTCTTACTGCACTGGCAGAAAATTTCACTTAAAATACGACATTTTTACCTCAAGATTGTTTTGTTTGGGGTTTTTTTGATAGGCCTTTTTTGCAGTGTTTGCAGTTGTGCTCATAAGTTTACAGACACTTTATGATTTCTTGTCCGTCTTTCAGAGAATATGAATAACACAAAATCTTTTCTTTCACTCATGGTTGGTGTTTGGGTGAAGCCGTTTATCATCAAACTCCTGTGTTTCCTCTTTTTAAATCAGAATGAAACAGAAACTACACAAATGACCCAGTGACACTTTCTTTTGTCTTGGAGTCTTTTGTGATAGTTGTGGATGTGTTATTTCCTCTGATGGTGAAGCTGCTCATTCTTCTGGGCAAAAGGCTCCAGTTCCTGTAAATTCTTGGGCTCTTGTCTGAACTGCAGCTTGAATCTGCCCAGAGGCTCAGTGATACTGAGGTCAGAAGAGACGAACACTCCAGAACCTTCACTTTATTCTGCTGGAGCCACAGCTCCACTCTGTGTTTGGATCATTATCATGTTGAATATCCAAGTACGTCCCATGTGCAGCTTCTGGACCAAGAAATCCTCAATTCTGCCAGAGGATGGAAACATGAGCACAACTGTAGGTGCAAATTTTGCCGGTGGCTTTCGCTAAGAAAATCCGCACTTTAGTCACATCAGCAGCAAAGTTAAAACGACACAGTGAGACTTATCGAACCCTCAGCACCATCGAGTCTGCCTCCAATCGGCTTTAGGTTGAAAAATTGTCACTCCTCTCTGTAACTGCAGCCGTGAGTCTCGTCATTTTGCTCTTAAAATCTCCGCTCTACAGGATCCTGGTGTTTTTATTCACTATTTTGTCCATAAATAAAGTCCTGCTCCTAATGAGAAGCTCCAGATTCGCTCCTATAACTCTCAGGGACCCGATCTCGTATCTGAATGAATCTAAATCCAATTTGAACAAAAAAAAAGAATTAGATAAATCTTTTAGAACTATGAACGGACTATGAACTATAAACAATTATGAACTTTGAACAAAAGAGTTTATTTTGAAATCTGTGACCTGAACTTTGAACCAGTTCATGTAGAAAATGAATTTTCCCAACACGATTTCCCCGAGGTTCATCCCCCCATGAGGTAGTGGAGAGGAGGCGAGCTGGTTTAGACTGGTTTTATTCCTGGTTTAGACCTGGTTTAGTCCTGATTTAGACCTGGTTTAGTTCTGCTTTAGACCTACTTTTAGTCCTGGCATAGACCTGCTTTAAAACCAGGACTAAATCAGGTCTATACCAGGACTAAACCAGGTCTAAAACTAAACCAGGACTAAAATCACGACTCAAACCAGGTCTAAACCAGGACTAAACCAGGACTAAACCAGGTCTAAACCAGGTCTAAACCAGGACTAAACCAAGACTAAACCAGGTCTATAACAGGACTAAACCAGGTCTAAACCAGGTCTAAACCAGGTCTAAACCAGGACTAAACCAGGACTAAACCAGGTCTAAACCAGGTCTAAACCAGGTCTAAACCAGGACTAAACCAAGTCTATAACAGGACTAAACCAGGTCTAAAACTAAACCAGGACTAAAATTACGACTCAAACCAGGTCTAAACCAGGTCTAAACCAGGTCTAAACCAGGACTAAACCAACTCTATAACAGGACTAAACCAGGTCTAAACCAGGTCTAAACCAGGTCTAAACCAGGACTAAACCAGGACTAAATCAAGACTAAAGCAGATCTAAACCAAGACTAAACCAGGTCTATACCAGGACTAAAACTAGGACTAAACCAGATCTAAACCAGGACTAAAATCAGGACTCAAGCCAGGTCTAAACCAGGTCTAAACCAGGTCTAAACCAGGACTAAACCAGGACTAAAACCAGGTCTAAACCAGGACTAAAGCAGGTCTATAACAGGACTAAACCAGGTCTAAAACTAAACCAGGACTAAACCAACTCTATAACAGGACTAAACCAGGTCTAAACCAGGTCTAAACCAGGTCTAAACCAGGACTAAACCAGGACTAAATCAAGACTAAAGCAGATCTAAACCAAGACTAAACCAGGTCTGTACCAGGACTAAAACTAGGACTAAACCAGATCTAAACCAGGACTAAAATCAGGACTCAAGCCAGGTCTAAACCAGGTCTAAACCAGGTCTAAACCAGGACTAAACCAGGACTAAAACCAGGTCTAAACCAGGTCTAAACCAGGTCTAAACCAGGACTAAACCATGACTAAACCAGATCTAAACCAAGACTAAACCAGGTCAAAAACAGGACTAAACCAAGACTAAACCAGGACTACAACAGGATTTAACCAGGAAGTGGAAACTTAATAATTCCATGTCGGAATCGCGGTCTGTAACCGATTCCCCCTCGTTTCTCTCCACCTCCTCCTGCTTTTACTCTTTTTCTCCTGTTTCCTACTTCCTCTTCTCTCTCTTTCACTGCCTCCTCCTCTTCCTCCTCTTCCTCCTCTTCCTCCTCTTCCTCTCTTCCCTCCTTCACCTCGTTTATCTCTGACTCGAGGTACATCCTGAATCGGGCGTAATTAAAACTTGCAGGAGACAGACTGGCCGCTGCTGCAGACTCGGGCTGCTGAATATTCATGGCAATCAGACGGGAGGAAGAGCGATTCATTTGGAGGTGATTAAAAAGACCACAGGTTTTCTTTGATTAAAACAAACGAGAGGCGAGATGGAGAGACGGAGGAGGGAGAGACGCAGCGGGAGGCGAAACATCTGCACCGAAGATCACGTTTTTACAACAAATTGGATCAGGGTTCGGATGAATGTTATTCCAGAGCAGCGCTTTTAACGAGGGTCGACGGGTAAAGGTGAATTAAAGAAATATTGTTCTTGTATGTGTTAAATAGACATGACCATCAACTGTAAATGAACACAGCGAACCCTCGAGCTCAGGGGCCTTAAACACTCAAAGAGCCGTTTGGAAAAACACCCAGAGCCACAAAACCCTAAAATGATTTTATTTTCCCTGTCTGCTCTGTATAAAAGACTATAGTGTGTTACATTTATGAAATCAATGAAAATACAACACAAATAATCCACTGAGTCGTGTCCTTTAGTCCCACAGAAGCTGAAGCATCAGCACTGAACTGTTTTCAGTGCTTATAGTTTATGCAAATGAGCCATAAGCTTTAAGTTTCGTTTCTCTAAGGAAACAAATGTGCGCAAAGCTGCATTAAACACATTATTACTAAATGTTTATTTGAGTCCTGCTTGTAGGAAATAAAAATCCAACAATAAATTATCCACCTGCAGCGAACCGACCTGTGTCCATCATCATTTTATCTGCTGCACTGGAGCGAATGAATCTGCCCACGGAGCAGAAACCTTCTGTTCTTCAGAAAGTTTTTTTTTTTGTAGCAAACACCTCCTGCAAATTCTATTCTTGTTTGGGTTTAGACCTGGTTTAGACCTGGTTTAGACCTGGTTTAGACCTGGTTTAGGCCTGGTTTAGACCTGGTTTAGACCTGGTTTAGACCTGGTTTAGATCTGGTTTAGACATGGTTTAGATCTGGTTTAGACCTGGTTTAGATGTGGTTTAGACCTGGTTTAGATCTGGTTTAGACCTGGTTTAGTCCTGGTTTAGTCCTGGTTTAGACCTGGTTTAGACCTGGTTTAGACCTGGTTTAGATCTGGTTTAGATCTGGTTTAGACCTGGTTTAGTCCTGGTTTAGACCTGGTTTAGACCTGGTTTAGACCTGGTTTAGACCTGGTTTAGACCTGGTTTAGATCTGGTTTAGACCTGGTTTAGTCCTGGTTTAGTCCTGGTTTAGACCTGGTTTAGACCTGGTTTAGACCTGGTTTAGACCTGGTTTAGACCTGGTTTAGTCCTGGTTTAGTCCTGGTTTAGACCTGGTTTAGACCTGGTTTAGACCTGGTTTAGACCTGGTTTAGACCTGGTTTAGACCTGGTTTAGACCTGGTTTAGACCTGCTTTAATCCAGGCTTAGTCCTGGTTTAGTCCTGGTTTAGATCTGGTTTAGACCTGGTTTAGACCTGGTTTAGACCTGGTTTAATGCTTGTTTAGTCCTGGTTTTAGACCTGCTTTAGACCTAGCTTAGTCCTGGTTTAAGTCCTGGTTTTAGTCCTGGTGTTAGTCCTGGTTTTAGTCCTGGTTTTAGTCCTGGTTTTAGTCCTGGTTTTAGTCCTGGTTTTAGTCCTGGTTTTAGTCCTGGTTTTAGTCCTGGTTTTAGTCCTGGTGTTAGTCCTGGTTCAGACCTGTACGGGAGGAGGTGCTGTGAGCTCTAAAGACGTTTTATTTGAATGTTACAAGACCATTATCTACAAATTTAGAATTACATTTAAAAACGAACTAAAATAAAAACACAGTGTAATTAAATACTCATTATTTATTCCCCAAAGTCACAGGAGCCGCAGCAGAAGGAGGAAAGAGCCGCATGTGGCTCCGGAGCCCAGGTTTGCTCTGCTCCAGCACCATCAGTTTTGCTTCCAATCGGCTTTACGCTGAAAAACTGTCGCTCCTCTCTGTAACTGCAGCTGTAAACCGTCATTTTGGTCTTTAAATGTCCACTTGTCATGATCCTGGTGTTTTTTTGTCGCTGTTTTGTCCATAAATAAATTCCTGTTCCTAATAAGAAGCTCCAGATTCGCTCCTATAAATCTCGTGGACCCAATCTTGTATCTGGTCTCGTCCCATCCCGATCAAACGTGTACGAATCGCTCTGAATCCAACTTTAGAGGGACTTTTAGCTCAATCCGGCATATGTCATGAATTTGTACAAAGTGTTCATTAATGTGCATTGTCCTCATTAAATTAAATTAAATTAAAAAAACAGGTGGTGGAATTCTGTCAGAAGCCAAAAAACGGCACAGATCAGGTTTGCCTCGGCGAAGAATCGTTTTCTGACTAAAACTTATGAGACAGAGTCTGAGAAAACGATCGCATTTGATTAAAGCCGATGTGACGCCAAAAGCGATTCTAGAGTATTTAAAAGTTCACATCTTTGTCATTCCCGAGTCTGTCAACGTAAAATAAAAAGTGAGCGAAAGATCAAACCCTCCTCTGTTAGAATAGTTCAGATTTAAGTCCCTGTGGAGCTGTTTTTCCGCTGCATCTGAGGAGGACGCGGCGAGAACTGCTTCACTTTGGACCAAAATAACTGAACACAGAGCACATTTAGGGACACGTGCATCGAACTGTGAGACCAGTATCGAACGATTCTCTCTTATATCGAATATCGTTGCATTGTTGTCTAAAAGGATCTATACCAGGGGTGTCAAGCTCATTTTGGTCCAGGCCGGATCAGAAAACTCATGGCATATATACCCCAAAAATAACAATAAGTCCAAATATTTGTGCAGAGAAACGCAAATCTATTACAGACATTTATTTTATTTTATTTTATTTGACTAAATATTATAATATTATGCTAGGTTAGGTTGTTTTCACAGCAGCATCAGTAGCCTCTTGGCCCCTGGGTGAAAACAGACGCTGTTTCTTCAGTTTCAGCAATAATTCGTTTATCTTCTGTCTTCTCAATTCTCTGTTCAAGTTATTGTATTTTTCGCAGTGTCTCGTAGTGGTGTTTAAGATCATATTCCTTGAGCTCCGCCACTTGTTGCAAACACACCAAGCACAGGTTTCCCATTCACCTCCGTGAACAAATAAGAATTAGTCCATTTTTCTTGGAAAATCCTGCACTCAGCTCCACTTTTCTTATTTTTGACATTTTGCTGATGAGGGTCACGGTCAACAGTCAAAACGATCGTCCTTTAAGAGCGTTTGGAAAGAGGCAGGTCTTCATTTGTCTGGTGGAGGCGCCACACAGAAGCACTGGAGACGCTGCTATGCTAAGCTGCGCAGAAAATTACCAGAAAAATTAGAAAAATTTTAATATTTTAATAGAAAATCAGCCGAGGGCCAGAATAAAGGTCTTGGAGGGCCGGATCTGGCCGCCAGGCCACATGTTTGACACCTGTGATCTATACGGACGCTCTGAGTGCCTGAGGTGGAGTGTGGAGTGAGCTGGAATGGACGGGATAAGCCACAGTAACACAGAGAGCTCAGGAGTCTAACCCACAACCTCCTCACTGAGAGGAAGAGACATGAAAACCACCACCGCTCCTCCTCCTCCTCCTCCTCCTCCTCCTCCTCCTGCGTTCGTCTTGTGGTATTTTGTCTTTTGTCCCAGTTGTGCTTCCGTACATGACCCACTTCCCCCGCGCACTCCGGGTCCTCTCCGTTGTACCTGCTCCGCTCCGGCTTCATTTGAATATTTCATGTTGACAGCGTAATGCGAGCGCTCAGATGGATGAAGGGGAGAGCGCGGGGCCCGAGCGAGACCGCGACTCCAAAAACACCGTCGTTAACCCGCAAAATGACAAATGTGTCTGACACCGGCAAAACAGCCCAGAGTCTGCAACTCTGCTCCACGTGCTGCTCTGTAGCCTGGAGGAAAATGAATGGATTACTGAGGGCGGCCTGGAGTTTGACGGCAGAGTGGTTAGCCCGTCTCCTCCGCTCAGAGAGATGCCGGAGCCGAAACGCAAAAACCTCGACCCAAAGACGAATGAGATGATCCAAACACAGCTGCTAATTTCTATCACGTTTCCCTCAAGTGCAGAAGACATTTCCACTCCGAAATACTCATAACCTTCAAAAGAAAATGGACAACTTAAACATGTGTGGTGGAAAACTTTGTTTTTTTAAATTTCTATTTAAGCTAAAGAGTGTCTTTTATGGGTTTAGATACTGTTAACTCACAACTGCTAAAGCACTTCTGTTTTCCTGCACATGTGATGGTGGAATCTGCTGCTCCTGGAGTATCTCTGCTCTGTCTTTATCCAGTATCATCAAAACAACAAACTGTTGCTTTGCTTATTCTCATCTGTTAGGTTTAAACACCATCTAAAACATTCAGAGAAGAAAGACAAGAGAGATTATTTGGTTTTACTCGCGAGGAGAACGGATTGAGACGTGCCCAGATACACTCTCCAACCCGCTCTGGAGCACGCCCGCCGTCTCCTCACTTTTATTTACATTAGGATGGCCCTGGTTACAATGGGTGTCGCTGCTCTAAAGGAAGGGGGGGGGGAAACAGCAGCGATACCAAGATATGATAAATATAATAAAATATGATTATGCATTATTGATCAAGGTCGGACAGCAGGCTGAGTGCAGAGATTACGCTGGAGTTTGAGCACATTCAGTTCATGTTTTGCCAAAATCAGACAGCTCCTGTGTCAGAGTCTGCTAAGCCTGGCTCCAGCCTTCAGCTGCACAGCAGTGGAAAAGTACTGCACACAGTTTGGAAGCACAAAAGAGATTATTGCAAATACACAAATATCTAACACATGATTAAGACAAATATGGGATAAAATATACATAATTATTCTAACATCATCATTTAGAACAGTGATCGCAGAAGATCCTCGGGGACAATCTGCTCGATGCTCAGCTGAACCACGAGTCGTCTCTGTTGGAGGTTGTTTAGATACAGTCTGTTTTACCTCATGTTGAGTTTGTGACATTTGTCGACTGTAGAAGAGCCTGTTTCTGTTCTGCTGTGGCTCAGATCAGGGAGAGATGGACTTTGACTGAGGGACAGAAGGTTTCGTTTTCATTTTCTGTAATTGTGGTAATTACAGAGTCTTAATAAATCCAGACTCTTTGATTTAAGACAACTTCTCTCCAGTTTTATTCTTCTCAGATTTAAAAATCCACGACAATTGATTGTTGTGGAAAATGAAAACGAAACCTTCTGTCCCTCAGGCAAAGTCCATCTCTCCTTAAATCTATGGGTGGCAAAACAAAAAGAGGCTCTTCTACAGTCGACAACGTCATAACATCAACATGAGGCAGAACAGACCACAGTATCTCTGAACTCTGAACTGATCTGGTTCAACTGGACATCGAGCAGAGCCTCCAAGGACCTCACTGTTCTAAATGATGAGAATAAGCAAAGAAACAGCTCGTCGTTTTAACAATACTGGATAAAGACAGAGCAGAGATACTCCAGGAACAGCAGATTACACCAAAAGCAGGAATACAGAAATACTTTATCAGTTCTCTAAACCCATAAAATACATTCTCTAGCTTAAATAGATTACAACAGAAAACAATAAAAAAAAGGTAAAAGTTTTCCTCCACATGTATCTAAACCTGAGTCATTATGGGGCTGGTATTGTTCAAAAACGCTGCAGAGTCGTGTCCCGTTGTCTGAACAGAACAGAAACCAACACGAAAGTCACTATTGTGCTGTTTATGTTCACAATAGTGATGGGAATTACGGCTCTTTTTGGAGAACCGGCTCTTTCGGCTTGGCTCACTAAAAAGAGCCGGCTCTTTCGGCTCCTAAGCGGCTCTTCGGGTCGTTTTGTTGCTTTCGTTAATTTATTATCAACAACAATATAAAATGATGCACAAAATGAATGACTAAAACTGTACAACTCCTCTGTGCAATGATCCTGTCTGTGCCACTACTGGACTGTGACAAACTTTTTATTTTATATATATATATAGTATTTATATTCATATTCTATTATCCACTCATCTGCACTGTATTATATGACTAGTATTTCATTCTGTACAGTAGTGACTGTTGTGGATTTTTAAATCTGAGAAAAATTAAAACTGAAGAAAAGTTGTCTTCAGTCAACGAGTCTGGATTTATTAAAGCGACTGTGCCACAACTACAGAGAAAAAGAAAAAGAAACATACGTGTCCGTCTCTCCCTCATCTGAACCCCCGGCAAAACAAAAAACTGTCAGGGTTTGGTGTTTGTTGTGTGTCCTCCTCCCTTCTGGTTCTGTCTGCTCCTCTCGGGGGTGTGGCTGGGCTAATGCTGCAGTGTGGATCACCTGCTCGGTGGTTCACCTGCAGCTAATTGTCTAATCAGCCCCACTATTTAGTTCTGTCCTCATCCTTTGTTCTTTGTTCAGTTCATTCCTTCTCTATCCCTTGTCCACGTCCATCTCCTGCTTGTCCACGTCGTCCTGCCTGACCTTGTTGTCCAGTCTGTCTACCCGTGAGTCTACCCCTGTGTCTTCCCTCCGTCTGTCTCCAGCCTGTTTCCATCACCACATCCTTCATTCCCGGCAATAAACCTGTTAAACATCTACCTGCGCCTCTGTCTCTGCTTTGGGTCCTCAACCACACTCCAACCATGATAAAAACAAGTTCCTATACAGTTTACCGAGGTCATCGTATCAACAGGAGACAAATCAGACGATAAACGGCCTTCAGACCTTCAGACTGGGGCCTTGATTAGCTGAACTAACGTGTTGCAATAATTCTAAACGGTGAAGATGAACTGTACAACAACCTGATGTTTTAACCCTGGTGGATAATGGCTGAACATAAAGACCCAGACAGAGCCCATCACACCACTGCTGTGACCATGAACACACAATACACCTGCTTTACTTCACTCTTATTTCCTCATCTTCTTATCACCAGTGCAGTTCCATTCTCTTTTTTTTGTACATATACTTATTCACTTTATATTATTATTTTTAGAGAGAGCTCTTTTATCTTTTATCTTGTTGTATTTATCTTATCTTATTGGTCGGTTGCATCTGTAACAAAGAAAATTTCCCCTCAGGGATGAATAAAAGTAATTCTGATTCTGATTTTTATTATTATTTGTATTTTTGTATTATTATCGTTTATCTTCATTGCATCACACTTTTTTTTTCCTTTTTTGCACTAAAGCTAACGTGACTGTTGAATTTCTCCACTGCAAGATCAATAAAGTCCTGTCTTCTCTCATCTTACTAATGTAAAAATGTGTTTTTTATGTATATATGTTTATTATATAAATCAGCTTTTATTTATTCACTCCACACAAAATGTAAAAAATAAATGATCCTCTCATACATTTTCCGTCCTCTGCTCATCGTATACAGTGAGTAATAATGTGTTTAATGCAGCTTTGGCACATTCGTACCATGTGGGGAGGATCGAGAGGGAAATTATTTACGACGGTCGGACAGAGACATCGATCCTGCCGCGAAAAAACGAATGACTTTTACTCACGTTTCCAACTTTGTTCCTTCACTTTTCACATTCTTCTTCTTCACTTCCTGCTCGATCCTCCTCGCTCGGCCCGTCGGAAAGTCCCGCAGCCACTTCCCTTGTAGTTTTTTCTTGCGTTGTGGCGTTTGTGTTTGTTGTGAGCCGCCGTGGCTTCCGTACTTTTTTACTCCGTCACAGCAAAGTTAAGTTTTTATCCTACAAACACGGTCACCGTCTGTTTTTGAGCCTTGTTCTCGACGTTTAGCAAAGGAAAAAAATCCCCTGATGCTCTCTCCTTACATATTTTTATACATTTTTTTATAAATATATATCACTTCTTTTACCTGTCTGACACAACACAGATCACCCTGTTGCTGTTTATTGTTTTGAAAATTAGACATTTGCTGAAAACAACATGTTAACATGTTTACCTGCTAATGAAGCTACTGCACCTCAGATCCAAACCTCCGTGAAGTCGCCTCATCAAACTCAAACCTACACAAACTGTGTCAAACGTTTGTGCTGCAAAAAGTTTCATTTGTGCGATTCTGGTTCTTCAGATATTTGCAGTTTTATTTTCGGTCAACGACGTCGTCCAGAACCTCAGAATGTGAAACAGCCTCAAAACAGGAAGAAAATGATAGAAAACGTTTGTGCTTCGTTTGTGCTGTGACAACTGTCATTTGTGCGAGTTTATTTCTAAAATTATTCATGATTATTTTTGTGGAAATTATACAATGTCATTTCTGCTCAAGCTGACGGCAGCGACTTTAGCAAAACTCCACAAAACTAGTGACAATAAACGATTTTCCACAGCCTGAGATCGTTTCTCTTCACTTTGTGGAGTTTTGCTAAAGTCGCTGCTTCAGCTGAGCAGAAATGACGTCCTAGAATTACCGCAGAAATAATAAGGAATAATTTTAGAAATAAACTCACACAAATGAAACTGTCACAGCACAAAACAGCACAAAGGAAATACAAACGTTTTCTATAATTTTTTTTTACCTTTATTTACACAGGAAAGTCCCATTGAGACTCCATTTTAGATGTTTTCGAGCATTTTGAAGCTTCCTGTGGGTCTGACCCCAATTTGACCTGTAAAAGAATCGTTTCTCAAAAAATAAAGAAGCACAAACGAAACTTTTTGCAGCACAAACGAAGCACAAATAATTGACATAGTTTTTGTGCAGGTTTGAGTTTGATGGGGACAAACTTCACGCAGGTCCCACTCAAACAGGGCCTGGGAGAGATCGCTAAATTACTCAAATCTTTACCTCTACATTATGACTTGTTAGAAAGCTCCAGAAAGTTAATTTTACATAATATCCGTCTTTAAAGTTTCACATTTCCACCTTAAACCCTTCCCTGTGGCTAAACCCTCGCCTCCGCTTTTCTAACACCTCCATTTTCTCCTCTTTTGTGGGTCAGATGACTTCACCTCCATCTTTCGGGTTGTTCTACTTCAGCTCTATCCATCATCCTGCCTGCTCCTGCCTGCACCAGCCCCACTCGCAGCGCCTCAAATCGGGTTAGCTCGGTCCCAGAGGCCCCCGTGGCTCTGGGGGTGGTCCCTGGTGGTCCCTATCCCCCAGTAGCAGCGCTCCTTTTCGGGCTCGTTCCAGGCGAATTTGTCCTTGGTTGGAGCTAAAAAAAGGTGCTAAAGTTGCCCCTAAAGTCAAGCAGTGAGACGCATTGTAAAGTGTAGCATTAATCACCAAGTTCAAGGGTCGTTAGGCAAAGTAAATTGGAAAAACCGTACCTCGGCGCAGGCTTCGAACGCAACACCACTTTTTCTAATGAATAATGAGCTCGTGGTAAACAAGTGAAGCCTCCCGAAAGTAATGCTGTTAGTCTAGAGGTGTTTTTAAAAGGAGAGAATAATAAATATTAAATAAATCATAGCCAGAAGTTTGCGAACGACACAGTGACTCATTTTGAATTTTAAAATGTGATTATTTAGTTAAAAGGGGCAATTTATAACTTTCTGTAACTTCCAGGTGAAATAAGGCCACGTTCAAACCGCAGCCTCAACTCACCCAGGTCCGATTTTTTTTTGCCCTTATGTGATTCCCCCCCCAAAAAAATCTTAGATCCTTTTATAAAAGACTTCATTCACAATTCGATTCAATTCGAATTCTCTGTGCTCTATGTTAAGAATGTTATGAATAGGGATTTTTTAACAGACAAAATTGTGAACAAAAACAAAAATTCAGGATCCGGTGAAGCGGGTTAATACCAAAGACATGAACCCGCGACACACTGAACTTTTCATTTCTCTGTTTTGTTCCTAAATCAAAATATGAACATAAATAACGGACCAATCAGACGCCTTCATTCCCCGAGGCCCCTCCCCCTAGCGTTAGCAACAGGTTTGATTGACAGCTCGTGCGTTTCGTTGCTAAGTAAGTTCCCTTCCCGCTTTCCCCCGAGTGACGATTTCTGAAATAAAATGACAAAATATCTCAAACAGTCACAATATCTAATGTGACTAGAATCTGAACGAGCAGAATTTAACGAGCAGAAAGTAAAGTGAATTGTTGTTCGTACGTAACAGAACAAACAACATAAATCAGTGACTTAAACTATTTAAAGTTTGATGCTAAAAGCTCAAAGTTTCCTTCTTCTTCTGCAGAATCAGTAAATCCAGTGGTTCGTGCAGGTGCAGAGTATTTCCTCTCTGAGGAGGCGGCATGTTTAACCTCCTCGCTCATGATTGGCTCTTGTGTTGCCATGATACTTGCGGGAGGATTTCCAAATATGGAGCCTGTAACCGTGGCAACAGGAGCCTCATTTGAGTGCCGCTGAGGAGACGTCACACTCACTCAGACACTCAGATACGCGGGATATGGTTCATACGAACATTTTAAGGCCAAAATGACGAGGCCACAGCAGCAGGTCCAGAGAGACGAGCCACGAGATCCTACAGTACGTCAGTGGGAGCCGGAGCCAGAAGGAGCCGGAAGAGCCTCCTGGAGCACTTCCTGTCTGTCACACGTTAGCTTTGTCCACTCACATATACGGTCTGTGCGTTAACCAATCAGGGGTGACGATACAGTGACGTAGCGATGTTATTGAAGAAAGAGAAAGACACGAGTGGTGCCTGTATCTCCACGGTTCAGAGCTCCGCTGGTGTGTTTCATGTAAAAAATTCAGTAAAGTCACTCTCTCTGGGAATACAGGGCACTCTCAGACCACAGCTGACGCCCTGGACGCACGTCAAGTATTTTGCTTCTGAATTCCAAAGCAAAGGCCCCAAACAAAGGCGCCCATGACACGTACCGTGAGTCTGGTGAAGTTGGGCTCGTGTCACTGTGAGGTTTTGTCTGGTCCTCAGCAGATGCGGCAAATCCAAACCCATTCCAAACGACTGAAGTCAACATTTGAAGTCTCTTTCTCCACCTTTTGCAGCTGCCATGTTATTTGTTTGTGTCTGTGCTGTTCTCAGGGGGAAAGTGAGAGACGCACTGCAGGAAATTACAATGGAAAGACCACAGGAAGTCTTGGCGAATGCAAAATGTACGCGCCGTAAGCCTGGAGTATACAACTGTATGGGACAGGGGATGAAAAAAAACATCTTAAATATCGATTTTCCGAATAAACAAATCGATTTGACTTGCAAACTCAATTTTTTAAATCAAATCTGACCTGTATCTGATCTTTTAATGGCGTCTGAACGACTCGGATCCGATTTTGTCAAATGTGACCCAGGCCACATGGATCTGTGCTCCTAAAACCGACACATATCTGATCTTTGGACATGTGACTTCAGTCTGAACGGGCAGGACACGTTCATCCGACAAATACAGCCCAACGCCGGCGCGTTCGCTCCTGAAATAGGCCGAAGATGTAGTTTCCTCCGGGGAGAGTGGAACAGCAGCAACTGTAAAATCTGCAGGAGCTCAGTGCAGTGTCCATGTTTAGGCGACTTCTGTGATGTCGGATTAAAAAGACACGTCCTTTTGTCGTGTTTTTTTGGCTTAAATCCGTGTTTCCTCCTCTCGGTCGGGCGTCCTCTCTGTGTGACTGCGGCAGAGTGGTTAACCTGGGTCTTTTTATTTCAGAAAAGTTACGACAAAACAGCTAAAACCAATTATCAGCTCAGCTCAAAGAGCCTCGCACGCGTTTCCACAAAGTTTTTCACACGAATAAAATGTAAATGATAAACAGCACTCGGTCCACTGTAGCCGCAGAAAAATACATAATTATTCAGGCAAGAACCAAACAAATAAACAAGCGCAGATCTGAATCAGAGAGGGCCAAAGGTGAGCTCGACGAAGGCGCCGAACCATCCGAGGTAAATACGTTTATATGGAAAACAGCAGCTCGAAATAAAAAAGAAAAGCTCAAGAACCGCATCTCTTTACATACATTTACAGTGTGAGGTTTGTTTGTTTGTTTGTGGAATGGTTTTGTGAATTAATTTTGCGGAGAAAAAAGGTGTGAAAATGTAAACACGGATCAGTCCCACAGGATTTATCGCACCATTAATTTAGTCCTGCTTTAGTCCTGCTTTAGTCCTGCTTTAGTCCTGCTTTAGACCTGCTTTAGTCCTGCTTTAGTCCTGCTTTAGTCCTGCTTTAGACCTGCTTTAGACCTGGTTCAGTGCTGATTTTGTATCTGTTAAATCCTGGTTTAGTCCTGGTTTAGTCCTGGTTTAGTCCTGGTTTAGTCCTGGTTTAGTTTGTAAGTTAAACTGTTTGAGGTCCGCGTCAGTCTAGGTTTAATCCTGGTTTAGTTCTTACTCTGTTCTGGTTTAGTCCTAGACCTAGATTCAGTCTAGATGGATCTGGTTCAGTCTTGGTTCAGTCCTGGTTTAGACCTGGTTTAGTCCTGGTTTAGACCTGGGTTAGTCCTGGTTAAGTCCTGGTTAAGTCCTGGTTTAGTCCTGGTTTAGTCCTGGTTTAGTCCTGGTTTAGCCCTGTTTTAGACCTGGTTTAGTTCTCATTTAGTCCTGGGTTATACCTAGTTCAGTTCTGGTTTAGTCCTGGTTTAGCCAGGATTTAGACCTGGTTTAGACCTCATTCAGGCCTTGTTTAGACCTGGCTTAGTCTTGATTTAGCCTTGGTTCAGTCCAGGTTTAGACCTTGTTTAGACCTGGTTTAGACCTGGTAAAGATCTGGTTCAGTAGTTGTGTCTATAACAGTCCCGGTACTGTTCTTCTTTAGTCCTGGTTTAGTTCTGGCTCAGTCCTGGTCTAGTTCTGGCTCAGTCCTGGTCTAGTTCTGGCTCAGTCCTGGTTTAGTTCTGGCTCAGTCCTGGTCTAGTTCTGGCTCAGTCCTGGTTTAGTTCTGGCTCAGTCCTGGTTTAGTTCTGGCTCAGTCCTGGTCTAGTTCTGGCTCAGTCCTGGTTTAGTTCTGGCTCAGTCCTGGTCTAGTTCTGGCTCAGTCCTGGTCTAGTTCTGGCTCAGTCCTGGTTTAGTTCTGGCTCAGTCCTGTTTTAGTTTTGGCTCAGTCCTGGTCTAGTTTTGGCTCAGTCCTGGTCTAGTTCTGGCTCAGTCCTGGTTTAGTTCTGGCTCAGTCCTGGTTTAGTTCTGGCTCAGTCCTGGTTTAGTTCTGGCTCAGTCCTGGTCTAGTTCTGGCTCTTCAGCTCGAGAGTATCAGTATCAGGACTTTAAAAGCACCAGAGTTTTCACAGTTTTATTTATTCGCTCTTATAGCTTCAGATGAATCAGATTTGCGTCATCGTCGGTGAGTCAGATCAGCACAAAACACCAGAGAAAAACAAGACTCAGAAAAGAACGACCCGACTATAGACTCATTAACCACATGTCTAACTGCGGTTTCTCTGATCTAATGTCGTTTCCTCGTCACAAACACACCTGGAGTCGTGTGTTTTTTTGTTTCACTCACATGTTTAACACACAAACCTGCACATTTAGGCTCCGGAGTTCTTCTCTCAAACAGAAAACACTCCGTTCCACCTCGTGATGTCACGCAGTAATACGGGAAGTGTGTCCGATGTGTTTTTGAACTCCGCACAACTTCACTTAAATTCATTTGGATCATTTTAGACCTGGAATTTCCCATCACTGCTCAACAAAATGTATAAAGATATCTGACGTCACGAGGAGAGACAGACTAAATAAACTGTTCCCCGATACCTCCACTTTTTAGAGCATAACAATAAAAGTGTGTAAATACAGAGGCTCCAGGTGTAACGTTTGCCCCTCTGGACTCTGAACACTGCAAAAAAGGATATTCTAGCAGAGTTAAACTGACTTGAATTAAGCAGAATCATCTTAAAAGATCAATTTTAAGATTTCTTTTTACTTAATATCGGCTCCTCCTCCTCCGCCGGCTCCTCCTCCGCCGGCTCCTCCTCCTCCATCGGCTCCTCCTCCTCCGTCGGCTCCTCCGTCATCGGCTCCTCCTCCTCCTTTGGCTCCTCCGTCATCGCCTCCTCCGTCATCGGCTCCTCCGTCGTCGGCTCCTCCTCCTCCGCCAGCTCCTCGTCCTAGGTTGGCTCCTCCGTCGTCGGCTCCTCCTCCTCCTTTGGCTCCTCCTCCTCCTTTGGCTCCTCCTCCTCCGTTGGCTCCTCCGTCATCGGCTCCTCCTCCTCCTTTGGCTCCTCCGTCATTGGCTCCTCCGTCATCGGCTCCTCCTCTGTCGGCTCCTCTGTCCTAGGCTCCTCTCTGGGGGTTTGTGGCTCTTTTCTGTGGTCACTTTTATTGGCCTGGGCTGTAAGCAGAGGGAGGGGCTCCGGGTTCGGATCGATCCGGAGCGACACAGACCACAGACGATGATACAACAAACAAACAGGACAATCAGGGACCGATTCAGTCTCTGAGCTGGTTTTTCCATGCAAGAAAAACTAAAAAGACTGAAATGAAATGAAAATGTTTGTGTTTCCTTTTTTTCAGTGCGATAAAACCGTCAAAAATGAATTAAAAGCTTTAATTTGAGTCTATTTTAGGTAAAAAAATTACACAATGTGGCATTATTTGCTGTCTAATAATGTTCTAATATTTTGCTCTTGTGCTGTATTTTAGTTTTTGCATTTTTTTTTGCTGAAAAGTTGACTTTATTTGGTATCTAATAATGTTTAGTTCTTTTGCTGCATTTCAGTTTTTGCATTGATGTTAATAAAAGCATCAAAAATGAAATGAAAAGTGTTTTTATTTGAGTATTTTAGGTCAAAAGTTACATAATGTATAAATGTATAAAGCGCTTGGAGATAAACAGAAACACAGAGAGCACTGAGCTCACCTGTAGAAGAGGCTCGCGGGCGTCGCATTTTGAGGAGGTTTGAGGTGAAACATCAGTGACGTGAACTTCGCGTCTTGAGCAGCGAGACTTTGCGCCACAGAAAAGTGCGTTTAGGCTCCGGTCTGTGATCGTTTAGAGCGACTCTCTGTACTGACTGCAGAACTCAAGAACAATTACGTAGGGCTCCATTTCACCGACGGTTAAAGAAGTTTGACTACTTAACATCCCTAAATCTGACAGGCACTTCCTTATGGTTCCTGTCGTGGTTGGAGTGCGGTGGAGGAGCCCAAAGCAGAGACAGAGGCGCAAAACAGGTTTATCGCCGGGACTGAAGGATGTGGTGATGGGAACTGGAGACATGGACGGAGGGAAGAGACTGGGGGAGACTCACGGGTCGACGGACTGGACGACAAGGTGAGGCAGGACGACAAGGTGAGGCAGGACGACAAGGTGAGGCAAGACGACAAGGTGAGGCAGGACGACAAGGTGAGGCAGGACGACAAGGTGAGGCAGGACGACAAGGTGAGGCATGACGACAAGGTGAGGCAGGACGACAAGGTGAGGCAGGACGACAAGGTGAGGCAGGACGACAAGGTGAGGCAGGACGACAAGGTGAGGCAGGACGACAAGGTGAGGCAGGACGACAAGGTGAGGCAGGACGACAAGGTGAGGCAAGACGACAAGGTGAGGCAAGACGACAAGGTGAGACAGGACGACAAGGTGAGGCAGGATGACAAGGTGAGGCAGGATGACAAGGTGGGGCAAGACGACAAGGTGGGGCAAGACGACAAGGTGAGACAGGACGACAAGGTGAGACAGGACGACAAGGTGAGGCAAGACGACAAGGTGGGGCAAGACGACAAGGTGGGGCAAGACGACAAGGTGAGACAGGACGACAAGGTGAGACAGGACGACAAGGTGAGGCAAGACGACAAGGTGAGGCAGGACGGCAAGGTGAGGCAAGACGACAAGGTGAGGCAAGACGACAAGGTGAGGCAGGACGACGTGGACAAGCAGGCGAGGATGTAGACAAGGGACTGACGAGGACTGAACTGACACAGGACAAGGACAGGACTAAGCACTGGTGCTGATTGGATAACGAGCTGCAGGTGAAGCACACTGCAGCAGGGGAGGGCGACACACAACAAACGCCAAACCCTGACAGTTCTAAGGTCTTTAAAGTGTCGTCAGGTTTTAGACTGTGTTTCCTGAGAAGATTCACTTCATTTAAAGTGAAAATAAGCACGAAATCAGCCTTTTTACGACAAAACGATGGTGTTTGAATAGATTTGTCGACTGTTCCAAGGCCTATGTGACATCACTCAGGACTGTGTTTCCATACAAACACCGGGCTGCAGAATCCGTGTCGTTCATTCGATTTTCAAAATAAAACCAAAAATAAGAAAACGAAAAAACAACTCTTTTCTTCATTATTTGTCTTCAGAACCAAAATGAAATGAATGTTTAATTAAATAATGGGAAAAAAACAGATAAGGCCTGTTTCCCGTTTGCCAAACCAAACGATATCCAGTGTGGAGAGTCTAAACCAGGACTGAACCAGGACTGAACCAGGACTGAACCAGGACTAAACCAGGACTAAACCAGGATTGAACCAGGTCTGAACCAGGACTAAACCAGGTCTGAACCAGGACTAAACCAGGACTAAACCAGGTCTGAACCAGGACTAAACCAGGTCTGAACCAGGACTAAACCAGGTCTGAACCAGGACTAAACCAGGACTAAACCAGGACTAAACCAGGACTAAACCAGGTCTGAACCAGGACTAAACCAGGTCTGAACCAGGACTAAACCAGGTCTGAACCAGGTCTGAACCAGGACTAAACCAGGTCTGAACCAGGACTAAACCAGGTCTGAACCAGGTCTGAACCAGGACTAAACCAGGTCTGAACCAGGACTAAACCAGGTCTGAACCAGGTCTGAACCAGGTCTAAACCAGGATAAAACCAGGACTAAACCAGGACTGAACCAGGTCTAAACCCGGACTGAACCAGAACTGAATCAGGACTAAACCAGGACTGAACCAGGACTAAACCAGGACTGAACTAGGTCTAAACCCGGTCTGAACCAGGACTAAACCAGGAATGAACCAGGACTAAACCAGGACTGAACCAGGACTAAATCAGGTCTAAACCAGGACTGAACCAGGACTAAATGAGGATTGAACCAGGACTAAACCAGGACTGAACCAAATTGATATATTGATTTATTATTATTTATCATTATTTATGATGCTTTATTCTAATTAATGTGTTCATGTATATTGCCCCTTCTCTGTGCGGCACTTTGGAGACTTCATGTGCGATACAAATAAAGTCGGACTAGATTAGATTAGATTTCTGTCCTTTAAGTTTCACTTTCCTCCACCTTCGAGTGTCTTTTGTGCTGCAAAATGTACCAGGTCAAAAAACAGCCCCAAACTATTTTCTCTTTATAATCGTGCCTCCAAACTTCCTTAAACTCCGCCCTCTAAACTGCATTCGCGCCTCATTAGTCTTTCCGCTGGTGTTTTTAATTTTCTCTCCCGCAGCTCGGGTCAGGGGGGTCAGCACGGTCTAAATCTGCTCATTTAGTCCCGCTCCAGTCCTGGTTGAGTTCTGGTGAAGTCCGTGATGCAGATGCTCCGTGAGGCTCATAAAGCGCTTTAACAGATGGAGTCGCTAAACGGACTCGGCGTTTCCTTTGCTCCTTGTCCGGAGCGGAAGTAATGAGCTTCTGTGTTCGGCCGAGAAGTTTGGGGTTTAAAGCCACAATGGGGAACTTTTTAGATTAAAGGAACCTGATTTTTCCCATGTGTTTGGGCAAAATACTGTATGTACTGAACCAGGACTGAACCAGGACTGAAACAGGACTGAACCAGGACTGAACCAGGACTGAACCAGGACTAAACCAGGACTGAACTAGGACTGAACCAGGACTGAACCAGGACTGAACCAGGACTAAACCAGGACTGAACTAGGACTGAACCAGGACTGAACCAGGACTGAACCAGGACTAAACCAAGATTAAACCAGGACTAAACCAGGACTAAACCAGGACTGAACCAGGACTGAACCAGGACTGAACCAGGACTAAACCAGGACTAAACCAGGACTGAACCAGGACTGAACCAGGACTGAACCAGGACTGAACCAGAACTAAACCATGATTAAACCAGGGCTAAACCAGGTCTTGGCCCGGTCTATACCCTGATCTAAACCAGGTCTAAATCCAGCCCCATGTACAGATACTGTATAATGGCCACGTTTACATGATGTTTTTAAATATTTTCCTTTGAGTTTCCATGGAAATAATAATTCTGAATTACATATAAACCTGTTAAATGGTCTTTATTTAATAGTTCTCAGCGTCTGGGGTGGGGAAGGTTCTGATTGGACAGCGACACAAACGTATTTCCGTCTTTGGGAGGAAAACCCACACTTCAGCTGCTCCCGGCTTTTCTGTCATCTCCGTTTGTCGTTTCGCCGCCGACACAAACACGATCCGAACTTTTTCCGCAGTGGTTCCGACGTTAATGAAGCAGCAGCTGGAGAATTCTGTCCTCACGCTTTACGTCTGTGAGCTGAGGAGGAGAAGGGAAGAGTGTGGGAGAAGGAGGAAGAAGACAAACTGAGTGTGAGGCTGCCACACCTCAGCCCACTCCCACATCCCGCTCACAAATCCAAAGAGACGTGGAGGAAAGTCCCAAGAGACGACTGGAGGAGCCGGATCAGAAGGACGAGCCAACGAGCACCAACCACCGGGATTATTGTGAAGAAGAAGAAACGTTTACATGATCCAGGAAGAAATTCATTCAGCTTTAAAATCGGAATAAACCCACTGACTTCAGGATTAAGATTAATTCTGAATCATCATTTTCATTAGAATTAAGTGTTTACATGGACTTTTTACTGTAAAGTGGAATTGATTTTTATTCAGAATGAAATAATGTTTATTCAGAATTAAGGCTCTCATATAAACATGGTCAAAGCAGCTCTTGAGGTCAAAATAAATCCACTGTGTACCTCCTGCAAATTATAAAGCGTTTGACTGTTCAATAATCAGGAGATATGCTGTAAGCATGTAACCTGCTGTTAGTATTACAACAATGTCACGCAACTCTATGGTAAATTAAGTTAGATCCTCCAATTACTCTGAAACTCACCCTATTTGTTTACAGTTTCTGTTGTTTGCTCGGCCTGTTGAAACAGACTTGAGGTGGGGTCAAAATGAGCAGAATCATACAGGGACATAGTGGAGTATTCACACCTCTGGGCAGGATTCTGGGCAGGAGTCTGTTTCAACAGGCCGAGCAAACAACAGAAACTGTAAACAAATAGGGTGAGTTTCAGAGTCATTTTGGGGATCTAACTCTTCCCTCTTGCAGATAAAAGTCAGTGTCTCCAGCATCTGAGCAGAACTGAACTGAACTGAAGAAGCAGCTTGGACGAGCGGCGAAACGTCTTCTATCAAAACTTTTGTCCAGTTGACAAATTGAACTCTACCCGTTGCCATTATTAATTTGACTATAGCAAAAAAAAATATATATATATATATAAATTTGGGCAACTAGAAACAAGCGCTCGCCAAAGGTTCCTGGGAAGGTTCTGCATCTGCACTAACGGCACTGGGGGAAGCAGCCACTGTCTCCGTTTATATCTTACTCTAAACGGTTTGTCGGATATTTGTGACAGTGGCCGTGAAGACCTCCGTGAAGTTGGCCCCCGTCAAATGTAAATCTACACAAAAACTATGTCACTATGTCGTTTCTGCTTCGTTGGTGCTGCAAAAAGTTTCGTTTGTGCTTCTTTAGTTTTGGAGAAATTAACGATTCTTTTACAGGTCAAACTGGGGTCAGACCCACAGGAAGCTTCAAAATGCTCGAAAACGCCCAAAATGGAGTCAGTCGTTTGTGCTGCAAAAAGTTTCGTTTGTGTGATTCTGGTTCTTCAGATATTTGCAGTTTTATTTTCGGTCGATGACGTCGTCCAGAACCTCAGAATGTGAAACAGCCTCAAAACAGCAGAAAATTATAGAAAACATTTGTGTTTCATTTGTGCTGTGACCATTTTCATTTATTCAATTTTATTTTTATTTATGCAAGTTTATTTCTAAAATTATTAATTAACTAGTTTTGTGGAGTTTGTCTCCGTCAGCTGAGCAGAAATGATGTCCTATAATTACAGCAGAAATAATCATGAAGAATTTTAGAAATAAACTCACACAAATGAAACTGTCACAGCACAAAACAGCACAAACCAAATACAAACGTTTTCTATCATTTTCTTCCTGTTTTGAGGCTGTTTCACATTCTGAGGTTCTGGACGACGTCATCGGCCGAAAATAAAACTGCAAATATCTGAAGAACCAGAATCACACAAACGAAACTGTCAGGGTTTGGTGTTTGTTGTGTGTCCCCCTCCCTTCTGTGTCTGTCTGCTCCTCTCGGGGTGTGGCTGGGCTCATGCTGCAGTGTGGATCACCTGCTCGGTGGTTCACCTGCAGCTCATTGTCTAATCAGCCCCAGTACTTAGTTCTGTCCTCATCCTTTGTTCTTGGTCAGTTCATTCTATCCAGGTTTGAGTGTGGTTGAGGACCCCAAAGCAGAGACATAGGCGCAGGTAGATGTTTAACAGGTTTATTGCCGGGAATGAAGGATGTGGTGATGGAAACAGGCTGGAGACATAGACGGAGGGAAGACACTGGGATAGACTCACAGGTACAGACTGGACAACAAGGTCAGGCAGGACGACGTGGACAAGCAGGAGATGGACGTGGACGAGGGATAGAGAAGAATGAACTGACAAAGAACAAAGGATGAGGACAGAACTAAATAGTGGGGCTGATTAGACAATTAGCTGCAGGTGAACCACCGAGCAGGTGATCCACACTGCAGCATTAGGCCAGCCACACCCCGAAAGGAGCAGACAGACACAGAAGGGAGGGGGAACACACAACAAACACCAAACCCTGACAGAAACTTTTTGCAGCACAAACGATGGACAGAGTTTTTTTTGCAGGTTTGAGTTTGACTTCACGCAGGTTAAGGTTAAGTCACGTTAAGGCGCTGTTACAAATGGAGGCAGCTTTTTAAATGTTGTCACTTGTCACTAATAGAAATGATCAGGTTCAACATTTGTGAATTTACCTTTTGAATATTTCACGCCAAAACTGTCTCTCTCTATTGCCCCCGTCTGGGAATTTGGCGTCATCACGTTTTTATCTCAAACCTCAAACGCAGCAGCTGTACCTCTAAACTCTACATCCTATAATTACAATTCTGTCAATCTTCCACGATCCTATTTTCATATATACACATTTAATTCAGCCTCAAATATGGACTCTGGATACAATTATGTCACCTACAAAAGTAATTAAACTTTGGGTGGAATCCTGCATGTCCGTCATCGACTTTGGGCTCGGTTATCTTCCTCGTGTGAACCCTGCGCTGACAAAGGCGCCGCGCTAATTAATCAGAATTTCAATTAAAAGTGAAATGTTTGCAGTGTCGTCTCCGCGCAGATAAAGCCGTGGAAATTAAAAGGATGAGAGCGGCACGTGGGAGGGGAATGCTAATGCGGGGACGGGAAATCACAGACAGAGGTGATTTAAAGGGGCGGAGTTATAAGTTGTTGGGTTTTTTTAAGGGTTTTTAAAGATTTGGACTCAGGATTCACTCGGAGGTTTGCAAGAACCCCGGAAGTTGTAGTCGGCGCTCCGGCCAAACAGTGAAGCAGAGTGTTGGACAGAACCATATCCCGTATCTCTGAGTGTCTGAGTGAGTGACGTCTCCACAGCGTCGCTCAAATGAGGCTCCTGTTGCCACGGTTACAGGAGCGAATCTGGAGCCAGGTCCATATTTGGAAATCCTCCCGCAAGTATCATAGCAACACGAGAGCCAATCAGGAGCGAGGAGGTTAAATGTGCCGCCCTCCTCAGAGCGGAGATACTCTGCACCTGCACGAACCACTGGATTTACCTGATTCTGCAGAAGAAGAAGGAAACTTTGAGCTTTTATCATCAAACTTTAAATAGTTTAAGTCACTGATTTATGTTGTTTGTTCTGTTACGTATGAAAAACACAAGAGTCGCAATTTAACCAAATTCACTTTACTTTATGCTCCTTAAATTCTGCTCGTTCAGATTCTAGTGACATTAGCTACTGTAAAATTCAGGGCAGGAAAGTGGGAAGGGAACTTACTTAGCAATGAAATGAGCTGTCAATCAAACCTGCTGCTAAGGGGAGGGGCCTCGGGGAATGAAGGCGTCTGATTGGTCCATTGTTTCTGTTCAGATCTTGATTCAGGAACAAAACAGAGAAATTAAAACATCAGGATCCTGTGTCGCGGGTTCAGACGAACAATTAAGAGCAAAATGACAAGGCTCAGAGCAGCAGGTCCAGAGAGACGAGCCAGAAGATCTCAGTGTGAGTCAGTGGAGCCTCCTGGAGCACTTCCTGTTTGGCATGTGACAGCTAACACTTTAGCTGTGTTCACTTATATATACGGTCAAAGGCCAGAACCAACCCGAGCTGCGAAAGCGACTGCAGACACTCTCCTCCTTTGTCAAACAATAACTTTGTGTTTTTTTATCGTACCTTTAATTCACACGTTCACCACAGAAACGGCGCTGCTCGTGGACAGACATATTCACTCTCTGCTTTGTTTGCTGTCGTGTCACAATTACCAAACCACCAAATACACTGAACAAAAATAGAAACGCAACACTTTTGTTTTTGCTCCCGTTTTTCGTGAGCTGGACTCGAAGATCTAAAACTTTTTCTACAAACAAAAAAGGCCATTTCCCTCCAATATTGTTCACAAATCTGTGTAAATCTGTGTTAGTGCATTTCTCCTGTGTCCAGATAATCCAGCCCACCTCAGGTTTGGCAGATGCTGATCAGAGCAGGATTAGTGCACAGATGTGCCTCAGACTGGCCACAGTAAAAGGAAACTCTGAAATGTGCAGTTTTGCTTTATTGGGGGGTCAGAAATCCACTCAGTATCTGGTGTGACCCCATTTGCCTCCCGCAGTGCAGCAGCTCTCCTTCACATAGAGCTGATCAGGTTGTTGATGTGGCCTGGTGAATGTTGGTCTGCTCCTCTTCGCTGTGTGAAGTTTCTGGATATTGGCAGAACTGGAACGCGCCGTCGTATTCGCCGATCCAGAGTCGGGAGCAGCTCTGGTGGACGTTCCTTCGGTCAGCGCCGACCGCAGCTCCTTCAAAACCTGCGACACCTGTGGCTTTGTGCTGTGATTAAACTGCAAACTGCTCTGATCAGCATCTGGATGAGCCAAACCTGAAGTGGGCTGGATAATCTGGACAAAGGAGAAATGCACTAACACAGATTTAGACAGATTTGTGAACAATATTGGAGGGAAATGGCCTTTTGTGTCTGTAGAAAAAGTTTTAGATCTTTGAGTCCAGCTCACGAAAAACTGGAGCAAAAACAAAAGTGTTGCGTTTATATTTTTGTTCAGTGTAGGAGCGATTGGTTAAATAGAAAAGTACGCGCTTACGAGGGTTCGGGCGGTTTCCATTTTGATCCCATTAAACCTTCTCAGCGTTTTACCGGGTATACGGTATCACTGTGACTAATTAAGAATTATTTTGTAGCTGTGTAGCTGTAGCATCTTGTAATGTGCTTCCATTATGAGGGCGCAAATCGGCCCCAAAACATTCCCGTGTTTACAGTCGTGAAAGTGGCCGATAAAAACAGGTGCCGTGACTCAGCGTATTTAAAGTCCCTTTCGCCAACAGATTGTGATGGTGATTTAAGGAAGTTAACCTTAAGTTCAGGTGCACAGTTACCAAACCCTTCCGGGCTCCCTGATAATGAAAGGGAAGCGGATGTAACAAAAACACCACCAAATGAATGGCCCGACATTTATGTGTATCTCAAATTCAAGTCTTTGGAAGCTTATAATTTCATGGAATGTGGTCATTTCCAACCTTTGAGGACGCACAAAATAGCAAATGACAGTGAATTTTGTATTGTAATACCCCAAATATCATTACCAAAGCGATTGAATTGTATCAGGCCGACTTGGACTTGCAAACTCTTCATTATATTAGATAAAAATGAGGTGCAGCGAGTATATAAATCCCTGATATAAAGTCCTCACTGCAAACACGAGTCTCGTCCATCTCTTCTCGTCTCACGGTTTGTATCCACAGGCGCATGTTCTGTTTAAATGCACCTTTTCCTTTAGGAATAAGATAAAATTTCAGTCCATTCCCTTTAACCTGCCTGTTCGTACGATCAACGCCACAACGCGACGGCATTTTGATCAAATATAAGCAGTCAGATTAATGAAAATAAAAATCAAAGCTCGAATCTGACATTTCGCCTTCCTGACCTCACAACCTGCCATCAAAATAAAGTTTGTTTTGCACATGTGCTCATTATACATGTGTGACGTGTCATGAAATCAGCGATTACCGTCCAACCCTCAAGAAAACGAACGAATCCCAAAGCTGCGAGCTCGAACGGTTTCCACGAAGAATCAGGTTAGGGGCTGGACCCTTCGTCAGGAAATGCACTTTTAAAAGCTCAACATAAAGTCGCCTAAATACACTGTGCAGAAATGTAACCCTGGAGCTGTGAGGTAAGAACGCTAACCACTCTGCCACTGCTGCTGCTGTCAATCACCGCGGCGTTCCTCTGCGCCGGCTGCAGTATTGAGCCGTGTGTTCTTTCAAACGCCCGTAACAAAGTGCTGACCCTGAACACGGCTGTATCGTTCACATTAATCCTTTTGTTTTTCCCACAATGCCTTGCTGCGGCGCGCTCTCGTACATCGCGGCGGTCGATGTGGTTTTATCTTTATTACATTTAAATCAATACAAACAGCACAAACTCCAGTCATTACAGCGCGTGCCGCTGTGAGTGAACGAAACACAAAAACACTGCACAGATCTCATGTGCGGCTCACGGACACAACACTTCACTTTATTTATGAGCTTTAAAAGTGCAATGAGGAACTTTTCTGCCTGTGTCCGAGGAGAACTTATTGCTCTGCCTGGAACGTTCCACAGCGTAGCATTAAATATGTGTCTCTCCGTGGAGGCAAGCAGGTAATATCGCCGGGTTACGGGTCAGATCTGCGGAGAGAATCGATTTTTTTTAGAGAAGAATTGTAAGAATCGTTTGTCTGCTGACCTGAACACTACAAAAAAGGATTTTCTAGCAGAGTTAAACTGACTTGAATTAAGCAGATTCATCATAAAAGATCAATTTTAAGATTTTTTTTAACTTAATAAGATTATTTATTTTTTTTACTTGTTTCAAGATATTCATCCTGTTTTATCTTATCTCGATATTACAACTTATTCTAAGCACTTTTTATATTAACTCAGTCCAGGTTAAGCCTCTTTAACTTCCTTCTCAAACCAATAAGGGGAAAAATCTGTCCATAAATACTTGAAACTCGTGTTTTCTGCTTAGAACAAGATTCATATTTCGTCTTGTTTTAAGAAAACTTGGTAAGTGAAAATTTCTTACTGCACTGGCAGAAAATTTCACTTAAAATAGGCATTTTTACCTCAAAAATTTGTATTTTTTCTTATTTTTTGATAGGCCTTTTTTGCAATGAAGGTTGGTGGTTCAAATCCCGCTCTCGACATAAACATCACGGGTCGAGCGGTCGTATCTGTGAGGTTGGCCGTGCGATTCCACCCCCCACAGATACTGTGTCCTCGGGCACTTTCGGCCCACCTCGGCCCCGTGTCTTCGTACACTCCTGTATGAGTGTGTGAATGGTTGAGTGGTTCCTTGACGTGAAACATTTTAGGAGCCTTGGCGGTAGATTCAATTTGCTATTTAGAAACGATCTGAAGCAAAAACACCAAAAGCGTGTTTTCGTTCTCACTTTTATTAGTGTTTTGGGGAATTCTGCTGCACACGGAGACGCAAAACCTGCATTCACCGATGTAGTTTGCACACCCAGAGTGTAGGGGGCAGCACCACCAAGACAAAATGCTATGAGTATGACCCTTCTGCTTCTACTTCCTCTTCTCCACCGCCTCAACTCAAAACAACATGAAGAACCATAATAACTCCACCAACTCCATGTGGTCGGACGTCTCTGAGTGACTCTGATCAGTGGAGTTTCTGTGGCGTTTGCGGCTCGGTTGAAGTTCTTCCGTGTTTGTGCTTTTCCTGAACTGACTCGTGCTCGTGGTGTAGAGATTACGTCACGAGCACGAGTCAGTTCAGGAAAAACACAAACACGCAGCTTTCCGTTTTCAACCGTTTACACGACGTCGACAGGTTGGAGCGTTTAAAATTTCCTCCGGAGGCATTTTCAGACTTTTGTGTTTCCAACTCCCCAAAACACCGTTGTGTCTACAAGATATGGACATTGTCACGGGGTCCTCTTCAAAACACTCAGGCTGAGTCGGGATGCTCGTTTAGGATGTTTTATTCCACAGTGCAGAACAGGAAAACAGGCGCAAAAATGGGTGCAGGAAATATTTACAGTGAAACAGTGAGAAAAAAATGTCTATTTACAGGGCAGGCAAAAAAAAGGTTGACTTCTCCTTCAAGTCTCTCTCTAGTTCAGCTTTCGCTCCACTCTCTCTTAGTCTCCCAGTCGTTTGCTCCCTCGCTTGTCCAGCGAAACACTACCTTCATTGCAGCCAGGACACGACAAGACACGACCCGACAAGACACACGAGAGTAGAGACCAGACTGACACCCAGGTGCTGAGCGGCAGGGCGCACCTTTATACACCCCTCGCCCCTCCCACCTTACGTAACTCCCTTCTAAAAGCTAAATTAAATCATTTCTACAACTAAATGATTATTACTGGGGTTACACATAGAGAATTGCCTTGATCTCACATCCATAAAATGCCCGAAAATGGGTTAAACACAAATAAAACACAGTTAATTGTCCATGCCAGTCACCTGTGGCTCACATGACCCCGGAGCGCGCACAACGGGAGGATTTAAGCTCCTGACGTGGATGTGTCCGGGTTTGCCAGTGCGCACCGGGATGCGGCAGCAGCGGCAGCGCGGGGTAAGTAAAAGTCGACCACCGCGGGTCTCTGAAGGACAGCTCTCGGCGCTTCCAAGTGTGCACCCTTAGTCGCGGCCGAGAACACGCAAAAGCGAAGTCCACCGCGCGCCCGCACGCAGCGCGTGAGCCCAGCAAACAAGGAAACAGGTGAGCACGCGTCTTCCCACGTTTTCCCCGGGGACCGCGCTCCCAGGGACGGACCCGCTCCGTCACAGACATCTGCAGAAATGTTTTGTGTTTTCCACCCATTACCGTTACCCCTTAAATCACAATAAGAGAACAGTGCCATTGTCAGTGAAAAGCAAATGTGAAAACCCTAAGATTAATATGACAATTTTATGGAGCCAATCCACAAATAATGAAGTAAAAGTTTCAACATTTGTGGATTTTCTGTTTGGAGATTTCTTTCAAAAACAGTGAATCTCCCGCAGATTTATACAGACCCTGACCTCCGTCTAAAATCATGACGACGTCAGAAAAATCGGCTTCCTGTTTATGAATCAATCAGTCATAACGTTATTTATAAAACCTCCACCAGGACACAGGGCCCAGGGGAACGACGAGGCCCTAAAATAAACAAATATAATAAAATATGCATCATAAAAGCAAGCAAAAGTATAAAATTCAATCAAAATCTGAGCTAAACAGGTGGGTCTTGAGCGTACACGTAAAAACTGAACTGTTTAAAGCAGCTCCATGCGTTTGTGTGGGCTTTAAACCCGTAACCCTCTGGTGAGTGGGCAAATCCTCAGAGCCATGAGCAGCAGCAGCGGCTCTGAAACAGAAGAGTGAGATGAATGTCTTTACGCTGAATAATTCATGGTTGTACTTTGCATAAGTGTCCCTGTCAGAGCGGGTTAAACAGAGACAGAGCTGCTCTGAGGGAGCAGGGGGCAGGGAGGGCATCTGAGCTAAAGTTTACAGTCCAGTGGTGACGGATTTAAACAGTTTAAATAAAAATGGACCTGGATAGTTTAATCTGATCACCTGGACAAATGAGGGATTAACACAGACATTGGAATTTAGTCTTGTGAAAGCTTTTTTCTCTCAGTTTTTGGTTGAAATATTTATTTTACTGAACCCCTGAAGACCTGAGGGCAGTTTTAGTACATTTCTCCTCGCCTGGATTTTTTTTCTTAATTTTGCTTTTAAAACTGCCCCTTTTGCCCTATAATGAAGTGTTCTACCTCCTTTTGTTCAGTCCAACCTGTTATTTCACAATCTGCTGCTGTAGTTGTGTCATGAGGCTGTGATAAAAGCTACAGGACCAGAAATAGAGATGGAAAAAAAAACAGCAAATAAAATTCCCACTTTATACAAAACACACAGCAAACATGTAGAAACTACTTTTTGGACATAAAAAATGTTTAATTTAGGGTCTTAGCTGCAAAAATGCAAAATATCAAGTCTATAAATGAACTAAAAATTACACACACCAAGATGTGTCATTTTCCATGTGTGTGAGAATTAACTCCACTTAGAGCGACTTTTTCCCTCGTTATAAACACACACAGTCAGAGGAGTCGACCATCTTGACTCACTTCACTCTTTGGCAAAGTTTGGCTCCATCAAAATGGACGGAGCGCATGAGTTTGGGGAAAACAAAGTTCCTGTTGGACACTCGTTTTGCTCCCGTCATCACACAGCGTGAGTGTGACGTAGGATAAAGCCGCAGAAATGTACGGAAACCTCTATGTCTGCACTTTCAGAGGGGAAAAGGACGTTTCTGTCTTTTACGCTTAGAAAGTTCTGCACGGTTATAGAAAACATGGTCTTCGAGGGTTAAAAACAGACAATTAAATTTTAAAATCAACTCTAAAATGAATGGGAAGCCGTGCCCATTGACATGCACTAGCCTAGCACCAGCAACCTCTGCAAATACAAGGAACGAAGGAAGATTTTAAAGTCCCTTTAAATGGACCCGTACAGTATTTTGTTTATTTTGTTTTGTATTGTCAGGGGAACTCTCATTGGACTCTCCCTGTAAACGTACATAAAGATAAATGAAAAAAAAAAAAAAAGAATGACGTGAATAGTTTCTTATAGAACTCAAAGGTCTCATCAGATATGGTTTGTTTTTAATACTAGTTCTTACAGTAACTTGTACTTCTTGTATTTTTCTAGCCTATTACGCAGGTTCTGTATTATTCCCTGCACTTATAAAAATGTAAAAGCAAATGTAGATGCATTTGGGTTATTCAAACACATCTGACCCTTGCACATGTCCTTGTGGTTATCTGCACGTTTGTGTCCACGTTCATGATAATTGGTCCCTCTTTGCACATTTTCTATACTTTAAAAGTCCGTTTCCTGTTTTGGGTTCACGCTGTCGTCTCCCTGGAAACCGAAGCGAAGCACCAAACAAACGCATTTCACCGGTGACAAAAGCGCGGTGGGACGTGCCGTAGCAGCGCCCCCATCAGTGAATAGACGGAAACCACACACACACACACACATTTATTTAACTCGACGAGCATATGTGAGTTTGTATTCCCGCTGGCCCTGGCTCTAAATATGAGAGAACGTCACATGCAATAAATCTTACATATTTAAAAACGCAGCCGTGAGAGCGGAGCCGGAATGAGAGGTTCAAGGGCACGGGGAAAACAAGCGCGGTGAAATACTGTGGTAATTGGAATAGGGTTTTTTCCTCGTTTTGTGTGTATTTTTTGTATCTTCACTAATAGAGCTCCTGCAGTTGTCGTCGCGCCTCCAAATCCCGAACCGGCAGTGGTCACGGCTCAGAACTCCCACAGAATCTAATGGGCCACAGCCAACAAACTGTACGGGAGTTTCAGAGATCGTGGATTATTGTAAAGGTAGAAGAAAGCCTGAACCTTTTAGCAGATTTACGGAGCTCCAGATTGACTGACTTCTGCTTGTTTCTGTGCATATGTCATTTCTCTGCCTGGAATGTTCCACAGTGTGACATTAAACAGCTCTACTTTACATTTATTCAATTACAGGTGGATTTAGAGCTCCAAAATACTGAGAAAAACAGATTCTGACTGTGAGTGGGGTCGACTCTCCACAGATCTGACCTGTAACTTGGTCTGGTTTGGTCTCCATGAAGACAGAGAGGTTTAATACTGTGAAATATTCCAGACAAAGCAGTAACAGCTCCTTGAAGAAAACCATCTGATGGAACCTCCACCTGAAAAGTTACACAGTGCACCTTTAAAAGCACAACCTGATTTTTACTTTTAAAAACGTAAATTAAAAAAGTAACTTATGCTCTAAGCAGCCGTTACACAATAACGGGGAGGGGTGGAAAACACAAAACGTTTCTCCAGATGTTCATATTGTTTAGATGCAACGGCGTTTTGGAGGCTGAAAACGCAAAAATCTGAAAACTCCTCCAGAGTGTAAATCTTAAACGCTCCACCCTGTCGACATCGTGCAAACAGCTGACCATTACAGACACAAGTGGAACTCAATGAACAATATAAGAACAATATACATATGACAGTGCAAAACCTCAAAAAACACAACCCTCAGAATTTAGCAGTTTAATAGCTGAAGGCACAAAAGAATTGGAGAAGCGGTTAGTCTTCCGTACCGGAGCATGAAAACGACGTCCTGAAGGCATCAGGATAAAGTCAGGAGTCAGAGGATGGAGGGGCTGAGCCAGGAGACACTTGGCTCTGCTCAGCACAAACACGAGTCCGTTCAGGAAAAACATGTCAGAGATTCAACCGAGCTGCAAACGCCACAGGACTCGAGTCAGAAAGAGACGACACTGATCAGAGTCACTCAGAAACGTCCGTCCACGTGAAGTTCCTTCATATCCTTTTTTTATTTGTCCCACAATGGTGAAGTTTCAGTGTTGCAATACATTGCTCTTAGTGATCACAGTGCAGTTTCAGACTGAATACAGTGGCTACAGTTTGGACAGTGCTACGATACTCAGCATTTGGTGTTGGTGGTGCTGCTACGCTCTGGGTGTAAACTATGTGTGCAGCAGAATTCCCCAAAACACTCGTGTAAACGCCGAATAAGAGTGAGAACGAAAACGCACTTTTGAGTTTTTGCTTCAGACCGTTTCCGTGTAAACGTAGCTTAAACTCATACGTCTTCTTCCTTTTTCCGTCTTAACTTAGCTTCATTTCTCAGTTTAAACGTTCAAAGCACAAGAGGCCATCACGTTAATATTCTTCATGTCTGAAAAACGGAATGACTCACTGGGATGAAGGACTTTTCAGATGTTTTTTCACAACAAAAGTGAAGTTTTGCTACTGTGATAAACCTAATAACGGATTTTAGCTTTTTACTAGTCTAAAATTCCGACACTTCCACTTAATACATAAACATCCACTTGAGACGATATTTTTCCATGCCGCCTTCTGCGGATAATCTCTGTTTCATCGGTTTGTTTTGTCATTTGGGAAATCTGGCCTTTTTATTGGAATCTGCTGGACACCGGGTAAAATAAGAGGATTTACATTGAAATGAGACGCACGTGAAAATGTATTCGGCTCCGGCTCCCAAAGGCTTTCCCCAAATGTACTTATTATTCCGACGCGCGAGAGGCGAGAACGGGAAGAGCGAAGCGAAGGAGCCGAGCGGGTTTAAAACAATAAATATAGGACAGTGTGGCGACAGGGAGGTTTTGTGTGAAATACTAAATAAATCTATAAGAATATGCAAATCACCCGCAGCGGCTGTAGCTTTGAACCAGTTCTAAACCAGGCGTAAATAAGAGCTTCCAAAAACGATCTGAGTCCAGGATTAAACCATAAACCAAGACCGAACCAGGACTAAAGACCTGAACATAGACCATGATCTCATAATGCAGCGTAAAAGGACTCAATCAAGTAACAAACCAGGACTAAAATGGACTGAACCCAGGAAATATCTGGACTTAACCAGGTCAAAACCATAAGTAAACCAGGACTGAACAAAATTAGAACCAAACCTGGACTAAAAAGAGACTAAAAACCAAGGACTAATCCAGGTTTAAGCAGAACTAAACCAGTAATAAACCAGAATAAAAACAGGACTAAAATGGAATAAACTAGAGACTTAACCTGGACTAAACCAACAATTAAACAAATGTCTTCAGGCATTTTTAACATAAACCAGGACTAAATCAGGACTAAACCTGGACCGAACCAGGACTAAACCACGAATGAACCAGAATTAAACAACAGGACAAACTAAGACTAAATCAATCAGGACTAAATTAGGATTGAACCAGGAATAATCAAAAACCAAACTAGGACTAAAGTGTAACTGAACAGGAGTGAACTGGATTTATACTGAACTAAACCAGTCTACACCAAGACTAAACCTGGATTAAATCAGGACTGAACCAGGACTGAACCAAGACTAAATGAGGAATAAACCAGAACTGAACCAAGACTGAATCAGGACTAAACCAGAGATTTAACCTAGACTAAACCAAGACTAAATCATGACTAAACAAAGCCTAAACAAGGACTAAACCATGACTAAACCAAGACTAAACCAGGCCTAAACCGGGACTGGGGTAACTGTGGTTCCCCTGGCTCCTCCTGATCGTTTGTTGTGTTCGAGACATTAGCGTAGCCTCTTTTCTCGCGTACACAGACTGAACGCTGTAATGGAAAGTGGACCTGTTTGTTTGTTTGCTGATTTGTGGCTCATTTGCATTGAGTGATTGTGCTGAAGTGAACCGTGACAGAGGACGAACGCTTCCACCGAATTAAACACTCCACCAGACCAACTCCGGCACGAGATTCATTTCAGAGCGACGCAGCCATGTTTAAATGCCCTGGAAACACCTACAGTCACTGCTAAACGTCAGTCTTTGATGTGAAATGGGCTTTGTGCAGCTTTCTACCGTGTTGTGCCGTTGTTTCCTCACCAAAAACATGGCTGAAGACGCTGCTGAGTGTGTTGTGATCGCGCTCTGCAAAGGGACTGAGTTTATGTTGGTATGTGTATCATTCTGAATTGAGTTGTACACATTATCGATCTGGGTTTGTGCTCACTGAAAGAGATCGGGGAAAAAACAGAACGTCATGACTGAATCTGATTGGTCAAGAGTTAAAACAGTAGAACCAAAGCCGAAAAATCAAACTTGAGTTACATCCAGTTGAGAGAAAAGCAGAGACATTTTTCCTGTCCACAAATGCACAAAGCTCTGAGCTTCTGCACGTTTTTCACAAACTAAATATTCTGTATTGGCGCTAAAATAGTCTGAAGTACGTCTGTCGGCGTCGCCATGTTTGTTTTGGTTCGTTTGGGCGTTTGGCTTCTGCTTAAACCATGTCATTGGTCGCCCATCACCTGTCGGGCCCTATCGTTGCTGTGAGGTTAGAGTGGATGGGCTCTGTTCATACAAACCAGAAGACCTTTTATAAAATGCCTGTTAATTTGTGCATTACAATTTGTCTAAGTGGCTAGCACTCATGCCTCACAGCACGAAGGTTCCAGGTTCGATTCGCCCGGGCCTTTCTGTGTGGAGTTTGCATGTTCTCCCCGTGTCTGGATGGATTTCCTCCGGTTTCCCCCATCAACCCAAAACATGCAGCGCTCTGTGAACTGACATCGAGAACCGTGACGTGGCCCGATGCCCGGCCAGGCTTAGCCCGGAAGGACGACGTGGGTCCACCCTCCTGTGGGATCACCACCCGCAGAGGGGTTCATGGGGGTCGGGTGCAGAGGACTGGACGGTGAACTGCTGCCCCCGTGACCCAACCGGATAAAATGGAAGAAGATGGATTACAGATGTCACTGTAGCGTTTTGTAATGTTCAGCAGATCAACAGTTCCAACCAGCCGCCTGTAAATGACACTGAAGGTGCGATTAGAGTCCCGTCCTTAATGGAAAGCTTTGGTTTTGTGAAGACGCTGCTGCTGAGTCCAGGGTTTTATCAAATGCCCAGAGTCGGGAACTCCACCGGAAGTCGTCATCTGCATGTTTCTAACGTGGGGAGCAAAAGGAGAGGAAACTGGGTGCTAAAAACTAGTTTTCAGTGAATATAGAATTTTTCAAAACAATAAAAAGTAACATGGGGATCTAAATATGTTCTGTGTTAGATAATACCAACTGCAACTTTATTTATAACACACTTTAAAAGCAACATAGGTTTTCCAGTCTGACACACTGTGTGTTTGTGCATGTGAGAACTGCTCTGTGAAAGCTGCAAACGAATTGCCCTCTGGGATCAATAAAGTTTTCTGATTCTGATTCTGAGACCCCAAGATACTGGAACTCCTCCTCTCAATTTCCCTCAGTCTATGTTCCTCCCCTCACCTATGGTCCTGAGCTCTGGGGAATGACCGAAAGGACCAGATCGCCAATACAAGAGGCCGAAATGAGTTTCCTCCGCAGAGTGGCCGGGCGCTCCCTTAGAGAGAGGGGGAGGAGCTCGGAGTAGAGCCACTGCTCCTCCACGTGGAGAGGAGCAGCTGAGGGGAGGAGCGTCTGTTCTGACGCCTCCTGGACGCCTGCCTCAGAAGGAAGTCCGGGAGTCGCTCCTAGGGATGGTGAAAAAATAAAATCATGACCGACCACCGAGCCTCGTTAACCAGTTAATAATGCTTTTTTCATGCATTTTATTTATTTGGCGCCTTTCTGGGCACCCAAGGTCGCCTTACAACAACAGTTATAGCGCTTTTTCACAGACACATGTCCTCAAAGACGCTTTACAGAGAAATCACTCCAGACCCAATGGTGTAAGCACCACCAACACTCACGCACACTTTCACACCTACAGTGCAGGTTTTGGGTTAAAATCTATTCTAAATCTAATCTCTATTTGAAATAACAGCATTTGGACTGGAGCTCCTGCCGTCGGCTCTCACACGTGACAGCGCTGAAGATAAAGGCGTTAGTCGAGTGTCAGAAGCTAATGTGAAACTTCGCCGTGGCTCATTTCAGAAAATGACCGAAGCTCAGCGCTTATAAACCGAGGAGCAAGTCTGTTAACGCCACATGAAGCATTTATACACGGACACAAGGCTCAGTTTAACCCAGCGTCAGGACTTTAGTCACACTACGCAAAAAAACGTGAGGATAAAACACCAAAACATCCAAAAGTCGCCTACACGACAAAAGCACTTCTGTGGAAACTCAAACTACAGCTCATAGCAGCACTAAAGCTGTAGAGATAAACAGAAACACAGAGAAAGCACTCGGCAGTGTTAGCACGGTTAGCAGAGTTAGCACGGTTAGCACAGTGAGCACGGTTAGCAGAGTTAGCACGGTTAGCACATAGGGGGTTCATCCCCCATTCCAACACCTTTTATGTGCCATTTATGTTATGTTGCCATTCCGACAATTTACTCATGAGGCAGCGGCGCGTTGAGCACGGCGTGAGGAGGCGCTTTGGTTTAGACCTGCTTTTAGTCCTGATTTAGACCTGGATTTAGACCTGGATTTAGTCCTGATTTAGACCTGGTTTTCGTCCTGGTATAGATCTGGTTTATACCAGACTAAAACCAGGTCTAAAACAGGACTACAACAGGATTTAACCAGGATTAAACCAGGCCGCGCCTCCTACGCCTCCAGTCCGTGAAAATATGGTCCTGAAAAGAGCTCAGTCCAAACTTAATAATCACATGTCGGGATGGTGGGTTGTTGAAAAAAAGCGAATGTGCCGCCGCTCCGACCACAGGGGAAAAATGTGGGAGTTCAGGACGTTTGATAACAAATGGACACAGCGCCGCTCCGACAATTAGACACCAATGCCGGAATGGCGGCCTGTAACCCAACACAGTTAGCACGGTTAGCACAGTTAGCACGGTTAGCACAGTTAGCACGGTTAGCACGGTAGGTTGTCTTTTCTCACCTGTAGAAGGGGCTCGAGGGTCAAACAGTTACCGGTTAACACCCCTAGTCCCTGTTTATACCACCGCACCCGCGGACGGAGGTTTTCCTACAATCCACATATTCAACACGCCCAAGATTCTTCTGTTTCCTGCATTATTTATTATATATTTCTTAAACTTGTGTCCTCCAAACATAGTTAACTTTTCATACACCTGCCGCAGCACCACCTCTGTCCCTGTAATAAAGCCTCCAGGGAGGTGTGTGTGTGTGTGGTCATTATATTCTGTCCGTCAAAAAGACAAAGTACCCAGCCCCAAAAAACAATAGAAAAGAGACGCCCGGACACCATAAAGAGAGTTTGAGATTAAAAAATAATCCTGGGCTGTATACGGGGCTGTCAGTCACGGGGGTTTAATGGAAAATGTGTTGAAATGTATAAATATATATGAACGCGGTGAGTGACGTGGGAATAATAGGCTGTCAGACGCTTGGACCAGGTCTGAACCAGGTTTAAACAGGACTCAGTCAGTAACAAACATGGACTAAAACGGACTGAACGGCAGGGAAATATCTGGACTCCAGTGAACCAGGACGGAACAAAACTAGAACCGAACCTGGACGAAAAACCAAGGACTAATCCAGGCTTTAAGCAGGACTAAACCAGTAATAAACCAGTATTAAAACTGGACTAAAATGGAATAAACCAGGACTGAACCAAGAATAAACCAGTGTCTTCAGGCATCCTTAACCGGGACTAAACAAGAAATGAACCAGGACTGAACTAAGACTAACCCAGGACTGAATCAGGACTAAACTAGGACTAAACCAGGACTAAACCAGGACTAAATCATGACTGAACCAGGACTAAACTTTAAGTAAACTGAACAAAGGACTGAACAAAACTAGAACCAAACCTGGACTAAAAAGAGACTAAAAACCAAGGACTAATCCAGGCTTTGAACAGGACTAAACAAGGACTAAACTAGGACTAAAGAAGAACTGAACCAGGACTAAATCATAACTAAACAGGAGTGAACCGGAATTATACTGAACTAAACCAGTTTACACCAGGATTGAATCAGGACTAAACCGGGATTTAAACTGGATTAAACTGGGACTAAAGCAGGATTTGAACCCAGGAAAACATCTGGATTTAACCAGGTCAAAACAATAAATAAACTGAACAAAATTAGAACCAAACCTGGACTAAAAAGAGACTAAATACCGAGGACTAATCCAGGCTTTAAGCAGAACTAAACCAGTAATGTACCAAGATTAAAACAGGATTAAAATGGAAGAAACCAGGACTAAACCAGAGACATAACCTGGACTGAACCAAGAATCAAATAAGGACCAAAACCTGGACTAAAAACAGACTAAACCTAGGACGACATTGGGACTTTATCAGCTCAAAACCATAAACAAACAAGGACAAAACCAAGGACTGAACTCGTAATAAAATAGGAGTAAAACTGGACGAAAATAGACTAAACATATCAAAACCGAGGGCTAAACCAGAACTCAACCAGAGACTAAATGAAGGACTAAACCAGGACTAAACCAGGACTATCTAAACCAAAAACAACAGCATAGTCACCATAAAGAGGGTTTGAGATGAAAAACGGGGCTTGTACGCGGGGCTGGTTTAATGGAAAATGTGCTGAAATGTAGAAATGTTTATGAACGATTTGAATGACGTGGGAATAATGGAAACGTCAAACGCTTTAAGCTGAAACCTGAAGGAGACGCGTCGCAGAATACGGACGGACAATTTAGAGGAAATAATAATAATAATGTGAATTTTCTGAGGTTTTGCAATTGGTGAAAAACCCGACAAATCAAAGACAAAACTGGGATGAAACCAAGAACTGAGCTGGGGGTTTAAACAGGAATAAAACAGGAATAAAACTGGGCTAAAGTGGATTAAACCGAGGACTAAACCAGGGTCTAAGACGAGGACTAAACCAGGGTCTAATCCGAGAAATAAACCAGGACTTAACCTGGAATAAAACAAAGACTAAACCAGGACAAAACCAAGGACTGAATCAGTTTTTAAGCAGGACTAGACCATGAATAAACCGGGATTAAAACTGGACTACAATGGACTAAACCAAGGACTAAACCAGGATTAAACTAGAGACTAAACCAGGACTTTCAGAACTAGAACAAAACTTGGAACAAAACCATGGACTAAACCAGGACTAAACCTGTCTAAACCAGAAATAAACCGAGTCTAAACCAGGACTTTTAGAACTAGAACCAAACCAGGAACAAAACCTGAACTAAAAGAGGGTCCAACCTAGGACTGAACCAGGACTAAACCAGGACTAAACCCAGGAAGACATCAGGCCTTAACCAGGTCAAAACCATAAATACACCAGGACCAAAACTGGACAGAAAAGGCACTAAAAACCAAGGACTAAACCAGTTCTGAACAAAACTAGAATCAAACCAGGACCAAAAGGGACTAATCCAGTACTTAACCTGGACAAAACAAGGACTAAACCTGGACTAAAACCAGGAAAAAGACCTGGACTAAAAACAGCAGGACTCAACCAGGACAAAACCTAAAATAAACCAGGACTAAGACTGGACTAAACCAGAACCAAACCAGCAACAAAACCTGGACTGGAAAAAGGGACTAAACCAGAACTGAACAACACGAGTCTGCACCGGGACTAAATTAGGACTAAAACCGGTCCAACCCAGGACTCAATAATCCTGTTTCTCTCTTGATTTCCTGCTTTGTCTGACTTTGATTTCTCGTTTCTTCAGATCAGAGCTTCATTTACTGAACCCTTTACTCAGTACGCTGGAGCAGATTTAACGGTTTAGCTGCATAAAAGTTTATTGATTTTAGCGTCAAGGCTGAGTCCAGGTTCAACCTCAGAGAAAAACGTGCTAAACAGTAAGAAAATAAGATGATATTTCTATTTCTAGTAGTTTTGATAATTAAAGGGGCACTGTGAGGACACAGGAGGACAGCTCGCCTCAAGAGTATGACTTTACTTACCGTATTTTTCGGACTATAAGTCATAAGTTTTTTCATGGTTTGGGTGTTTTCTGTGACTTATCCTCAGGTGCGACTTATATATGAAATATTTCAGTTCATCTAAACGTAAATGTAACGTGGGCGAGGTCCAAACCCGAGGCACCGACTGAATATATAAAAGTCCTTTATGCATCGAAGGAGCCGACGCGTTTCCACAGCGAGATATAATTTCACATGTTGGTGATTTTCACACTGAGCCACAGGGGGCGCTCTCTGTACCAGCATCTGCTCCGCCTCAGGCTCCTCCTCCTGCTCCACTGTCACTTCTGTCACCACCTGCAGCACCTCACTCCTGTTTTCTTACTTAAATCCACATGGAGACTTTTTTAGTCCAGTGAATCTGGTCCTTTAGTCGACAGAAGCTTCTGCATCAGCACCAGCTGTTTTTTCACTGTCTGCAAATGAGCCACGAGGCTTTAAGTTTAGTTTGTGTAAAACTTAAACCAACCGTAGTACTTACGGTAAATACTGAGCAGAGAATCGTAAACATGTGAAGAGTGGAGGAAGAGAGGAACAATCGAGCAGCAGAAAGAAAGTTTGGAGTGAGAGAAACTTGATGGAGAAAAGTGGAGGAAACTCGAACTGAAGTGAAGAAAACAAAAGCTCATCACTAAAAGCTGAATTTATGGAGTTGGTGGAGTTACTCAGAAGTGACACTGAGGATGAAGAATTCAGTGGATTTAGTGATTTGGAGCGAGATGGAGAGTTTGGTTTAACTTATTCTGTTGTTTCTGCTCTAGTTTTGTGAAGAACTGTTCATATGTGACGTGAACAAACCAGACACATGTTCAGCCTGTTCTGCTCTGGTCTGTTGGTGTTTCTATAACTCGACTTTAAGAGGAAATGTCTGCTCTTGGTCTGATTTTATAAAACAAATTTCCCCCAAAAAGTGCGACTTATACATGTTTTTTTCTTCTTCATGACGCATTTTTCTGGTTGACTGGGCAACTTATAGTCCGAAAAATACAGTATCTAACTCATCTAAGCCTGTGACGCCACCAGTTACAGGTCAGATGTGTGGAGTGGCGACCCTGTAAGAATGAATGTTTGTTGAAGTATTTTAAAACAATGAAAATCCATCCATCTTCTTCCGCTTAACAATGAAAATATCAAATGAATGAGTGAATCAGTGAATAATATGAGGAAACTACAGTTGGTGCAAAACAAAGCTTAAGAACGTTAAGAACAAGTGTTATCGAAATGCAGAAGCAGCTCTCGTGGCTTTGGGTGGAAGATCGATGTTTGTCTGCGAAAACGAGCTTTTTAAGAAATATTATTACAACTCGGACACCAAAACCTGTCCTTCAGTGAACACACTCACGGCTCCTCTACATTCAGAAGGACAATGTTTCACTGCCAAAATGTAAAATGAGTCAGAGCCAGAGAACAGTGACGTTTTTACCTCCGAACATTAGAGAACAAACCACTGCCTTTAGCTTCAAAAGGAAACTGCATTAAACCACAGGTGTCAAACATGCGGCCCGGGGGCCAGATCCGGCCCTCGAAGACCTTTAATCTGGCCCTCAGCTGATTTTCTATTAAAATACTTAAATTTTTCAGATTTTTCTGGTAATTTTCTGCACCACTTTGCATAGCAGCATCTCCAGTGCTTCTGTGTGCAGTCGACTCCCACCAGAGCAGCACAAATGAAGACTCGCCTCTTTTCAAACGCTCTTAAAGGACGATCGTTTTGACTGTTGACCGTGACCCTCATCAGCAAAATGTCAAAAATAAGAAAAGTGGAGCTGAGTGCAGGATTTTCCAAGAAAAATGGACTCATTCGTATTTGTTCACGGAGGTGAATGGGAAACCTGTGCTCAGTGTGTTTACAACAAGTGGCGGTGCTCAAGGAATAAATTAAACGCCACTAGGAGAGACAGCACGGCGAAAAATATAATAACTTGAACGGAGAATTGAGAAGACCGAAGATAAACTATTTACTGCTGAAATTGAAGAAACAGCCGTCTGTTTTTACCAGGGGCCAAGAGGTTAGTGATGCTGCTGTGAAAGCAAAGCTACCTGACCTAGCATAATATTACAATATTTAGTACAATAAAATCAAATAAAAAAGATTTCTGTAACAGATTTGTGTTTCTCTGCACAAATATTTGGATTTACTGCTATTTTTAGGGTAAATATACCATGAGTTTTCTGATCCGGCCCCTTTGGGATCAAAGTAGGTTGTATACGGCCCCGGGACCAAAATGAGTTTGACGCCCCTGCATTAAACAAATGAATGAAGTGATGTGAAATAGTCTGTACGAACTGTAGGAATTTAAATCTGTGGTTAATATGTTCAAGTGACGCACTGCAGAGTCACTGCTGTTACTGTATTTAATCTGTAGCTAATGACAAACGTTGTAAATGATGGTTTTCTGTGTTTTGCTTTTGAATTGTAACACTGCACATTTAAATGGACCCAGGAAGAGGAGCTGACGCAGTCGCCGCTGAAGCTAATGGGGATCTAAGAAACAATAAAACAATAAAATGTAATTGAATACATTACAGGATTTACAATTACATCGTAAATGATGGAAGAAGTGTGTATTCTGGATCCCGGGCAAACTATTTAATGTTGAAAATCACATCCTGTTATTATTTATTTTATTATTAACCTTTATTTAACCAGGAAAGTCCCGTTGAGATTAAAATGATGTTTTAGCTTCTTCACTGTCGCTATCGTCACTATTCTGTTCTCCTTCTAACCTTTTGTTACTCACTTTTAATATTTGTGCTGTCGTCTGGACTATTTGTGGAAAATTAACATACTATTTAATTATGTAAACATTTTGTACTGATTTTTAATGATGACTTTCCCTCGAGGACGACAGATGAAAACAGCCTCTCGGCAGCTCTGGCGTATTATACAGTCGTCCTGTTGGTCCATATGCACTGTCCTTGTGTTAAATAAAGAAATAAAATAAATCAATAAACACCGCAGTTCTTTGACGCTTTTTATTTTGATGACATCACAATGTGTCATTTTGGGTCAAGTCCATCACATTGTGGTGTCATTACAATACAAATGTGAGTATCATGACAACGCCGATGGAGATACGTCACTTTTAATATGCATAAACCCATGAAATCATTTCCTTCTTATCTCGAACGGCGGCTGTTTCATTTCTGCAGCTCCTCTGTGTGTCTCCTGTGTGTCTCCTGAGCTCCTGTGGCGTCCTGGGGCGTGAGGTTAACTCAGTCCTCAGATTCAACTGCAGATTCGGGCCTGGATCAATAGAAAAGAGGAGGGTCCATGTTATCACAGCGCAGGGACACAGAGGAGAGACACGGGGCAGCAGGGACTGACAGGGACTGACAGGGACTGACAGGGGGAAGGGCAGAGGAGCAGCCAGTTTAGGCACAATCAGCTCAGTTTAGTTCGGTTTAGTTTAGTTTATTATTTATTTGTCAGGGACGATGTACAAAAACGTTAATCTCACAAAGAGAAGAGACGCTTTGGACCAGATTTAGCTCAAGATACTTTCCATCTGCAGCCCCCGTGTGCACAACAGGGAAACAACAGGGAAACAAGTCACAACAAAATTACTATTAGCTCATTCATAAAAATACTTACTCAATATACAATAATACAAATACACAGCGAAAAATACACAATTAAAGTAAACACAGCGTTAGGGCCAATGTGGCACGGCTCATTATTGAGAATATGTAGTTTTTTGTTTTTTTATGTTTCGGAAAAAAGGTTTGCAAATCTACAGACAGTTTCAGCCTGTCAGGAGCTGGTTCCACTGTCTGATGGTTTTGAATGAAAAGGCCGATTGTGCAAAGGCCGAGCATCTTTTCGGGACGATACGATTTTTATGAGACGTGGACCAAGATCTGAGTCCGAGTTGTTTTTTTCCAAACGTAGTTGAATGAATTTCTTTATTATAACCTTGGCGCCCACTGGTGCGATAGGCCTGACAGGTGCGATAGGCCTGACAGGTGCGATAGGCCTGTCAGGTGCGATAGGCCTGACAGGTGCGATAGGCCTGACAGGTGCGATAGGCCTGACAGGTGCGATAGGCCTGTCAGGTGCGATAGGCCTGACAGGTGCGATAGGCCTGACAGGTGCGATAGGCCTGACAGGTGCGATAGGCCTGTCAGGTGCGATAGGCCTGTCAGGTGCGATAGGCCTGACAGGTGCCATAGGCCTGTCAGGTGCCATAGGCCTGACAGGTGCGATAGGCCTGTCAGGTGCGATAGGCCTGACAGGTGCGATAGGCCTGACAGGTGCGAAAGGCCTGACAGGTGCGAAAGGCCTGACAGGTGCGATAGGCCTGACAGGTGCGATAGGCCTGACAGGTGCGAAAGGCCTGACAGGTGCGATAGGCCTGACAGGTGCGATAGGCCTGTCAGGTGCGATAGGCCTGACAGGTGCGATAGGCCTGACAGGTGCGATAGGCCTGACAGGTGCGAAAGGCCTGACAGGTGCGATAGGCCTGACAGGTGCGATAGGCCTGACAGGTGTGAAAGGCCTGACAGGTGCGAAAGGCCTGACAGGTGCGAAAGGCCTGACAGGTGCGATAGGCCTGACAGGTGCGAAAGGCCTGACAGGTGCGATAGGCCTGTCAGGTGCGAAAGGCCTGACAGGTGCGATAGGCCTGACAGGTGCGATAGGCCTGACAGGTGCGATAGGCCTGACAGGTGCGATAGGCCTGTCAGGCCACATCTGTCGTCCTTAAACATCTACAATTATCATTTCATCAATACACAGAAATAACAATAACATTTACGATAAACTCATCTGTATTGAATCTTATTAAAACGACATGAATAAAAAAGAAAAAACAATCAGTTCATCTTTAAACCCTAAAATAAGTGCTGGGCGACAAATCACGTTGCAGCGTTGAGGTTCGTGTTGAAGAACCAAAAGAACCAAAACAAACACAGCGACGCCGACAGAAGAACTTCAGACCATTTTAATCAATACAGAATATTTAATTTGTGAAAAACATACAGAAGCTAAACACTTTGTGCATCTGTGGAGGGAAAGATGTTTGAGCTTTTCTCTCAACTGGATGGAACTAAAGTTTTATTTTTCCGCTTCTTCTGCTGTTGTGACGCTTCGACCAGATTCAAACATTCGTCATGACGTCACAGACACAGATCAGTCTGGAGTGAACCAGGTTAACACCATATCCCGTATCTCTGAGTGTCTGAGTGAGTGTGACGTCTCCACAGCGTCAAATGAGGCTCCTGTTGCCACGGTTACAGGAGCGAATCTGGAGCCAGGTCCATATTTGGAAATCCTCCCGCGAGTATCATAGCAACACAAGAGCCAATCATGAGTGCGGAGGTTAAATGTGCCGCCTCCTCAGAGCGGAGACACTCTGCACCTGCACGAACCACTGGATTTACTGATTCTGCAGAAGAAGAAGGAAACTTTGAGCTTTTATCATCAAACTTTAAAATAGTTTAAGTCACTGATGTTGTTTGTTCTGTTACGTACGAACAACAATAGAGTCACAATTTAACCAAATTCTCTTTACTTTATGCTCGTTAAATTCTGCTCGTTCAGATTCTAGTCACATTAGATATTGTGACTGTTTGAGATATTTTGTCATTTTATTTCAGAAATCGTCACTCAGGGGAAAGCGGGAAGGGAACTTACTTAGCAACGAAACGCACAAGCTGTCAATCAAACCTGTTGCTAACGCTAGGGGGAGGGGCCTCGGGGAATGAAGGCGTCTGATTGGTCCGTTATTTATGTTCAGATCTAGATTTAGGAAGAAGATAACGAAATGAAAAGTTCAGGATCCTGTGTGGCGGCTTCAGACGAACAGTTTAAGTCCAGAATGACGAGGCTCAGAGCAGCAGGTCCAGACAGAGGGACGAGAAGATCCTAATGTGAAGGAGCCGGAAGAGCCTCCTGGAGCACTTCCTGTTTGGCACGCGGCGGCTAACGGGTTAGCTTAGCCCACTCATATATACGGACTATGGTTAACACACAGATGTAGATCACCACGTTTACCTTTTATTCTTTACAAAATGCTGTATTTGACGAAAACAACGTATTAACAAGTTTTATGAGTTTGACTTTTGTTTGTGACGCTCTGAGTTTCCGTCAGAGCGCCGTCACAACACAATCATCGTGCATCCACCGATGAAACCTCTGCACATCGAATCAGGTTTGTCACGTTCGCTGTACGGAGGTTTGAATAAGGCCCAAGGGAGATTTTCGGATGACTCAAACATGCACAACGTTATAAAAGACCTCTTAAGGCGAGTTTTTGCCGAGGGAACAATGTTATAATACAGTGAAAACGAACTTAACGTTGGTCAGTGAATACAAACTACACATAAAGTTCACCTTTAACTCTGTGGCAGAAGGAGCCGCATGAATAATTTGAGAAAAACATCGAACTGTGATGTTTCTGACAAGCACTGCAACTGAGAATAGATTTGAGGTTTATGTTAATAAATAATAATGAGATTCTGTTCAAAGTTCACATTTTAACCTCGTCCAGAAGAATGAACCAAAAGACGAACAGACAAACTAATACAAGAATCACATTTCAGGACATGTTTGTACAGATCTAAACTACAGGATTAGCAGCTTTATGCAGAATAAAACAGGAGATTTTGTGGAGGAAATGATGGACCTGCATTAAGTCGCCCCATCAAACGCAAACCTGCACAAAAACTATGCCAATCGTTTGTGCTTCTTTAGTTTTGGAGAAATTAACGATTCTTTTACAGGTCAAGTTATTGTCAGCCCCACAGGAAGAAGAAAAATGGTTTAAAACGCCCAAAATGGAGTCAGTCGTTTGTGCTGCTTTTGTGCAATTCTGGTTCTTAAGATATTTGCAGTTTTATTTTGGGTCGATGACGTCGTCCAGAACCTCAGAATGTGAAACAGCCTAAAAACAAGAAGAAAATTATAGAAAACGTTTGTATTTGGTTTGTGCTGTGACAGTTTTCGGTAATTATAGGACGTCATTTCCGCTCAGTTGACGGTGACAAACTCCACAAAACTAGTGAAGAGAAACGACCTGAGGCTGTGGAAAAGTCTGTGTTATTCTATAAAATATGAATCAAAAGCAAATGACTAAAGACTGAAACAGACTTTTCCTCAGCCTCAGGTCGTTTCTCTTCACTAGTTTTGTGGAGTTTGTCTCCGTCAGCTGAGCGGAAATGACGTCCTGTAATTACCACAGAAATAATAATGAAGAATTTTAGAAATAAACTCACACAAATGAAACTGTCACAGCACAAACCAAATACAAACGTTTCCTATAATTTTCTTCCTGTTTTGAGGCTGTTTCACATTCTGAGGTTCTGGACGACGTCATCGACCCAAAATAAAGCTCTTAATATCATAAGAACCGGAATCACACAAATGAAACTTTTTGCAGCACAAACGATTGACACAGTTTTTGTGCAGGTTTGCGTTTGACGGGGGCGACTTCACGGAGGTAAATGCTGGTGCCTCAAAAACTCCATCCTTTGCGATTTCCTCATTGTGTCCAGTCAAACTTCGATTGCGATTGCGATTATTCTTGTTTCTTTATCTCACACGAAACCAAAGCTACTGAAGAAAGTCTCAAACCTACTTCCCTGTCCCCACATGGCGTCGTCCGTGTATGTGTGATGTATGTGTTTGCGTTCCATTGGCCCTGAGGCTTCACACGTTCGGAAAACAACAGCTCACCCAAATGTTGTGTGAAACGTGGAGGAGGGAGTCAGAATCTTGACTCAAACTCCGCGCAGACATTTCCACAAACAGCACCCTGCCTGCGCTCTCCGCCCGCCGACAGAAGCAACATCCCTGCTCCTGTTTAGCCCCGTGTTACGAGTGTTTGTACAGAAACAAACCCGACGGAGGAGATGCAGAAGATTTAAAGGGCCCGTTTAACGCTGCTCTCTGATTTTAGATTTAGATTTGAGAAAAGCACTTATACACTCCTCCCATCCATGTTCTTCCTCTTATCTGGGGCCGGGTCGTGGGGGCCTCAGTCTGAGCAGGGACTCCCAGACTTCCCTCACCCCAGACACTTCCTCCAGCTCCTCCTGGACCCTGAGGTTCCCAGGCCCAGAGACAGAGTCCCTCCAGTGGGTCCTGGGTCTGACCCGGGGCCTCCTCCCGGTGGGACATGAACACCTCCTGAGGGAACAGATGCTCCTCCCCTCAGCTGCTCCTCTCCACATGGAGGAGCAGTGGCTCTACTCCGAGCTTCTCCCGTGTGACTGAGCTCCTCACCCTCCCTAAGGGAGCGACTGGCCACTCTGCAGAGGAAACTCATTTCGGCCACTTGTATCAGCGATCGGGTCCTTTCGTCACCTTTTTCCAGTTGATAAACTCATCGTGGTGAATTGTGAGGCCGCTCAGAATGCAAAAGGTAACTGAGGATTAATAGAGGAAAAATCTGACCCGGTAGGAGGCCCCGGGGAAGACCCAGGACACGCTGGAGGGACTATGTCAATCGGCCTGGGAATACCTCGGGGTCCGTCCGGAGGAGCTGGAGGAAGTGGCTGGGGAGAGGGAAGCTTGGGAGCCCCTGCTCAGACTGCTGCCCCCGCGAAGAGGAAGAAGAAGGATGAATGCGTGTGCGTGTGTTTAAGAGTGTTTAAAGTGGGTTTAAGTGTGTTTACCCACCTGCCCCCGGGTGATTACACAACATTAAAAAGTCAAGCCAGATATTCACCTTCATTATTTTTCCACTATTGACCTGCTGTGCATCATCTGAAAGCTTCATTCCTCAGTAAAACAACCATATCATTCATTTTATGCCACACAGCCCAAAGAGCAAGAACTTATAATTCCCGAAAATAATCAAACCAACAATGTGCATTTCTGACCTTTGAGCCGGTTCTGTCCAAAACTGTTTCAGTCCAGGAACAGCACAGCTTGTGGAACAAAAGGAGGCGTCCAGTTAGCGGCGTATTACACATGTCCGAGAGCTCCACGGCAAACGCTCTTCAGTCATTGGTTCTTCCAGAAAATGATTGACAGATCTGAATAGCCAATCATGAGCCCTTTAGGGCGGTGGCCCCATGTGGGGCAGAGGTGAGATAGTGACAGAGCAGCTCAGTGCACAAATGTGTTTGGAGAGGCTCTGACCTCCTCTGACGCACAGACACTGGTGGAGGCACCAGAGGCTCTGGAGAGACATTTTTTGGCTTGTTTTAGTTTTTTATCTTAAGAAAACCTGCCTAAAGTTCAGAAGATTTATTTATTATACATTACATCTTATTACAGTTTGAACATCTGGTACATATTTGGACACTTGTGCCGAATTGACCTATTTTTACACAAAGGGTCACAGCACCAAACCAGCAGTGAGTGTAGTGAGCCACAGATGCCTAGGATGAAGTTTACCCAAGTTACAGCCTTTATTATTATTATTTTTTCCAAGGCAAAAATAAATACATTTTTAGACATTTTTGAATGTCTGTACTGTAAGTTAACCTGTGTTTAAGCGTGTTTAAGTGTGTTTAAGCGTGTTTAAGTGTGTTTAAGTGTGTTTAAGCGTGTTTAAGCCTGTTTAAGCCTGTTTAAGTGTGTTTAAGTGTGTTTAAGCGAGTTTAAGTGTGTTTAAGTGTGTTTAAGCGTGTTTAAGTGTGTTTAAGCGTGTTTAAGCGTGTTTAAGCGTGTTTAAGCCTGTTTAAGCCTGTTTAAGCCTGTTTAAGCCTGTTTAAGCCTGTTTAAGCGTGTTTAAGCGTGTTTAAGCCTGTTTAAGCGTGTTTAAGCGTGTTTAAGCGTGTTTAAGCGTGTTTAAGCGTGTTTAAGTGTGTTTAAGCGTGTTTAAGCGTGTTTAAGTGTGTTTAAGCGTGTTTAAGCCTGTTTAAGCGTGTTTAAGCGTGTTTAAGCGTGTTTAAGTGTGTTTAAGCGTGTTTAAGCCTGTTTAAGCGTGTTTAAGCCTGTTTAAGCGTGTTTAAGCATGTTTAAGTGTGTTTAAGCGTGTTTAAGTGTGTTTAAGTGTGTTTAAGTGTGTTTAAGTGTGTTTAAGCGTGTTTAAGCGTGTTTAAGTGTGTTTAAGCGTGTTTAAGCCTGTTTAAGCGTGTTTAAGCGTGTTTAAGCGTGTTTAAGCGTGTTTAAGCGTGTTTAAGCGTGTTTAAGCGTGTTTAAGTGTGTTTAAGCGTGTTTAAGCCTGTTTAAGCCTGTTTAAGCCTGTTTAAGCGTGTTTAAGCGTGTTTAAGCGTGTTTAAGCGTGTTTAAGCGTGTTTAAGCCTGTTTAAGCCTGTTTAAGCCTGTTTAAGCCTGTTTAAGCCTGTTTAAGCGTGTTTAAGCCTGTTTAAGCATGTTTAAGTGTGTTTAAGCCTGTTTAAGCGTGTTTAAGCCTGTTTAAGCCTGTTTAAGCATGTTTAAGTGTGTTTAAGCCTGTCTAAGTGTGTTTAAGCCTGTTTAAGCCTGTTTAAGCCTGTTTAAGCCTGTTTAAGCCTGTTTAAGCGTGTTTAAGCGTGTTTAAGCCTGTTTAAGCGTGTTTAAGCGTGTTTAAGCGTGTTTAAGCGTGTTTAAGCGTGTTTAAGTGTGTTTAAGCGTGTTTAAGCCTGTTTAAGCCTGTTTAAGCCTGTTTAAGCGTGTCTAAGTGTGTTTAAGTGTGTTTAAGCGAGTTTAAGTGTGTTTAAGCGTGTTTAAGCCTGTTTAAGCCTGTTTAAGTGTGTTTAAGTGTGTTTAAGCGAGTTTAAGCGTGTTTAAGTGTGTTTAAGCGAGTTTAAGTGTGTTTAAGCGAGTTTAAGCGTGTTTAAGCGTGTTTAAGCGAGTTTAAGTGTGTTTAAGTGTGTTTTAGTGTGTTTATGTGTGTTGTAGTGTGTTTATGTGTGTTTAAGTGTGTTTAAGTGTGTTTAAGCCTGTTTAAGTGTGTTTAAGCGTGTTTAAGCCTGTTTAAGCGTGTTTAAGTGTGTTTAAGCCTGTTTAAGCGTGTTTAAGTGTGTTTAAGCCTGTTTAAGCGTGTTTAAGCGAGTTTAAGTGTGTTTAAGTGTGTTTAAGCGTGTTTAAGTGTGTTTAAGCGTGTTTAAGTGTGTTTAAGTGTGTTTAAGCGTGTTTAAGCCTGTTTAAGCCTGTTTAAGTGTGTTTAAGTGTGTTTAAGCGAGTTTAAGCGTGTTTAAGTGTGTTTAAGCGAGTTTAAGTGTGTTTAAGCGAGTTTAAGCGTGTTTAAGCGTGTTTAAGCGTGTTTAAGTGTGTTTAAGCGTGTTTAAGCCTGTTTAAGCCTGTTTAAGCCTGTTTAAGCGTGTTTAAGCGTGTTTAAGTGTGTTTAAGCGTGTTTAAGCCTGTTTAAGCGTGTTTAAGCATGTTTAAGTGTGTTTAAGCGTGTTTAAGTGTGTTTAAGTGTGTTTAAGTGTGTTTAAGTGTGTTTAAGCGTGTTTAAGCGTGTTTAAGTGTGTTTAAGTGTGTTTAAGTGTGTTTAAGCGAGTTTAAGCGTGTTTAAGTGTGTTTAAGCGAGTTTAAGTGTGTTTAAGCGAGTTTAAGCGTGTTTAAGCGTGTTTAAGCGAGTTTAAGCATGTTTAAGTGTGTTTAAGTGTGTTTAAGCCTGTTTAAGCGTGTTTAAGTGTGTTTAAGCGAGTTTAAGCGTGTTTAAGCGTGTTTAAGCGTGTTTAAGCCTGTTTAAGCCTGTTTAAGTGTGTTTAAGTGTGTTTAAGTGTGTTTAAGTGTGTTTAAGCCTGTTTAAGCCTGTTTAAGCCTGTTTAAGCCTGTCTAAGTGTGTTTAAGTGTGTTTAAGTGTGTTTAAGTGTGTTTAAGCGAGTTTAAGTGTGTTTAAGTGTGTTTAAGCGTGTTTAAGTGTGTTTAAGCGAGTTTAAGCGTGTTTAAGCGTGTTTAAGCGTGTTTAAGCCTGTTTAAGCCTGTTTAAGTGTGTTTAAGTGTGTTTAAGTGTGTTTAAGTGTGTTTAAGTGTGTTTAAGTGTGTTTAAGTGTGTTTAAGTGTGTTTAAGCCTGTCTAAGTGTGTTTAAGCGTGTTTAAGCCTGTTTAAGCGTGTTTAAGTGTGTTTAAGCCTGTCTAAGTGTGTTTAAGTGTGTTTAAGCCTGTTTAAGTGTGTTTAAGCGTGTTTAAGTGTGTTTAAGTGTGTTTAAGTGTGTTTAAGTGTGTTTAAGCCTGTCTAAGTGTGTTTAAGCGTGTTTAAGCCTGTTTAAGCGTGTTTAAGTGTGTTTAAGCCTGTCTAAGTGTGTTTAAGTGTGTTTAAGCCTGTTTAAATGTGTTTTAATAGTTTGGTCGTGTCTCTCCTTGTGCTCAAAGTCACATTGCAGCGGTGAGCGTGAGCCGAGTGTTAATGTGGCGACGGAAACGCTAAAAGGATTTCCCAGAAAAATATGAAAATAAAGAAATAAACATAAAACGTGTTTGAAAAGGTTAAAGTCTCCAGGGAGAGAGAGGGAGAGTTTGTGAAGGTTAAAGTGAAGCAGACCACAGAAGAGAGAGAAGAGGGAAAAGAGGGAGGGATGGAGAGGAGAGAGGGGCAGAGAGAGGATGAAAAGAGGTGAATGAAAAAGTATATGAGAGAGAGAAAAAGAGATAAGGGAGAGAGAAGGAGAGAGGAAAGACTTGTGAAGAGGTGAAGAAGAGAGAGGAGGAGGAGGAGAGGAGGAATTGTGGGGAGAGGAAAGAGAGGGAGAGAGAGAGGATGAAGAGAAGTGAATGAAAAAGATATGAGAGAGAGAAAAAAGAGTGGGGAGAGAGAAGAAGACAGAGGAAAGAAGAGTGAAAAAAGAGAGAGAGGAGAGACAGGAGGAGGGAAAGAGAGAGGAGGAAAGAGCAAGAAAGTGATGGAGGGGGGAGAGGGAAGAGAGAAGAGTAACAGGAGAAAAGAGAGGGACAGAGAGAGTATGAAAAGATGGAGATGTGGAGATAATGAAAAAGTATATGCGAAAGAGAGAAAAAAGAGTGGAAGAGAGAAAAAAGAGTGGAGAGATAAGGAGAGAGAGGAGAGAATTGTGAAGAATGAAGATGAGAGAGAGGAGGAGGAGGAGAGGAGGAATGATGAAGAGAGAAGAGAACAGAGGGACAGAAATGGGATTAAAAGAGGTGGATATAATGAAAAAGCATATGAGAGAGAGAGAGAGAGAGAGAGAGAGAAAGAGACTGGAGAGAAAAGACTTGTGAAGAGGTGAAGAGTGAAAATGAGAGAGAGGAGGGGGATAGGAAGAGGAGAGGAGGAATGATGCAGAGAGAGAAGAGACAGAGGAGGAGAGGAAGAGAAGGACGGCGGGAAAAAGAGAGGAGGAAAGAGGGAGAGGGGAAGAGAGAAGAGTGACAGGAGAAAAGACAGGGACAGAGAGGATGAAAAGAGGTGGAGAAAATGAAAAAGTATATGAAAGAGACAAAAAAAGGAGGAGAGACTTGTGAAGAGGTGAAGAAGAGAGAGAGAGGAGGAAGAGAGGAGGACAGGGAGGGCATCTGACACTCAGGGACATGTCAGAAACAGTTATTAACTTTTACAGAGAACAGACGACTTTTAAAACAACTTGATTCAAATTTGCTGTTGTGATTTTAATAATATCAAAGCCTAAACTGTTACAGAGAGAATTAATCCTCAAAAACACAATATACGACGGCTAAAACTCCGACTCCTCCCTGTTTTGTTCAGAAATCCTGAGTTATTCTGTATGTTTTTTGTCCTTAAAGTGTTAAAATGTCATGTGGTGCGACCGTGCATCATGTGGTGCCACTAATAACAGCAGGAATTCTGTGGCTGGAGTTTAATAACAGACAAAGTCGACTTGGGTGAACGGTTCTTTAGGCATTTTTCTTCATTTTCCAGGGCAGTAGTTTGTTCATTAAACACAAACAGGCGACTGTCATATTGGATCAAAAGAAAATATAAGGCCATGTCCACACGTAGCCGGGTATTTTTAAAACCGAACATTTCCCCCCCTCCGTTTATAAAAATAGTTTTATCCACACCACCTCGTCTTCGAAAAAAACACCTTCTACACATAACCGAACATCTGCGTTTTCAACCACATTCATACACATTCCAACCACATTCATACACATTCCAAACCTGTAGATGGCGTTATTTCCATTGAGCCCTCACTTCACCGTCACTTCCGCCTAAACTTATCTTATTGCTCTTGGAGCAGTAGTTGGACTTCTGCAGTTAAACATGTACATAGCACCTGCACAATAATTAATGCTCCCACAGCTCTGAAGAAACGACTCCGGTCCATATTCTGCTCTGGCTTTGGCTTTTGCAGTCGCCTAAACAAATGTCGCACGTTTGACGTCAGGGCAGATTCATATTTTTTGGCGCAGACAGTGACGTTTTAAAAGGCAAAACCCCAGTTATCTCTGTCCACACAAACAGGCAGAAACGGAGTTTTCAAAAATCTTCACTTTGGCCGGAGTTTTCCCTGAATACTCGTTTCTGATGCGTGTTCGTGTGGACGACAGGTCAAAACACAGCAAAACATCTTCGGTTTATCAGATACCCGGATACATGTGGACAAGGTCTCAATCTGCATTAAAAACCTAAAGCACATGTGTCAAACATGCGGCCCGGGGGCCAGATCCGGCCCTCCAAGACCTTTAATCTGGCCCTCGGCTGATTTTTCTATTAAAATACTTAAAATTTTCAGATTTTTCTGTTAATTTTCTGCACCGTTTAGCATAGCAGCGTCTCCGGCGTTTCTGTACGTTGCGACTCTAAACTATTTTAAGGTTTTTCTCGCTCGCACCATGTGACATTTTACACTGAAAATGCTTCACATAAATGTTAAACACAGATTTATGCTCCTGACACTGGAAATATGTGAAAAAGCTCAATAGAAACTCATATTTTTTTCCCTTATACGTCTTTGACCCATATTTGTACATAATATATGTTGTGTATATCTAGTATAGTAGTAAATCTATAGTATATATTGTTTATAATACATCTGCTACATATCCCACATGTATATTATACCTAATTCCCCCGTTCATACTGCCATGTTTATTTATTTTGATATATTCTGTACTCCTCATTCTGTATGTGTCGCACTCACTGCTTCTTGCACTTCTGATTAGAAGCTAAAACACATTTCATTATCTTGTATTTCTACACGTGTAATGACAATAAAGTTTAATCTAATCTAATCTAATCTAATTTAAAAGCTCCTTGTTCAAAAGATGAATTATTTTGCAAGTCTTACACCGCCCTCTAGTGGAAGAAAACTGCAAACTACATCATGTTACAGATTAAAACTCCTCTGTTAAAATGTTGATGTAAACGTAAATTTGGGCTAATCTAAGCTCAAAGTAAGGCTTTAAAATATGAAAAAGTGCGTAATTATTTTTTTTATCAATACCTTTTTATGTATTTATTTATATTTTATTTAAATTTGTATGGATCTACCGCATAGGCCACAAACTTCTGTCAAATTTAGTGTTACAAATTCTGCAAAATTGACTTTTATTTATACTTGTTGTTTTCCTTCCCCGTTTACTCACCTGAAGTACTGATCTGTGCCTGTCTGAGTCATTTTTAATCGCTTATTTTCAAGACGCCCCATTGCAGATCGACCCGTTTTCACCGCCACAGGTCTTTTAATTTTGTCTTTCTCCAGTTTTGTTTTCTCAGTCGGTGCATAAAAGATTCGGGAGGGTCTCGTTTTGGTACAAACGCTCCAAAATCCACTGTTCGCTTGTGCGATGTGCAGAGATCCGTCAGAGGTGCGGACGTCTTCACAGCTCTGTGTTGTGATGACGTTTATAGCGACGTCAGCTCCCACAGTGCAGTTTTCTAATGTGTAAGCGGACTTTATTTGTTGTTTTAGAAGAAATATCGTGATTTAAAATGAAAACTGAATGATCCCGAGGTGTCATAGATTATAACCATAGCAGACGCAAACGTAGGGTGACGATTCATCCAGATTTTGGTGGGACAGTCCAGTTTTAGAGCCTTCTGTGTGGACCTCTGTTATGCGTCCTCATTTTTGTCCTCATTTCGGACCCTCACCACCGTCGCATCACCACAAATCCACGCACATATTACACCTGCGATGCTGTGATAGAAACGTTTGAAACTGTTTTCTGTTGAACAAAGCAAATGCCAAAAAGGAAGAATCTTTCAAACCTGCTTGGAGCTCAGAGCATCGTTTTGCCAGAGCACCAAAGGAGAATCCTGAGCCTTTTGTGGCTCTGCTGTGTTCACACTGATGTGAGGAGCCGAGGTAAAGGTGAGACATGCAGACACAGAACGACAAGCAGGAAGAAGAGCTGTGCAGTTTTCTTTAACGTCTTTGCCCCAACAACAAACACAACAGACGACAAAACCGACACGACGGACGACAAAACCGTCACGACGGACGACAACACAGACACGACGGACGACAACACCGACACGACGGACGACAAAACCGACACGACGGACGACAAAACCGACACGACGGACGACAAAACCGACACGACGGACGACAACACCGACACGACGGACGACAACACCGACACGACGGACGACAAAACCGACACGACGGACGACAAAACCGACACGACGGACGACAAAACCGACACGACAGACGACAAAACCACTGGTGTGTAACATGATGCTTGTGTGTTACTCAAATAAATAAATCCTTGGGGGCCTTGGTCCTCACTTTTGGGCCTTGGTCCTCACTTTTGGGCATTGGTCCTCACTTTTGGGCCTTGGTCCTCACTCTTGGGCCTTGGTCCTCACTTTTGGGCCTTGGTCCTCACTTTTGGGCCTTGGTCCTCACTTTTGGGCCTTGGTCCTCACTCTTGGGCCTTGGTCCTCACTCTTGGGCCTTGGTCCTCACTTTTGGGCCTTGGTCCTCACTCTTGGGCCTTGGTCCTCACTCTTGGGCCTTGGTCCTCACTTTTGGGCCTTGGTCCTCACTCTTGTGCCTTGGTGTTGTAATTTCCACAGCCATGACCCTGTGTTGTATTTTTTTGCACCTGATCATTACCTGCACTGTTATATTCTTGTAATTTTGTAATTTTTGTGTTACATTACAGACTTTATTGTTTTCTATTTTGTTTTATTTTATTTATTGCATGGTTAGTCATGTTTGTCTTATGTTTCGCTCCAGGTACCGCAGCCATTTCCTGATGTTATGAACCTGTTCACTCATATGGCAATAAAACCTTTCTGATTCTCATGGTCACCCTACACAATATGTCTGCTTTAAAACACTTTAATGCAAACTTATAAAACCGGTGATGAACAGATGAAACGCTCAAAATGTCCAGTGCATATCGACCCAAAAATATTGCTCATCAGCCTTTTCACTTTGTTCAAAAATATCCACATCTGCAAAACCAAATCCCGTACTGCTCCATCTCAATAGTAAATGTTGTTCGCCCGTCGGTACGTTGTTAAACCCCCATGCACTTTGAGTTGTTTACACGCTGTAGCTGCACAAACGCATTAGAAATAAGTGCTTCTGTCAGCAGCGAGCTAATGCTACGTTAGCGCTGTCAGCGATTGTTCCCGTGATAGAGTCTTTACAGCGCTCTGTGGTCAGAACTGAAGGAGAACACATGATTTACAGCGCGGACTCCGGGCCACGGGAAATTAAAAGACCGACTAAAAACAACACGCGGGGGTTATAAAAATGCTTTGTGAAGAGGTTAACACAACAGAAGAAGATATGAAGGAGGATCTGGACTTAGAGAGGTTCATATTACACTGTTTTCTGATTCATGTTGGAATATTTCCTCATCTCAAACAGACCCGGAGTTGTGTTTTGTTTCATCCACACGTTTAACACACAAACCCTGCATATTTAGAATGAGTTCTTCTCTCAAACGGTAATACAGAAAGTGCTCCACTGTGTTTTTAAACTCCTTTGGATGATTTCAGCCCTGGAATTGCTGATCTGTACTGAACTAAATGTAGAAAAATGTAGCTGTTAACGGGACAGTTGTGAGTTTTGTTCATAGTTCCTCATTTCCTGGTGAGTGCTGGAGACGTGTGGAGACACTTGTTTAAATCTTCCTCCAGTCCTTGTATTTGCAGAGGTGCTGGTGCTGGGCTAGTGCAGGTCAATGGCCACAGTCGTCCTGCCACTAAAAACAGTCTGACCCACTCCACAGACCCGAGGAAAAACTATTAGAGCTCCAGACTGTCCCTGTGAACATCTGTGTCACAGAATCAGGTCTGAAATAAAACTAACCTTGCGTCGCCTGAATCGTCGCATGTTGAGGTTCTATTTTCTCATATATCAGTCGCCGCTGCCGAGCTTCTGTCAGGAAGAACAACTCACTGCTGCTCAGACACAAATCCTTCAAATGCAGCGGTCGGTTTGACTCTAAAAATGATTCTCACCAGGACATGAGGAACTATGTCAAAAATTCCCAACTCTTCCTTTAGTGTTTTTGTTTTGATTTGGGTTTTTTTTTTTCTCAATAAAAACAGCTGGTTATATAAATGTGTAATATCTTTCTTTTATATCACCTTATATCTGTGTTCATGGGCGTATACTAGTCTATGTGGTTTTGTTCTGATACAGCTCAAGATCATTCTAAAGATTCAGGAAAAGTTCATTTCTATCCTGTGAATGTGACTTTTTTAGTACTGACAGCTGCTCAAATGAGTATCTAGGTTCTATTGTAGTTTTTAGTATTCGTCTGTAAGTCTGACGTCACACACGACTTCCGGGTCCAACGAAACATTTGTTCACTACGGTCTGTGGTTCAACAAGACAAAACCAAGAACATTTTCACCATCACCTGCTTTTTAGTGAGGTTCCAACTAGAGCACGGAAACACCACTCGCTCTGAGACTCTGAAGTGTTCAAAGATCAGACTCTGCACTTCCACTTTAGACACAAATCCAAACTGTGGGATTATTATGTGTGAAATGTGGAGCGACACTTCAGATCCAGGATTTTTGAAGCAGAAAAGAGGAGATAAAGTCCACAGGAAGTAGAGTCACTGTGGCTGATCCGTGGCTGTGGATGGAAACAGACACACGGGAGGAACTATCCAGACTTTTTACTGTTAAAGAACGAAGAAAACTGGATTCACAGAGCGGGTTTGTGGACTGGAGTCATTATTTGCGGAGGATAATTTCTGTGGATAATGTGGATGAGACGCTGCCTGTAAATGTACCACCTTATGAGAGGTGAGTAATAAAGTTTTATATTATTTTCGTTATATACGGAGTTTGTATTTTGCGTCTCTGTGTGGAAGCCTCACCAGAAAGTATAAGTTAGCGAGTCATTTCTAAGTGAACCCGTGTTCGGGTTTGGATATTTCTCTCTGCTGTGGACATAAATAATGATGGGAGAACGTGTAATGTGGAGATTTGGAAGAAAAGCTACGGCAGATCTCCATCAACTGGAGAATGAAAGAATGACGCTTTCTCCTGACATTTGTCTGCAGCTTGGACCCGGAAATAGAAAGATAATGAAGCAATTTACAAGCCCCCTAGATAATATCTGATTTTTGGTACTTTTTACAACCCTAGACTAAAGGTGAGTCTAATTTATTTTAAAGTTAACTTACTTTATTAAGTTTACCTGACACCTTTACTCTTCTTGACAGTTTCTTTTTTTTATTCCGCGCAAAAGTTGAGTTATAGGTCAGAGTCTGTAGCTTCGATTTAACTTGAGTGAAGTGAAGCGTGGAATTACAGTTGGCAGTGTCTCCTCCAAATGTCACAGAGTGGTCTGCTAACACGGTTTTAAAATCAATCATTTAAATAAATAAAATCCCGACTGTCTGAAGTAAATCTTAAAGGTCCTTCACCTGAATTCGACTGTTTTAAATAAGGTGAAAAACAGAACTAGTTTATTTTAAGTTTAGAAGCACTTTGCACAACTTACACAAGAGCAGAGTTTTGGTGTGACGTGAAAATAACAATAGCTAGCATGCTAAGGTGCACATCCTGATTCTACACAGTAGGCTTACTTTGACCTCAAGATCTGCAGATACAATAAATCAGTACGATAAGATACATTAGGCTCAAATAAATACAATAAAAACTTAGAACCGTTGCCATGACACTAGGGTTGGGCAGTATCCAAACTCTGATCCCGTTAAACCGTCTCAGCATTTTCCCAGGGTATACAGTATTAACGTCAAATTAGGTTGTAGCTGCGCCTAAACCGTTCAGAAACAGAGTCACAGCTTTATATTTGAAAATGAGGCACAAGTTCTGATCAAACCAAACTTCACCAGTGCGTATCTCCCTCCATTTAATGATCTGCGACACGCCGAGACAAGAAAAGCGCAGAAGAGGCAGATTCAGAATAAAAAGTAAAAGGCGACAGTCCAGGGCGTGTGATATTTCCCACTGCAGCATGTTGTACCTGACAGACCCTGGAGAAGTTACCGTCTCCTCCGTGAAAGTCTGACTTCGCCCTCGAGTGGGGAAGTGTGTAGAATCCCTCAGTCGTCCAGGTAGAATCCATGTCAACTGGACAAGAGTTTATTTGGTTGAATACGTCTCCTGACAACTAAAGAACAAGCGGACGAAGCATATTCAACCAAATAAACTCTTGTCCAGTTGACAAATTGAACTCTCTCCTTTGCTTCAAGCGGGAACTTTCTCCTCTTCAGCCTCGTCCCCTCTCGACTCTCGGCTTCAATAAAACGTCTCCATCACAAACTTTTGGGCTCAGCATCACACACTCAGGTTTTTTCTTCTTTCTCGCTGCGTGTGGATGGATATCTGGAGATTGTTTAAATGATGGCAATGAACTGCTACTTCATGGCTACTTTTTAATACCTCGGTATACCGTATTACCGTATTATCGCCCGACCCTACATAGCACTGAACAATTTAAAACTAATTATATCTTTTGAATGGCGGAAAGTTCTTAAGTTGTTTCCAGTAAACTGGACATTGAAACAGGTTTCGCACACCAAATATGGTAATATTTAAACACCAGGTTTATAATAACAGGACTATGCCAGGGCTAAACAAGACCTAGAACAGGTCTACATCGCATAGTTCCAGTCTAAACAAGGACTAAATCAAAGGAGGACAAAAATACACAAAACACTATCAGAGCAGAGACTTTTCTTAAAACTATGGTTGATTAAATACAATGCAAACTTGGATTTTTTTAAAGTCTAAGAAGGTTTCAGAAAATGTGATATCCATAGATCCTGGAGACATAATTGTAGAGCCGAGCTTTGTTAAAATATGATTGGAATGTGTTTGACCTACATTTTTCAGATGCTTTTCTACACCATGATAATAAGCCTTTTTGTGTACTATGACTATAAAGCAAACCATAATTGAACTCTTTATTATAGTCTCGACTCAAAGTACTTTGTCTCTGTTAGAGTTAAGTCGATTCTTCCTGCACTACTAATGTTACATGACCTGTCAATCATCGGAGAGAGGCGGGATGTTGTTGGTCAGCGCTGAATTTGATTGGACGAAAGGAAAGATGCTCTAAATTCTGGGCATTTCATCCGAACAATGATTTTTGTAAAGTGCTACGCTGATTGTGACTAAACTGGTAAAGGTTGTGTTTAGAAACGAAATTGTTTAAGATTAAGGTGAGAACTGTGGCTATAATAGGTTTGTTTCTGCTAATAATTAAATTTGAACCACAGACCTAACCTATAAAAATGCTAAAACACAAAGGCCGGTGCTCTCCTCTGGGCCTCCAAACAGAGCATGCTGTTGTTGTGTCCTTGGGCAAGACAGTCACTCACATTACCTGAGTGTAAAGGTCCAGTGGTGCAGATTGGCAGTCTTGTTTCTGTCAGTCTACCCCAGGGCAGCTGTGGTTTACCTCCCACCCTGCACATGAGCTGAATGAATCAATTCAAGCATTTAAAGCACAATATAAATGTACTGTGTGCACAGTATTAGCATAATTATTATAAGCAGTAGTAGGTCTAGTAGATCCGTAAATATATACACTCCAATATGGGGGCAGCTAAAATAAATATTGTTAAAATGCAGCTGTTTTTTGTAATACAGAGTCAGTTTACCCCTATTGACCAGGAGCAGTCGCAGTTTTGAGCCCTGTGTCCCCTGTCCCAAGAGATTTATCCAAAACCAGTGATTTGTCCCAGTTTTATACGAGAAATGTCCCTATTTTTGACCAATCTGATTCCTGACAACAGTAAAGAGAGGCATACATTGTCATTTGTTTAGATAAAGCACAGAAAAGCTGCTTCAAAACGACCAAAACACAAAGAAAATGTGACTATACTGACTCACATTTGTGCCGAGTGCAGAACAATTTTCCTTAATCATGCACTCGTTTTATTATTACCAACCAAAACAAACCAGAGACATTGCAGTTTTTATACGCCCGTGATAAAACGGGACGTATTATGGTATGGCGCTGTCCGTCCGTCCGTCCGACCGTGGACACTTCAAAGCTTTGAAGTTTAAAGTTCAAAGGTGACACACAGTTCCAGCTGCAGCGGTTGCTAGGCAACGGGATAGAGACAAGACAACTACACATTACCTTGTCCGCGCTCTAGCTCGACAACCGTCTCACCTAGGAATGTCAAACTTCCAAACTGCACCAACAATTCATCTTTAACTAGGTTTGACAAATTCTAACTTAATTCTATATACAATAATTCAAAGTACGGGCGTATTTTGCCCCACTGGCGGAGCTCTTGTTTATTTTGAAAATCTGGTCACCCTACTCAAAATGGAAGCTTAAAACCATCAATAGATCAACAATAGAGGCACAAACATCAGATATGTAACACTGTAATGAACCCACACCATTCGCCAGTCGTATTACTTATTTATTATACGCCCGTTTCAATACGGGACGTATTATGGTGTGGCGCTGTCCGTCCGTCCGTCCGTCCGTCTGTCTGTGGACACTTCAAAGCTTTGAAGGCTTTGTCTTCATGAAGAGGCAAAACATGTGGGGCATGCGCCGATATATACATAAGGTTTTGTTTAGTTGATAGATAATTAAATAATAAAATATCCACTTTACTGTTCAATACGTCTATTTTTTTTATTAACATATAAGAACTACTGATTTGGGTCACAAAAGTTTGTGACTTTTAAAATGTGGGTCACCAGAAAAAAGTTTGGGAAACACTGCTGTAAAGCTTCAAAGACTTCAGAGCAAAGCTTTGAAGTCTTTGAAGCTTTGTCTTCATGAAGAGGCAAAACATGTGGGGCAATTCAACTTAGAAAAATTCTAAGTTGAATTGCGCTCATTAGCATATAGAATTGTGTCGTCATGGTTCCCTGATATGACAACAAAGCTTTCGGGAGAGGATTCTGGAATGAACTCGCTTCACTCAGACACAGCAAACAGGAAAGCAACATTTTCTCTAGCTCTCCACAACTTCTCATCTTTTACGAATTACCAAGCCAAACGAAGCTTCAACTACCTGTTCTACTCGGATACTCTCAAACTGCACCAACAATTCATCTTCTAGGTTTGACAAATTCTAACTTAATTTTATATACATCTATATAATTATCTATATAATTCAAATTACGGGCGTATTTTGCCCCGCTGGCGGAGCTCTTGTTATTATTATTATACGCCCGTTGTGTAAGTATTATGGTATGGCGCTGTCCGTCTGTCCGTCCGTCCGTCCGTCCGTCTGTGGACACTTCAAAGCTTTGAAGTCTTTGAAGCTTTGTCTTCATGAAAGATCTGAACTCTCTTGTTATTATTAATATTCATATTTTTATTTATTTTTTTTGTATTTAGATTTTATTTTCCACAGCCCTGAGCGAAATGCCTGGGTTTGGGGTTTTTTCGGCTTTCATGGCGTCTTGTTTCTGATTGGTTAAAGGCCTCATAGCAACAGAGTGCGTCACCAATGCGAACCAGCGACATCTCTGCCCCGGGCTCCAGCAGCAGCAGCTTCTGTCCTGCAAACACGCCAAAACGGGACAAATCTGGACAATAATCCGTCTCGTTCACTGCATATAACTCACCCGAAACCCCCAGCCAAACCATTAAACCCATTTCTCCTTCTCCATTTCTCCCGTGGTGGTCAAAAAACAACCTAAAACTGAAGTAGCTTTGGTGAAGGTAAGCGGACTTTCCTTCTGACCGGTTTTATTCAAAATGGCGGCCACTTAGCCTCGATGCTAACACCGAAGCTAACTGTAGCATATTAGCTCCAAAAATGGGATTTATGGCCGTGTTCTGTGTGATTTTTCTGCTCCTGTTAGCGAAGCAGCTTTGTCACAGTTTGCTCCGCTCATAACAATAGCTTTAGACATGGCCAGTGCTTAAAATATCACGTTATTCCATGCCTAGTTTTGTTAAATTGATGGATTTTTGACAAATACTGCATGTTTCTGACTAAAAACAGGTTTATGATTTTTGCCTATGAATTTGGTTTCTGTAAAGGAAATACATTGATCTTCACATTATATAATTCACGTCAAATCGTGCATTGTTTTATAATTGCCATGATCTGAGTGCTCAAAATGAGATTACATATTTATTATCATATTCTTGATATTTTAGGACAACAAGAGATTTTAAAGTGATTATAGAGTATAAAGGCAAACCTAATTTTACACCCTTATCTACCATAGGATTTGCTTCACCATCCTTTGAATATTTTTTAGATTTATACTATGATGCAGTTTGAAAGAGACAAGACATCTGATTCATAATTCAAGCTGAAATAATGCAATAATTGACTTGGGTATAAATGATTGATGATATAATGCATGCTGGAATAAAACCAAAAATAGCCTCGCTAATTGGGGGTTACGTGAGGTCTTTCTCTTTTGTTTATCAGCAAGTCGTCTTGTTGTTTGGTAATTCTTGGCTAATGGACCCAGTCTAGTCCATTAGACATGACCTTGATTCACTCTGAGCTTAAATCAATTTTTGTCATTCTGTCTTGAAAACAAGTTTATAGATGCTGAGATGGCCATGATTGAGTTGAACAGGAATGATGGTGGTGTTTTCTATTTATATTTGCTTATGTGCAAGTACACAATGTTCCATAAATCATACTACAGGCTGATGTACCTCCAAAGCAGAGCAAAACGCGTAATAATGCTAAAAAACTAAAACTTAAGCTTAAATATCCCTCGTTTGTGGCTTTTATAGACAATATAGGGATAGTACTTATAAAATTTGCCTTTATAGCGTATGCAAATCTTATTCTTTTTTGGAAAATGTCTAGGTAAGTCTCTGTTTGCTCCACATTGGTTCTACTGGGATTGACAACCGCTTTGGGTGCACACAAAGCGGGTGGAAGACTCCACAACACCCAGGAAGCGTTGCTACTGTCGAATTGTCATTTCTATTAAATTACACATCCAATTCTTACATTATACATATCCACGGTGTATGATAAGGTTGATGCGGTGCTAATATATTGGTTATAAATGCAGGCGAGGCTGTGATGGGAGCAGGGAGGATGGAGACCCTGCCCGATTTGCGTCGCTCGATTTTACGCGCAGCTGCCAGATCCGTCTCAAAAGTGGCTCTGCGCATGCGCGAGCCGGCCTTTTGCCTCTCGTACGGCAACCGCGCTCGGACAAACTGCGCCGGGTTTTTATTCGTCACACAGCCATCAATCTTAATTACGACTGTTTTGTAACGGACAAAGGCTGGAGTAGACTCTAAAACCTGTGTTTATGTTGTTAAACTAAAATTTACGACTGATAAAACAGGTAAAAATGGCGAAGATGTCCATTAACGGTAGCTTAATTGTAAAATGGTACAGACGGACAGCCAAGCCACAGCCCTCATCCACCGCATTGTCGTGCGCTGTTTTCAACCGTTTACATAAAAAATCTCCATCAAATATTTGTTTTTTCAGCATGGCAACAGCACCCCACTTTAGATCTTAACTATTTCATGAACCATTATTGTCACAGTTGCAAAATAAATGACGCAAACGTGAGCGTTGAACGATTTGGTTTAGCATCAAATGATTAGCATGTGAGGCTAAAAGAACCGCACCTTGGCTTTGTTGTTGACGAACAAAAACGACAATTTTGCGACTTTTAAGCGATGACATCTGACACAACTGGGTTTACATACACGAAATATGTTCTTTGCAACGTTTTCAGGGCGCTAAACTGGTGGTTTCATGCAAATTTAACTACAAAATCATGTTTAACGCAAGCGTATAACAAAGGTGATGTTATTCAACCACGGTGCGTCAGGCGTCAACAGCTGAACAGGAGCACATACTGATGGATTGGAATTCATTGAAATAACATGTTTATCACGCGATCAATAATTATTTTGTTAATTATTTCATGTTATTATAGCTGCAGTCTTATGGTTATGCTCTCAATTGCACTGAAAATGCAGAGCTGTGTTTTGACAGATGAAGCCATATGTGGGTCATTGGGTTAGGCAGTGTTTTCACAACAGAAAATATTATGTAATACATTTTTCTATGTAACAGCCCCATAATTTGTGGCTTGAAGAATAACACATGACACCAAAGATACAGCCAATATGAAATGAAATATGTTTGTGAATGTTTCTGTGAAATGACAAGGAGTTTGAATATTTGTGAATGAAATTATAACCACGCCAAAACATGGGGTTAAATCATGCTCACATATGTAGGTCATTAGGTCAGTCTAGAAAACTTTTTGGTTTAAAATGTGCTTTGTTTTTTTTCTTTTCATCTGTTACTATTTTGTCATAAACTAATTCCACCAGTGTTCTGTTTTTATAGATCTAGCCAAAAGATGTGTAATTTGTCTTAGAAGTGGAATTAGATTGTCAAATAATAGGTAAATTTGTACTGAAGATTTACATATACAAGTCAGCATGTGTCTTATAATGAGAAATACTACAGTTATGCCACATTTGATGCTTCATTTCTCAATGAATACATTTGAAGAGACATTTTTTGACATATTTCTTTTGAACCAACTAAATATTGCCTGGATATGCTCATCTTATATTCAAAACTATTGTTATTGTTTAGTCAATATTTCCTAGCATAGTGTAATCTATTGCACGTTACCAAACCAAAACGATGCCTATGTAGGGTTTGGAATGCTCTACCAACCGAGCCGCTGCTGTCCAGTGTTTACGCACATGTCGCTGCTGTTGTAATGCACTAATATTATTCTCTCTTTCTCTCTCCTCTCCGCACAGAACCGTTTTCCCCATCCCTCCCTATTACTCTTATTCTTTTAGGGATTCTTCGTTGTCAAGCCGCCAAAGTGGAGAGTGTGATTGCAGAAGGGGGTGCTTCTCGTTTCAGGTACGACACCGCCACAACAAACGTGTTAAAGAGTGTTCAGATTTCAGTCACAGATGAACTTTTACACCAGTTAATCCCATTTTTTTCTGAATGTGTGTAGAGGTCTAACTTACAGCAGGTTTTAATCAGAACAAGACCCGGTAAAAAGAAACAATATATTTGGTTTTACATCTCATTAGTAATTGGGCTTTGCCAAATTTGCCAATTACAAATGGGTTGCACGATTTTAGCGAAATAACCTAACTGTGATTGTAAAAACTGAGAAGTATTGTATTTATATTTGCCGTACGTGTTTTCAGAAATTGGATTCTGCTCAGAGTGCACATTGTAAACAACTCCAGGAGCAATGACATTTGAGAGATACTGAAATATGAACTGTTAAACGAATACAAGAATCCCACGCATTTCAGAAGATGTTTGTAAAGGTATAAAGTACAGGGACATCCAAATTTTTGGACTAAAAAGACAGAATTTTAAGTTTTATGCAGTGGAGAGTCTATTATCTACATTACTGCAGCCTTTAGAACTTGATAATTGTCCCAACTTCAATTTAACTGTGATTAATCTTGCAAATTTTCTTAAGATTGTCTATCAACAAGTGTAGTTTTAGCGTCTTATGTTCCTGCTGCTGCCTGTGGTCCTGATATGATCTGGCTGTACATTTTCGCGACTTGCTCCTTTTTCCTCTGGGACCCGGGGATGTCCGGTTCACGGTGTGGTTTGATTTAAAATGGCTGCCACATTCTTCTCGTCCTTTTGTGTAACAGTTCTTTAAAAACTCAGGGAGGGGCCGGGGCAGAACAGGCCCTGGGAGGACGGGAGAGGAAAACAGATCAAATGTTAAGATATTTGTCAGCTCTGTCTTGCTACGACTGCAGAGATAAATCAGCATAACTATGATTCATCGACTACTGAAACTTCCTCAACTATCTGATAAGCGTTTATCTTTTTCTGAACAACTTAAACGTCATTTACTAGGAAAACAAGTGGACTCAACAAGCGCTTTGTGTTGCTTTTTTGCATGACAAGCGCTCTATAAATAAGATTTGATTGAGCTCTGAATGAGAGTGTAAGATTATCTTTCATCAAAAAAAGGAACAACGCTCTTTTAGCATTTTTATGATTAAAGTGGAAAACATTTATTTAAAAACGCCCAAGGTACAATAGAAATAGTTGCTTTACTAATTGAGTTTATATCCATTTTAGAATGATGAAAAATTGGGACTGTTGCCATTGTTGTGGAAAAAATGATGAATCCATTTGCGAAGCCCGATGAGCTTTTGGAATAGAGACAAAAGTTTATTGTTGTTACAGCAGATATGGACAGAGCCTAAGCCACAGACCAACAGCCTCTCCGAGCCTCTACCCCAGAGCATCTCCTCCAGTCTCTGCCCCGAGTCCCCTTCAGTATCTCCTCCTGAGCATCTGAGCTCTGAGGATTTATGCAGAAATACAAGTTACACACATATCAAAGCAGAGGGACTTCTCTTCACAGGTTTGTGCAAACTAACCTAACTTACATTTGAGGACAGCTAAGGCCCCGTCCACACTCATAAGTATTTGAGTCATTTTCGTTGTGGACACAGTGTTTGTCCACACTCATCCGATGGAAAACGGCTCCGGAGACGGAACGATCTGGATACGCCAACTCGCACGGATTCGCCTGAGCACAGATCTGATCCGGCACCGTGTGGACAATTGAAAATGCTGATACTCTGATGTAGTTTTCGTAGTTGCTCTAACTGCCTTTCTGATTTGCTGGTTCTCATGACATCAGGCATGTGACACTATTGTGGAAAACGGTTTAAACAAACCCGAGACAAACAGGAAACAGCGTCGGTCCACGGAAAAACTGTTTTCACGCTTGCAACTTCCTCGGCTCGAAATCGGCTGCTGCAACTTCCATTGAACTACGGCAACTTCAAACACGGTGCACCACTTCTTTTGTTTTTACCGCCCACGTGGAGTCGTGACGATGTGAAACCAGCTTAGTCATGTGATATGCGTTTCTGGCAGAAATGTCAACGCATGTGTGACGCAAATTGTTTCGTATACAGTGATTCTTTTCAGTGTAAACGTAACCTAAGACGACGAAAGACTTCAAGACTTTCAAGAGCTTTTACACATGTTAATGGCTCCTCTGGTCTTGGGTAGATCACACTCATTTACAGAAAACAGATTGAGATTATACATTTCAATCACACCATAATTATTAACTGTTTAAAACAAATATTGATCTTTTTTGAATGGGAGAAGCTAAAAGCCATGAATTAGTATCTAACTGTATCGGTATGAGACTAAATGAGTGTTTTGGCCCCCAGTCTTCCCCCCTGTGGTTTAAGGTTCTTGCATTGAGCAGCGCTCATCTAATTACTTGCACCTTTCATGTGGTGTAACAGAATAAAACTCTATATTTCTGTGTGTTTGTGTTCGTGCAGTGCTTCTTCGGGGGGAGGAGGTGGTAGGGGTGCACCTCAGCACTATCCCAAGACTGTCGGCAACAGGTTTGTTTGGCTCCGAATCCATATATTTCTTTAATTTACAAAACATAAGTGAGTGCAGTTTGACCGTGAACTCCCAAGAGACACTTCAGCACTGCACTATGAAAGCACAGCCCTATTATCAACAACCCAACAACTATTTCTCACTCATTTAGAAGACGCTGTGTATGCAAACGTCTTAAGAAATAATTAGAAATAGAAATCGTCTCTTGAATAATCAGGAGTCGTCCAAATGGCATCTGTAAGTGGATAAAGTTAAGACATTAAAGGAAGAGCCCCTCAGCTTGTGGATAGGAGTTTTACAGGCCTGTTGTGAACATGACTACACCGACCCTTTGCTCTTTAAACAAATCCTGAACAGTATTTTTGTGGCTCTGTATTTATGGTGTATTCATGGTGTCTATTCTTAGCGCTGTGACTCACTTAGTATAAAACTTCGTGCAAGTGTTTTTTTTCGCAGCTCTGGGCCTTTTTAGTATATTAAATTAAATATTAAAGAGTTTATTATGTGATTCTCCTGGTTTCTTGTCAGTGGCGTAAAGAAGTTCTAATTCTAGTTCATTATGATCTTTTCTGTAAAAAGATGTCACTCTTCAAAATGTGTTGTGACAGGTAATATAATTGATTCATGTTCCTTTAAATTAAACACAAATGCTTCCCTAAATGCCGCCACTCACTACAGGAGAATTTGCCCGATTTTAGCTGCGATTTCTTCTCCCTGTGACCCGACTTTGTGTCTCCGTGTGCGATTCTGAAGCCGCTGCTCCTCATGTGTGGAGTCAGTGTCAAATCAGAACCACCGAACATCAACAACGCGACGGAAACAGACGATAAAACAGAGTCGGGGCAGAGGAGCGACGGACACAGAGACGCAACAAACAAACTCAGGATAGAGCGAAAATAAAGACTTTATTACTCACCTGATGTAAAGTGGAACATTTAAAGTGCAGCGTCTGATCCACATGATCCAGAGAAATTGTCCTACGCAAATAATGACTCCAGTCCACAAAACTGCGATATTAATCCAGTTTGAGGCGTTCTTTAAAAGTAAAAAGACGGTGTTTCCTCATGTGTTTGTTTACATAGACAGTGCGCGGTGAAGATGCAGATCAGCCACAGTGACTCTACTTCCTGTGGACTTTATCTCCTTTTTTCTGCTTTAAAAATCCTGTATCTGAAGTATTGCTCCACATTTCACACATAATTATGACACAGTTTGACTTGTGTCTAAAGTGAAAGTGCAGAGTCTGATCTTTGAACACTTCAGAGTCTCAGAGCGACTGGTTTTACTGTAGACAGGAAACAGCTGAGGCCATCACAGCCTCACAGCTTTAGATCCTGTGCTCCACACACAGATCCTGCTGCATCTGGGAGAGCAAAGATTTAAAGTCCCATCAGATTCTCCTCGTGTCTGTGGTGTTTGCGCTTTTTGTTGCATGTTTAAAAATCGTTTAAGAAAAATCCTGCAGTGTGTGGCGACCGTTAATCACACAGCTGTTTCAAACCTGACATTTTCTCTCTTGTAAACAGTAAACTGTCTGCAGTCTGACCTGCTGCTGTTTGTCTGTGTGCAGCGAGTTCCTGGGGAAAACCCCAGGGCAAAGCGTTCAGAGATGGGTTCCTTCACGAAGCACTAGACGAGATGTCAACTCCAGCAATGAGAAAGAGAGACACGATGCAATCTTCAGGAAAGTGAGGGGGTAAGAAGCAGCACATGAATGAAAACTATTGTGTTTAGGAATGTTCTTTTCACTGTGCGGTGTGGAAAAAAACAATGAATAATGAGAGGTTAAGATACGTTATCGTCCCCATGGGGAAGTTTGTCCTCTACATTTGTCCATCCTTCAGTGCCGCTGGGGCCTGTCCTCGGGACCAGTGAGCACCACAGCACAGCTCAGGGAACTACTTCCATGATAATAAAAACTATGATTAAAATAAACTGAATATACATAATACAAAATACACATGGACACAAGAATGGTGCAAACAGCAGTCAGTAGACACGAGTTATTTAATGCCAAAAGCCTGAATGTGAATGGAATGAATTAATAATTACATCATATTTAAAGAGTGTTTTTTATTTTACTTTATTCTCATCGTGGTATCAGAATCCGACACACGACACAAAACAAACTGAGCTTCTCCAGTTCAGCTGCAACTCAGATCTGTGTAATTATCATTTGTGACTCAGATAAACGCTTTTCCTGAAGACAAAGTCGCACTCGAGCGCCCGGATCTGGTCTAAATGTAAAATGTGACTCACTCCTTTGTCTTTTGTCTCGTTTTTTTGCAGGATACTCAACAAACTCACGCCGGAGAAGTTTGACAAGCTATGCCTTGAGCTGCTGAACGTGGGCGTAGACTCAAAACTCGTCCTTAAAGGAATCATCTTGCTGGTGAGTTCGGTTCTTCTTCCGTTCTGTTCAGTTCTTCTGCCGTTTTTAAGCAAAAGTTAAAGTTTATTTAGACCGGACGTGTCTAACCGACCTTCTCCCTTTCTCCATCTTTTTTTTTCTTTCTTTCTCTCTCTGCCTCCTCTTTCTCACTCTCTTCTCACGTCCTTAATCCTTAATTCTGTCTTCTTCTCTCCTTCTTTTTCCTCATCCTGTCTCTCCCATCCCTCCTCTTTCCTCCCTCATCTGTCACTCACTTTCTCCTCTCCCATCTCCTCTTTTCTCATCTCTCTCTTCTCCCTCCTCCCTCTCTCTTGCCCTCTCCTCCCTCTTTTCTTGACCTGCTCTCCTCCAATCTTCTCCCCTCTAATCTCTCTCACTTTGTCTCCCATCACCCGCTTTCCTCTTTTTCTTTTTTCTCACCCCTTCTCCTCTCTTCTTGCTTCTTTCCCTCCCTCTCTCCTCTCTCTCCTCCTTCCTTTCTTTTCCTCTCCCTTTCTGCCCCCTTTTCTCTCTTTTTATTGTTTTTCCTCTCTCCCCCTCTCTCCTTGGCTCTCCCCCTCTCCTCCTCCTTCCCTTCTTTTCTCTGCCCCCCCCTTCTCTCTTTTTATCCTTCCTTTCTTCTCCCACTTTCTCCTTGGCTCTCCCCCTCTTTCCTCTCTTCTCTCCCTTTTTTCCCCCTTCTTTTCCTCTCCCTCTTTTGCCCTCCTCTCTGCCCTCCTTCTTTTCTTATACCCCTTGCCTCTTTTCATCTCCTCTCCTCCGCCTCATTCCTCCCTCTCTCCTCTTCCCTTGCTCTTTTTATCTTTCCTCCTCTCTCTCCTCTCCTCCTCTCATCTCATCTCCTCTCCCCTCCCTCCCCTCTCTCTCTTGTCTCCTTTCCTCTCCTCTCCTCCTCTCTCCTCTCCCCTCTCTCCTCCTCCCCTCCCTCTCTCCTCCTCTTCCCTCTCTTCTGCAGATTGTAGACAAAGCCCTTGAAGAGCCCAAGTACAGCTCCCTGTATGCTCAGCTATGTCTGCGTTTGGCCGAGGACGCACCAAACTTTGACGGCCCTTCACCCGAGATCCAAACATCCCAAAAGCAGAGCACAGTGAGTCCTCCTCCCCCGAACACGTCACATTTACACGTTTAAATACCAGATTCAGACACATTTACACGTTTAAATACCAGATTCAGCCACATTTACACATTTAAATACCAGATTCAGCCACATTTACACGTTTAAATACCAGATTCAGCCACATTTACACGTTTAAATACTAGATTCAGACACATTTACACATTTAAATACCAGATTCAGACACATTTACACGTTTAAATACCAGATTCAGACACATTTACACGTTTAAATACCAGATTCAGACACATTTACGCGTTTAAATACCAGATTCAGACACATTTACGCGTTTAAATACCAGATTCAGCCACATTTACGCGTTTAAATACCAGATTCAGACACATTTACGCGTTTAAATACCAGATTCAGACACATTTACGCGTTTAAATACCAGATTCAGCCACATTTACGCGTTTAAATACCAGATTCAGACACATTTACGCGTTTAAATACCAGATTCAGACACATTTACGCGTTTAAATACCAGATTCAGCCACATTTACGCGTTTAAATACCAGATTCAGACACATTTACGCGTTTAAATACCAGATTCAGCCACATTTACACGTTTAAATACCAGATTCAGACACATTTACACGTTTAAATACCAGATTCAGACACATTTACGCGTTTAAATACCAGATTCAGCCACATTCACACGTTTAAATACCAGATTCGGCCACATTCACACGTTTAAATACCAGATTCAGCCACATTCACACGTTTAAATACTAGATTCAGACACATTTACACATTTAAATACCAGATTCGGCCACATTTACACGTTTAAATACCAGATTCAGACACATTTACACATTTAAATACCAGATTCAGACACATTTACATGTTTAAATACCAGATTCAGCCACATTTACGCGTTTAAATACCAGATTCAGCCACATTTACGCGTTTAAATACCAGATTCAGACACATTTACGCGTTTAAATACCAGATTCAGACACATTTACATGTTTAAATACCAGATTCAGCCACATTTACGCGTTTAAATACCAGATTCAGCCACATTTACATGTTTAAATACCAGATTCAGCCACATTTACATGTTTAAATACCAGATTCAGCCACATTTACATGTTTAAATACCAGATTCAGCCACATTTACGCGTTTAAATACCAGATTCAGCCACATTTACATGTTTAAATACCAGATTCAGCCACATTTACGCGTTTAAATACCAGATTCAGCCACATTTACGCGTTTAAATACCAGATTCAGCCACATTTACATGTTTAAATACCAGATTCAGCCACATTTACATGTTTAAATACCAGATTCAGACACATTTACGCATTTAAATACCAGATTCAGCCACATTTACGCGTTTAAATACCAGATTCAGACACATTTACGCGTTTAAATACCAGATTCAGACACATTTACGCGTTTAAATACCAGATTCAGCCACATTTACGCGTTTAAATACCAGATTCAGCCACATTTACGCGTTTAAATACCAGATTCAGCCACATTTACGCGTTTAAATACCAGATTCAGCCACATTTACGCGTTTAAATACCAGATTCAGACACATTTACGCGTTTAAATACCAGATTCAGCCACATTTACATGTTTAAATACCAGATTCAGACACATTTACACGTTTAAATATACAGATTCAGCCACATTTACACGTTTAAATACCAGATTCAGCCACATTTACACGTTTAAATACCAGATTCAGCCACATTTACACGTTTAAATACCAGATTCAGCCACATTTACACGTTTAAATACCAGATTCGGACACATTCACATGTTTAAATACCAGATTCTCACGATTAAAGTGGCCGTGTTACGCTATCCTCCGATCTACGTTCTGATTTTGCACACACAGATCCCGCTCCAGTCTGGGAGACTGGAGATTTTTAGTCTCATACGTTTCTCCTCGTGTCTGTGGTGTTTGCGCTTTTTGTCGCACGTTTAAGAATCTTTTAAGACTGAAAAATCCTGTAGTGTGTAGCAGCCTTTATCTAAAGCATTCAGAGCCTCCTAATTATTCACAGATGAGTTTATAAAGATGAGTTTGTCGTCACTGTAAAGCTTAAAACAACTCGAATGCTACAGAGACAGTTCACAGTGGACTTATTTTGACCTCAAGAGCTGTTTATATTATACCTCTGTACAGCAGCAAGACACTTTATGCTGTAACGGGAGTGAGTACAGAGCCTTTTAATCGTTTACTGGAGATTTATCTAATAATAAAGCACTTATCGAGTCTATATCCCGCCATGTGCAGTTCCTTTTTTATTACAAGATCGGCGATTACAGTGAGGATTCAGGCCACAGTGCACGTAAACGTTTCCAGGAGCGTTAAGTTTAAGAGGAGGCTCAGATCCACCCACAGCACTTATGAATTTAAAACAAAATATTATCGAAACGCCACTTACACCGAGGAGCTGAAAGTCATGAATGCGCAATGTGGAAGTAATGTATAAATCTCATGCATTTGAGACAAGTTTGTAGAGGTCACTTTACGTATGAGGAGGCGTCCACCGTTTGCAGATACTAGAAAATATCAAAATTATGATCTGAGCAAAACAAGAATAAAAGCTCATAAACTAGAGGGACACTGAGGGATTACACATAAAACTGCAACATAATGTGAAAGAAAGATATTACGAATCTTAAAATCACATTCTGTTCTTTTTAGGAATGTCTCGATCACGTTTTTCTGCGCCCGAGTCTGAGTCATTTGATTTGATACCCGATACTTCTATAAAACATTATGAAAAGAACTAAGAGCAAAGAATAAGATCCAGGATGTCCTTTATTTTTATTTTTTTCACCAGTGGCTCTGATTTTATTCACTTGGAACAAACTGAAATAGTTTCAAAAATGTGTAACAGTGTTTATTATATTAGAAAATACAGATAAAACCTGATTAAAAGTGCAACTTTTTACATCAAAGTAAAGGAACATGTTGAGCCTGATAGGCCGGTTTAGAACTGGTTTAGTCTAGATTTTAGACTTGGTTTAGACATGGTTTTAGTCCTGGTTTAGTACTGTCTTTAGTTCTGGTTTAAACCTGGTTTAGTTCTTGTTTAGTTCTGGTTTTAGACTTGGTTTTAGACTTGGTTTAGTCCTGGTTTAGACCTGGTTTAGACTTGGTTTAGTCCTGGTTTAGTCCTGGTTTAGACCTGGTTTAGACCTGGTTTAGACCTGGTTTTAGTTCTGGTTTAGTCCTGGTTTTAGACCTTGTTTAGACCTGGTTTTAGTCCTGGTTTAGTACTGGTATTAGTTCTGGTTTAGTCTTGGTTTTAAACTTGGTTTTGACCTCGTTTAGACTTGGTTTAGATCTGGTTTAGACTTGGTTTTAGTCCTAGTTTTAGTTCTGGTTTAGTCCTGATTTTAGTCCTGGTTTAGTTCTGGTTTAGTCCTGCTGTAGTTCTGGTTTAGTCCTGATTTTAGTCCTGTTTAGTCCTGGTTTTAGTCCTGGGTTTAGTCCTGGTTTAGTCCTGGTTTAGTTCTGGTTTAGTCCTGCTGTAGTTCTGGTTTAGTCCTGATTTTAGTCCTGTTTAGTCCTGGTTTTAGTCCTGGGTTTAGTCCTGGTTTAGTCCTGGTTTCGAGGCGCACGGTAGCGGGAGGAGGTTTTAATCACTAATCACCCATGCATTATAAATGTGATTAAACATAATAATAATAATAATAAATATACATTTACCTGATCGGAAGATAACGTCCGAGTCCGGATCGAGTCCACAGTCCCGTGATCGGATCGGGATAACCACAGTTCTTTTTATCATCATCGTGGTATTGGAAACGGTGTCGAGCAGTGAGTCTGTTCCTTAGTATCGAACATGAGGCAGTTTTTGTATCGTGACACTGCGGGAAATGTAGATATAAAATGTTTTGATCTTTTCCCCACTGGAGAAAGGACCGAATTTGTTTTAATATTTTCTTGTTGGCAAAAATACAAAACTAAAATGCATTTTCTCTCGGTTTTCAGACCTTCAGAAGACTGCTGATTTCCAAGCTTCAAGATGAATTTGAAAACCGCACCAGAAATGTTGAAAGTGAGTCTCATCTGCCCCAAAAACTGTAACCCTGCAGTCACTTTTGACCCATTTCCCCGAACCGTAAGCGACTCGGACACTCTTCAGTTTGTGGGGTTGCCTCATAGAGTTCATTTTATCCACTTTCTTCTCCTACTTTTGATTTTTTTTGTTTTTGTTTTTTTTGTTTAGAACTAGAACTTGGTTTAGACCTGGTTTAGTTCTGGTTTAGTCCTGGATTTTGACTTGGTTTTGACCTCATTTAGACCTGGTTTTGGTCCTGATTTTAATCCTGGTTTAATACTGGTTTTAGACTTGGTTATAGACCTGGTTTAGTTCTGGTTTAGTCCTGGTTTTAGACTTGGTTTAGACCTCATTTAGAACTGGTTTAGTTCAGGTTTAGTCCTGGTTTTAGACCTTGTTTAGACCTGGTTTTAGTCCTGATTTTAGTCCTGGTTTAGTTCTGGTTTAGTCTTGGTTTAGACCTTGTTTAGACCTGGTTTTAGTCCTGATTTTAGTCTTGGTTTAATCCTGGTTTAGTCTTGGTTTTAGACTTGGTTTAGACCTCATTTACACCTGGTTTTAGTCCTGGTTTAGTTCCGGTTTAGTCTTGGTTTTAGACTTGGTTTAGACCTGGTTTAGACCTTATTTTAGTCCTGGTTTTAGTTCTGGTTTAGTCTTGGTTTTAGACTTGGTTTAGATCTGGTTTAGACCTCGTTTAGACCTTGTTTAGTCCTGATTTTAGCTCTTCAATTTGTGGGGTTGCCTGATATAGTCAATTTTATTCCTCATTTTGATATTTTTTTTGTTTAGAAATACTGTGGAAATGATGTCCACTTTTCGACCTGGTTTATCCCTCGATTAGACCTGGAATAGTCCTGGTTTAGATCTTTTCTTTGGTTGTTCTTGGTGTTTTCTCTTGCACATTTTAACTCCGCTCCGTCTTGTTGTGCTTGTGTTCAGTCTACGACAAACATGACAACCCCCTCACGTCGGAGGAGGAGGAGCAACGCGCCATCGCCAAGATCAAGATGCTCGGAAACATTAAATTCATCGGGGAACTCGGCAAGCTCGACCTCATCCACGAATCTATCCTTCATAAGTGCATCAAAACAGTACGTACCAAAGTGCCCACATACAGGGAGGGTAACGTTATATTATTCTTTGTATTAGATTCTTTGATGGGGGATCTGAGGAAGTACTTTTTCGTAGAAATAAGGAAGTAAGGAAGTAGCAGGTATTTCATTCTATCCACTTCCCTTTACCATTTGTCCGTTGTCACAGTTTGCTTTTATTTATTTATTTTGCATGTATATTGCATAATCATTTAAAAAATTCACATTAGATTTAAAAAAAAGTAGGTGGAGGAAGAGGCAAAAAACCCAAAAGGGAGAAATATTAAAGCCTCCACCTTACGCTATAGTTGTGCATTAATAAAAAAAATACATTTCTACACCTTAGATTAAACACATTTGCGTCAAACGTGGATTAAAACGCAATGAAACATCCACAATTGAAAGATTATCAAAAATGATCATGAAATACTCTTTTTAAATGACATTTCTGATGCCCTCGCTAAACAAATGTGAAAACTTGGGGCCAAGGTGCAGCTCCCTTTAGCCCAGTGGTGTCTCGGCTCTGCTCCGTGAAATACTGAATCACTTTTTTAATAAACAAAAACTGAACTTTACTTTTTAATTAAGACACAGTTCAACAATTCCCCAAAAGCCATTCAGTAGTTCCAGGTTTGTTTTGCTGTGCGATGTGGCCAAAGCTTATGCCACAGTAAACACAAATCTACTTCAGGTACCTGTTTTCAGCAGAGTCTGTGCTCTTATCCAATCATTTTGTTTTCTCGTGGAGCCGAGCCTTGGGTAAACTGATCTGGGAGCAGTACTCTGGAAGTTAATACTGTATAAGGGTCACTCAGATGTACCGACCCGCCCCAAACTGAACCAGCGGAAACGAGGCTACAGGTTTTTTCAGACAAAAGTGAAGCGGCCGGACCACCCTCACAAAAAACACAAAATAACAATATACTCTATGGGTGGGAATAGGTTTGGGCTATATCCAAATTTTGATCCCATTAAACCGTCTCGGCGTTTTCCCGGGTTTTACGGTTTTACTGTGACTAATTAAGAATTATTTAGTAGCTGCACCTAAACCCTTCAGAAACAGAGTCGCAGCTTTATATTTGAAGATGAGGCACAAGTTCTGATCAAACCAAACTTTGCAGCGCGTTCGATCGCATCAGCGCACGAGCTGTTTTTATCAGCGCTTATACTGTATGCAAATGAGCTGTATGCAAATGAGCTGTGAGGTTTGAAGTTTGGTTTGTGTAAAACGTAAACAAATGTGCCAAAGCTGCATTAAACACATTATTCCTCAAAGTCTAGAATGAGCGGTGGAGAGGACCAATCACAGCCCTTATTGTCTGCGTCGTTTTGAGGCGTCGTTAGAAAGTTTCGGTTTCACTTTTTTTGTTCGGATGCAGAACCAAAAATTGGGCTTTACCGTCTCCTCCCTGAAAGTCTGACTTCGCCCTCGGGAACTTTCTCCTCTTCAGCCTCATCCCCTCTCGACTCTCGGCTTCAATAAAACATCTCCATCACAAACTTTTGAGCTCAACATCCACACGAAGCGTCAGTCAGGTTTTTTCTTCTTCCTGCTGCGTGTGGATGGAAATCTCCGAGCGGAACCACGTTTGAAGAGGAGAGAGAGCGGAGGGGGAAAGTCCTGCTGTGGTTTTAGGTCCTTATGCAGATTTTCATAATGACGGTGATGAAACTGAGATTAAAGTCTGGGACCTAAGCTCTCATATTGTAGTGGGTAAAGAAAGACATGTCTCTGGTGCAAATTCTTGTTTTCTCTTAAGGCTGGATTGTCTGAGCTCTCCAGATGATAAACTGTCACATTTTACCGTTTTGTGTTTCAGCTTCTGGAAAAGAAGAAGAGAGTGCAGCTCAAAGACATGGGCGAGGACCTGGAGTGCCTCTGTCAGATAATGAGAACCGTGGGGCCCAGACTCGACCATGAGAAAGCCAAGGTACGTCCAGAGCATTATTCTGATGCCGTTAGCTGCAGGAAGAAGGCAGCTGTAACTCTAATGAGCAGAATGAGCGCAGGAAAGGTGAAATAACTTTAAAAACACAGAGAAACCCTCTTCACACGTGCTCCCTGAGCTGGTAATTTACATCCTGAACAGGGTTTTATATGAACAAAGAAATTTTAGATTTTTGATCTGGCAAATCACCAGTGAAGGCTGAATTATAGTTCTGCGTCCACTCAAAGCACACTGCTGCTGTTGTCTTATCTCTTTCTTTTTTAATTTATGGCTCTGCATCGAGGTCTATGCATCGCAAAGTAATTCACCACCACAGCACTAAGGGGATAGGATTTAAACCGGTCTATGCTACTGCAGACGTAAAATCTCTGAAAACTTTAACATGAACCATCTTTAACGCGACATACGCACAGCAGAACATCCTCTGTCACAGAGAGAACACTCATTCACTGAGTCGAGTCCTTTAGTCCCACAGAAGCTGAGGCATCAGCACTGAGCTGTTTTTATCAGCGCTTACACTTTATGCAAATGACCCATGCTCAGTTTGGTTTGTGTAAAACGTAAACAAATGTGCCAAAGCTGCATTAAACACATTATTCCTCAAAGTCTAGAATGAGCGGAGGAAATGTAGAGCGGTGGAGAGGACCAATCACAGCCCTTATTGTCTGTGTCGCTTCCCCTTCGCTGTCTACGTCGTTTTGACATGTAGCTAGAACATTTTAGCGGTGCGTGTCAGTCGACGCAGATGCTCTGCAGAGGGGTTCATGTTGACGCAGACGTTTTGACGCACAACCATAAACTGGCCTTAAACCAGTGCCCTCACTTTTCTGGAACTATGTGTGAATGAAGTTGGATTAAATATGCAGAATTAATCGTAATGGCCATGGCTGAGAAGTCAAAATCACACTTTTGATAGAAATGCAAAATATGTAACAAAAGCAGGAGACCAATTAAAGCCCCTGTACCTGTTTCCATGTGTGTTCCTACCCCAGTCCAGATCTTTTGACCCCAAGAGCTACTAATACAATAACAATAACAGCTGTGTAAAGTCTGCATATAATTATAAAGTGGCTTATTGTCTGATAATCAGGAAGTGTGTGTTAGCATGCCAGCTGTTTTTAGCCGTACCGTCCGCCCTGGTCTCTGAGTTGTAAAAAACTCTTCTAAAACTCATCGCTGTGAATGATTAGAATGTTCTGAATACATAAGATAAGTGAGGAAAAACTACTAAATAAAGTATCACCGCAAACGTAAAAAAAAACGGGGTACTTTTTAAATTTTGATTAAAATGTATATATATTATTTTAAAATGGTTAGTCCACAGCTCCAGTTTCTTGTGTGTTTTGAGGAGTCTAAATCGGAGTTGTGTTTTCCAGGAGTCATTTTTCATGCGCGTTAGTTCAGCTCTTGTGTTCGACCCGCCCCTCCCTCTGAGCACAGCCATATTTATCTTCATATACGAGCCTCTCCGCAGAATCATTACACTCAGCGTGTGATAATAAGCACATTTTTCACAATTACCCCTCTTTTCTCTGTCTCTGAATCTCCCTCTCGCTCGGTCTCACCTTTCCTTTCCCTCTTTCGCTAATCGCCTCCCGTTCTTTCCCCTCCCGCAGTCTCTTATGGACCAGTACTTTGGCCGGATGCGCTCCCTGATGAACAACAAAGAGCTGCCGGCGCGTATTCGCTTTCTGCTGCAGGACACGGTGGAGCTGAGGGAGAACGCCTGGGTCCCACGGAAGGCCTTTCTGGACAACGGGCCCAAGACCATCACGCAGATACGCCAGGACGCTGTCAAAGTAAAAAAAAAAAAAACGCAGTTAAAAACATGCCGAAAATATTAGAAAATTATGAAAAAATATTAGTTTCTATTGAACTTTTTCACATATTTCCAGTGTCAGGTGCATAAATCTGTGTTTAACCTTTTATATGAAGCATTTTTAGTGTTTTTTTATCTACATGAACTGGGTACGACCTTAAAAAAAGTCATGTGTTGCGACTGAATCTAAGTTCTGAGTCATATGAAATGTATAGAAACAAACTGTTTGCGTTTCTTTAGATTTTTAATGCATATTGATATTTTCTTTTGCTCCAATATGACAAGTCGCCTGCTTGTGTTTAATGAACAAACTACTGCCCTGGAAAATGCATCAAATGAAGAAAAATCTATCCTAAATCCTAAAGAATCCCATTCACCCAAGTCGACTTTGTCTGTTATTAAACTCCAGCCATAGAATTCCTGCTGTTATTAGTCGCGCCACATGATGCACGGTCGCACCACATGACATTTTAACACTTTAAGGACGAAAAACATGCAGAATAACTCAGGATTTCTGAAAAAAAATGACTTGGTTCCATGGAGGTCAGAGGTACGACAGAAATGTGCTGAATTATTATGAAATCTGAACTTTTTTAACTGAGGAAACTGCAGCTGGACAGAAAATTGAGGCGTCATGTCACTGACCCTTATGTCTGCAAGCTGAAAACGACCAGATAGGATTGTAGGATTATCTATATAACTAAACTGGTCACTAATCCATGTTTTTGCATCATAAATGGATGGTTATTCCCTGCCCTCACTCCCTCTTCTCTTCTCTCCTCTCAGGATTTGGGCGTGTTCATCCCCGCTCCCATGTCTCAGGGTCTGAGGATGGACTTCTTCCTGGAGGGTCCCTTTATGCCCAACCGCCTCAAACTGGACCGCGAGACTCTGGGCGGGCTGGCCGACATGTTCGGACAGATGCCAGGTGTGCAGTCCTCACAATACCACACAATACAATACTCTCGCGCGGACAGAGGGCGGTGCTGAAAGCAGTGATGAAATGGAGCTTGTATCGATGCACAGTCGTCCCTTTAGTGTAGCGCGGTTCACCTTTCGCTGCCTCGTAATCGAAGGTGACGCGCTCCTCAGTTTAGATCGCGGAGCCTGTCTGATAAAAGTGTATCAAATGTGTGCTGAGGGCTTTTACTGCCTTAAAACATATAGAATAACTGTAAAAAATAAAGCCGACTACATTGCGGATTTTGCCTATTGCGGGTTATTTTTAGAACTTACCTCCGTAATAAACAAGAGACCGCTGTAGTTTAGTTTAGTTTAGCTACTGAAATATCAATAACTATTCTTCCTTGGGGTCTCTTCAAATTCATTACATACATTTTTGCATCATACATAAACCACACACACAATAACACGAAAGCTCAATGTGGAGTAAACAAGTAGTAACAAACATTAAATAAATCAATAACAGGTAAAATAATATCAATAATAATACATGAATAAACAATAACTAATCATTGTGTGAAAAGGAACAGTTTTAACTTTTTTTTTTTTTTTAAACAACTTTTTGTTATTTTCAAACAACAAGGAACACAGGCAGTGGCTCGATAACCAACAGGACGCTGCATTTGATTGGTTCTGCACACAGGAAGCACCACTCATATTTTGGCTTTGACGCTTTTCATATTTGTGGATATCTGGGAAAAAAAGTGAATTTGTGCTAAATTATCTCTGGGATTTTGGTTAAAATTGTATGGCTGCTTTATTCTGAGCGATTTGTAACCCGTACAATCCTGCATAATCCTTCTGAGAAAGAACCAATGACTGGACTAGATGTTTGATCAACCAATGTGGAAAACATTTTCTACAGTGTCTGATTGTGCCCAAACTTCGACCCATTTTCTTTAATACATGATTTATATGGCTGTTCCATGTTGATTTTGCATCCACTATTACACTCAATAATTCTACCTCTTCTACTTGTTCAGTTAAATTTGCTCCCAAGTCAAAAGTTATAACATGTTTTTTTTAATCTCTTGTTCTGTTGTCACTTTTCCAGGCAGTGGGATTGGCACTGGCCCGGGGGTGATCCAGGACCGATACTCCCCGACGATGGGACGTCACCGCACCAACCCCCTGTTCAACGGTCACAGCATAGTCCCTCCTCCACAGAACCAGTATGAGCTGAGCAACAAGTCCTTCACCAAGACCAACCAGGTACTCACAAAGTCAAAGTGAAAGGCAGCCTGGCAGGTTGCTAGTAAAAGTTAAGTGTAGTGTAATGTGTTGTGCTCCAACGGCCTCATTTATCAAGCCAAACGTGCTGTAAGTGGAGCAAAAAACCACTGCAGTTTCTCACAGACACTAAGGAACACTCAGCTCCTTAACGCTCCTTTAATCCAGCGCTCTTATTGCTTTCATTTACACAAGTTTTGCGACAGAAATAATCGGGGTCCTGACAGGGCTCTACAGTGCGCCCATTTCACTCACATTTGCGAGCAAATATTTCGTCGTGCGAACGAGGAAAATAAAACAGTCGCACCTGTGCGAGTGCTTCTGCAGCACAATAAGGAGCTGCGCACAGACGCAACGTGACGAGTTAAACGTTCTACATGTATCAAACATTTGGGGCGCACTCACACTAGGACTTCAGAATCGTGCCCAAGCCTGGATCGCCCCTAAAGTGCGTCACGCCCAGCGCGAGCACAACCGAACCGTGCCCGGGCACGACACCTCCGACCGCGCACGACCCCAGCATACGAGCTCCGGGTGTGCGGCGATATCACTCATACGAACAAACTCCGCTTCAAAACACACCCACGCCCCTTAAACGAGGAGCGGCACCGCAGCAGGACCCACACCTGTCCCACCGCTCGGTAGATTCCCCTGTGCCGCTGGACTTCCCTCTCTAAAGCGAGAGCTTTGTCTCGGTCTTGTCTCGGACTCGAGCGCATTTGGACTCGGTCACGTCACGGACTCGATGTCTGAATACTGAGTGCATCATATTTCATTACGGCCGCTGCTGTCGCCAGTAAACTTGTACCAGTGTGCGGGACCTGTGCACTGGAGCCCGTGGACACTGCACCGCCAGCGCGCGGCTCGTCCACAGCTCCACCCTCAGCGTGCGTCACAGGGCAGGTTAAACATCTGCCCTGTGAAAAAAAACTAATTTTATGTCAGTGTCGCACAGAGCAGAGCTACGGCACAGAGCAGGCGATATGTGGGCTGAAGTTTGCCAAAGAAAATGCCAAATTAATCTGTTTGTCACAACTCCAGGAATTTGAAAATACAGGTTTAAAAATTCTACCCACTTTATTCACATCGAAGCAGTTTTGTGTAAAGTGCCAGTGGAAGTTCTCTTAAAGAAGAGGTTCTCAAACTGTGGGTAGTGTTGTGTTTTAGTTTTAGTTTTTCCTCGAGTGATGCAGAAAAGAGGAGCCACTGTCTGTGTGAATGTTCAAGAGGCGCAGAGTGTTTCAGTGCAGCACAGTCTGTTTGGCTTATTTTAAGTCTAAATGAATATTAATCAGATAAAATGGAAATAGACTGATTAAAAACACAGTGATTGTGCAGGAAAAGTACAGTCATAATTCTTTTGTGTTTTTTGTATAAAATTCATTCAAATAAGTTGGTGTGTGCAAGTTCTGCACTGTAATAAACGTTCAAAACTAAAACCTATTTGTGCCCCATTTGTTTTTCTGTGCTCCTAAAATTAAAATCCTAAGACTTAGGGGCACATGTGCTCCTGAAAAAAAAAAAGTTAGTGTAGAGCCCTGGGTCCTGATCAGTTCTTACAGTGTCTTAAAAAGTCCTAAAAGCATTGAATTTATGAATCTGGAAATAATACCTTAAAAACTCTTGAAAAAGTCTTGAATTTTTATATCTGGGTCTTAAAATTTGTGCCGTGCGTAACTTCTCTGTGTCGCATTTCTCCTCAAAAGTTTAATTTGTCAGACGGCTTTATTTGGGTGAATAACGTCGCCTAAATAAAGAACAGCGGAAACAATAATTAAGAACACAACTGGGTTAAAATCCTCCGAACACGTCACTGAAGCTCACGCGCTACAGAACCACAAGAAACAAACTTGGCAGAAAAGTAAACTCAGAGATGATCTCAGCAGAACAAAGTTTGATTAAAGCCGTTATGGTGTTTTTTGATGTTGGTTTTACGTTAACAGGCGACACATTTTGTGCTGCAGTTATGGGGAAGAGTCTCCGCTCCCCAGATTCATTTGTTTGAGAAATAAATGAATTAGTGCTGTCAAAAGATTATTTTTTTTTTTAATCAGATTAATTACACTTTAGAATTTTGATTAATCACAGTTAATTATTCTTCAAAAAAAGACCAAAATATTTTGACAGAAATGCAGTTTATTGCTGCTTGGCTTGTTGGTGTAAAAGTGTCGTCGTTGCTGCCGCCGAATCAAACCCGTGTTTTACTTTAAGATGATATTTTAAACTTGTGCTTCTGTGGAAAGAGAGTTCATCACTGCAACATCTGCAAACGACCTTAGTTTATCTAAAGTCGCGTATGGACCTGATCACTGACCTAATCACCTGCGCCGCCTTTCAGGACCGTCCGCGCTTTCCACAGAGGAGCGTTCAGAATAAACTGTGGGATTAATCTGCGTTAAAAAAAAAACGTTAGCGTTGACAGGCCTAAAATGAACACAAATTCAAGAGTTTAATTTGTCTTTGCCTGTAGCTCTATGAAATAATAATACTAATAATAATAATACATTTTATTTATATTGCACTTTACATAAAATAATCTCTCAGAGTGCTACAGGTAAAAAGAGCAGTGAACAAAAGTGCATCAACCATCTCAGTGCACAACATAAAACCAATAAAAACAATTAACAAAAAGCTTTGGTAAAAAGATATGTTTTAAGATTCCGTTCAAAAGCAGAAACAGACTGCGGGGCTCTCGGGTGGTCGGGGAGCGCAGTCCAGAGCTGTGAAATAAGTTTTAACTTTTTATATAAATGAAGAAACTTAAGGGAACCCTGAATAATACCTGCACTTTGGTAAACTGACGACTGAGGCCCTACGAGGCTTTGAGCACGTTAATCTGACCCTCCGACTCTGCCTTGTGTTTGGGCTCAGGTCCAGAACCAGCACTTCCTGAACCAGAACCAGAACCACCTGGCCCAGCAGCAGGTTCAGCCCAAAGACCTGCCCCCACGATTCAGCAAGAAGGGCTCGCTCAACGCAGACGAGGTACGAGTCCAGCGTGCGCCCCACTGCTCCACACGGCACAGGGATGGAACGGGTTATGAAGGAGTCGAGAATCCCACTCACTTTAGGAGTTCAGGAGCTGTTTTTACTCGACAAATATGATTACGTTTATCATAGAGACCCGGGTGAAGTCGCCCCCGTCAAACGCAGACCTGCACAAAAACTATTTCAATCGTTTGTGCTGCAAAAAGTTTTGTTTGTGTGATTCTGGTTCTTAAGATATTTGCAGTTTTATTTTGGGCCGATGACGTCGTCCAGAACCTCAGAATGTGAAACAGCCTCAAAACAGGAAGAAAATTGTAGAAAACGTTTGTATTTGGTTTGTGCTGTTTTGTTTCATTTGTGTGAGTTTATTTCTAAAATTCTTCATTATTATTTCTGTGGTAATTATAGGACGTCATTTCTGCTCAGTTGACGGCGACAAACTCCACAAACCTAGTGAAGAGAAACGACCTGAGGCTGAGGAAAAGTGTTATTATATAAAATCTGAATCAAAAGCAAATGACTAAAGACTGAGACAGACTTTTCCACAGCCTCAGATCGTTTCTCTTCACTAGGTTTGTGGAGTTTGTCGCCGTCAACTGAGCGGAAATGACGTCCTATAATTACCACAGAAATAATAATGAAGAATTTTAGAAATAAACTCACACAAATGAAACAAAACAGCACAAACCAAATACAAACGTTTTCTATCATTTTCTTCCTGTTTTGAGGCTGTTTCACATTCTGAGGTTCTGGACGACGTCATCGGCCCAAAATAAAACTGCAAATATCTGAAGAACCAGAATCACACAAACAAAACTTTCTGCAGCACAAACGACTGACACAGTTTTTGTGCAGGTTTCACGCAGGTGTCATAGAGTTCAGTCTGGAGCTCAGTGCAGAGACTAAATCATTTTCTTCATGTTTGCGACGCTGATCTAAAGTTATTTCTCTGCACTACTTTGTCTAAAATTGTGTATCTGCTGTACCGTTACATCCCTGTGCACACAAACACTCCTGCTGAACGCCCAGTGATTATAAAAAGACGCGTTATTCTGAGGGTCCCACCTGCAGCCGGTCTGTTCTTAAACTTTACCTCTTTCTCTCCTCTGATCTCCACACTCTGTCCATCCTCCTCTCTCGCTCTTTCTGTTTTATTCACTCTGGCTGCAGGGCCACTGACTGCGATTATGAGACCTGAGGGCATCCGTTTAAAGTGTAAATGACATGTTCCAGCACTTATTTCACTGAAACTATCGTTAGAAACCATGTCCAGCCAGGAAGTATCATTTATTAGCTTCACCAAAATGAAAAACCTACAAAAAAAACAAGGTAAAGTTTTAGTAAAATCTTAAATCTGATGCTATGTTTCAGTGGAATGAGTGTTCTGACCTGTGTTATGCACTTTAAGCTTGAATTTCCCTGTAAATTTGGCCTCTGTCTATGTTTATTAACTGTTTTAACCTGTATTATTGCGTTCTCGTGCCTCTGGTGTTTTTTCAGATCAGCCTGAGACCAGCACAGTCGTTCCTGCTCAACAAGAACCAGGTGCCCAAGCTCCAGCCGCAGATCCCAAACATGATGCCCCCCAGCGCCCAACCGCCGCGCACACAGACCCCTCCTCTGGGGCAGGTAAGGATATGGGGGTCACACCCACACATGTGTCTGTGTAAAGCGCTATATAAAATAAATAAAGCTAAAGCTAAAGCTACCCACAGACTGTTTAATGGACCCAGTGGTGCAGGTGGTGTCAGTGCCCAGTCTGTCCAGACTAACCTATCTGCGCCACACATGCCCACTACTCTGTGCATGTGCGGGTCTATCACATTGTTCTATGTTCGTTTGCGACAGAACCTGATTCGTTCTTTGCCAGTTAGTTAGACGGACGGACACGCAGTGGACATTTTATTTAGCTCTTCGCGATTTTTACTGTATATTTTCTATATTACATATGTGTAATGACAATAAAGTTGAATCTGATCTGATCTAAAAACAAAGCTGATGTACAGATCCGACATGCGAGTCAAATTCCTTGTTTCAGTGAGTGCACTCAGCCAATAAAACTGACTCTGATTCTCATCAACTTTATGTGTAAAATAAAAAACGTCTGAGTGCTCGATGATATGAGCGGTGGGGATCTATGGCAGAGTTTACGTGACGCTGTAAACTGTGATAAACAGTCATATAATTTATCTCTGCAGCGTCTACTGCCCAAGCTTTGTTAATGTATTGCATGTACGTCACTTTGGACAAAAGTGTCTGCAAAAACAAATAAACCTAAACAGAACACGGTCTACATAGTATCTATACTTATCTAAGTTTTGCTGAGTCATGAAGCACCTCTGTGCCGTATGTTTGGTACAGTTCGGGCAAATCGGCCTCTTCCTGATATGTCATTAAGCACATGTGCAGTGCAGAGAGGACAGTCGGGACGGATGGGCACTGACAGGCGGAAAGGAGTGTTGCTTTCAACAGCCTCACTCCTGAGTGGCTCTTTGCTTGCTACGGTAACATGCTTAGATTTCCAAATATGGAACTTTGCTCAAAGTTATTCGCTGTAACTGGTTGTCTTAACTTTCCTCATTTGACTGGAGCCAAGTCTTCAACATTTTATCAGCCAATACTCAAAATATCTAAATAAAAAGGTAATTTAAAACATTAGATGATTTAAAACAAGTGTATTTTTTCAAGTGAAGATCTGATTATTTCTGTACGTTTCAGCCTCCACAGCTGGGACTGAAGACCAACCCTCCGCCGATTCAGGAAAAACCTCCGAAAACCAGCAAGAAGCCTCCTCCAGCACGAGAGGAGCTCATCAAGATGACCGTGAGTCTCCGGCACTCGCACATCATCTGTAATATCACACAGTGACGACAGTCTCACACTTTTACTGTTCTGGGTAAAAGTCAAATCATTATTTTTCCTGTCCCAGTGACACGCTAAGCAACGCAAATGTAAATGTGTTATTTATAAGAAGGGTGAAAATTAAAACACATTTAAAATTCAATCAAAACACAGACGGCATCAACCAAATAAATTAAGTAATAAAAATGAAATAAATGAAAAATGAAAGTGCAACTTAAAGTGATAGTTTGTGTTTTTTGACATGAATCTGTTCGTCTCCGTCAGCAGAGTCGCATCAACACCGACTTACCTCCCGACAGCGTCTGAGCCGAGTTCTTCTGGTTTTGGCGCTGATGAAAGTTTCCTGGAGGCTGGAGTCATGAAAATAAAGAGTTTTTCCTAAAACAGTCGATACATTTGCCATGGAAAAAGTCAGCGCCCATAATCTCTTGGTCCTATTTTCTCTCCGGTCGTATCACTGCTGCCTCCAGGTGGCGCCGCGCACGAATCCAACACTTTTTTTCAGTAGTTCAGTGTTTACGCTCAGAGCGAAGACGCCGCGACGCCAGAGAGCGAACGTGAAGCTACAGCCAGAAGGACATGAGCCTGTAGAAGCTCTAGAAGAATCTGTATAAAAATGGAGCTTGTGATTCTCCAGGAAGAACAAAACTCCAGGTTCTTCAGGTTCTTCAGGTTCTTCAGGTTCTTCAGGTTCTCCAGGTTCTCCAGGTTCTCCAGGTTCTCGTCCCTCTGTCCCTCCTCTGTCTCTGCTGTTCTGACTCCATCTGCTGAGTTTGGGCTTCAGGATATTCGGGTTCATAAAGATCTCCCCTTGGCTCTGAGCTAAAGGCGTCGTCTTCATCCTCACTGTCGGAGTCACACATGTCGTCGTGAAGAGATTATGAGCTCTGACTTTTTCATGGTTCACTCTTTTCTTGTTCTGAGAGGAAAAACTCTTTTTTTTCATGACTCCAGCCTCCAGGAAACTTTCATCAGCACCAAAACCAGAAGAACTCGGCTCAGACGCTGTCGGGAGGTAAGTCAGTGCTGATGCGACTCTGCTGACGGAGACGAACAGATTCATGTCAAAAAAAAAAAACACAAACTGTCCCTTTAACTTTTCTTATGGAGGAAATGACACTCATCTCAATGGAGATTATTACTTTACCTGTAATGTTCCATAGTGCAGCTTTATAGCATCTGTTTTACGTCTGTTTTCCGTCTGTTTTCTGTCTGTTTTCCGCGATCATGGAAAATCACTGGCCCTACATGATCTAATGTTCTGACATGCCTGAGGAGATTTCAGTTGTCATCCGTGCATGTTTGAGTAGTTTAGCGATCTTTCTCTCTTATGTGGCATTTCCGTACACTTTTCTCCACACCTCCTCAGCCTCCCTGTTCTCCCTGTTCTCCCTGTTCTCCCTGTTCTGCTGTATAACCGTGTCGCTGTCGTCTGTGTTGCCCGCAGGAGGCGATAGTGACGGAGTACCTGAACAGTAAGAACCTGCCTGAGGCCGTGTGCGCGCTCAGAGAGATGAAGGCTCCCAAACACTTCCTGCCCGAGCTCCTGTGCAAAGTCCTGCTCTGCTCCCTGGACCGACCCGACCCGGACAAGGAGCACGCCAGCACCCTGATCCACAGCCTGAGGGCCGAGGGCGTCGTGTCCTCCGAGAACTTCATGCAGGTGCAGACCACGTCATCCGGCGTCTCTCAGACGTTAATGCTCCGTGGTGATCGCCCCGTTTACATGAGACCTTTAAATCCGATTAAAAATACATCAGTTCGGAATAAAAGTTAATTCCGATTTAAAAAGACCATGTAAACGCTTAAGTCCTCATGTTTATTCAGATTTACCTTTAAGTGGGTGGTTTATTCCGTTCTTAAATCCAAGTCAGGTTTATTTATATCGCACTTTTCATACACAAGGTAAATTCAAGGTGCTTTACAAAAACAGTCATTGAACAAGACAAGGTATTTATAGCATAAGTTTCATAAAAAGCATTGGTTAAAAACAGTTAAAAGCACAAGTAAACATACAAGTCTTTAGCTTGGTTTTAAAAATGGACAAGGTGGGGGCGGATCTGAGGTGTTCTGGGAGTTTATTCCAGCTGAGGGGGGCATGATGGCAGACATTTAAATTATTCCTCCATCATGTAAACGTGTATTCCGCTTAAAATAATTCCGGTCGTTCAGCGCATGTGACACCGCGGGACGTCCTCATCCCGAGTTCTCGTCATGAACTCATAAAACAGCAGCGTGAAGCCTGTAGGTTTGTACACGACTCCCTGCACCTCAGCCCGGAGCAGAAGCTCTGAGTTCGGGTCACAGCAGCAGTGACAGCGGTGAAGGGGCGACAGTGGCTCAGTCGGTCGCGCGTTTGTCGCCGATCTGAAGGTTGGCGGTTCGAATCCCGCTCTCCACATAAACATCACAGGTTTAGGGTCAGACCCACTGACCCACAGGAGCTGGTGTGATTCCAGCTCCCACAGATGAAGCTGTTGTTGTGCCCTTGGGCAAAACACTTAACCCCCCTCTGAATGAATGTGTGTGTGACTGGGTGAGTGCTTCCTTGTAAAGCGCTTTGAGTGTCTTGAAAGGTAGAAAAGCGCTATAAAAATGTGACCATTTAAAGACTTAGGACTCACCGGAGCCTGGAGCTGCTCTGGTCCTTCGTGCTCGAGGGCTGCGGCTGGTTCTGAGGTGGTAAAACATCCGGTTTGTTTCGTTATATCTTGTTCTGAGCATCCGTCCTCTGGCGCTTCTCAGGCCGAGGCTCCAAACCTCTCCCTGTTCTAACTCCTCTGAGCCTGAACCAGAGCTGCTCCCGCTGGGTCAGGAGTTTGGGTTTGGATCTGGTCTGACGGCAGCATTTCTCACACGAGGCTAAACGCATTTCATTTTATAAGCTGAATCAATTGAACTGGCTATTGCCATAAAATTAGGCTCATTAATCACCTAAAATAACAAATGTTTGTTGCTACGTGAACATGAGGAACACTGGGACCTCTCTGAGTGTTGTTCCCGCCCGAACAAACCATCATTAAAACGCCTCGACTCTCCCCGTCTCTTCAGGCGTTCCTGAGCGTCCTGGACCAGTGCCCAAAGATCGAGCAGGACATCCCTCTGGTGAAGTCGTACTTGGCTCAGTTCGCCGCCCGCGCCGTCATCGCGGAGCTGGTGAGCGTGGCGGAGCTGGCTCATCCTCTGGAGAACGGGACGCACTTCCCTCTGTTTCTGCTCTGCCTCCAGCAAACGGCCAAACTCAAGGACAAGGAGTGGCTCACCGACCTGTTCACCCAGAGCAAGGTCAACATGCAGAAGATGCTCCCAGGTAACAGACGACACAAGAGGGGAGGAGTCTGCGGTGTAATTATGATCTCCGACGCCTGTGCATTATGTTATTAGTGGGACATTTTAAATTACAAGAGTGAACTAAAACAATTCAATAAAAGAAACAAGTCCACTGAATCCCACATTAGAAAACTGTGGTGCCTAATGGGACCTCATGTCACCTGCAGATCAAACTAGCGCGTAGTGGATTTTAATAAAAGAAAATAAAACTGGAGAAAGAAGTTTAGAATATTGGGCGTTAGGAGAACAGGGGTAGACTGGAGCTATGGTGGGAATAAAGGAGAATAAAGATTATTCAAACTGCATGAATGACTGTAAATACCACCTCGAGAGGGAAAATGAAGATCGAAACGACTTTAAAATGTTTAAAAGCTAAAGTCATTTTTGCTTAATAAGTCAAGACCTACGGTATTGTATATGATACCGAGGAATATGTTTTCTATAACCGCGCAGAACTTTCTAACGGTAAAAGACAGAAACGTCCTTTTCCCCTCTGAAAGTGCAGACATAGAGGTTTCCGTACATTTCTGCGGCTTTATCCTACGTCACACTCACGCTGTGTGATGACGGGAGCAAAACGAGTGTCCAATAGGAACTTTGTTTTCCCCAAACTCATGCGCTCCGTCCATTTTGATCGAGCCAAACTTTGCCAAAGAGTGAAGTGAGTCAAGATGGTCGACTCCTCTGACTGTGTGTGTTTATAACGAGGGAAAAAGTCGCTCTAAGTGGAGTTAATTCTCACACACATGGAAAATGACACATCTTGGTGTGTGTAATTGTGCATCTCTTTCTATTTTTATTTAAAGGTTTATTTCAGTCCAAATGAACAAATCCAAATGTAATTTCCACCCTGGAAATGCAGAAGTGCTGTGGCTCTGGCCCTGGACCTGACAGGAGCTGTTTCCAGGACTGGACCAGGAAAGTCATGGAGCCACTGCACTTTTTTTGTTTTTAGGGCAATAAGGAGATTTTTAATTTACTTACAGACTTGAGATTTTGCATTTTTGTAGCCAAGGCCCTAAATTAAGCATTTTTTTTATGTCCAAAAAGTTGTTTATACATGTTTGCTGTGTTTTGTATGATAGAGTGTGAATTTTATTTTCTGTTTTTGTATTTCTGGTCCTGTAGCTTTTATCACAGCCTCATGACACAGGTACAGCAGCAGATTGTGAAATAACAGGTTGGGCTGAACAAAAGGAGGTAGAACACTTCATTAGGGGTAAAAGGGGCAGTTTTAAAAGCAAAATTAAGACAAAAATCCAGGTGAGGAGAAATGTGCTAATACTGCCCTCAGGTCTTCAGGGGTTAACAGACTTGTTCTATTGAAAAGACTCATTTTTTCCGATGTGTTCTGTTTGTCGGCTCAGAAATCGACCAGAATAAGGACCGCATGTTGGAGATCCTGGAGGGCAAAGGCCTGAGCTTCCTGTTTCCTCTGCTGAAGCTGGAGAAGGAGCTCCTGAAGCAGATCACAGCCGACCCCTCGCCTCAGTCCATCTACAAGTGGATCAAAGACAACATCTCCCCCAAACTGCACACGGACAAGGGCTTCGTCAACATACTCATGACCAGGTACGAATACTACTACTGTTGATACTGGTACTACTACTACTTCTACTAATACTACTACTGCTGCTGCAACTGCTATTACTATTACAGTCGTGGCCAAAAGTTTTGAGAATGACACAAATATGACATTTTCACAGGGTCTGCTGCTTGTTTTAGGTGTTTTCTCAGATGTTTTTATGGTTTACCGAAATATAATTACAAGCATTTCATAAGTATCCAAAGCTTTTATTGACAATTACACTGAGTTCATGCAACAAGTCCATATTTGCAGTGTTGATCCTTCTTTTTCAAGACCTCTGCACTTCTCCCTGGCAGCTTCAATCAACTTCTGGACCAAATCCTGACTGAGTTTGTGTTTTTTTTTTTGTCCACCGCCTCTTGAGGATTGACCACAAGTTCTCAGTGGGATTAAGATCCGGGGAGTTTCCTGAACATGGACCTAAAATCTTTATGTTTTGTTCCCTGAGCCGTTTAGTTATTCCGTTTGCTTTATGGCTCCATCCTGCTGGAAAAGGCTTTGTCCAGAAGTTGCTCTCAGAGGACGTTCCGGTACCAACATTAATATTTGTGTCATTCTCAAAACTTTTGGCCACGACTGTACTACCACTACTACTATTACTGCTACTACTTCTACTACATCTCCCCCTCTTCGAAAGAATTCAGAGTGCACTTTTATAAATGAGACCTCATGTTCGTTTACTTTTGTTAATACTGGTCCTACTCTAACCGTTGCTGCTGTTAGTACCAGGTCCCTCTGATCACAGCCTGTTTCTGCCTCTCACGTCGCTGTATCAAACCTTTGTCCGTCCGTCTGTCTGTAGTTTCCTGCAGTACATCTCTCAGGAGCTGGGAGTGTCCGACGGCGATGAGCAGAGCCCTCCCTCCAAAGAGCAGCTGGAGCAGGAGAAGCTGCTGCTCGTGTCCTTCAAACCTGTGATGCAGAAGTTCCTCCACGACCACACGGAGCTGCAGGTCAGCGCTCTGTACGCCCTGCAGGTGCACTGCAACGCACAGGGCTTCCCCAAAGGTAAAACACGGCTCTAAACTCCCCCCCCCCCCGCAGTCTGTGTGTGTGGATTTACCCTGTGCTCCTCCTCAGGCATGCTGCTCAGATACTTTGTGCACTTCTACGACATGGAGATCATTGAGGAGGAGGCTTTTCTGGCCTGGAAAGAGGACATCACTCAGGAGTTTCCCGGGAAAGGGAAGGCGCTGTTCCAGGTACAAACAGCACTGCTCACAGCAACGAGCGCCCCGGGTTAGAGAAGAGAAGATGAGATAATCCTTTATTGTCTCCTGTGGGACAAAGTGTCTCGACACAGGGGGACACAGCTTTAACAACACAACAACTTCAGCACCACAAACATCCACCACAGAACAGAAATAAGAGGCCGAATATGAGCACGAGTGATAAGTGATACGGGACCTTTAATGCCATTGTTACAGGCGAGACCTTCACAATCTTCTATCTATTCATAATTGCACATTCCCGAAGCCTTTTACTTTTATTTTTTAACTGCGCGCTCTGAGTTGAGCAGATTAATGGCAAAAAAAGAACGTTTGAACCTGTTGAGTTCACAGTTTGGGGCCCTGAACCTTCATCATCTCAAACTGAAGGACACGTGTCGGGTCCCTGCTCCTTCCGGCCCAGTCTCCAAACCGTCTCCTCCAAAATGTGCTGAAGTGAGCTCAGAGCCACACCCGTTATTTTACCCGCTCTTTTAGTCTAGTTTCAGTTTAGTTTAGGTTTAGGAACATTCAAAACTTTATGAAAAGCCTTAACTACAGTAACGGCTTCAGACAGAGCAGTGCCTCGAGTTAGCGCCGCACCCTGAGGGAATGTGGAGGACGTCAGCTGCAGGATCAGTGTCCAGTTTAAACTTCAAACACAGCAAATATTTAAACTAATTATTTGACTTTTATTTCTAGTTTCATTTGTACCGTATTTTTCGGAGTATAAGTCGCCAAAAAATGCAAAATGAAGAAGAAAAAAACACGTATAAGTCGCATTTTGGGGGAAATTTATTTTATAAAATCAGAGACCAAGAACCGACATTTCCTGTTGAAAGGCGAGTTATAGAAGTTATAGAAATAAAAACAACCGAATAGAGAAGAATCCGTGTGTTCATTTTTCAATATAGAACCAAAAATAAGAAAATGAAAAAAACTACTCTTTTCTTTATTATTTGTCTCTAAAAACAAAATGAAAAAACAGATAATGATTTGTTTTTGTTGTTTTTTTTTCCATTTTTGATTAATATATTTGGTCTATGGACTCTATGGTGAAAAATGTAATATATAAGTCACACCTGAGTATAAGTCGCAGGAACCAAACCCCGAAAAACGACTTATAGTCCGAAAAATACAGTAAAATATATTTTGTTTGGTGCAGTGCTGCGGGGAACAAACTGTTGCTCTTTGAGCTTCTTTTTAACATATTTACATTTTTATTTACGTTGTCTGAAGAATAAAATCTCAAAAAAGAAAATGAGACAAAAACAAAAACCCACTTGGCACTTTGTTTAGAAAAGTTAAAATCGATGAGATACAAAACAATATTCAGCTGTCAAACGTGCTCTAATTTGCATATTTATTTGTCTTTTTGCATATTTATTTGTCTTTTTGCATATTTATTTGGCTTTTTGCATATTTAATTGGCTTTTTGCATATTTAATTGGCAAACGTCTTCATTTATCCACATCCGGGGCTCGTTTCTGACCGCGCTCGACTCATAACCTCTTCAGAGTTTCCCATCGGTTGCAACACATAATAAAGATTTGTAATAATTTACGAAGACGCAGTATTTAGAAGTCACGTAAACGCCTCTATAAAGATTTGCATATTAATTAGAGTGAACATTTGCGTGTTTTAACCTCCAGAAAACATAAATTAGTTTTGTACCTATTCACATCGTGGCTCCTGAGGATAAAACCCTGCGCACCGGCTCATTTCACCACCGGGTTCTGTCGTTTTTCTCCAGGTGAACCAGTGGCTGACGTGGCTGGAGACGGCGGAGGAGGAGGAGTCCGAGGACGACGGGGACTGAAAACACGACCGCAGAAGAAGAAGAAGAAGAAGAAGAAACTCATCATGGAGGAAGTGACGCGGATCCGGCGGAGATCCACCTTCTATTATTACTCTACTATTACTACAACAGCACTCTACGCCTTTACCGCCCTCCCTTTTCCGTTCATTAAACTCTTCTTTTGTGCTTAACCACTACGCGCTGCATACAAACCGATAGTGCTTCGTATTCCACGGTAGATTTCATGAATTTAAAAGTGGCTCAGATAAATGTGTTGGGCTTTTTTTTGGTTCTTGTTTTTGTAAACGCATGCTTTTCTTTTCAAATATTACCTTTTTTTTTCTTTTTTTACTTATTGAAAGCCCTTCCCTTCACCTATGACCTTTGAAATTGAATGAATAACCTTTATCTCTGATGCTAACGCGAGGATTATGTCATTTAGTCGTTTCAAATTTAAATAAAATAGAAAGGAAATGGCCCAATTTTCGAGCAAATGTTAAGACTGTCGACTGTTTGGGGAGTGGACCAGTGGAGTTTGTTGATTTAAAAAAATAAAAAATCGAGGCCCAAACTCGAGTCTCTACAAGCAATTTTCAGCTGTCAATCATGGTCTAATTTGCATATTTAATTGTCTTTTTGCATATTTAATTGGAAACACTCTTCATTTATCCACATTCTGGGCTCGTTTCTGACTCGTAACATCTTCAGAGTTTCTCTCATAATAAAGATCTGTAATAAAGTTTGAAGCCGCAGTATTTTGAAGTCACGGAAACGTCGCTATGAAGATTTACATATTAATTAAAGTGAACATTTTGCATGTTTAACCTCCAGAAAACGTGGATTTGTTTTGTGTCCAATCGCTCGATCATCGTTTTCATTCAAGGCGGCGTCGACAAACACCGGCGCTTTTCGTTGAAATTTGAAAATTGACGATTTTTTTTTACAATTCGGAGATTAGAAATTAGACTTAAAATGTAGATTTTGACCCTCATAGGCTGCGGTAGTTCAGCTACAGGCTCTGGCCACAGTCCCGTCTTTAGTGAGTTACGACTACGAGATTGAACTCGTTTGTGGGGATGTAAAGTTTTGGAGCAACTACTTTTACTGCTATTACTACAGCGAGCGTCAAGTGCAACAAAACTGCTCCAGAATTTAAAATATCAACACTTAAATCTATCGGAAAAGGTTTTAAAAGCGGTGAAATGATCTGTCCAGGCAGCAACGTCATTTTACTCGACGAATTCTCTTAAAATAAATGACTTCTTGGACTCGAATTGAGCAGTTTCTGGATAATAAATCTGAAAACGACACGAAAAACCCGGATTTAAGTTTTAAAATCTTGGCCAGATCTGAGAAATTTGCAGCGTAATTCATAATTTCGCAACACTTTTTATAACACGAGTCAAAATTTACTCTTATTTTGATAAACTTGAACTTATAAATCACAGAACTTTTACTTTTAGTAATAATCAGACAGTATTATTCAAAAGTATTTGCCTTTTTGGATGGAAAATCTCGTACTTTTACTACTTGTGCATTAAAACGCTCCGTTGGTCCACTATTTTAAACAGTCTACGGTCCAAATCTGCCTTTTTCTGATGGAGAATAAACGTAAATCTTCGTACTCGCCCTTCTGGAAACTCTCGAATAAAACGATGGAGAGACCGAGCGTGTTTAACCCCATTAAGCGTCGTCTTCACGTGGCTCCGATTTCGATATTTGAATCTGTAATCGACGATGGTTTTCGCTAACGCCTGTGTTCCTACCTCTTAGTTAGATGGGCTTTTTTTTTTGTTTTGTTTTGGTTTTGTTTTGTTTTGGACGTTTTCGTGTGCTTGGATAACGAGAAGAAGAAGAAGAAGAAGAAAAAAAAACTACGAATGAATTCAATAAACGAACCCAATTGTGAACGACGTGAGATTTTTAAGAATTGGCGAAATCGTGTCGGGCCGTTAACGGGAAGAGAAACTCGAGGAAACTTAAATTTTAATGTGGAGGAGGAGGAGGTTCTGGTCCTGAAATGGCCGCAGAGCCGGAGGAGATCCTCAGTCTAATGTAATGTATATTCATGATTCATGTGCACCTGTTGCTTTAATATCAATAAAGTCCATGAGCACCACACGTTTTTTCACTCATTTAAAAAGAATTTAGGAGCTCCATTTAGGAACTCTTTATTTAGACAATAGAATGTGATTTTCAGTGTTAAATTTCGTGCTTTCTTCTCTGTTCCCCTGTGCTCTTTATGCTCCAGGTCGTTCTGAAGCCTCAGGAAAGGTTCATTTCTGTCCTCTGAGTGTTTGTGCTCATGTTTGGGTCAATGACGAATGAGGATTTACATCAGGCGACTTTTAAAATATAAAAAATATCTGTTTATATTGAGCTGCTTCAAATATTTCCAGTGTCAGGAGCATAAATCTGTGTTTAACATTTACATGAAGCGTTTTCAGTGTAAAATGTCGTGTGGTGCGACCGAGAAAAACCTTAAAATAGTTTTATTTTCTAAAACATGGCTGGGATACTAAGTTATCTAAGCTCTGAGTCATGTGAAGTGTAGAGAAACAAACTGATGTGTTTCTTTAGATTTTTAATGCAGATTGATATTTCTGAGGGAAGGTTTAGTCCTGGTTTAATCTTAGGTTAGTCCTGGTTTAGACCTGGTTTAGTCCCGGTTTAGTCCTAGTTTAAGACCTGGTTTTGACCTGGTTTAGTCCTGGTTTCGTCCTGGTTTAAAACCTGGTTTAAGACCTGGTTTAGTCATAGTTTAAGACCTGGTTTAAGACCTGATTTCGTCCTGGTTTAAGACCTGGTTTAGACATGGTTTAGTCCTAGTTTAAGACCTAGTTTAATCCTAGTTTAAGACCAGGTTTAGTCCTGGTTTAAGACCTGTTTTAGACATGGTTTAGACCTGGTTTAGTCCTAGTTTAAGACCTGGTTTAAGACCTGGTTTAGTCCTGGTTTAGTCTTGGTTTTAGTCGGCGTTTCTTTAGATTTTTAATGCATGTTGATATTTTCTTTTGCTCCAATATGACAGTCGCCTGTTTGTGTTTAATGAACAAACTACTGCCCTGGAAAATGAAGAGAAATGAAGAAAAAGAAGTCGACTTTGTCTGTTATTAAACTCCAGCCACAGAATTCCTGCTGTTATTAGTGGCACCACATGATGCACGGTCGCACCACATGACATTTTAACACTTTAAGGACAAAAAACATGCAGAATAACTCAGGATTTATGAACAAAATGATTTGGTTCCCTGGAGGTCAGAGGTGCTACAGAAATGTGCTGAATTATTATGAACTTTGAACCTTTTTAACTGAGGAAAATGCAGCTGTACAGAAAATGTCGTCGTTGACTCTTGTGTGAAGTGTGACGCCTGTATTCGTATTCAGGGTTCCTACAGTCATGGAAATCCTGGAAAAGTCCTGGAATTTTCGCGTCTCTGTCACTAAACTCCAGCGTTGTGTTCAGTTCTCTTGAGGCTGTGATTCTTTCTGAGCGTCTGCAGGACAAACACAACCAGGAGACGACAACAAATCCTCCGACACGATTACGAACGTTCAAAAACCGTAAACCCAAACCTTAAGGTGAGTTAAAGGTTCACGTTTCATATTTAGCCCGAAAAGTCTGAGAAATTCTGCACGTGAAGTCCTGGAAAATTCACTTTAGGCCCTGGAAAAGTCATGGAAAAGTTTTGAAATTTTGTCAGTGAAAAAGAGTGGGAAACCTGAGTATAAATCACTACTAATAATAATAATACATTTGATTTATTCGGCGCCGTTCTGGACACTTAACGTCATCGTCCAACAACATCAACTAATTACGTACGATTAAAAGACGACTGTGTTTAGTGTTGTATTTTATTAGTATTTAGTATTAGACAGGATTTGAATTGACTGATTGTATTTAATTGACTTAGAATCACCGGTATCCGAGTTTAAATCTGTTTGACAGCACTACATCCTGGTGCTCGGTGTCGTGGTCGACCTCGAGCAAAACACTGTGAATAAGGAGGGAGATCGTATTTCTTTAGTTTTCCAGGTCGTTTCTTTTATTAAACAAACGCTAAAACATCACATTTTAAACGATGTCACTGTCCGGCTGTTCCCAAATGTGTCATTCCGTCCAAAACAATCAGTTACACTCGTGACTTTTGCTTTGTGACCAGGTAAACACGCAGACGGCGCCACCGAGTCGACCTGAGGACCTTTAAATCTGTCCGTTCTGAGTCCGTTTTCGTTCAGGAAACGCAGCAGGTTCATGATTCTGCCTCCGTCTGGGCTCGTGGAGAGGTGTCGGTTCCTCGTCTTTTTGCTTTACGCTCATTCGCAAACAGGGATTTCTGTATTTTGGCGAAACAATTTATGACAATTTATGCTCCTGTTTCCTGTCGGCCGGATCAGATCAGTCAAACATTGTGGTTTAATTGTGGTTTAGTCATAGTTTAGTCCTGTTTTTTTAGTCAAACTGGTCAAAAATCGGGACACCTGGGACATTTCTTGTATAAAACTGGGAGAAATCAGTGGTTTTGGGTAAATCTGGGACACAGGGCTCAGGACTGGGACTGTCCCGGGTACAAAGGGACGTCCGGACACCATATTCCTGATGTTATTCCTGGTTTGTGGAGTTGCTGGTTCCTGATGTTATTCCTGGTTTGTGGAGTTGTTGCTGGTTCCTGGTGTTATTCCTGGTTTGTGGAGTTGTTGCTGGTTCCTGATGTTATTCCTGGTTTGTGGGGATCCAGAAATACTCCACGTTCCTCCTCCCCTGTCGGCGTGAGGCTGGAGCGGAGTCGGGTCCGTCACCGAACGGGGGACACTCGTCAAAATGGACCGGACCCCCAGAGCCGGGGGCCACCACACGCACCAAGGACCTGAGCCGGACGAGAAACAAGAAACCGGATCAGATTTAACACTTTATGTCCTAAGAATGTTCTGGATTATGTAGAGTTGGTCCTGGAGCTGGTTTAAAGATGAACTCCGGCTCTGAAGCTAAAGTCCGTCTCTAGAGGAGGTGGAATTCTGGCTCCTGACAGAATTCCACCTCCTCTAGCCATGGACTTTAGCTTCAGATGGGACAGAGTTCAACTTTAAGCTTCTGAAATCAGATCAAATTAATGCCAAGACGTACAGACAGTAACATAAAAACAACTAATGCTCATCCTACATTTATTTTTTTTAGTTATATTACCAATACAATTTTACTATTTAAAAGAAAAGACATTATTTTATTTGATGAAAACTGATTTCCTGTCGTCAGAACAAACTCCACCTGCAGTCGGGTCCTGACGCACTCACCTGTATCCTTCATATTACACTTTCATTTAATTTGAATTTATTTTAATAACAGACGTCATTTGTTATTTATTTTACTGGTTTTACTGCTTAAAGACGAGTGATTAAATCTGAGTGTTTAGTTTATTTTATTTAATCATTAGATTATAAATGTTTGTATTTGTGCAGCACTTTGGAAACTCTTAGTTTATGAAATAAAGTGGATCTGATCTGTTTTGTGTTTTGTGCGTTTCTCTGGTTCCTCCTCTAGGGGCAGTGCAGCTCTGGCGCCCCCTGCTGCACAGACCTGGACGAGCTCCTCTCTGGATCATCTGGACCCGACTCGGCCGAGATGTAAACGGGGTCCCCCTCCTGGAGAGAAGTACACAGATATGACACGAACTACGAGTACTACGAGTACTACGAGTACTACGAGTACTACTACGAGTACTACTAGAACTACTGCTTGTGTTACTCACGGTGAAGTTCCTGGTCGTCCCGTCCGGGTTCCTGAGGATCTTCACCCTCTGGTCGCTCTCACTCATACAGAGAAAGAAACTCTGAATATTCACCTGACACTGAAACAGAGAGAACTGAACCAGGACTAAACCAGGACTGAACCAGGACTGAACCAGGACTGAACCAGGACTGAACCAGGACTGAACCAGGACTGAACCAGGACTGAACCAGGACTGAACCAGGACTGAACCAGGACTAAACCAGGACTGAACCAGGACTGAACCAGGACTGAACCAGGACTGAACCAGGCCTAAACCAGGACTGAACCAGGACTGAACCAGGACTACAGCAGAACTAAACCAGGTCTAAACCAGGACTGTCCCAGGACTAAACCAGGACTGAACCAGGACTGAACCAGGACTAAACCAGGACTGAACCAGGTCTAAACCAGGACTGAACCAGGACTGAACCAGGACTGAACCAGGCCTAAACCAGGACTGAACCAGGACTGAACCAGGACTGAACCAGGCCTAAACCAGGACTGAACCAGGACTGAACCAGGACTGAACCAGGACTGAACCAGGACTGAACCAGGACTGAACCAGGACTGAACCAGGACTGAACCAGGACTGAACCAGGACTGAACCATGTCTAATCCAGTTTAAATCCGGTCTATCCCCGGTCTGTCCCCGGTCTGACCCCGGTCTGTCCCCGGTCTAAACCCGGTCTGTCCCCGGTCTAAACCCGGTCTAAACCCGGTCTGTCCCCGGTCTGTCCCCGGTCTGTCCCCAGTCTGTCCCCGGTCTGTCCCCGGTCTAAACCCGGTCTAAACCCGGTCTGTCCCCGGTCTAAACCCGGTCTGTCCCCGGTCTAAACCTGGTCTATCCCTGGTCTAACCCCAGTCTAAACCCAGTCTGTCCCCGGTCTGTCCCCGGTCTAACCCCGGTCTAAACCCGGTCTGTCCCCGGTCTGTCCCCGGTCTGTCCCCAGTCTGTCCCCGGTCTGTCCCCGGTCTAAACCCGGTCTAAACCCGGTCTGTCCCCGGTCTAAACCCGGTCTAAACCCGGTCTGTCCCCGGTCTATCCCCGGTCTAAACCCGGTCTAAACCCGGTCTCACGGCCTTGTTCTGGCGCAGCGCCCTCAGCTCTTCCTCCTCTCGCAGCCGCAGGTTCAGATCCTGGAATCGCTCTTTCCACTGGAGACACTCGGACACTCGCTCCTGTCGATCCTTCTCGGCCAATCGTCTCTCGGCGTCGGCCTCACGCTGCGCCTGATTCGCCTTCTGACTCTCCTCCTCCGACAGCAGAGCGCGGCGCCGAGACTGCTGCTCGCTGAGGAAGAGGAGAACGTTCAACTGAGGAAGAGGAGGGAGAACGTTCAACTGAGGAAGAGGAGGAGAACGTTCAACTGAGGAAGAGGAGGGAGAACGTTCAACTGAGGAAGAGGAGGGAGAACGTTCAACTGAGGAAGAGGAGGGAGAACGTTCAACTGAGGAAGAGGAGGGAGAACGTTCAACTGAGGAAGAGGAGGAGAACGTTCAACTGAGGAAGAGGAGGGAGAACGTTCAACTGAGGAAGAGGAGGAGAACGTTCAACTGAGGAAGAGGAGGGGGAACGTTCAACTGAGGAAGAGGAGGAGAACGTTCAACTGAGGAAGAGGAGGGAGAACGTTCAACTGTGGAAGAGGAGGGAGAACGTTCAACTGAGGAAGAGGAGGAGAACGTTCAGACTGAGGAAGAGGAGGAGAACGTTCAACTGAGGAAGAGGAGGGAGAACGTTCAACTGAGGAAGAGGAGGAGAACGTTCAACTGAGGAAGAGGAGGGAGAACGTTCAACTGTGGAAGAGGAGGGAGAACGTTCAACTGAGGAAGAGGAGGAGAACGTTCAACTGAGGAAGAGGAGGGAGAACGTTCAACTGAGGAAGAGGAGGGAGAACGTTCAACTGAGGAAGAGGAGGGAGAACGTTCAACTGTGGAAGAGGAGGGAGAACGTTCAACTGAGGAAGAGGAGGGAGAACGTTCAACTGTGGAAGAGGAGGGAGAACGTTCAACTGAGGAAGAGGAGGGAGAACGTTCAACTGAGGAAGAGGAGGAGAACGTTCAACTGAGGAAGAGGAGGGAGAACGTTCAACTGAGGAAGAGGAGGGAGAACGTTCAACTGAAGAAGAGGAGGGAGAACGTTCAGACTGAGGAAGAGGAGGGAGAACGTTCAACTGAGGAAGAGGAGGGAGAACGTTCAACTGAGGAAGAGGAGGGAGAACGTTCAGACTGAGGAAGAGGAGGGAGAACGTTCAACTGAGGAAGAGGAGGGAGAACATTCAACTGAGGAAGAGGAGGAGAACGTTCAACTGAGGAAGAGGAGGGAGAACGTTCAACTGAGGAAGAGGAGGGAGAACGTTCAACTGAGGAAGAGGAGGGAGAACGTTCAACTGAGGAAGAGGAGGGAAAATATTCTGTCAAACTGAGAAATGTTTAATGAAGGCAAAAAAAAAAAAAAAAGACGTATCACAAGGAGTAATGGATAAGACTAAACCAGGACTAAACCAGGACTAAATCAGGACAAAACCAGGACTAAACTGGGACTAGACCAGGACAAAACTAGTACTAAACTAAAACTGAAACAGAACTAAACCATGAATAAACCAGGTCTAAACCAGGACTGAACCAGGACTGAACCAGGACTGAACCAGGACTGAACCAGGCCTGAACCAGGCCTAACCCAGGACTGAACCAGGACTGAACCAGGACTGAACCAGGCCTAACCCAGGACTGAACCAGGACTAAACCAGGTCTAACCCAGGACTGAACCAGGACTGAACCAGGACTGAACCAGGCCTAACCCAGGACTGAACCAGGACTGAACCAGGCCTAACCCAGGACTGAACCAGGACTGAACCAGGCCTTGCCCAGGACTGAACCAGGCCTTGCCCAGGACTGAACCAGGCCTAACCCAGGACTGAACCAGGACTGAACCAGGCCTAACCCAGGACTGAACCAGGACTGAACCAGGCCTTGCCCAGGACTGAACCAGGCCTTGCCCAGGACTGAACCAGGCCTAACCCAGAACTGAACCAGGACTGAACCAGGCCTTGCCCAGGACTCTCTCCCCTCAGTCAGACCAGAACCCGTGACCCTGTGGTGGTGGGGCAGACTCACCTCTCCTGCAGTTCCCTGTTCTCCTCTGAGCTCTGCCTCAGTCTGTGTCTCAGTTCGTCTCGTTCTTGTTCCAGGCTTCGTTTTTCCTCCAGCAGAATCTGTTTTTCTCCGCAGACTCGCTCCAGCTTCAGTTTGGACTCGAAGAAACTGTTCTCCAGCTGCGCCTGGAGCAGCTGCAGCTCTTTGTGCTGAGGGAAAAACGACCGGACGACACCAGAGAAGAAGAATCTGGGTTTATTATTTCATAAACGTGACCGAACCCTGTCCACAGATATGAAATAAGTTTTATTTTTAATCTAGTAAAGATCAGATCAGTAAAGAGCAGATCATTCCTCCCCACTGCGGTCACACTGCAGATCATTCCTCCCCACTGCGGTCACACTGCAGATCATTCCTCCCCACTGCGGTCACACTGCAGATCATTCCTCCCCACTGTGGTCACACTGCAGATCATTCCTCCCACCGCGGTCACACTGCAGATCATTCCTCCCCACCGCGGTCACACTGCAGATCATTCCTCCCACCGCGGTCACACTGCAGATCATTCCTCCCCACCGCGGTCACACTGCAGATCATTCCTCCCACCGCGGTCACACTGCAGATCATTCCTCCCACCGCGGTCAGACTGCAGATCATTCCTCCCACCGCAGTCAGACTGCAGATCATTCCTCCCACCGTGGTCACACTGCAGATCATTCCTCCCACCGCGGTCAGACTGCAGATCATTCCTCCCCAGTCTGACCACGGTCAGACAGCAGATCATTCCTCCCACCGCAGTCAGACTGCAGATCATTCCTCCCACCGTGGTCACACTGCAGATCATTCCTCCCACCGCGGTCAGACTGCAGATCATTCCTCCCACTGCGGTCACACTGCAGATCATTCCTGCCCACCGCAGTCACACTGCAGATCATTCCTCCCCACTGCGGTCAGAGTGCAGATCATTCCTCCCACCGCGGTCAGACTGCAGATCATTCCTCCCCAGTCTGACCACGGTCAGACAGCAGATCATTCCTCCCACCGCGGTCAGACAGCAGATCATTCCTCCCACCGCGGTCAGACTGCAGATCATTCCTCCCCACTGTGGTCACACTGCAGATCATTCCTCCCACCGCGGTCACACTGCAGATCATTCCTCCCCACCGCGGTCACACTGCAGATCATTCCTCCCACCGCGGTCACACTGCAGATCATTCCTCCCACTGCGGTCACACTGCAGATCATTCCTCCCCACCGCGGTCAGACTGCAGATCATTCCTCCCACCGCGGTCACACTGCAGATCATTCCTCCCCACCGTGGTCAGACTGCAGATCATTCCTCCCCACCGCGGTCACACTGCAGCTCATTCCTCCAACCGAGGTCACAATGCCGATCATTCCTCCCACCGCGGTCACACTGCAGATCATTCCTCCCACAGCGGTAACACCGCAGATCATTCCTCCCCACCGTGGTCAGACTGCAGATCATTCCTCCCCACCGCGGTCACACTGCAGCTCATTCCTCCAACCGTGGTCACACTGCAGATCATTCCTCCCACTGCGGTCACACTGCAGATCATTCCTCCCACCGCGGTCACACTGCAGATCATTCCTCCCACCGCGGTCACACTGCAGATCATTCCTCCCACCGCGGTCACACTGCAGCTCATTCCTCCCACCGCGGTCACACTGCAGATCATTCCTCCCACTGCGGTCAGACTGTACGACTCCTCTGTGCAGTGACCCTGTCTGTGCCACTGCTTCACTGTGACAACTTGCACTGTTCTTGTACTTTCTTTATTTTATATATATATACAGTATTTATATTTCAATTCTCTTTGTAATTTTTGTACATATACTTATTCACTTTTTATTATTATTTTTATTATTATTTCTATTTTTATTATTGTTTATCTTGATTGCATCACACTTTTTCCCCTTTTTTTGCACTAAACTGTCCTGGAGCCACTGTGACTGTTGAATTTCTCCCCTGTGAGATCAATAAAGTCCTGTCTTTATCTTATCTTATCTTATTAGTTGTACTGTATTTTTCGGACTATAACATAACATGTATAAGTTGCACTTTTTGGGGGAAATTTAGTTTATAAAATCAGACACCAAGAACTAACATTTCATCTTGAAAGGCGAGTTATAGAAGAAATAAAAACAACAGAATAGAAAACAATATTACATTTTTTACACTGACCACACTGACCATAGAGCAAATATATACAGCAAAAAAAGGATTTTCTATCATAGTTAAACTGACAGAGAGCAGAGAGCAGATTCATCTTAAAAGATCAATTTTAAGATTTTTTTACTTAATAAGATGAGATTTTTTTTACTTGTTTCAAGATATTTCATCCTGATTTATCTTATCTCGATATTACAACTTATTCTAAGCACTTTTTATATTAACTCAGTCCAGGTTAAGCCTCTTTAACTTCCTCCTCAAACCAATAAGGGGAAAAATCTTGACATAAATACTTGAAACTCCTGTTTTCTGCTTAGAAAAAGATTCATATTTCGTCTTGTTTTAAGAAAATTTGGTAAGTGAAAATTTCTTACTGCACTGGCACTTAATAATAGGGCATTTTTACCTCAAAATGTGTATTTTTTTTTATTTTTAATAGGCCTTTTTTGCAGTGTATGAATCAAAAATAGAGCACCCCTATGAACTAACATCAAGGACCATGTTGTCCACCCTCCTGTGGGTTCACCACCTGCAGAGGGGTTCATAGGGGGGGTCAGGTGCTATGAGTATTGGGCAGCACGCTGCCCCCGCGACCCAGCCGGATTAAGCGGGAGAAGATGGATGGATGGATGAATCAAAAATTAAAAAAACAAAAACAAATTAGAGACAAATAATAAAGAAAAGAGTTGTTTTTTTCATTTTCTTATTTTTGGTTCTATATTGAAAAAACGAATAAACGACTGATTCTTCTCTATTCGCTTGTTTTTATCACTATAACTTCTATAATTCGCCTTTCAACATGAAATGTCGGTTCTTGGTCTCTGATTTTATAAAATAAATTTCCCCCAAAAAGTGCGACTTAAACATGTTTTTTTCTTCTTCATTGTGCTTTTTTGGCTGCTGTGACTCATACTCCAAAAAATACAGTAGTTTATTTGGTCATTTTGCAGAACTCCAGCCCCATGGATCGTGACCAGAAGAGTTTAGGCTGAAGGAAAAGTACGTCCGACACCAAACCCTGTTCAGCGATGACAGAAAAGAGAGAAAAGCAGCGTCATATTTCCTTATCCATATCACGGCCCAGGTCCCTTTGCCGAATCACTCTTAAATTGTTACATACATCCGCCTTTAAATGATTATTAAACATTTTCTAAAACAAAGACGCTCTATGTGTTCTGGATGGTTATAGTAAACGGACACAGGGAGATACGCTGTGTTCGGGACGGTCAGGCCTGTGATCGCGGCACAATCGCTGGAATAAATCAGACGCTTTGATGAGAGTGACCGGATTTTCAATATTCTAAAGTGGGACACACCCGGGTTTGGATGTTTGGTGTAAATAAAACAGTGAAAAGAGCGAGTGAGAGTGAGCGTTCTCCTGTCACCGTGACCTGAGGAGTTTCTGATGCAAACACGGATTTCTGTCTTTTATCCAAATGTCAATTTATTTAACCTCTTTAGTGTTGGCGGGGATCAGATGATTTGAAAATTGCTGTAAAAAATGCTGTAAATAAATGCTTCAAAAATATAAATAATGTTTGTTTTTATCGGTTTCCAAAATTGCAAGTAAACCTGGGACGGTCCATCAAAGCACAGTATAAAATAAAGTTTGAAATAACCTAAATTAGAACCCTGCATTTGGTTTTAGTGCCCAAAAGATGATTTAGGAAGAAATTTGGAAGAAAAAGATGTTTTAGAGGTGCTTAGAGAACTAATTTAGCTTTTTACGGACTTTATGGACTTTCTAATCAACTTTTATGGACTTTCTAAGTAATTTTTATGCAAGTTTCAGTTTGTGTTTGCAGAATAAAATGACAAATCATTCAAACACACCTTATTTATTTGGCCCTCTGTGTTATAGCTTAGGGCAATTTTCAAGTGTGTTGAGCAACATCTAAATATGAACTCATTTGAATAAAATTTGAACCCAAAATTTTGGCCAGATATGGAACCAAATGCAGGGTTCTGATCTAGAGAATCTAAAAGAAAAGTTTTTTGGATCATCCTAAAGTAAAACCTAGAAGAACTGAGGCTCTTCTGAAGGCAAAGCTCACACCAAATATGGATCTGATTTACATTTCTCTTCTGTTCATTCACTGCAGTTTGTCGATTGATGAAAATAAATGATGAACTCTTCCATTTTTGAAGCATTCTGAGTTTACAGCGTTTTCTCCACACCTGAATATAACTTTTGCACAGAATTATAAGTGCTTCAGTGTGTTATGTTGTGTTGTGTTATGTGATGTGATGTGATGTTATGTTATGTGATGTGATGTTATGTTATGTGATGTGATGTTATGTTATGTTATGTTGTGTTATGTTGTGTTATGTTGTGTTTAAGCGTGTTATGTGATGTTATGTTATGTGATGTGATGTTATGTTATGTTATGTTATGTTGTGTTATGTTGTGTTATGTTGTGTTTAAGCGTGTTATGTGATGTGATGTTATGTTATGTGATGTGATGTTATGTTGTGTTATGTTGTGTTATGTTGTGTTTAAGCGTGTTATGTGATGTGATGTTATGTGATGTTATGTTGTGTTATGTTATGTTGTGTTGCACCTCTTCCTTGAGCTGCAGCAGCTGTTCTCTGGTCTGTCTGCGCTCCTCCTCGGACGCCTGTCTCTCTCTCTCGGACCCGAGCGCTCGAGCTTCGGCCGCCGCCCTCGCAGACTCCGCCCCCCCTCGCACAGACTCTGCCTCCTCTGCCGCCCGGGAGCTCAGGGCCGCCCTGTGCTGGCTCTGCTGCAGCTTCTGCTTCAGCTGCAGGCCACACAGAACAGAGGAGCTTCAGTCCCGCTTCAGTCAGAATCCATAACGTGTTTCATTTAGGACACGCAAAGACCTTTACACTGTTATTCAGTCACTCCACACCTGCCACCAGAGCCTCAGATGCCCTGGGGCAGAATGACAGAAGTGAGGCTGCCCCAATGGACCTGTAGTACCTCCTTAAGCTGATTCTGCAGGTCCTGGTTGAGGTTATAGTAGTAGTAGTAGTAGTAGTAGAAGTTGCAGTAGTAGCAGTAGTACTAGTAGTATTTATTTATTTGATTAGGACAGTGCAGGTTAATGAACAGACAAAATGCATGAATGTAAACACGCCCGATTGTAGCCACAAGGCTCATGTCCACCCGTAGTCCCACAGGTCACAGGGGTCAGAAATACATCAGGAACAACAGTAAAATTTACATTAAACAATAATCAGACCCTATAAACAATTTTCCAGACTCACCAACTGCACAGTCGTACAGAAAACCACACAATTCAGAGTCACTTTTACACAAAACTCCATTAACATTCACTCAGCTCAGTGTCCACACTCCACAGGCAACTAAAACCTCCAGTCAGTGTTAAAAGGTCCATAAGAGACACACAGTCTGAACACACACAGCCTGGACTCTGGTGTGTGCAGGTTTGGTTTGACCAGAGCCAGTTTTTCAGTTGGGCTTTAAAGGAATTCTATGTGGGGCTCGCTCAGTGTTAAAGGTAAAACTGTTCCACAGGTTCCACCTCAGACAGACAGAACCGTCTGACCGAAGGTGTTTCGCCTGTGGGGTCAGAGCTCCTGTGGGGTCAGAGCTCCTGTGGGGTCAGAGCTCCTGTGGGGTCAGAGCTCCTGTTTTCTTTATCTTTGATAAACTCCTTCAGAGATGGAGGAGTGAGGGAGTGAAGAACTTTACAAATCAAACATGGACATTTGTAGAATTTGCACTACGTCCTTGAGCTGGTTCTGCAGGTCCTAGTTGAGGTAGTAGTAGTAGTAGTAGCAGTAGTAGTAGTAGTAGTAGCAGTAGCAGTAGCAGTAGCAGTAGTAGTATCAGTAGCAGTAGTAGTAGTAGCAGTAGTAGTAGTAGTAGTAGTAGCAGTAGCAGTAATAATAATAGCAGTAATAGTAATAGTAATAGCAGTAGTAATAGCAGTAGCAATAGCAGTAGTAGCAATAATAGCAGTAGTAGCAGTAGTAGTAGTAGTAGTAGTAGCAGTAGTAGTAGTAGTAGTAGTAGTAGTAGTAGTAGCAGTAGTAGCAGTAGTAGCAGCAGTAGTAGTAGCAGTAGCAGTAGCAGTAGTAGCAGTAGTAGTAGTAGTAGCAGTAGTAGCAGTAGTAGCAGCAGTAGTAGTAGCAGTAGCAGTAGTAGCAGTAGTTATAGTCGTAGTAACAATAGTAGTAGTGGCAGTATTCGCAGTAGTATTTGCAGTAGTATTCGCAGTAGTATTTGCAGTATTTGCAGTAGTATTTGCAGTAGTATTTGCAGTAGTACTCATAGTACCTCCTTGAGCTGGTTCTGCAGGTCCTGGTTCAGGTTCCTCAGGTTCCTCATCGTCAGCTCGTTCTCGTTCCTCATCATGATTCGCTCCATGTGAATCTCGTTGGACAGATATTTGTTTTCCCTCTTCAGGTCCTCACACTCCTGAAGAGGAACACTGTATTTACACAGATCACAGAGGAATCTGCACCAAAACCACAGATCACAGAGGAATCTGCACCAAAACCACAGATCACAGAGGAATCTGCACCAAAACCACAGATCACAGAGGAATCTGCACCAAAACCACAGATCACAGAGGAATCTGCACCAAAACCACAGATCACAGAGGAATCTGCACCAAAACCACAGATCACAGAGGAATCTGCACCAAAACCACAGATCACAGAGGAATCTGCACCAAAACCACAGATCACAGAGGAATCTGCACCAAAACCACAGATCACAGAGGAATCTGCACCAAAACTTCATCATTTTAATCAAATTCTCCTGTCAGGATGAGGAAGAAATGAACGTGCACATAATTCAAACTATAATGTTGGATCCATGCGCTTTTATTTAAGTATTTTTACTAGAAAATTCATCAAAAACATATCGAATTTCACTTACGTCAATGTTTTTTTGTATTTTTGTTTAATTCAAACTATAAAATGTCACATTCCAGGAAAAGGAATTCACTGCAACTTTCTCTGATCTGGCAAAGATTTTAACACTTATATCATATCGTACTGTGGGACAAGGAGAGGAGACAAGGAGAGAGGAGGAGAGGAGACAAGGAGAGAGGGAACGAGAGAGAAGAGGAGAGGAGACAAGGAGAGAGGAGAGGAGACAAGGAGAGAGAAGAGGAGACAAAGAGAGGAGAAAAGGAGAGAGGAGAGGAGACAAGGAGAGAGAAGAGGAGACAAAGAGAGGAGAAAAGGAGAGAGGAGAGGAGAGAAGGAGGGAGAAGAAGAGAGGAGACAAAGAGAGAGGAGAGGAGACAAGGAGTGAAGGAGAGAAGAGGAGACAAGGAGAGGAGACAAGGAGAGAAGAGGAGAGGAGACAAGGAGAGAAGAGGAGAGGAGATAAAGAGAGGAGACAAGGAAAGAAGAAATGAGAGAAAGGAGGAGACAAGAAGAGGAGGAAAGGAGACAAGGAGAGAGGAGGGAAGATCTCTGCAGTCAAGAGGTGCGTCAAAATAAAAACTGTGGAGCTTTAGTCCTGGTTTAGTCCTGGACCTGATTTAATCCTGGTTTAGTCCTGGACCTGGTTTAGTCCTGGTTTAGTCCTGGACCTGGTTTAGTCCTGGTTTAGTCCTGGACCTGGTTTAGTCCTGGTTTAGTCCTGGACCTGGTTTAGTCCTGGTTTAGTCCTGGACCTGGTTTAGTCCTGGTTTAGTCCTGGACCTGGTTGAATTAATTTCAGTCTAGAGGTTGTTTATTTGAAGTTTTTACGTTTTTAAGTATTTAGGTCTTAAACTTTGGCCAGGCCCAGTGCAGTTTTCATGATCCCCCGGCTCTACCCTCACCTTCCTCTTGCGCACCAGCTCCCCCTGCAGGTTGTTGACTTGCAGGAAGGACCCGGTTGGGGCGGCGGCGCTGACGGGCCTCACCGCTCGGACGGGCCTCTTCACGCCGGGGCCGGAGGAGCCGGGGGGGCCGGGGCCGGGCAGGGGCCGGGGTTTGTTCATGCTGGAGGAGCTCAGGGACAGAGAGGAGAGCAGGGGCTCGTCCAGGGACTTCCCCACAGACTGAAGGTCCGAGTGGGACTTGGCTCTCAGGGACATCTGGGGATAAGAAAGACAAACAGGCTCATTAAAGGACCTGGAGTTTTACTGCCTCAAAAACATGAACTAAAACAGAACTGCAAAAAACATAGAGTTAAACTGACTTGAATTAAGCAGATTCATCTTAAAAGACCAATTTTAAGATTTTTTTGACCTAAAAATATGAGATTTTTTTTTACTTGTTTCAAGATATTCCATCCTGATTTATCTTATCTCGATATTACAACTTATTCTAAGCACTTTTTATATGAACTCAGTCCAGGTTAAGCCTCTTTAACTTCCTCCTCAAACCAATAAGGTGAAAAATACCTGAAACTACGGTAGGGTTTTCTGCTTTGAACAAGATTCGTATTTCGTCTTGTTTTAAGAAAACTTGGTAAGTGAAAATTTCTTACTGCAGTGGCAGAAAATTTCACTTAAAATAGGCATTTTTACCTCCAAATTGGTATTTTTTTCTTATTTTTTGATAGGCCTTTTTTGCAGTGAGTTTACAGGGGTCCAAAGTTATTCCTCACTTATGTCTTCAAATCATCCTCATTATTCACTAGGATGAGTTTATTTTATTAAAGATGTAAGAATAAGGTAAATGTGGTGATATCGTTTCATCAAAGGTCTCACAATAATATCGTGGAGCATCACAATATATCGAATCCCAAGTCTCTTTGCTTAAATGAACAGTTCTGATGCAGAAATAGCTTAAAGAAAACAGAGGGAACTACATAGACCATGATCCTTTGCTCCGTTTCAGTGCAGACGACATGAAGAAATAACTGTATAAGTTTTTTCTGACAGTTTAATACAATTCATAATGAAAAACAAAAACTACATAAAATAATACAACTAAGAAGTGCACTACAAAGATTTTCAAGTAAATTCGACAAAGTAGAAGTAATTAATTTAAAAAATAACTAAATTTGACCAAACTTCTGCCTGTTTTGTGGAAGTATTAATGAAATAACTCATCTCGGACCTGCACTTTTCTTCCCTAATGACATTTCTATTTTGAACATAGGACTAAATAAACTACATTTTGACAGAACCGACTCAAAACAGTAAAAATAAAACAAATACCCAAATAATGGCCGACACCCTAAAATGGTGAGTGTGAGAAAAGCTCGTACCTTGTGCTGTTCCGCTGCAGTGGAGTGACTCAGGGCAGCGTCTCAAATGAGGCCGGTGGATTTAAGCACTTGTATTTTTAATGAGTAACGTGAGCTCATACCTGCACATCCATGGAGACGACAACAGCACGGTGCATGAGCAGGGACACAGGGTCATACACAGCGGGAAAATGATACGTGTTTTTATGTTTTAATGGGATGAGTTCAAACGCTGACTGGGCTCTGGATCCATGGCACAGCTACACATTTTCCCCAATGACTTAAAGGCTCCATATTACGCTGCTTTCTGATCTGTTTTCTGTTATTACGCCGTTTCCTCGCCACCAACACAGCTGGAGTTGTGTTTAATTCCATTCACACATGTCTAAAGTTGAACTCGGGCACGTTTGCACAAGCTAAAGTTTGTTGCCAGAGGTGGTGGAATTCTGTCAGAAGCCAAAAAATGACACAGATCAGTGCTTTGGCCTGTGCAGTGGGAAATGAACAGAGGGAAGTGTGAGGTGCTTATGAAGTTGTTTTCTAACATTTCCAGACACTAATGAGTGAACCAGGCAGAGCGTTTGGTTTGTTAGACTCGTGGCTGTTGTCAGATGGGTTAAAGTGGAGTTAAGCTTCTTCAGTCTGAAGCAAATTGGTGTTTTACGTGGAAGTTCAGAACTTGCCCCCATCACTACATGTACACGGGGAAGACAACACGGACCGGACAGGAAGGCAGGCAGCAGATAGAAATAAACAAAAAACAGCATCACATGAGAACAGGGGGAGGGGGAAAAAAAGAGGACCGCCCCAGACCAGGCCCCAGAACAGGATATCGTTTGGAGTGATACACAAAATAAAAAAACCTCCGAGCACCAGCAGCATAGTCAAAACACAGTCCAGACGTTCCACAGGACCAGCAGCAGGGTGAGGGAGGGTGTTGAGGAGGCCCAATGTAGGCAGCAGCATCCGGATCCTGCAGCTATGAGCGGCACTGGATCAACAGACCCGCCCACCCGGCCGGGGGTAAGAAGCTGCGAGGGGGTTGGGAGGGACCAGGCTTCCTCCGCTGTGTTCTCAGGGCGATTTGACCCCAGCCCGGCCTTGGTCGTGACCAGTGCTGCTTGGGGAGGCCAAAAGATAAGATTGGGTTGTTTTGGTTTTAGAGCGAGCGCCTGCGTCCAATTTCTACAACACTGCTCTGTTTGTCCACTGGTCTCAAGCTCATTTCTATGCAGAGCTCCAAGTTTCCTCCAGATTTTATCCAAAAATTGCGATTTAGAGCCACCATGTCCAAGCATGTCCATCAGACCTCTGCCCATCGTCACAAAGTTCGAGTATTTGAAGCTCTGCCCCTCACTCCAGTTTCTGGGCAGCCAAGTGGGGCTTTGAAAACCTGCCTCAGTATTTGAATTTTCAGAAAAATCAGGTCCAAGTGTAAATTCCAGTGTGCAAAGTCCCGTAATCCTGGTTCCGAATAGTTCGATCCTCTGTACACAGGTTCGCCTGACCCTGCTTGTCCTGTTAATGGTGTCAATAGCGTTCAGAGACCAATTTATCAAATCCAGAATTAATTTGGTTTTGGAGAGCAGAGCGGAGAGAGTCACTTAAGGGAAAAAAAAGACTAGACACTAGACCAGATGAGACAAAGAGCAAAACAGGGAAAGATAAGGGTCAGGAGAGGAGAGAAAATGCATCCGCCCTCACCAAGAGCCAAACAAGAAGAGTCAGTGGACCCGAGGAAAACTATTAAAACTCCAATGGACAGTCTGGAGCTCTAATAGTTTCCTCGGGTCTGTGGAGTGGGTCAGACTGTTTTTAGTGGCAGGACGACTGTGGCCATTGACCTGCACTAGCCCAGCACCAGCACCTCTGCAAATACAAGGACTGGAGGGAAGATTTAAACAAGTGTCTCCACACGTCTCCAGCACTCACCAGGAAATGAGGAACTATGTCCAGAATTCACAACTGTCCCTTTAAAGTCCAGTTTTAGTCACTCACAAATATGAGATTCAGTCCAATATGTGGAACCACTGGTCTGGTTGTCTTTAAAAACATAAGTGTTTATACTTCTGCACTGTCACTGTCCTTGTCTGCTTTAAAAATGTACCATGAGTCCAGAGTAAAGCTGAACTGAACTTCTGTACATTCTGTCCATAGGTTTGATTTGAGCCAGAATCAGAGCCAGGAAATGACCTTCTGACCTCCTCATGATGAGTTCTTCTGCCTCAGGTCCGGTCGGGCGGCGGGAACAGTCCTGAAACGCTCCTGTGACCCTGACCTCGGCTCCTTTCACTTCCCTCCGTGATTCTGCTCCTCGATTCTGCGGGAACTCGGTGAGGAAGTCCCACCCTCATTACAAATGTGGGGTATTGGCCTTTTTTTTCCTCGTTTAATGTCAATATTCTGTCGTCGCGTTACTGGAAGTGTTCTGGAAGTGAACTGACAGGGCAGATAGTGCAGAGGAAATGTGTCCCTCCGTGGCCCCTGTAGAATCTGCTGCTGAGGCAAAAACTCTGAAAAAACACAGATTTAAACAAAGCGCATCTGTCACCGGGGATTCTATAGGGGAGCTTCACATCAGGAGGGCAGAGAATTACTCATTTTTAGCCATAACGAGCCTTAAATGGGGTTTGTACAGTTATAGACGCTTATAAAACAATAAAACTTTATCCAGTTGTCCAGGACACAAAGAAGACATCAAAATTATGCATTTACAATGGTAATAAGCAATTTTTAAATCAAATTTGAGTTATTCAGCACAATACACATTATTATGAGACTATTACTATTACGATAATATTCAATATCATACAATACAGAAAACTTTTTTCTTTTTACTACCATAAAACAGGGGGGTCCAAACCTTTTTCATCCAGGGCCACATATTAAAACACAGGAGCAGCGTGAGGCCGATCGAGGGTCAAAACAGTGAGTAATTCAAATCTGTGCGTTTAGAACAGGTTTAAATGAGCCTCAGACCTTAGTTCAGGCTCAGACCCTCAGAAGGACTCACGACATTTGCTTGATCAAGGTGGATTTCACAAACATGCAGTAAAAAGTTTCGTAGTTTGGGCCAATTCTTTACATAAAATACATAAATTCTCCTTTTAGCAGCTGTTTTTATTGTGTGTTTTGTTGTTGTGTTTTTGTTCTGACACTTGCACCGCAAAAAACAAAATCTAATCAAGCTAAAATGACTTGGATTAAGGAAGTTTTGCCAAGATTTGAGTAAATTTAATTTGAAAAGTAAAACGATCTGTCAGTGCAATAAGATTTTTGTACTTTGTAAAAACAACTTTTTGCACTTAAAATAAGAAACAAAATCAAATGTTGCTTGAATAAAGAGAAAAACACTTATTCCACTGGCAGATCATTTCACTTGTCAAGTTAAATCAACTCAAATAAAGTAAAATGGTCTTAATTGAAGTCATTTTAACTTCCCTGGATATTGTTTTCCCCCGTGTGTAGAGAAGAAGAATCCGTGTATCATTCGTTCATTCGTTTTTCAATATAAAACCAAAAATAAGAAAACGAAAAAACAAAACTTTTTTCATTATTTGTCTCCAAAACCAAAATGAAAAAAACGGATAACGATTCGTTTTTTCAGTTTTCGATTTTGTTTTTAAATGAAAAATGGAAAAAACGGATAACAGCCGTTTCCCGTTTTGTCCAAATTTGATTCTTGAGCAAGTTGCGCAAACCGGAAGTGAACCTTTACTGGGAGCAATGCGCGAGCAGCGGAGGAGCCGCTACGAGATGGACAACTGTACCGTGTCCCATATCAGAGGCTGCGAAGGCTGCAGACCGCAGGCCGTGTCGAAACGGGACAGGTCCAGCCCACGGAGCCGCGCCGTCGCACAGCAACCGAGACACGCTGCTAATGCTAATGCTAACAACACGCATCTGCAGATTTCGCACACAGATTAACAAAGATTACGCACGGGTAATCAAACTGTCACATTTTGAGAACAAGTTATTCTAATCATTCTAATCCACATTTTATGGCTAAAATATTGCTGTTTCTCCAATACATCTAAAATAGGCTAAATTACCTTAAAGTTTCTAAACAGCAATGAGATATGCATTAAATATTTTTTAATTGATAAGGAATTACATGTATACAGGGAATGCATTTAAGTCATTTTATAAAGACTCTCCTTTGAGAAAAAATGGTTTATTAAACAATCAATTTATTAAACAACAATTCTTTATTTCTATTTTCATTCTGGAAATACTTTGTCATAATATGAATAGTCAAACATTAAACCCATCACACACACACAGACACACACACAATGCATTCATAGGTTAATAATAAATAAATAAAACATGTCAGTGTACTCCCATTGTGTAACTTTTTGTTGTTGTTGTAAAGAAGCAGGTGCCAATCCAAAATGAACAAATTATCTTTGCCAAATATGATCAGATTGAATACTGCTTCACTGCAGTACAATAGTACATTCTTATAGTACATGTAATTATAGTTACTATTAAAAGACACATCAGATAACGGGGACATCTCACTGTGAATCAAATGTCACAGTGAAACACGTTCAGATAAACTTATTCTGAACCTAAACTGCATGGAGACATCACTATTAGGACACATTCAGGACAGCAGCAGACAGCGGGTGCAGGAAGCCAGATGAAACCAGAGGCCCCACAGGTCTTCTGCAGGTTGTGACTCAGAGGTTGTGACTCTGCAGAAGTCCTCAGTGACTCTGGACATGGACAGTGGAGACATCTTGTATCTTCTGAAGGAGGAAGAGCAGAATGAACCTTACGCCTGATTGGTTCTGTTGGTTCAAAGTCCTGTCCTGCAGAGTGAAAACCTGTAATGACACATTAAGAAAACTACCAACTATTACAGGAAAATGAGGTCCACAGAGCAAAGTACATTCACATCCAAAGTGTGTTATGTCCTCATCCAGGAAGTTGCAGATGAGAAAAGAAAATTCATATAAAACATTTCAAACTGTTTTCTCATCGTTATATTAAATGTGACTGGCCTAACAGACACAGGTGTCAATACAATGTATTCCCAGAATGAAATGCATGTGTGGGAGGCTTATATTACGCGATTTACAAGTAAATATTATTATACTGCATGAAATAATGCGTGTTTTTACCTTTACCTCCGAGCTGCCCCTGTCCGTAGAAAACGTGGCGTTTCTTCCTTAATCACTCCATGGTCTTTTTCCCCTAACAGTAAAAAAAAATAGTGTTTGATGGAAATCTGTCCAAATATGAAAGTCTGAGCGGACTTGCTTAGCTGTAAATTACTAGCCAAACTTTTAGCTCAAAGTCTAAAGTTCACGCAGTTAAAAACAAACTTTTTTGACAGTTTTGCGGGAGTTATTTTAAGTTTACTGTTGTATTAGTGATGATTTCCAATAGTTAAAAGTGTGTACTCACGTGTCTGCTTTTTACCTTATGTACTGATGACAGGAGCAGTTTGTCTTTACGCCGGAGTTGGTGTTGAATACAGAACCTTCTCACCGACATTTCCGGGGATCTTTTAATACCGAACTGTCGCAACGTGATAGAAATCTCAGCGTGCGTTTTTCCAACCTTAAAAAGCTGTTTAATCATATGATAATGATCCTCAAGTCCAGCGGCCATTAGAGTTTGTTTTGCTCACCCCTCGTTATACACGTGTGTCCCTCCCAGTAAAGGTTCGCTTCCGGTTTGCGCAACTTGCTCAAGGATCAAATTTGACAAAACGGGAAACGGCTGTTATCCGTTTTTTTCCATTTTTCATTTAAACACAAAATCGAAAACTAAAAACGAGTCGTTATCCGTTTTTTCATTCTGGTTTTGGAGACAAATAATGGAAAAAGCTGTTGTTTTTTCATTTTCTTATTTTTGGTTTTATATTGAAAAACGAATGAACGAATGATACACGGATTAAGAAGCCACCGCTGAACTCATTCGGTTTATTAGTTACAAATATACAGATTTAATTTACATATATTCAAATATAATATAATGTATAAATTACAGAACAGAATTAAACAGCATCTCTTGCTCTTTTTTACAGACTGAACAGCTGAAGCTTCCCGTGTGTGTCTCATAAACCGGGTTTTTTTTAAACAAACAAACAAAATGGCGAAAATAAAAACACCAGAATCACGTAGATCGACTTCATACAAACATTTTAAGAGCAAAATGAGCAGCTCCAGACAGAACACCTGCAGTCCCTGGTGTGTCCTCATTTGCTTTTCTAAATGACCCTTTCGGAGAAATGTTTTCGAGACTGCGCAGCTGAAAGGTTTCTCCCCCGTGTGTGTCCTCAGGTGTATTTCCAGAACGTCCTTTCGGGAAAACACTTTGTCACACACTGAACAGCTGAATGGTTTCTCCCCCCGTGTGCGTCCTCAGGTGTTTTTTGAGATTAGACGTGTCGGCGAAGACTCTCTTACAGACTGAACACCTGAAAGGCTTCTCCCCGGTGTGTATCCTCATGTGTGTTTTGAGGTTACATCTGACGGCGAACACTTTCTTACAGATTAAACACCTGAAAGGCTTCTCCCCCGTGTGTGTCCTCATGTGTCGTTTGAGATTCACGAGTTGCGTAAACACTTTCTTACAGACCGGGCAGCTGAAAGACTTCTCCCCCGTGTGCGTCCTCATGTGCGTTTCCAGAACATGCTTTCGGGCGAACACTTTCTTACACACCGAGCAGCTGAATGGCTTCTCCCCCGTGTGTGTCCTCATGTGGATGTTGAGACTGGCTCTTGCAGCAAACGTGTTCTTACACACCGAGCACCTGAATGGTTCCTCGCCGGTGTGAACTCTCACGTGCACTCGGAGTTTATACTGAGACCCAAATCTCTCTTTACAAACGGAGCACTGGTGTTTCCGGCCCTCGGCTCCGTCACCCACAGAGGCTCTGGGCTCTGGTCCAGACTCGGCTCTGTCAGGGTCTGTGTCCATCTGCGCAGGCGAACAGCTGAGTGGAGCTCTCCAGTCTGCATCACTGTCGGTGTCAAAAGGGTCTCTCTCCGTCTCTGAGTGGACACGTGTCTCTGCCCTGATGTTCTCTCCCTTGGTGTCCTCTCTGTGGACATGTCTCTCTGCTCTGATGTCTTCTCTGTGGACATGTGTCTCTGCTGTAATGTTCTGTCCCTGTGTGTCCTTTCTGTGGACATGCATCTTGGCTCTGAAGTCCTGTCCCTGCGTGTCCTCCTGTGTGTCTTCTCTGTGGACATGTGTCTCTGCTCTCATGTCCACTCCCTGGGTGTCCTGTCTCTGTTTTTTCTGTCCTTGTGTGTCCTCTCTGTGGACATCTGTCTCTGCTCCAGTGTCCTCCCTTTGGACATGTGTCTCTGCCCTGATGTCTTCTCCCCGTTTGTCTCCTCTGTCAATATGTGTCTCTGCTCTTACGTCCTTTCTGTGGACATGCATCTTGGCTCTGAAGTCCTGTCCCTGCGTGTCCTCCTGTGTGTCTTCTCTGTGGACATGTTTCTCTGCTCTCATGTCCTCTCTCTCTGTGTCCTCCTGCATGTCCTCCTTTGTCTCCTCCTGTGTCTCCTCTCTCTGTCTGTCCTCCTGTGTGTCTTTCTGCTCAGTTTGTCTTTCCTGAAGCATCGGGGACTCTTCTGTCTTCACGCTCACGGCTCTAAACTCTGGGACAAACCTGAAAAACAGAAGACACCTTTGTATATTTCAAAACCGAACTGAATATTTGTGACGGAAATGAAGAAGAATAAATAAGAAAATCACTCACAGCTGCAGCGGATCTTCCTCCGGTTTGATGTCGTGTTCTTCTGTAATGTGCAGAGTCACAGCAGGACTCAGTGAGGGGAGCTGGACACCTGCAGGAGACAAGAGAACACACACTTACACATACACACACATACACGTGCAGCCTGGTGACATAAATACTCTGTGAACATGTCTGTCGTCTTCTAATTTAAAGGTGATGAGGTGTTTTTTTCTGTCCATGAAGTTGTAAATATGTTTTAGTCGATATCTGAAGTGATTTGGAGTCGTACAGGCTCTTCTGCTCTAACAAATCGTGGTTGAACTGGACTGATATTGGATATTTGACACATTCAGTGACAGTCATTTAACTTAGGACACATATCTCGGACAACTTGTGACGTCTTCATGATCATCCAGGGCACATATCACAAGACAGTCATTATTAAAACTTCAAACTATGAGCTGATTTAATGCATCTTTGTGAATTCAACACTCATTTAACTTGTGATCTGATGATACAAACTAGGGATGATCATGATTACGTAACAGGTTATCGTCTGTAATAACAGAAGACAGATTTCTGTGAACTCTGTGACATGGTTACAATCACGTGACGCCTAAATTTTCTGTCCAGTTGCACATTCCTCAGTTAAAAAGGTTCAAATTTCATAATAATTCAGCACATTTCTGTAGCACCTCCGACCTCCAGGGAACCAATTTTTTTTTTGTTCATAAATCCTGAGTTATTCTGTTTTTTGTGCTTAAAGTGTTCAAATGTCATGTGGTGCGACCGTGCATCATGTGGTGCCACTAATAACAGCAGGAATTCTGTGGCTGGAGTTTAATAACAGACAAAGTCGACTTGGGTGAATGGTTCTTTAGGCATTTTTCTTCATTTGCTGCATTTTCCAGGGCAGTAGTTTGTTCATTAAACACAAACAGGCGACTGTCATATTGGAGCAAAAGAAAATATCAATATGCATTAAAAATCTAAAGAAACACAACAGTTTGTTTCTGTACACTTCATATTACTCACAACTTAGATTAATATCCCAACCATGTTTTAGAAAATAAAACTGTTTTAAGGTTATTCTCGGTTGCACCACATGACATTTTCACTAAAAATACTTAAACACAGATTTATGCTCCTATATATTTGAAACAGTTCAATAGAAACTAATATTTACCTGTTGAAAATCCTACGTCATTGACCCTTATGTCTCACAGGTTAAATGTCTTTGAATGTGTTGAATCTCCAATGTCCAATATATATATATATATATATATTCTAAATATAGGATCCATAAATCCACAAAAGTCTTACAGGTTCTGTCGAGTTGGACTCTGGGGCTCAGAGCCGAGTCCAGGAGCCGCTGGAGCCGCAGGTTGTGGAGTTTGGAGCGGCGCAGCTCCTCCTCATAGTCCGATAAGATTCCCTCAAACAGCGCGGAGATTTCCCGAGCTGCCGCGCTCAGCCGCTGCTCCACAAACCCTCGAAACACCGTGGACATGTTCGGTGCTTTTGCTATTTTAATTCTTGTGTCGCAGCTCCGCTCTTCCGGTACTGGCGCTGCTGCGTCATGTGCGTTGCTATGGTGTTGCTGTGGTGTTGCTGTGGTGTTGCTGTGGTGTTGCTGTGGTGTTGCTGTGGCGTTGCTATGAGCGTGTTTCCCTGATATAGAACTGTAAATCTCGCAGTGACCGCCAATGTCTAATGGAGCGAATACGTCAACAAAGCCACCATCTTGGTACGGGGTATCGCTTTAAACTGACTTGAATTAAGCAGATTCATCTTAAAAGACCAATTTTAAGATTTCTTTACTTAATGAGATGAGATTTTTTACTTGTTTCAAGGTATTCCATTCTGATTTATCTTATCTCGATATTACAACTTATTCTAAGCACCTTTTATATTAAATCAAACCAGGTTAAGCCTCTTTAACTTCTCATCATTTCTTTTCTCTGGCTCAGATCTGTTCCTCTGTCCTCAGAGTCGTGTCCCGGGGCTTTAGGTGCAGATCTACCACATTTCTAAGATGTTGGGAAAGTGGAAAATGTGACATTTCAATAAATGCAGTTTTAAATGTGATTGATTTCATGTTGTATTTGATCAAATGTCAAATCAATCATTTGATGAAATCAAAGATATTGTGAATGCTCGAAAGAAGGTATTCTTAAAACAAGTATCTATTTAAGAAATAATAGACATATGTAAGACATGTTATATACTGGAAATAAGCAGTAATAAGCAATAATTACTTAAATCAAGGATAAATATACTCAAATGAGGGGAACCATCTTGAAACTAGTGTTTTCTGGCAGATAATTTCACTTAAAATAGGGCATTTATACCTCAAAATTGGTATTTTTTTCTTATTTTTTGACAAGCCTTTTTGCAGTGCATGTATAAAAACTACAGAACTACAGAAATAGAGAGAAAAAGGCATTTAACATTATAACAAATACATCTGGACATTGCAGACAATGAGCTTCACTGTCTGGACAATGAACCCTAATTTATGTGAGTTTTTCAAGCAAAAATATGTATTTAAAAAAGCGTACGAGTTTAACTGAATCATATAAAGACATACGGCAACACAAAATACCTACATGTACATCTGGTCAATACACATAATGAGCTTCAGTGAATGAAGTGATTTTAGTACCACAAGGACATTAAATGTACTAACTAGAAATGACATGAATAAGAGCTTTCCCGAACCAGGACTTTCTGAGGCTTTCTCCGCAATAACGTCTCCATGGAGAAAAGCATTTGAAGGACCCTCCATCTTCTACACAATGCACCTGTATTTTCTTATTTTTATTTTATTTGCCTGGCATAGATGTTTTCATAAACCTCTTTCGTCGCTTGTGAGTTCTGCGCTGTATCTTTTCTGCTCCTGTGCTGCACTTTTCTGGACTGAGATGTTTTTCCTGGATCTGCCACTCGTCCAGTTTGGGGTTACCCCCCCCCCCCAAAAAAAAAACTAAAAAAAAAAAAACTAAACAAGGGCTAAATCAGGACTAAACCAGGACTAAAGCAGGACTTAACAAACCAGGGCTAAACTAGGACTAAACCAGGGCTAAACCAGGACTAATCAAGGACTAAACCATGAGTAAACCAGGACTAAACCAGGTCTAAACTAGGTCTAAACCAGGGCTAAACCAGGACTAATCAAAGACTAAACAAGGACTAAACCAGAACTAAACAAGGACTAAACCATGACTAAACCATGACTAAACCAGGACTAAACCATGACTAAACCAGGACTAAACCAGGGCTAAACTAGGACTAAACCAGGGCTAAACCAGGACTAATCAAGGGCTAAACAAGGACTAAACCAGGAATAAACCAGGTCTAAACTAGGTCTAAAGCAGGACAAAACCAGGGGTAAACCAGGACTAATCAAGGGCTAAACAAGGACTAAACCATGACTAAACCAGGACTAAACCAGGTCTAAACTAGGTCTAAAGCAGGACTAAACCAGGGGTAAACCAGGACGAAACCAAAACTAAACCAAGTCTAAACCAGGGCTAAGCCAGGACCAGATGAGGGCCTTTCCTTGATCCTGACTGGTGTGTTCTTTTAACAGTGTGAGTGAGTGATGTTCGGACTATTTCGCTCCTGTTTCCTCTTCCTCTCCATCTCTTTTGCTCTTTCTCTCCTGTTGATTATTGAAGTTTTTATTTATTTATTATTCAACAATTACTGGTAGCGTCACAAGGGGCAGTTCAACAATAATAACAACATTGTAAAATTACTGCATTACAAACAGAATATCACCTGCCCAGTCTGCGTCTGAGAATCCGACCAAGGTTCCTGTCTTTGATCGCTTGTACTTGAGCGCAAGGTTTTTCGTCCCTTTCAAGTATCTCAGGATTCTTTTGACAGCGGTGAGATGTGCAGTATTTGGATTTGCATTGAACGTTGATACAGTAGATAGTTTAAACGCTACAGATGTTCACAGATTAAATGTCGACCATTTAAACGGCACAAATCTCTCAGTCTGCGCTAATATCGGCATCACAAAATTGATTTATAATTTTAATTGTAGAATCAGTCTGAGTGAACAGGTTCCTTCTGTTTTCTTCAGGACCACAACGTTAGTGTTGCTCAGTCGTTTCACTGATGCTCGTCGTTGTTTCCTTTAAGTTTTCGTCTTTCTTCCCTTGATCGTTGTGGATAAATCCTTCATGGACAGAATCTGTTCTTTATTCCTTGTTGGGTGAAGATTTGGTGTTGGGGCAGATTTATGAAGCTGCTCAAAAATATGCAACACTTTTCCACAGGGATTTTGCCAAAGAAAAGCACTGACCGGAAGTTGTTCGACTCAGCATCGCGGCACTTCCTGTCGTTGTGGCACTAGTCAATTATGACACACTCAGCACTACATTAGTCAGTATAGTCACATTTTCTATGTGTTTTGGTCGTTTTTACGCAGATTTTCTGTATTTTACCTAAACAAATGACACTGTATGCCTCTGTTTACTGATGGCGGGTGTAAAATTGGTCAAAAATCGGGACACCTCGGGGATTTCTTGTATAAAACGGGGACAAATCACTGGTTTTGGGACATCTGGTCCCCCTAAGCTTGTTATCGTATCGTATTATTGTATAATCAAGGTGGTCATTGTTGTATGTTATATTGTTATTATTGTTAAAATCTCCAGACTTATCTTTTCCACTATGAAAATATAGTTCCAAAATTATGCTAGTATATATAAGAACTAGAAAAATAGATCTGTTTGTGGCGGCCCTTACGGTACCGATCTGTTTTGTCTTAGTTAGGGTCTCCTGACATTCTAATAATCTCTTTTTCCTGTCATATCTTTGTGTACCAACTTATCCTCTTATCTATAACATGTCAACTGTTTTTAATATATGGATGTCAAATAACGAATCTGAATCTGTTATCAGGTATAACTGGGGTGTAGCGACATTTAGCACTAATCCGATCTGTTTATTAGCATTAGCATTAGGATTAGCATTAGCATTTGCCGCTAATTCTTCCGTCTCTGTTAGCATACCTCACCGTCCTTTTGCTTTCAGATGCTCTACGTTCTCCGGTCCGCTCAGCTTGTCAATAAACAGTTTGTCTTCCATTGTGAATCCCATAATCCCGTTTTTTCCACACAAATCCGTGTAAATAAAACTTTTCCTGCGTCTCTCTCTGGGTCCATAACCCAGAGTTTATTATTATTATTGAACAATTACAGGTAGCGTCACAAGGGGGCAGTACAACAATAATAACAACATTGTAAAATTACTGCATCACAAACATCGACCTTATAACATTGACCCCCCTCCCTTTGACCTCTCTTTTCCTCCTCGTTTTCCTCTAACCCTGTCCCTGCTTCCCTCTCCCTTTTACATCCTCCTCCCTCTGTTTTTCTCTATCTCTTTCCTCTCTATTGGCCCTCTCTCCGTCCCATATCGTCCCTGCTTTTCCTCTCGGACTCTGCAGTATGACTTTTGGATGTCGTTTCTGAAATGGAGCCCTTTGGATTCTTTTGCTTTCTGATCCTGGTGGACTTCAGCTCAGCTCATGACCCGAGCCTCATCACAGGTTTGAGAAATGTCCACAAAAATACTCAGGAAACATTGTCAGACAGACTTAAAGCTCCATTGCCAGGGGTCTCCAACCTTTTTCCTCCGGTGAGTTCCTTTGCAAGACAAAAATGCCAGAGAGATGCTCATTTTAGCAGCCAAAAGAAGATGAGAATGTTCATTTATTAGTGCACAAAGTTGGGCTGCAAAATAGGAACAGGCATGTCATTAAGCTAGAGTGACCAGAATTTCAAAATAAAAGAAATTGGGAAACAAGTGCATAATTAATGTTCTGATTTTGAGTCAGTATAGTCAGATTTTCTTTGTGTTTTGGTCACTTTTAAGCAGCTTTTCTGTATTTTACCTGTATTGTTTGCCTCTCTTTGGATCAAATTGGTCAGAAATAGGGACGCTTGAGACATTTCTTGTATAAAACTGGGACAAATCACTGGTTTTGGATAAACCTGCAGGGACAGGAGACACAGGGCTCAAAACTGGGAATGTCCCGGGTAAAAAGAGACATCTGGCCACCCTAAATTAGCCAAATTTTTGTTACTAAGCCTTTGGTGAGCTACTTGGAAGGGTGTGGAGAGCTGCTGGTAGTTCCCAGGTTGGAGACCCCTGATCTATGCACTTTATAACTTTTATGGGTTCCACAGTTTGTCAGCCAACTTTTCTTTATTAATTTACTAAATCACAGGCCCCTGAAAAAGGAGGATAAAACTTTAGTAAATAAAACAGCCTCATTCAGGTCTCGAGTCTATAATAAAATATCCTCGATCCTCGGACCCAAATTATTTATTTTATATATGAACGATTTTGTTAAAGTTTCTGAACTGGGAAAATATCTATTGTTTTACTCTGAAAAAAAAAGATGAAAAAGAGGTCACAAATAAAGTATTGGTACAATTTAAATGGATTCTTAATGTAAAAAAAAAACACATTTCACTTTATTTAATGATAAAATGATTAAGATTAAAAAAGTGAAGGAAATTAAATTTTTAGGAGTCATATAAATGACACTAAAGGGAAAGTTTCCAAAGCGATTGTGCTGCATCGTAACGTTCTCTCCACATAGTGCCGCGTTATTAACCCTGTATAACTCTATACCTGCACCGGATCTGATGTCCTGTGTGGAAATTTAGGCGTCGACATGTAAAAGCCATTATTTATTTGACAGAAAAGTGTTGAAAATGTGTGATATATTGTTGATTTAAGTGTCCTCAGACTCCCGTCTAAAGCAAAGTACAGTGTTTCCTGTTTGAGATGAGAACAAGACAGTGCAATTTAAAAGGAACAGACATGTTTAAAAACCGAAGTTCAGTTATAGAAGAGTCTTGAAAAAGAAATCAAAAGGATAAAGTACAATAACGGCCTTTAAAAAAACACATTAAATCCAGTGCAATGTGTATGTACGAGAAAGAAAACTAAGCTGTTGTGCGTAAAAGTGAAGATTTCTGTTTGCAATTGATTAATAATTGTGACTGAAATTAAACGCACTGATCTGAAATGTTTTAAAGTAAAGTCTCGGTGGGGAAAATGGGCAGAGAACATAAAACGCCTTTTCTTTCTGCTCCTTTTTGCTCATTTCTTGTATGTTTGATATTGTGTCACTGTTGAAATAAACAAACAATATAAAAATAATAAAAGTAAAAGACATTAACAGTGTCACAATATCAAACAATACCTCAATTTAAAACATTTTAAATTTAATTTCAGTCACAATTATTAATCAATTGCAAACAGAAATCTTCACTTTTATGCACAACAGGTCTGGTCCTGGTGAAGTCCTGGTTTAGTCCTGGTTTCATCCTGGTTTATCCTTGGTTCAGTCCTGGTTTAGTCCTGGTTTAGTCTTGGTTTAGTCTTGGTTTAGTCCTGGTTTAGTCCTGGTTTAGTCCTGGTTTAGTCTTGGTTTAGTCTTGGTTTAGTCCTGGTTTAGTCCTGGTTTAGTCCTGGTTTAGTCCTGGTTTAGTCTTGGTTTAGTCCTGGTTTAGTCCTGGTTTATCCTTGGTTCAGTCCTGGTTTAGTCCTGGTTTAGTCTTGGTTTAGTCCTGGTTTAGTCCTGGTTTATCCTTGGTTCAGTCCTGGTTTAGTCCTGGTTTAGTCTTGGTTTAGTCCTGGTTTAGTCCTGGTTTAGTCCTGGTTTATCCTTGGTTCAGTCCTGGTTTAGTCCTGGTTTAGTCTTGGTTTAGTCTTGGTTTAGTCCTGGTTTAGTCCTGGTTTAGTCCTGGTTTAGTCTTGGTTTAGTCTTGGTTTAGTCCTGGTTTAGTCCTGGTTTAGTCCTGGTTTAGTCTTGGTTTAGTCCTGGTTTAGTCCTGGTTTATCCTTGGTTCAGTCCTGGTTTAGTCCTGGTTTAGTCCTGGTTTAGTCTTGGTTTAGTCCTGGTTTAGTCCTGGTTTATCCTTGGTTCAGTCCTGGTTTAGTCCTGGTTTAGTCTTGGTTTAGTCCTGGTTTAGTCCTGGTTTCGTCCTGGTTTTGTCCTGGTTTAGTCCTGGTTCAGTCTTGGTTTAGTCCTGGTTTATCCTTGGTTCAGTCCTGGTTTAGTCTTGGTTTAGTCCCGGTCTAACTCTGGTTTAGTCCTGGTTTAGTCCTGGTGAAGTCCAGGTCTAGTCCTGGTTTTGTCCTGGTTTAGTCCTGGTTCAGTCCTGGTTTAGTCCTGGTTTATCCCTTGGTTCAGTCCTGGTTTAGTCTTGGTTTAGTCCCGGTCTAACTCTGGTTTAGCCCTGGTTTAGTCCTGGTTTATCCTTGGTTCAGTCCTGGTTTAGTCTTGGTTTAGTCTTGGTTTAGTCCTGGTTTAGCCCTGGTTTCGTCCTGGTTTTGTCCTGGTTTAGTCCTGGTTCAGTCCTAGTTTAGTCCTGGTTTATCCTTGGTTCAGTCCTGGTTTAGTCTTGGTTTAGTCCCGGTCTAACTCTGGTTTAGTCCTGGTTTAGTCCTGGTCTAACCCTGGTTTAGTCCCGGTTTAGCCCTGGTTTAGCCCTGGTTTAGTCTTGGTTTAGTCCTGGTTTAGCCCTGGTTTAGTCCTGGTTTAGTCCTGGTTTAGTCCTGGTTTCGTCCTGGTTTAGTCCTGGTTTCGTCCTGGTTTAGTCTTGGTTTAGTCCTGGTTTAGCCCTGGTTTCGTCCTGGTTTAGTCCTGGTTTAGTCTTGGTTTAGTCCCGGTCTAACCCTGGTTTACTCCTGGTTTAGTCCTGGTTTAGTCTTGGTTTAGTCCTGGTTTAGCCCTGGTTTAGTCCTGGTTTCGTCCTGGTTTCATCCTGGTTTCGTCCTGGTTTATCCTTGGTTCGGTCCTGGTTCAGTCCTGGTTTAGTCCTGGTTTCGCCCTGGTTTCGCCCTGGTTTAGTCCTGGTTTAGTCCCGGTTTCGTCCTGGTCTAACCCTGGTTTAGTCCCGGTTTTGTCCTGGATTAATCCTGGTCTAACCCTGGTCTAACCCTGGTTTAGTCCTGGTTTTGTCCTGGTTTAGTCCTGGTTTAGTCCTGGTTTAGTCCCGGTTTAGTCCTGGTCTAACCCTGGTCTCTCCTCTCTCCAGTCTCACTCCCTGTGGCCGGAGTGGTGCTGGTGTCCGGACAGGGGGGTCAGTACAAGTTTAACTTCTCGGAGGCGATGGAGGTCTGTCGCTCTCGGAACCTCACGCTGGTGACTACAGCCCAGCTCCAGAGGGCCCTGGACCATGGACTGGAGACCTGCAGGTCCAGATCTTTTGATTTGATTTATATATTTATTTTAGGCAAGCAGGAAAATTACATTCTTTTACAATATTATCCACATTAGTGAAATCAGGGAAGAAGAAAATGTATTTAATCCCACACTCTCTTTTAATTTGAAGGGACAGTTGTGAGTTTTGTTCATAGTTCCACATTTCCAGAGTGTTGGAGACGTGTGGAGACACTTGTTTAAATCTTCCTCCAGTCCTTGTATTTGCAGAGGTGCTGGTGCTGGGCTAGTGCAGGTCAATGGCCACAGTCGTCCTGCCACTAAAAACAGTCTGACCCACTCCACAGACCCGAGGAAAAACTAATAGAGCTCCAGACTGTCCCTGTGAACGTCTGTGTCCAGAGAATCATTTTAGAAGTACCATCCCATATCTGTTTTTAAATCACTCCTAAAACGCACCTTTTTCCACTGGCTTTCAACAGTGAGAGGTACATTTCTTTTTGCTGAGCAGCTCTGCTCGTGCACAAGTTTCTCCAGGGCCGAGCTCCAAAGTCCATCTGTGACATGTTAGAGCCTCATGAACCATCTGAGGTCAGGGACCGGCCTCCTGCTGGAGTCCTGGTTTAGTCCTGGTGTAGTCCTGGTTTAGTCCTGGTGTAGTCCTGGTTTAGTCCCGGTTTAGTCCTGGTGTAGTCCTGGTTTAGTCCTGGTTTAGTCCTGGTGTAGTCCTGGTTTAGTCCCGGTTTAGTCCCGGCCTCGTGCTGGTCCCAGAGTCAGGACTAAACTCGGGGAGTCAGAGTTTCAGACTCATGCAGCTAAAACCTGGAACAGTCTGAACGTGTGAGACTCTGACTCTGGTTAAATCCAGGCTCAAAATGGTTCAGCTGCATCTGACTGAAAGGTTTTAATTTTTTCATTCTGCACTCTTCTCTTCTCTCTAATTCTCTCTAATTTAATGCCCCATCCCTATTTTAAAATTTGATGATGATTATTTATGTTTTGATTTGTTTGTATTGTGATTTTAATGTATTTCTTATTCTGTAAAGCACTTTGAATTACTTTGTGTAAGAATTGTGCGATACAAATAAACTTGCCTCATTGTTTTCCATGTTTTTTAGTAGTTGTATTGTTTTTATATGATATATTTTGTTGTTCTGTCCTGGTCTTTTCTGTTTGTGTGCAGCTCTTTGGCTGGCTGTAAAGTTTTTAAAGTGCTTTATAAATAAAGTTGGTCTGGTACATCTGAAATGATCCCAAAAGATAAGTAAAGATCGACTACTGACGGTGAAGGAATATATTTTTTAGCGTTTTTCCAAAAATATATTTCACTGGTAAATAAATGGGATTAGAAATGATCGAGTCTTTTGGGCTTTGGCCTGTGCAGTGGGAAATCAGCAGAGGGAAGCGTGAGGTGCTTATAAAGTTGTTTTCTAACGTTTCCAGACACTAATGAGTGAACCAGGCAGAGCGTTTGGTTTGTTAGACTCGTGGCTGTTGTCAGATGGGTTAAAGTGGTGTTAAACTTCTTCAGTCTGAAGCAAATTGGTGTTTTACGTGGAAGTTCAGAACTTGTATGAAAGTGGTGTGTGCGTGAGTGTTGGTGGTGGTCGGAGGGGCCGATGGCACAGATTAGCAGCCTTGCTTCTGTCAGTCTGCCCCAGGGCAGCTGTGGCTACAATTGTAGTTTACTTATTATTATTATTATTATTAACTTGCCCCCATCACTACACTAGTTTGTTGCCTTGACAGACTCACTGCCACAGTGAGATCTCCGCCGAGGAAACACTGATCTGTGCCGTTTTTTGGCTTCTGACAGAATTCCACCTCCTCTAGCACCGGACTTTAGGTTCAGACGGCCGGAGTTCAACTTTAGACTGTTTTTAGTGGCAGGACGACTGTGGCCATTGACCTGCACTAGCCCAGCACCAGCACCTCTGCAAATACAAGGACTGGAGGAAGATTTTAAAAAGTGTCTCCACACGTCTCCAACACTCTGGATCACTAGGAAAAAATTAGGCCCTATGTCCAAAGTTCCGGACTATCCCTTTAAAAGCCTTTGTACTGTGCAGGTTTGGTTGGGTGTTGGAGGAGATCGCCGCTGTGCCCCGCCTCCACTCAGTCCTCAAGTGCGGCAGTGGGAAAACGGGCGTGGTCACGTGGAACACGCCAAAGAACCAGAAGTTTGGAGCGTGGTGCTTCAATGCATCAGGTACAAAAACACATCCCGGGCACTACCTGAAGTACCGTCCTGTAGTAGTAACAGGCGTCGGTTTGATGCGGTACCTACTGTTGATGTGTGTGACCGAGTGGTTTGGATCCACTTATTAACTCCTCCCGCAATCCGTTCTGGCATACACTGCAAAAAAGGCCTATCAAAAATAAGAAACAAATACCAATTTTGAGGTAAAAATGCTATTTTAAGTGAAATTTTCTGCCAGTGCAGTAAGAAATTTTTACTTACTTATTTATGAAGCTGCTCAAAAATATGTGACACTTTTCCACAGGGATTTTTCCAGAGAAAAGCTTTGACCAGAAGTTGCGAGACTCAACATCACTGCACTTCCTGTCGTTGTGATCATCGCGTATTTATGACCATAATAGGGATTGACTCATCATTTTGACACAATTACCCAGACCAAGACCTTAGCTACTGTGCCACAACATTCAAATAAAATGACACTAGGAATAAAAAAGCAAAGAACAAAGATGAAAACGATGAAAACCATTTACCGAGTATTTAGAAGACAGGGGGCCCTGCATGGGGGTCGGTCATGTTTAAGAATCTTGTCAGGCTTTCACGCGCCGTTCCTAACTAAAAAAGCTGAATCACGATCCCTTTTTTTCAGATTTTCAAGCTTCAACAACCCCTCCTCCTACAATTTCACCGACTAAAGTCCAAACTACACCTCAGACGACCATTACTATGACTATTTTAACTACGACTACAACTCGTACTACCACAACTATGAGCGCTCCAGATATTCGTACAACTACAACACCAAGAACGGCTAAAGTGACAGATCCAACCACCCAACCTCTGACCACGAGAAGGGCAATATTAGACGTTTCATCCACTTTAGCCTCGTGGATTCGCTTCACGGCGACGCCAAAGATGAATGCAGCGACGACAACGGTTTCTACGACAACGACAACGGGTTTAATCCGTTCATCTTCGACTTCAACGAGTAATCCTTTTGGAGAAGCTGTCAGTTCTGTGAGCGTCAACCTGCCAAAGCAACGAGGTGAGTCTAATGCGTCACCTGCTCCGTCTGACCTCCACCGCTTCACCTTCTGCTCCATCTCATCCTCTCCTCTTCATCCTCTGCTCCATCAGACCTTACAGAAGCTTCGACAAACCCTCCTGCAATTTCAACTTATGTCCAAACTACACCTCAAACGACTTTTACTACAACTGTTTTAACTGCGATTACGACTACCACGAGTACCAGCGCTCCAGATATTCGCACGACTACACCTCTGACCACGAGAAGGACAGGGTTCACGGGTTTAATTGACTCATCGTCGACTTTTGGATCAACTTCAACGAGTAATCCTTTTGGAGAAGTCATCACTTCTGCGAGCATCAAACCTCCAAAGCAACAAGGTGAGTTTAATCCATCCTCTGCTCCATCTGACCTTCTCTTCATCTTCTGCTCCATCTCATCCTCTTCATCCTCTGCTCCATCAGACCTTACAGAAGATTCGACAAACCCTCCTACAATTTCAACGACTTATGTCCAAACTACACCTCAGACGACTTTTACTACAACAGTTTTAACCGCGATTACGACTACCAAAAGTACCAGCGCTCCAGATATTCGCATGACTACAACTCTGCCAAAACTGTCTAAAGTGACAAATCCAACCACCAAACTTCTGACCACGAGAAGGACAGTGTTAGATGTTTCGTCCACTTTAGCGTCGTGGATTCGCTCCACGTTGACACCAAAGACGACTGCGGCAATGAAAACGGTTCCTCCACAGTTTTCTACAACGACAAGATCTTTCACGGGTTTAATTGACTCATCTTCGACTTTTGTAACGACTTCAACGAGTAATCCTTTTGGAGAGGCCATCAGTTCTGTGAGCGTCAAACCTCCAAAGCAACAAGGTGAGTTTAATCCATCTTCTGCTCTATCTGACCTTCTCTTCATCCTCTGCTCCACCTGCTCCATAAAATCCATCCTCTTTACAAAACAACCCGTTTTATTTCTCACATGCATCGAGTTCTGCTCACTTTCTTCCAGTGCTGTCCAGGGTCCTGATCATCTTCAGTGTCATTGCTGCGATGCTAACAGCAGGGGCCGCTCTCTACTACTACAGACTGTGAGTTGTATTTACTTCTCTCATCATGAAAATCTGCAAACGTGATCCATCATAACGCACACGCCTGCAGATGAACTAGAATTTGTATTTTTCCGTCCATAATTATTACTGTATTTCTCTCTCTGTCCTTGTTTAGCTCCAGGCGGAAAAGAATCGTCGCAGAGACGGAGATGTGGAATATGCAAGAAGATGAGGAGGACAAGGAGGAGGAGGAGAAGAGGTTCACGATCTCCAGTGAACCCATAATGGAGTGACTGTTGATGCTTTCCGGTGACATTGCTGTGGGTTCTGCATGTGTGTCTGTGGCGGAATGTGCAGCAGTTACCATGGCGACGCAGTGAACGCATTATGACCAAACCTGATGAAGTGTTCAGGTCAAGGACTCAAGGAAATCTAGACTTTGACAAACTTTATTGGTCCACAAGGAACACTGTAGCTCACACAATATAATATAATAATGAATATATATAATTTAATAATAATAAAAAATATAAAATAAGCAACATAAGGCATAATTATATAAATGTAAATGTGCAAGTCAAAATAAAATAGGAAAATCAGTAATAAAATATAAACTCTCTTATCTGATATCTGTTCCATAAGGGTGAGGTGTTGTACAATTGTAGGGAGTATTATCTGAGACACAAAATGGATTTAAAAAATGTTTTTACATTCTCAGGAGCCAGTGATTTTCAGGAAAAAGGTGAGCATGACTGAACTGAAAAACTTTTCGCTAATGGAACGTGTTCAGCGGTGAAAATCAGATCACGCGTTGTCAGTTCTTTACGGTCAAGTAGAATCAGTGTTAATGTAATTCTAAGTACAACACATTGAATAATAGACACAAAAAGGACAAACTAAATCATATCTGAAGGAGCAAGAAACACAAATGTGCAAATTATTTCATCTTGTAAACATAAACATGAAGCTTTTGTCACTTATTCGCAGTGGGAACAGTGGGAACTTTTGCTTAACGTCCTGTTACTTCAATAAAAATGTCAAGTAGAAGTAAAGTGTCCCTGCCAGAAAAGTATGATTTCTTCTAAAAGTGAGTAAATAAATGTACCAACACTACCCACCTCTGGTCCAAACCAAAATTCCATCCAAACTTGGGAAAACTTTGCAATTTTTGTTTGCAAAAGCTGAAATATATTTGCATTAACTACAGTTCGGTGAAACGTGTACTCTCGCCTCACATGTTCTATTTCCAGCGGAGTCAGTTCTTGATGGTCAAATTGTGTTAAAATGAAGCTCAGGTTAAAGTCTAACTTGAGTAACAGAGCTTCAGACAGAGCAGTGCCTCCAGTTATCTTCTCAACCCCAGGGAATGTTGATGACGTCAGCTTTAAATCAGTATTAACATATGAGGTAAAGCGTAAAGAGATGAGCGTAAAAGTGCTGTATCTGATTCTCAAAATGTGAAAAACTGACTCGGTTCATTTTATTCCAAAGTTACTCTTCCCATGAACACTTTCTAATTAGACGCAGACAGAACACAGCAGACTTATTTTGACCTCAAGAGCTGCTTAAACCATTTTTCTGTACTAGGACAAGACTAATTTTGCTCAAATGAGAAAAATTAGACACAGGTAATAGTTGTAGCTGAATTGTAATGATGAAAACACAGTGGAGATGAAGTCTCATTTATTTACTGCTATTAATTTTGTGTTTGGTTTTCAAGACAATTATCCAATCAGAAAGCAACTCTGAAGGAATTTGGTTGGGATGTATGGTATAAATAAAATTGTGAGAAGAGCGTGTAAGATTGTGTGTTCTTGTGTCAGTCATAATCTGAGGAATTTCTGTCGCAGCATTTTTTTGCTTTATGCTCATTTGCAAACATGGATTTCTGTATTTTCGTGAAACAAATGACAATTTATGCTCCTCTTTACAGCTGGCGGGGAACAGATTAATCAAAAATTGTGATAGTCCTGATTTAGTTAAAACATTAAAGGGTAAAAAAAAAAGCCATTTATGGACGTCAAATAGGGACGTCTGGTCACCCTAATAAATAAAAACAACAACTAATTATTAACTAAAGAATAATACACAATTAACTTGAATACCAATATGTATTTTTTTTACTTTAGGCATTGCGAACTATTTTAATTTTTTATTGTAGTGCATTGTTGTCAATATTTGGGAGCGTACTGCCAGAAAAACAAAAATAATGGCTCTCTGTGCGATAATTTGGTTGCGCGGATCTGGCAACACATCGGAGAATTACTGCGCACGAGGGTCTGTCAGACGCGTCTCGAACATTCATTGAGTTTCTGCGTAAATAAATCGCACTTTTCCCCCGTGATTTTGAGCCTCTGGTGCCGGGGAGGAGATGCGGCGGCTCGGCTCGGTGCAGCACAAGGTTCCGTGCGTTTTTACCACGGAGGTGTGGGAAGAACCGTCCCGAAAACGCGACTGTCAGGTGAGTGCTAATGCTCACGCTAACGGAGGATGCTAACGGATGCTAATGATGCTAAAGGCTAAAAACATTGCGCCGCATCTCTGATTTCAGTCCGATTTGTCATTATTTTCTGCCTTAACAAGCCTTATCTATTACAAAATTGTACTAGTTGAACTTTTTTTTATATTTACAAGACAAACCTATGATATAGTAGGTGTATTAATTACATAATAGCTCAAGAATTCTATATATTTTAGAACATTTGCAGCATTTATACAGGAAAGACCTTCTTGGAGACACACGGACATTATATTAGTATAGGGTGACCAGACGCCCCTATTTATCCGGGACAGTCCCAGTTCTCAACCCTGTGTCCCCTGCCCCAGCAGATTTATACAAAACTAGTGATTTGTCTCAGTTTTATACAAGAAATGTCCCAGGTGTGTCTGTTTGTGACCAATTTGAGCTAAAGAAGGACTAAACCAGGACTAAACTATGACTAACCCGGACTACATCAGGTCTAAACCAGGTCTAAAACAGGACTGTACGACTAACCAGGACTGCATCAGGTCTAAACCAGGACTAAAACAGGACTGTCGCCATTTCTGACTAATCAGGTCCTCCCACCAAGAGTAAAGAGGAGCATAAATTGACATTTGTTTAGCCAAAACACAGAAAATCATGTTTGCTTATAACCATAAAGCAAAAAGAAGTCACAATGTTTCATGCTCTTTTCACAATTTTATGTATACCATCCATCCCAACCCAGGTGTGTCCCAGTTTAGAAATTTGAAAATCTGGTCACCTTATGTTAGTATCTAAATAATGATTGCAGCCTTTATGATTTGTTGATTACAACCATTCAAAGTGAATTTTGGATTTATCAGCCGTACCAGGTCGTTGCCACGGAGACCCTGAATCCCGTTGCCGTGGACGCGGATGTGGAGTCTGCGGTTGCCACGGAGAAAGTGGACGGCACCTGCTGCTACGTGTCCCTGTTCAGAGGTCAGAGCCGCTGTAAAATGACATGTTTACATGTTTTTGTGATTATGGCTCGGCCTTGTGGGATAGTTCCTGTTGTACATCAGTGAAGTGGCAGTTTGGAGGAACGTTGGAAAGAAAACAAACACAAAAAAAAAATACAGGAAGTAGAGCAAAGAACTAAAATGGAATACCTCCACCTATGTAATCAACAGAGGTGGGAGTAGAAGACAAAAACTGAAATCTGAAATCTGCTGCCCATGTCCTACCAGGAAGTAAAAAGAAACAAACTTGGGAAAACTTGTTTGTAAAAGCTGATCTATAATTGCATTAACTCCAGTTTGTGAAACGTGTACTCGAGTCTGCCATATGCACTTACACAAGAGACATTAAAGGGCCCAGATTACTCTATTTTCGGATCTGTTATAATTTTGTTTCCTCATTTAGAAAAACATACCTGTGGTTGTGTTTTGTTTGTATTAACGGGTGTTTAACACACAAATCTCCACTCCACCTTGTGATGTCATGTGGTGATACAGGAAGTGCTCCACTGTGTTTTTAAATGGTGTACACCTTCATTAGAATTATTTGGATGATTTCAGCCCTGGAATGGCCTGTTTCTACTGAACAAAATGTAAAAGGAGCTGTTCACATGAAAACATGACATCACAAGGTGGAACAGAGCATTTTGAGCTTTGGAGATGTAGACAGTCTATAGATAGACTAATAATAATATTAATCTAGATGTGGACTGATACTAATTGGGTTACGTAAATGTGTGAATGAAACAAAACACAACTTTAGGTGTTTTTATGACGTATTTTCATTCAAACGTAGCTCACAAGAGTCAGTTTGGGGTCATATTGGACCTTTAAACGAACATTTATGAGTCTGAGTGATCATAAGGGCTGTGCAGAAATATTGATATATCATAAATATATTGTTTAACGTGATGATACAGTATCAACATCGTGGACTGCTGGAGATATATCACCAAGAGTATTTTTGGATAAAGTCGACAGCTACAGTTTTGTTGCTTGTCCTGAGGAAGTTTTTGTGACATATTTGACATATTCACTGTTTTTCATATGAACTTCGAACGATTTAACCTTTATTTTTTTATTGAACCATATCGAATCAATTTGAAATATATTGCAATGAAACAGTATCGAGGTAAGTATTGTATCAGCGACTCCTTGATGATCCCAGCCCTCGTGATCATGTTTTCTTACATCTGTTTGTGCTCGACACCTTCTCACAGTTCCGTGTTTTGTCTCTGGTTTGTAAAGTGCATCTGTCTCCTCAGGTGAGCCGTACCTCTGGGCTCGACTGGACCGAAAGCCGAACAAACAGGCGGAAAAACGCTTCAGGAGACACCAGCACCTGCACCGCTCCGGCAAAGGTCTGAACACCAGGACCAGGTTCCACTGTAACGCAAATGAATCGATGTTTAGGACAGTTTTGAATCACAGGTTATGAAATACACGGCTCCAGTTTAAAATTATCAAGACGATCGTATTTCTCAAACAAATTGTGTATTTCAATGAAAGTTCAGTAAAATATATAGTTCATTTTATTATTCTGCCCTACAAAGGCAAAAGACCTTAACTCACCAGAGTGTGAGACTGAGAAAAATGACTTCAAAGTTTTTGTTTTGTCCCAAAGTCTGATAGATTGGGCTCCCAAAATTTGACAAAGTGTTGCTATAATGGAGAAATACTACGGTAGTGGTGAAATTTTGGGAGCCCTAACTAAAAGTATATTATACTTTGGGACAAAACAAAAACTTCAAAGTCATTTTTCTCTGCTTCACGCTCTGGTGAGTGAAGGTCTTTTGCCTTTGTAGGGCAGAATAATAAAATAAACTATATTTTTCACACATACAGAATGTTTTTTTTAAAGAAACAAATGCATCTTTACATCACACTGAAAAACACAATTTGTTGTGCGTTTAAGAAATACAGTCGTCTTGATAATTTTACACTAATGCTTCAACTGTTTTGCATTTGAAATGAGCAAGAAATTTCTGAAATTTGTATAGCAGAAAATCTATAGAAATACCAATGCTGTGATCTGCTTGTTTGGCAAATCCAGACCGATATCTCTGCATTTTTTACACAAAGAAATATTGGTTGGTTCATATTTAGATATGAATGGACCATGTGTGCCCCTGATTGGCTAATCCACCTGTCAATCACACCCATCTGAACTCGGGGAGATTTGCCCAGACTCAAATCTTTCATAAAGTATTGGAGCAGTGCGTGTTCTGAATCAGTATCTACAGCATCAACGAAAGAGCAAAAGGATAAATATGCATAAACGAGCATAAACTGCAGGATCGTGGGTCTAAATGCTGCTCTGTCGCGGCCCTTTCGTGGTCTTTCCTGGTGCAGGTTTCTCCTGGGATGTGCAGCAGGACTTTAAACCTGTCCCCGAGTTCTGGATCCCGGCTCACGGCGTCAAACATGAGAACGACGAGCCTGTGCCGGACGAGAACGGACACATCCCAGGTACAAAAACATGACTACGACTTTATTCACTCCACCGGGAACTGAAAAGATGAAACAGACACAGAATTCAATGTCTTCTCTGTCAGTGCAAATTAGGGCTGCAACTAACGATTATTTTCATAATCGATTAATCTGGCGATTATTTTTCAACTAATCGATTATTAATCGGATAAAAATAAGGAAAGTGCTCCAAAACTGTGCTAAAAGTAAGTTAGCCGTGCGTCCTGGGTTTACGCACAGAAGCTGTGCTCGCTCTGCCAACCCCTCTCTCTATTACGAACGCGGTCAGATCAACAAAGCTTTGACCAATCACGGTGTTCGTGGGCTTGTACCGCACACTCTGTGATGGACAGGAGCACCAGCGAATCACAGAGGGTTTAAGAGGTTAACTGGACTAGTTAATGGCTTAGAAACACATTGTTCCAATGCAATCGCGGCTAATATGTGCGAACTAGCTAACACCAAGCAACTTCGGTTTAACTTGTATAGTGTCAAACAATACGTTGTGATTAAAACGTTCCTATTAACTTGTACCAGTAATGCACCCAACTACTTTTCAAAAAACGGTTGCCAATATGTTTGTGAAACCTCACCAGAGTCCGACTGATTTTAAAGGGGAGACGCCATTTCTCAGGTGTCCTCTTTTTTCCCCCGTGTTAACCTTTCCTGTTCTCGCCCCCTAACCGTGGTTGGGGAGCACAGGGGAAATCGTCTTCTCCAGGGCCGGGGATTGCTTCCCTCCGGGGTTAACTCCCTTGAGGACCTCGTGCGTTTGCGGTGTATGAAAATGTAAATAAAAGGAGGCAGTTTCGCTGCAGAGTGGGGCTTTATTAGCTCACTACACTGTAGGAGTAGCACCTTTTACCCTCTACTTGCCCGATCGCCGTCTCTGTCTTTCCCTGAGAGCACACGGGACACACACCCGGAGCGAGACCCGGCTCCACTGCTCCGCACAGACATACATCCAGCACACAATCACTCACCCTCTCTCTCTCTCCTGCACTGAGCTATAGACACATCTCACAACACCCGATTCTCCCGCTTGGACTTTGTCACGTGAACTAGTCAACTAATCGACTACTAAATTAGTTGCCAACTATTTTAATAGTCGATTTTAATCGATTTAATCGATTAGTTGTTGCAGCCCTAGTGCAAATAAACTTAAGTGGTGCCGTTAATCAGCCCCAGAGATGTGACTGTTCTTAGTTTAACATTAAGAAAAGACGTTGGATTAATATGACCAGTTTGTGGAGCCAGTGCCAAACAAATAATGAGAAGAGTTGACATTTATGGATCAGAAGTTTGGAGTTTTCTATCGTTCTTTTCTTTTTTTTGAGCTTTCTGCCACGTTAGAATGTTCCCTCCTCAAAAACAGACTTCGTAAAAGTAAAATTTAACTTATTTAAAACATGTTACTGCTTTGTTTTCAGTAAACATATAACATTTCCAAAACATGTCGCGTGAAAACTGGAGTGTGAGAAAATATCGATTCAGTGATTTTGCGATACTTCATTGCGCGATTCTTATATCGATTTGAAATGTGTCTAAATCTCGATTTAGTCATGTTTTTCATTAAAAATTCATAAATTCTGTTTCCTGTTCTCACAATTGAAACATTTAATAAACTGTATTTCATTCAGTTTTATTTCATGAACGTGCACTCGACCGAAATATGAAGCATAAGTCACAATATATCGTCCTTTATTTCAGTATCAGGATAAACTGAGACATAGTGAATCGTGTGATGTTGTGATGTATTTTGCATCGCCAGAGTCATGGAAATACTCACCTGATCACAGTTAACCCCCCACAGGAGTGAAATGCCCCTAACGTTGCCCCCTCTGCTCAGGCTGGGTTCCTGTGGACAGAGGCAGTAAACAGCACTGCTGGCACTGCTCTGTGGTCGACTATGAGCTCGGAGCCGCTCTGCTCCTCAGACCCACGTCCCGGAATAACCTCAACAACAACTGCAACACCTACAGCGACCAGCAGGAGGAGCAGCTGAGGGCGGCGCTGGAGATCACCGCGGTCCCTTTAAACGAGCTCCTGGAGCAAACGCTCGAGCTGATCGGGACCAACATCAACGGGAATCCCTACGGTAACGATGGGTTCCTCAGGGTTTGGGTTTGTCACATCTGGACAGACGTTTTCCTGCAGCAACACGGTGAAAAGGCCAAATGTAAATGACTCTTCCAGCAGCTCGTCCTGTCACAGTGACACATTTAGAAGAATAAGAAAATACACATATGCAAATTAGACTTTTTTGAGCTTTTAACCAAGTTATCAGAATTACTTTTATTCATCCCTGAGGGGAAATTTTCAGACGCAAACGTTACAGACGCATCCGACCAAGAACATGTAGTTAGAATCATCCATCCATCTTCTCCCGCTTAATCCAGCTGGGTCACGGGGGCAGTTTGCTGCCCAATCCTCATAGCACCTGACCCCCCCTGACCCCCTCTGTGAGTGGAGCCCACAGGAGGGTGGACATCATGGTCCTTTATGTTAGTTCATAGGGGTGTAGTTAGAATCAAATTTTCAAAAATAAGATGAGATAAATACAATAAGATAAAAGATAAAAATAGTTCTCACACATTTACATCTATATACATAACAGAAATGATTTTTGGCCATTTTACAGCAGCACACAGGACTATAAATGAGCTCTGAAGTATTTGTGTTATTTAAAGCGGTGAGTAATGGTTTTATTAGAACTGGATCTGGTGTTTTTCTCCCACATAACGGCTGCGATGTTGGTCTTGATTTTCATTGAAGTGCTCTTAAAAATCCCTTTAAATTTGCGCTGGTTAATCTTAGTCGTACCAAACCAGTGTTCACGTTAAGAACCATAAGAGTCTGTGGTGTCCCGTAGGTTTGGGCTGTAAGAAGCGCCCGGTGCACCTCCTGGTGTCTCACGGCTCTCTGCCCGTCTGCGCTCCTCCTCCTCCTCCTCCGGACTTCCACAAACTTCGCTCGTGGCTCCAGAGGCCGGAGGGACGAGTGGAGGGAATCGTCTGGCACTGCCCCAACGGAACGCTGCTCAAGGTAACGCCCACTTCAGAGCGTAGATTTATTTTAGGTTTGAATTAAATGAACCGGGCTCACAGCAGGTCGATGTGTGTAGAGATGGTTTATTGTTATGGGTAATGAGAAGATTTGGTCCAAAATGTCGCCGATATTTGGCCCAGATATTTTCCCCGTGTCATGTTCCAGTCGCAGTTTGTGGTCAGTGCATCAGATCTGCCTTTTTGAACAGTGAAAATATGAATCTATATCCCAAACTTCACTGTAACACAACATAAATCTGGTCCCTGTGAGGGATTTTTAAAGCGTCACATCAGGAGACACACACTGGATCATGTTTCTGTCTGATCCAGAGGCGTTCTTTTCTTTCCCCATTCTGTACATCAGTTGTTTTAATCTCGCCGCTCTTCTGTTTCTCAGCTGCACCGGCATCACGTGGGGCTACGGTGGCCCGACGGGGACACTCTGCTCTCCTCGAGGCCTGTGGTGGTTCACGTCGACGCCGCCGAATACGACCGCGGTAAAGATTTATTCACGTCCTTCTCCAAACTCGACGGACACAAGTTTGACAGACTCCAGGAGCTCACGTTCGAGAGTTAAATAAAGAGCACGAAACAAGAAAACAAGAAAACATTCTCCTTTAGTTTCACTTTTCTTAAGCTGCAGCCGTCTAAAGAAATCCTGATCGGGCTAAAGACGTGTCTCCTGCTGATCGATTCGTCGACTTTAAAGGTTTGATTACGTCTCTGATTATGGATCTGACTCCAGACCTGCACAGGACTCCTGCAAAAACCACGATTTGTGCAGACAAAAAGAACTGAGAAACTGTGTATTGATAAAATGATTTGAGGTCGACTAAGACGCCGTCGGCAGAGTCGTCGGTGGAGCGGTGCGATCGGGCGAACAGGCAGAGGTCGGCGAGTCAGACTCGAGTCACTATTTTTAGGACTCGACAGAATGGACTAAGACTCGGGACTTGAAGACTTGTGCTGCTCTCAAAAATATACAGAACTGTGCAAAAGTTTTATGCTGGTGTGAAAAAACAAAGAATTCTTTCCAAAATCCAAATAATGATGGTTTGTTTTTTATCGATTTCCAAAATGTAAAGTGAGAGAACAAAAGAAAAAGTGGTTCAGAAGTGTCCTGAGCGGAAAGAAGCAGCAGCAGTTGTGTTGGTGCTGGTCTGGCCTGAACCCTGCGTTTGGTTTTAGCCTCCAAAAGATGATTTAAGAAGAAATTTGGAAGAAAAAGATGTTTTAGTGACCGGAGCGTGGTGCCTCCCTGAAATGGACGGATTTTGTGTTTTCAAGTAACTTTTTCTGGACTTTATGAACTTTCTAATCAACTTTTAAGTAATTTTTATGCAAGTTTCAGTTTGTGTTTGCAGAATAAAATGACAAATCATTCAAACACACCTTATTTATTTGGTTCACTGTGTTATAATTTAGGGCAATTTTCAAATATGAACTCATTTGAATAAAATTTGGACCCAAAATGTTGGACAGATATGGAACCAAATGCAGGGTTCTGATCTAGAGAATCTAAAAGAAAAGTTTTTGGATCATCCTAAAGTAAAACCTAGAAGAACTGTGTCACAGCAGTCCCACAGCAACCGTTCACTTTCACGTGTAAAAGCCGGCTTCTTCCTCCTCGCGCTTGGCTAGCTGCTAGCTAGCTAGCCAATGATGAACTCTTCCGTTTTTGAAGCATTCTGAGTTTACAGCGTTTTCTCCACACCTGAATATAACTTTTGCACAGTTCTGTTTGTGTTTTTAGAAAATACTTTTCTTTTTTCAGTTGATAAATGCGGTGCTGAATTTTACAGGAACAAACTGGAACATTTCAGTCCCACTTCTGTTACTGTTACCCACTGAAGTCCTGTAATCCTCCAATGTGCAACAGACAAACACAGAGCGACACAGTAAAACAGAGGGAACTGCGGAGAACATGATCCTTATATTTCAGACAATCTTAATTCTTTCTGTTCTGACCCTAATGATTCACACTAGGATCTTGTCACAACATTTAAAAAGGAAAAATCTACATTTCTGCTCACATATAAATACACCAGGACTTTTTAAGTACAATTTAGTTTAAGAGTCACAGGAATAATCAAAACCAAAGATGTATTTGGTGCTTTGGTGACCTGAAGCTCAAAGCGACGACGTGGAATCGACTTGGACTTTTGGGCCGGAGACTCCAGACTGGACTTGGACTTTTGGGCCGGAGACTCCAGACTCGAAATAAAGATTTGCTGTAATTTTTTTGTTAATCTGAACAAAAGTGAAATAAAAACAACTTCAACTCAAACATGAAAAACTTTTATTTACAAGTGAACGTTCTGTATTTAACACATTTACAAATTCACAAAACAGAAAATACGGAATATAAACATGAAGCTGCCGGACAGAAATGATTTTTATAAACGGCTGAAGATTTACAGTGAATTTTTATGTCATAAATATATCACAGATTATATGGATCGGCATCATATCGGCCGCAACAAAATCCATATCAGTCGGGCCCTAGTTTGAAGTGTTTTATAAAATAAATTCCCCCAAAATTGCGACTTATATGTTGTTTTCTTCTTCATTGTGCATTTTTTGGCTGGTGCGACTTATACTCTGGAAAATACGGCTGCATTTCAGGCGTTTCTTGGATTTATTTGTGGTGTTTTCCCGTCGTTTCCGTGGTTCACCTCTTTAGCTGACGGACACGTCGGGCAGGTCGGCTCCGAATCGCTCGCACACTTTCCGGAGCTGCTCCTCCAGGACGATGTTCTTTTTCAGTTCCACGTTGTAGTTGTATTTTAAATCCTCGATCTCCTCGAAAAACGCCGGGTCGAACGTCGCCAGCTCGGCCCGGAGCCTCTGCACCTCCGTCTGCAGCCGCGAACGCTCCGACTCGGAACTCTCCAGACGGGAATCCAGCCCCGGAGTGTCTGAGGGAAGACGGAAGGACGAGAGCGGGTTTAAGACGGGACGGACTGGGGAAATATCTAAATAAGCATCGGGATTGTGATTCGACTTTAAAATTTTTGTTTTGAACTTTGCACAAAATCCTGTTGTTAAAAGAATTGACAAAAACACAGAAATCTGAAGTGACAAACGGAAACAAGAAGCACATTTCAGAACATTTGTGCAGATCTAAACTACAGGATTAGCGGTTTTTATGTAGAATAAAACAGGATCTACTGATTGTGGAGGAAATTGTGGTATTTAAAAATGTGTTTTCAAAGTTTTTTGCACTTTTGGGACAGCGATAAACAATTCAGAACAACATATTTGATCTTTTGAATGATGAAAATCCTTAAAATATCACCTAGAAACAAGAAGCTGACACCACATCAGCACGGACCAGAATCCCTATCATTTATTCTAATTCAGTGGTGGAATTTTGTGTTGTAACTGGATTTATTGACCTGGTTTGTAGTAGTAATAATAATCTCTCTGTAATCTTCCTGTAATTCCTATCCACATGAAACAAAAACCGGCACAAAGTTCATCGTCTTTTCTGTCGGTTTAAATAGACTAAAGAGAAATTATTCTTTCACAGTTGCTTCAGAAAGTGGTGCCGTTAATCAGCCCCAAAGATGTGATTTTTGTTCGTTTAAAGGACTTGACGAGTTTGTGGAGCTGATCCCAAACACGTCATGAGATTCGACATTTGTGGGTCAAAAATTTGGAGATTTGCTTTAAAACGGTGAATCTCCCATCGAGTTATAAAGGCACAAAATCTGAAATTATAACACTTAAAATCACCCATGTAATCCTGGTCTAGTCCTAGTTTAGTCCTGGTTTAGTCCTGGTTTAGTCCTGGTTTAGTCCTGGTTTAGTCCTGGTTTAGTCCTGGTTTAGTCCTGGTCTAGTCCTGGTCTAGTCCTGGTGTAAATATTCTCACCTTCTTTGGCAGATTTCTTCATTTCCTTCTTGTCGTCTGTGATCTGTTGTTTCAGTTCAGAAATCTCCCTCTGCAGCTCAGAGTTTATCAACCTAAAAACACACAAAACACTGAGGATAAAATAATCTGGATGATAAAATAATCTGGATGATCGTAAACACTGAGGATAAAATAATCTGGATGATCGTAAACACTGAGGATAAAATCTGGATAATTGTAAACGCTGAGGATAAAATAATCTGGATGATCGTAAACACTGAGGATAAAATCTGGATAATTGTAAACACTGAGGATAAAATAATCTGGATGATAAAATAATCTGGATGATCGTAAACACTGAGGATAAAATAATCTGGATGATCGTAAACACTGAGGATAAAATCTGGATAATTGTAAACGCTGAGGATAAAATAATCTGGATGATCGTAAACACTGAGGATAAAATAATCTGGATGACTTCAAACTCTGAGAGGAGAATATAATCTGGTTGTGAGGATTCTGCACAGAGTGACGTCACAGTCCGGACCTGAGAGCCTGAAACTCCTTCCTGAGTCCAGAGTCGCTCTTTGCTCCAGAGGGAAAACTCTTCAGCAGCTCCACCTGCAGCACAGGAACCCGACGTTCACATCAAATACAAACAGAGTAAATCAGAAGAACATTTGTCCTGTTATATGGATGAAACCTGCACATTTCTCTGATTTGACCAAGATTTGAAAACTTCTATCAGGTTTTTCATCTCATTTTCAGATTTATTCTCTCCTGACTCGTTCTGAGACGCTTCATTCTCGTCTAGAGGTCGTTTATTTTGTCCAGTAAAATGATCATTTCACTACTTTTAAGTCATTTTCTGATCGATTCAAGTGTTTATATCTTAAACTTTTTTTGCTCTGAATCGCCAACCAGATAAATAGGCTAAAGAGGCTCAGCCAAAACGTTGGTGTTATTAAAGTTCACATTGAAAAGCATTAAAACAGTGTGCAGACCTTCATTATTCTTATTTCATCTCATCTGTTTAGTCCTGCACCTGCACTCGGCTCATGTGTATTTCCTTCTTTAATCCTGGTTTAGTCCTGGTTCAGTCCTGGTTCAGTCCTGGTTTAGTCCTGGTTTAACCTGTCCATCCGTCTGTCTTTCCATTTATCCGTCTTCCACTTTTCTTCATAAACTGCTGTGACTGATGTAAAACGAGAATCATTTCCCTCAGTTCTTATCTCATTAAACAGCGGCTGGCTTCATATCACATACTCTGATTATGTCCTAAAGCACCTCGGCGTCATTTTCGACTCTCACCTTCCACCTTCATATCAAAAAAAGTCGCCCAATCCTGTTTCCTCCTCCACCTCCGCACAATTAGCAAAATCAGAACTATCCTCTCCCGTCCCGGTCTCCAACACGTTCCCCCTGTTTTACTTCCCTTCACCGGCTCCTGTGTGTTTTAGAAGTGATTTGAACATTTTACTGATCACTTTTAAAGCTCGTTTAGGTCTTGCACCGAGTTACAGTTCAGTATTTTTTAACTTTTAACTCCGTACGAGCCTCCTGCAGCCTCAGATCCTCAGGTCCCTGTGGCTGTTCCGAAGTCCAGGCTCCGGACGAAGGTGATGGAGCCTTTTCAGTCCGGGGCCTCGGCTCTGGAACATTCTGCCTGAGGAGACGAGGCTGCACCATCAGGATCATCTTTTAAATCACTTCTTAAAACCCATTTTTTATCGCTTGGCCTTCCTGGTTTTAGTTCTTTTTATTCCCTATTTATTTTCATTTTGTCTCTTTTATTTATTTATTAGATCTAATGGATCATTGACTCTTTTCTTTGTCTTGTGCTGTTTTTATGTTTTGTATTGTTCGTTGTTGCTTGTTCAGCGCTTTGTAAACCTTGTTTTTAAAAGTGCTTTAGAAATCATGATTTATTATTATTATTATTGAAGTAAAAATAATATTTTACATTTGTATTGTAGTTTTCGGGTTTGACACGTCTCTCAAAGTGAACGAAAGTCATTCACTCCAGAGTCTGAAGTGGTTTAATACAGAATTACAGAAGATATTCACCCTAGATGAGATTTACGTGTGGATGGTCGTCTTAAAACTAAAATCTCTTAAAAAAATACACAGATTTTTCATTTCACAGACAAAAATCTGTGTATTTTCAGCCTCCTGTTGGCCCGAAGCTTAAAGGAGATCGTGTGTGTGGTTCTGTGAGTTCTCGGGGTTTCGGGGACGTGTGTTTTGTGTGTTTATCCTCAGACCTGGTCCTCCAGCCTCCTCACGTGTCTCCTCGTCTCCTCCTCTCGCTCCTTCGACTCTTTCACTTTCACTTTGAGTTCGGACAAAACAGACGACTTCTCCGACAGCTCCTTCTCCAGCTCCTGCATCTTATTCTCAAACATCCTGCGCAAAAGAGACACAGAGATTATGTAGGAGAAAAATCATCTCGAATCACAGATCTGCCGCTGAATAAAGTGAATACTGGTGAATGTGGTTCTGTCACTATTTTAACTGTGGAGGAATATTTCTTTACAGATTTTAGTCCCAGAGACCTGCCATTTAAATGTAAAACTCTAGCGCCCTCTGCTGGGCAAATGAAGAAAGTGCACAGACTTACAATAATTACGGTACACAACAATAAATCTTATTATACTGGATGAGTTTAATTTAATGTTGGAGACAGAAATATTTTTTATTTCTGACAAAATCTTCTGCTTTTCAGGACAGAAATCCTGATTTTTGTCAGTTTATGTCCAGTTTAGACCTGGTTTAGTCCTGTTTTAATCCTGGTTTAATTTTGGTTCAGTTCTGGTTTAGTCCTGGTTTAATCTTTGTTTAATCCTGGTTTAGTCCTGGTTTAGTCCCGGTCCAGTCCTGGTCCAGTCCTGGTTTAGTCCTGGTCCAGTCCTGGTTTAGTCCTGGTCCAGACCTGTTGAGGACTGAAGTCTTGGTCTTGCTCTGGTCGCCTAAAGTCCGGTTCAGGGCGGATCTGAGTCTGGCTTTGGTCTCCTCCAGGTCCGACTCCAGTTTTTCCACCGTGAGCTCCAGACTTTTGTGTGTCGCTCTGAGACGCTCGGACGCCTCGGCCTCCTGAAAAAACACAAAATAAAACAAAAATACAGATCAAATTTAAAAAAATATATAACTTTTTCAAATATTTCCAGTGTCAGGAGCATAAATCTGTGTTTAACATTTAGATTAAGCATTTTTTGTGTAAAATGTCGTGTGGTGCGACCGAGAATAACCTTAAAACTGTTTTATTTTCTAAAACATGGCTGGAATATTACATTATAATTATGAATATATTATTATATATTATACATTTGGACTATAAGTTTCATGGTCTGGGTGGTTCCTGTGACTTATACTCAGGTCTAACTTGTATAATAAAAATATATAATGTCACATGTTGGTTATTTTCACAGTGATGGCCACGAGGGGGCGCTCCAGGCTCCTCCTGTTACTCCTGCACCACTGAAAATCTAAAGTTTAAACATCAACTTATAAAGACGACTGAGAAAGACTGAACACAAATGTCTCTAAAAGAAAATCATGTTCTGCAGATTACAAACGGCAAGAGGAGAAAACGGAAAGAAAGTTTGGAGCGAGAAACTTGTGAACGACTGGTGAAAAGTGGAGGAAACTCGAAGAAAACAAAAAGAGGAAGAAAACACTTCCACGCTAAAGTCGACAGCTTGAAGCGTTTTAATGTATATTCTTGGGCTCTGATTTTATACAATAAGTTTCCCCCAAAAAACTGCGACTTATGTATGTTTTTTTCGTCTTCATTGTGCGTTTTTTGGCTGGTGCGACTTACAGTCCAGAAAATAGGGTTATTTAAATTCCTCTCACTGTGAGTCTAAAAAGTGACAAAATGAAATGATTTGAATGTTCAGATGTGATTTAGTTTGTCTCATTTTTGTGTTTGTGAATTATGTGTTTTGTCCATCAAATTCCCGTTCACTCCAAGTTATAAATCAGTTGAATTCATAAATGAGTCAGATAAACAGGTCACCCTTTTGTTCTCCCTCCTGAGTCGTTCATTCTCCATCACGATCTTCTCCAGGCCTTTGGTTTTTGCCTCGAGTTTAGACACGAACTGAGCTTCACTTTCGGCCCTTTGCGTCTCACACTCCTCCTGAGAGTAAAAACACAGAGATTAGATTAAATTCAGGCATTAGAGACAAAATTGAAGTAAAATATTATTGAAATCGAATCTGAGCTCTGTCCAGTGCTGAAACAGGGCGCACACCCCAGGAACCTTCAGGTAATAGAAGCTTATTTTCAAAATTCAAATATTTTAGTTGTTTCTCCGCAATTACTGGGCCTGTCCACAGGTGCAGCTGATGATAACGACAGAAGATTATTTTCATGGTAATAAATCAGAAGGTTATTATTATTTTATCTGTTCAAATATTATATCAGAGCGCTGCGATGTCGAGTCGCGCAACTTCTGGTTGATGCTTTCCTCTGGCAAAATCCCTGTGGAAAAGTGTCGCATATTTTTGAGCAGCTTCATAAATCTGCCCCAACACCAAATCTTCATCCAACAAGGAACAAAGAGCAGATTCTGTCCACGAAGAATTTAGGAAAGGAAACAACGACGAGCGTCAGTGAAACAACTGAGCAGCACTAACGTTCTGGTCCTGGAGGAAACAGAAGGAACCTGTTCAGACTGATTCTACAATTAAAGATAAAAATCGATTTCATGATGTCGATATATTAGCACAGACTGAGACATTTGTGCCGTTTAAATGGTCAACATTTAATCTGTGAACATCTGTAGCGTTTAAACTGCTCGTCGTCGTTTCCTTTAAGTTTTCCTCTTTCTTCCCTCGATCGTTGTGGGTAAATTCTTCATGGACAGAATTTGTTCTTTGTTCCTTGTTGGATGAAGATTTGGTGTCGGGGCAGATTTGTGAAGCTGCTCACAAATATGCGACGCTCTTTGCCGTAGCAAAGCATCGACAGGAAGTTGTTTGACTCGACATCGCGGCACTTCCTGTCGTCGTGATGACAGAATATCACAAACGGAGTGAGAAATCGGAGCCATGATAAAGACAAGAGGAACAGAAAAAGTGTGATGTGATGTACAGGCAAACATGATAAATATACTGTTTGTGTTTGTATTTATTTAAAGGTAATTTGTGTAAAACGGAGACATTTTCTCTCCGTCTGTTTTAGTTTTCACGGTGCTGATGGAGAGCGTGAAGTCCTTTTATTTGTGGAGAAAACGAATCCCTGACTGGAGTCTTGTCCTCATGTGAGTAAATGTTTCGGCACCTTGAGTTTCTGGCAGTGCTTCTCCAGAGCTTGGATCTTGTTCTGGTCGGATTCGGAGGAAGTCGCGTTTTTCTTTAAGCTCTCGTTTTCTCTCTGAACTCGCTCCACGACTTTCTTCATCAGGCTGATGGTCTTCTCCAGCTCGGCCACCGTTTTACCGCTGGAACCTCCGCTCTGACACACACAAACACAACATGTGAAGAAGAGAATAACGCACGCAACACATTCACACAGCAGTTCACATAACAATACAGACGAGGACGTAAATATGCAGGTTTGAAAAGGGAACGGACGCAGCGGGAACGGAGATCTTTCAAGAGACACTAGTGAAACTGGGGAGTAAAATATGTAATGACCCGACTCACATCCTCCACAACCAATTTGAGTTAATGCCCTCAGGAAGAAGGTACAGGGCCCCAACCAGCAGGAGAAACAGGTTCTTTTATTCCCCTTTCGATTTCCTTGCTGAACTTGAAGAAATAATGCTCTACTGTATTACTGTACGGCCATCAGGGACTGTGCAATATTATTTGCACATAGGCTTTGGGGAATATGCAATACTGCTCATAGGTGGGCTCCAGGGAAGGTGCAATATTTTTGAGCACTTACAGTGAATAGGCTTCAGGGAATGTGCAATACTGACTTTTACACTTTTTAAGCCCCAGGGAATGTGCAAAAATATGCTAATTATGGGAATGGTGCAATATTATCAAATGTTGAACTGTATGAATTGATGTGTCCACTGTGTGTGTGCTGTTTGTTGTATGTCTGTGTGCCAGGAGTGCCCCTGTCCCAAGACACATTTCTCCCAAGGGAGACAATAAAGGCTAATCTAATCTAATCTAATCTAATCTAATCTAAGAAGCAAAGTTTGTACATTTCTAATCAACTCCCACAGAACAACATTTAATATACGATTATACGTGACAAACATTCACACACAGGTTTAGTTCTTCTCATAATCCGTTCATTGACTTTAAAGTAGTTCTACATTTGGGCTGATCATATTTTTTATTACTTCTAAGTTCGTAGCTGTGATGAGCATTTCAAAAATAATGAAGTCATTTGTTTAAACGAGCTGGGAGAGAGTTGTTAGACGTCCTGAACATAATTTAATAAACTTTATAAGATTATGAATTATGATTATTTTAAAAACAGTGGGTTTGTCGGATGTGACTGAGTCTCACAGCGGTTTCTCCAAACTTCAACACGATAATTTAAATAAGACATAATAAATGAAGAGTCGTGCGACACTGAGCCACTGTCGCCCTGTGATTAGATTCAACAAGAAATATCACGAATTATTTCTTTTTTAGTCATAAACTGTAGCATTTGTAGATCATTATCCGACATTTTGTTCAGATTAAACCCGTTTTTTTAGTGACGCAAGGTTCAGGAAATCAGATATTGAAAAAAAAAAAAGTTTTATCTTGAGCTTTATCAGACAGTAATATAAAAAAAAAAGTTTAAAATGAAGAATGTCTATTACAAAGATAGAATTTTAAACGATCATTGTGGTTTTGAAGGTTAAAATCTCAGGACCAGGACAGAGCTGTGGATGATTTCGTATTTTAAACTCACTCCTCTGATGTGGGAAAGTCTCTTCTCCACTTCGGCTTTGTCTTTTTTCAGAGCGTTGCACATTTCCTTCAGGTCCGACACCTGCTCCTGCAACAAGAGCTTCAGTCATTATCACACGACAACCGGAGACGCACGATACCGATACCGATACTGGAAACGAGTAAATACCTCTTTCGTTTCAGCCTGAAGTCATGAATTAAACCATCACTAACTGCACCTTTTGTATGACGTCTTGTGTTTCCTTAGACCACACCCTGTTTACCCGTAATAAATCAAATGCATGGGCTGCTGTGATTCACTGTCCAAACTCTTGATATCGGTATCGGGTCCATTTTATCGGTTAATTTGATATCGTCGGCCTATAAATAATGTGTGAACTTTTATCCACACAAAACTGTTCAGTAACAACACAACTGAACCTCTTGTGTAATGAGTGAACTGTGTTTTAAGGGAATAAAAGCGCCATTTTTCATCCTTATACGAGTATCGGTTAATATCAGGTCTCAGCAGACACTTATAGTCAAAGAAAAAATATCAACGTCGAAAGTGCAAAAGCTGCAACAAACATGGAAAAAAACAAAGGGACAATAAAGATCCAGTTTAGCGACGGCATTTTTTGATAATACTGTGTGAGAAATCGTGCCTATAGGACCTGAGTTTATTTATACTGACAGAAAAGACGTCAAACTCTGTCCCAGTTCCTGTTTCGTCTGAATCGGCCCAGTTATTACAGACATATGAACCAGAACAGAAAAATCTATCATCAAATTCATATTAAAATGAATCAGATTTAAATGGAAAGAGCATCGGTTAATACATGTTTAGGAATTCATACAGGATGAAAAACTGCATAACCGTCTATTTCCTCCAGACCTAAAGTCCTGTGTGGAAATATGGGGGATACTTATAAATCAAATATTTATAACATGTTTCTGCACCAGGAAAAGATGAATAAGATTATTAATCACGCAAATCACTCAACAAATCCTCCTTTTGTTAAGATGAAAGTTCTTCAGTTTTTTGGATCTCGTTGACCTGAGTTCAGCCGTAATGACGCACGACGCCTAAAATCACCTGTTTCCTCCTCGTTTACAGGAGTCAGTTCAACCTTTAAAAAAATGAAGATAAGAACTAAGAAAAAACGTGACTGTGTTTCTGTTTGAGGGGTAAATTTATGGAACAACCTGAGTGATGATTTAAAAAAGTCTGAAACTGTAGAAGCCTTTAAAAAAAAGGATAAAATGTCATGTTTTGAAAGATACAGAGCTCTGGAATGAATGAATTATGCATTAAATTTGGTTTGTTTTAATTTATATTTGTCTCTTATACATACAGTGAAATAAACTTGCTGTTTTTTCTCTCATTGTTTAACAGGATTAGGCATCAGAAGCACTTTTACTTCAGCCTAAACTCTTTCAGTCGTGATCTATGGGACTGTGGTCGATGTTTTGTTTGGTTTTGTAGTGCTGCAAAACAACCTCCTGCAGCTCAGTTTAAACTACAGGGAAGTGAGCTGTAAATGATCATGAAGTATTCGAAAACTGCAAGATTTAAGTAAGTTTTTCAGCTAAAAATATCCAGACTTCGTGCTGCCGTGGATCAAACAGGAGAACATTATGCAACAGTCTTTTCACTTTTTTTTTCTTAAACATTTGTGGTTTTCTGATCAAAAGAAACGCGTCGCATAACAGCGCCACACGGATATTCACAGCGCATCCATCACGCAGCTCTTATTCTGAAACACCACAGGCCCCGGCGCTTTGAAGAGGCTTTTCTGTGCTTATTTTTCGGAGTATCGGTGGATGTTTGAGTCGAATGTTTTGGCCCCGTACTTTGAGGCGAGGGACGTCGTTCTTGCTCTGCTCCAGTTGAAACTTCAGCTCCAGATTTTCAGAGGCCAGTTTGAGGTTTTCTTTGTGGACGTCCTGGTCTCTCTGGGAGGGGGTCCCTGTGCCACGGCCAGAAGTCTGAAAAACAGCCAAGTGTGGTTAGAAAGTTATGTGCTTTAACTGTTTATATCTACCTGAAAAAGAAATCCGGGGAAGTGAACGCTCTTGGTCCTATGGCGCATTTTATTTGGACACCGGAGCGTTCGACTGGCGTTTCACATTTTTAAAACCTAAAATAATCATTTTTATAGCCAAACTTGCTCCTTTTTTAGCTCATTTCATCTGGAGTTTCCACGTCTAGCGCCCCCTCTCTGCCGTCTGAAGCAGTGTCAAAGCACGTATTCAAAAAAAGTCTTATCTTTCATTAAAATATTACTGTTCCATTGTGGTAAACTGCGAAAAAACGTAAGATATAAACACGATAAATCGATCAGAAAATGAAAGTAGTGAAATTATCTCGCTGCACGGACAGATCATTTTACTGGACAGAGTTCTCTTAAAATAAACGACCTCTAGACGAGAATGAAGCGTCTCAGAACAGAGTAAGTCGATAATAAATCTGAAAACAAGATGAAGAACCTGATATAAGCTTTAAAATCTTGACCAGTGAACTGATTTTTCTTTTTATGTTACCAACTAAATTTGAGTTTTTGGTCATATCGAGGAATAAGTCAGTTCAAATCTAAAATTCAAAATCTAAGCAATAAATCATGTATATTAAAGGGGAACTCGGGCCCGTCTGAAGCTAAAGTCCGTTTCTAGAGGTGGTGGAATTCTGTCAGAAGCCAAAAAACAGCACAGATCAGTGTTTCCTCGGTGGAGATCTCACTGTGGCACTGAGTCTGTCAAGGCAACAAACTAGTGTAGTGATGGGGGCAAGTTCCTATGTAAATCATCACCACATTCTTCTTCTTCTTCTTCTTCTTCTTCTTCTTCTTCTTCACAGTCAGTAGTCGATCGTCACTTGTTGCCGCTGGAGTTTCTCTTCCTGCAGCAACGAACTCACACGTGATTTCAGAGCGAGAGTTCAGCTCAGAAGAGATCGACCCAGTGTTGTTACAGGCTCCGCAATACTGTGCTGATGATTTAAATACTTCACCACAGTGTTTGTCAAAAAATATAATTCACTGGTAAATAAACGGGATTAGAAACGACGTCGGTGATCGAGTCTTTTGGGCTTTGGCCTGTGCAGTGGGAAATCAACAGAGGGAAGTGTGAGGTGCTTATAAAGTTGTTTTCTAACGTTTCCAGACACTAATGAGTGAACCAGGCAGAGCGTTTGGTTTGTTAGACTCGTGGCTGTTGTCAGATGGGTTAAAGTGGTGTTAAGCTTCTTCAGTCTGAAGCAAATTGGTGTTTTACGTGGAAGTTCAGAACTTGCCCCCATCACTGCACTAGATCTCGATCTAGATCTCCACAGAGGAAACACTGATCTGTGCTGTTTTTTGGCTTCTGACAGAATTCCACCACCTCTAGGAACGGACTTTAGCTTCAGACGGGCCCACTTAAAGCCAAGGCCCTTTATACGTCCATCTGAATGACACAAAAATACAAACACTTTGGCAAATTATGGGAAACTAAACTCCACCAAAACAACATCAACAGCAGCGTTAGAGGGAAGGAGACGTCACAAGGAGCTAAGAAGCCACTGTCCACTACTGCGTCTGTACCTTCGAAGGCCTAACTCCACGTCTGCTGCTGCTGCTGTGATGTTTCCTCTCTTTCTCTCCCTCTTTTCTCTCCTCTTTATTTGTTCTTTGTAAGTCTTCTGAACCTTCCTCTTGGTCCGTCATTTTGTCCTCTCTCTCCTTTCTCTCCTGTTTCCCTTGTTCCTTTGCTTTTTGTGAGTCCACATCTGCATCTTGGTCTCTCTCCTCCTTCCCCTCGTCTTTCTCCAGTTCTTCTGCTTTTCGCGAGTCTTCCACACCTTCTTCTCGGATGGCAGTTTTGTCTTCCTTTCCCTCTCTTTCCTCTTTCTCTTCTTCCTCTGCTTTTTGTGGGTCCATGTCTTGCTCCGTCTCCTCTCTACCTTCCTCTTCCGAGCTGTTTTCTTCTCTCCTCCCTTTCTTCTCTTTCTCCTTTTTCTTTGTATCTTCGTCTTCTTTTCGTGACTCTTCAGAACAGTCTTCTTGTTCCACCCTATTGGTTCCTTTTGACTTTACTCCCGTCTCTTGTTTGCCTTCCTCAGTTTGCTCCTCCGATTTCTCCGTCACCTCGTTCTCATCATCGTCTTCTTGCATAATTCCCTCATTCGAAACCCGTTCGTTTCGTTTATTTTCATCCGATTCTTGCACTTTTTCAGCTTTCGAGACAGTTTTTTCCGAATCATCGCTCCCAACTCGCACATTTTCACCATTCATTTCACTGGATTTCTCCTCGCTTTTCAGCTCATCTGCAGTTTCGTGTTCTTCTTCCAAACTTTCCTCTCTTTTTTGGTTCCTTTCAGTTTGAGTTTCCACGTCCGGCGCCCCCTCTCTGCCGTTTGAGGCGGCGTCAGAGTTTGCGGGCTGCTCGTCGTGAATGTTTCGTGTTTCGCCGCCAACGTCAAAAGTGTCGCCGCAGATTTCGCGAAGAGTTTTGAAAGAGGACAGTTTCTTTTGGAAATATTTAGGAGTTTGAAAAGAAAGGAGATTGGGTAAAAGAGAGAAAAGAGTGAGAGAAAATGGTTAGGAAAACATGAAGCGTGAGTCCAGGTTATAGAGTTAGCAATAGCAGAGTGGTAGATTTAAGATTTAAGACTCCAGATCTGCTGTGCACCACTGTGTCTTACCGAGGGTCTGGACAGTGAGTCTTTAATCTGTGTCTCTAAACTCTGGACTCTTTCCTCCAGGATCTGGTTCCTCTGAGTCAGCGTCTCCACGGCCTCGTCCCGCGGTAACGCCTGCTGCTCCCTGAAAACAAATTATTATTAAAAACTACCAGTACTGTCACTATTCATTGTACTAAAGATTTTGCAATAAAAGCTTCACTTTATATAACCACATATAAAAAGTATTCAGAGTGGGGAGTTACGTTTACTTTTTAAGGACATTTTACTTTTCTAGGAGCATGTTTAACTCCTACTTGAGAACGTTATTGTGCAGTGGGACAGTGCTTTACTCTTTAGGGCTGATCTGTCGTTTTGGTCTGGAAATCGCAACCTCAGATAACACGACTCTGGGATCCAGACTGACCCAGGTTCTGTTTCGTCAAATATTTCACACCTGCAATGGTTTAGGGTTAAGGAACGGCCGACGTTCCTCCAAACCACGAGAAACCTCCACACACCCCGATCCTCACTTTTTCACCACGGCAGGTTTAGTCCTGGTTTAGACTTGTGGTCTAAGTGGTTAAAAAGGCGTTCACTGGTTTTGTTCTCATTTATTTATTTATAATTGTATTTTTTTTTTTACAGAAGTGAATATTTTGGAGCTGCTGAGCTATCACTGTTTGTTTCTTCTGTTTTAGTCCTGGTTTAGTCTTGGTTTAGTTCTGGTTTAGTCCTGGTTTAGTCCTGGTTTAGTCCTGGTTTAGTCCTGGTTTAGTCTTGGTTTAGTTCTGTTTTAGTCCTGGTTTAGTTCTGTTTTAGTCCTGGTTTAGTCCTGGTTTAGTCCTGGTTTAGTCCTGGTTTAGTCCTGGTTTAGTCCTGGTTTAGTCCTGGTTTAGTCCTGGTTTAGTTCTGTTTTAGTCCTGGTTTAGTCCTGGTTTAGTCCTGGTTTAGTCTTGGTTTAGTTCTGTTTTAGTCCTGGTTTAGTTCTGTTTTAGTCCTGGTTTAGTCCTGGTTTAGTCCTGGTTTAGTCCTGGTTTAGTAAGCCTCCTGTTTTAAAGTGTGACAGATTTTGCCGATGGAAAAGTTGAAGTTTCTTTAAGTTCAGACACAGAAGCTCTTTTAGTTCTTCAGTTCTGATCAGGGCCGTAGCTCCAGCTCAGTGCAGCTCCTGTGCAGCAGGTTTCTGTTCACAAACACCACGACTTTTGAAATAAACTCTTGACTTTAGTTTTCATTCTTCATTAGAGTTCTGGTCTCCTGTGGGCTCCACTCAGAGGGGTTCATGGGGGGTTTCAGGTGCCCCCGTGACCCAGCCGGATAAAAGCGGAAGAAAATGGATGGATTAGAGTTTTGGAGTTTAGTGTTGGAACGGAAGTGTTGGTATGATGCAAGTTTCTGTGATGTTTGCAAATATTCCTGTGCACTGAAACTTGATTAGGGAAAAAATCACAATATCTGCCAGAAAAATCGCAATTAAATTTTGTCTATTATTGATTTTTCTAGTGCTATTATCAGTAGCATTAGCTCTAGTATTATTATCAGTACTAGTATGAAGTACTTGATGTTGTTGATCTGTGCCTCCAGCTCTCGGTTTCTCTCTCTCAGCTCCTGCAGCTCAGTTTCTTTCTCCTCTGCTCTTACGCCCACCACATGGTCCACGGTCACTCCTCTGGACTTCAGCTTCTTCAGCAGCGACGCCTTCTCCTGCTCCAGCCTGAAACACGCGCAAAACAGCCACGAAAATCAACACTGAGAGACACTTTTATCTTGAACCCTGTGTAAATTTCTATAGAAGCGTCCACCGTTCAGCCAAAGTAATAACCTGGGCGTCTCGAAGGGAGAAAAGCGCTTTAAAAGTGTCTGTGATTATTGATTCTAGTTATACTCAGGTTTGGCATTACGGACCTGGAGTACAGATCCTTCAGCGTGCTCAGCTGTTTGGTCAGACTCTCGTTTTCTCGTTCTTTCTCTTTCAGCGTCAGTTTGACCTTTTCCAGTTTGGTCTGCCACTTCTTCCCCTCCTCCCAGCGGATCAGCTCCTCTTTGGGCTGCGGCAAAAGCAGATCCACGGTTACAAACTGATGGCAAAACTGAAAAAATTATATTGTTGTTCGTCGTTCAGACCTTTCCAGAGTCGTCTCTCACAGGTTTGGTTTCCCTTTTGTCCAGTTCTGACTCCAGCTTCCTGATTTTCTTCTGTAGATTTTCAATGGTTTGGCCTTTGCTGTCGCTGTCAGGCTGAGTCTGAAAAAGAAAAGGAAAAATAAATAAAATACATAAACTCCAGCACAACTTTTCATTCATTTTTATCAAAGCAGGAACACTAAAGCAACACCGTATTTTTTTATTGACTATAAGTCGCACTTTTTTCATAGTTTAGGCGGTTCCTGTGACTTATGCTCAGGTGTAACTTGTATAATAAAAATATATAACTCCACATGTTCATTATTTTCACACTAGGGGGCGCTCTAGGCTTGTGTGCCAGTATCTGCTCCTCTCATTACTCCTGCACCACTGAAAATCTAAAGTTTACACTTATAAAGGCAACGGAGAAAGACCGAACACAAATGCACCAAAACGAAAATCACATTCTGCTCGACTCACTTCACTCTTTGGCAAAGTTTGGCCCAAACAAAATGGACGAAGCGCACGAGACTGGAGGAAAACAAACGTTCGTAGGATAATCCCGGATATATGTTCAGAGAGCTCCATGTCCGCTCTGTCAAAGCGAAAAATAAGTACGTTTCCATCTGTTACAGTTGGAAAGTTATGCGGGGTTATAGAAAACATATTCTCCGGTACCTTGGGTCTTGAAAGGTTTTAAATGGTGTAATGGGGAACATTTCTGGAGACTGTGAGTGTGATTTGATGACAGAACGCTGAAAATGAACCTGGAGAAGATTTATGGACTTAAAAAGTGCACAGACCGAGCGTCTATCTGTGACGTCACAGTCACAGGACATTTCAAACAGGAGAGTTTGGTGAGACTCAGCAGCAAAAGAGGGAACAATGTGAAGTACAACTCCAGGTGTAAAAGCTAAAAAAAAAGGTACATTTTGATATGTGGGTCAATGACATATAAGGATTTTCAACAGGCAAATGTTAAAATATATAAAAAATATGAGTTTCTATTGAAGTTTTTCACATATTTCCAGTGTCAGGAGCATAAATCTGTGTTTAACATTTATATGAAGCATTTTTAGTGTAAAATGTCATGTGGTGCGACCGAGAATAACCTTAAAATAGTTTTATTTTCTAAAACATGGTTGGGATATTAATCTAAGTTGTGAGTAATATGAAGTGTATAGAAACAAACTGTTGCGTTTCTTTAGATTTTTAATGCATATTGATATTTTCTTTTGCTCCAATATGACAGTCGCCTGTTTGTGTTTAATGAACAAACTACTGCCCTGGAAAATGCAGCAAATGAAGAAAAATGCCTAAAGAACCGTTCACCCAAGTCGACTTTGTCTGTTATTAAACTCCAGCCACAGAATTCCTGCTGTTATTAGTGGCACCACATGATGCACGGTCGCACCACATGACATTTGAACACTTTAAGGACAAAAAACATGCTGAATAACTCAGGATTTCTGAACAAAATGATTTGGTTCCCTGGAGGTCAGAGGTGCTACAGAAATGTGCTGAATTATGAAATATGAAACTATTATGATATTTGAACCTTTTAACTGTGGAAATTGAGCATGAACAAATAAAACCGTGTCTTTCTTCTTTGTTTTACCTGCAGTGCGTTGCTGAGGCGTTTGACCTGTTGCTTTAACTCTTTGCCCTCCCGCTCCTTCTCCTCTTTCTCCTTCTCCAGTCTCCTCTGAGTTTTCTGGCTCCGTTGCACTTCCTGGTTCAGACTCTCCACTTCCTCCTTCAGGCCAGACTCACGGTTTCGGGAGGACTTCAGATTGTCCTTCAGCGTCTGCAGTTCCTCAGTCAGATCCTGCACCTGGGACTGAAATGAAAGACGAGAGAAGATTTACTCAGCTCAAAACAAGCGCAGGGAATTACAGGGTTTCTTAAATTTTAATACCTGATGAGCAAAATATTATTATGATATATTGGAATCAAATAGTGTTTTTATACATGGACCAAACTAACCTGGCAGCCACCATGTTTATACGAATCTGAACTAAAGGGTTTAGCAGTTTTTACGCAGAATAAAATGGGATTATTTTGTTGTTTGTGGAAGGAATTATGGCACTTCAAGGCCAAGAAATGTCAAACCTGCAAACCAGAGTCCCAAACAAACTGTGGTTATTTTTATTTCTTCATATTTAAAACAAGTTTGGAGTTATTTTCAGTTTGTTTACTATATTCAACATGTGTCATTCATAGTTCTGATGGCTTCAGTGAGAACCTACAAAACTGAGAAAGTGTATCCTGTAAAATCACTTATATCACCTGGACTAAACCAGGACTAAACCAGAACTAAAACAGGTCTAAACCAGGACTAAACCAGGACTAAACCAGGACTAAACCAGGACTAAACCAGAACTAAACCAGGACTAAACCAGAACTAAAACAGGTCTAAACCAGTACTAAACCAGGACTAAACCAAAACTAAACCAGGACTAAACTAGGACAAAACCTGGACTAAACCAGGACTAAACCAGGACTAAACCAGGACTAAACCAGGACTAAAACATGTCTAAACCAGGACTAAACCAGGACTAAACCAGGACTAAACCAGGACTAAAACATGTCTAAACCAGGACTAAACCAGGACTAAACCAGGACTAAACCAGGACTAAACCAGGACTAAAACATGTCTAAACCAGGACTAAACCAGGACTAAACCCGGACAAAACCAGGACAAAACCAGGACTAAACCAGGACTAAAACAGGTCTAAACCAGGACTAAAACAGGTCTAAACCAGGACTAAACCAGGACTAAACCCGGACAAAACCAGGACTAAACCAGGACTAAACCAGGACTAAAACAGGTCTAAAACAGGTCTAAAACAGGTCTAAAACAGGTCTAAACCAGGTCTAAAAAAGGACTAAAACAGGGCTGAACCGGGACTAAACCAGGACTAAAACAGGCCTAAAACAGGTCTAAAACAGGACTAAACCTGGACTGTACTAGGACTAAACCAGGGCTGAACCAGGACTAAACCAGGTCTAAAACAGGTCTAAAACAGGACTAAACCAGGTCTAAAACAGGTCTAAAACAGGACTAAACCTGGACTGTACTAGGACTAAACCAGGGCTGAACCAGGACTAAACCAGGTCTAAAACAGGACTAAACCAGGACTAAACCAGGTCTAAAACAGGACTAAACCAGGACTGAACCAGGTCTAAACCAGGACTAAACCAGGTCTAAACCAGGACTGACAGCAGGACGGTTTCTGTTGGTACCTTGAGGTCCTTGTTGTGGCGGTCGATGAGCTGTTGCACATTCAGACCTTGTTCTTTCTGCGCGGCTGCAGAGATCACCTGCTGTTCGGCTGCAGAGGTGAGCTCCGCCCTCAGCTCCAGCAGCGCCCGGCTCAGACCCTGAAGGAGACGAGGGTCAGAGGGAAGGAGACGAGGGTCAGAGGGAAGGAGACGAGGGTCAGGGGGGAGGAGACAGGGTCAGGGGGGAGGAGACGAGGGTCAAGGTCAGTGTCAAAGGCCACAGTCGTCCTGCCACTAAAAACAGTCTGACCCACTCCACAGACCCGAGGAAACTATTAGAGCTCCAGACTGTCCCTGTGAACGTCTGTGTCACAGAATCATTTTAGAGTCAAACCGACCGCTGCATTTGAAGGATTTGTGTCTGAGCAGCAGTGAGTTGTTCTTCCTGACAGAAGCTCGGCAGCAGCGACTGATATATGAGAAAATAGAACCTCAACATGTAAAGATTCAGGCGACACAAGGTTAGTTTTATTTCAGACATGATTCTGTGACACAGACGTTCACAGGGACAGTCTGGAGCTCTAATAGTTTTTCCTCGGGTCTGTGGAGTGGGTCAGACTGTTTTATTTGCTATTTTATTTACTATTTACTATTTATAAGGGTGACCGGGCCAAGTGGTCAGCAGCACACATCAAGAGCAGAAAACAACAATCGATTAAGATAAACATCAATTATGAAAATAAAGTGCAACGAATGTAGAAAATATTTGGAAAGTGCAGAAGCTGTAACAGTGTAAGAAGATAAAGTGAAGTTGTTTTAAACAATAGATGATAAAATGCAATAAAATCAGTTACAAAAAGCACTTTTGCAGTGACATCTTAAAAACTCTACTACTACTAACTCAACTGTGGCCATTGACCTGCACTAGCCCAGCACCAGCACCTCTGCAAATACAAGGACTGGAGGAAGATTTTTAAAAGTGTCTCCACACGTCTCCAACACTCTGGAAATGAGGAACTATGTCCAAAACTGTCCCTTTAATAAGGAAAATTCTGAATAAAATCTGCCCTTTTTGTCAATTTTACTTAAAAAAACACTTCGAGACCTTTGTATTGTTGTGACAGATGCATTTCCTTGACTGATATTTCGAGCATTATATTGTAATCGGTCTGTATTAATCACCTTGAGCTGTTTGTCCTTGTGTGTGATCTGCCCTTTGAGCCGCTCCACTAAACTCCTCAGGCTGTTGCTGGGGGACCGGGCGTTGGCCTCTTTCTGGACCTGGAGCTCGGTCCGGACCTGGACCAGGTCTGACTCCATCTGTGTCGTGTGGTTCCTCCGTTCTTCGAGCTCACTGGTCAGAGCCTTCACCTGCGCAGAGAAGTGCTCCTCCAGCCTGAAGAGTCAGACCAAAGAGGAAATTAGGAGGACGACTGTGGAGAGCAATACATGAAACTTACCTTAGACACAGAGATATTGGAAAGTTCAGCAGTGTTTAGTTAAATATATCTATCTTTATAAAGAAAAGCAGCTCTAATTGACTGAATGCAAAAGAGATAAGTTTAATACCATACTGTGGAACATTTCAGGCAAAGCAATTCTTTGTTCAAGGAGTAAATTAGTTCGCCGACTCTAGAGAAAAGTTATTAAGTTATTTAGCTGTAATTAAGCCCAAACCCGTATATGTTATTGCAGTGTTTCCTATAGATTTGGTGAGGATTATAGTGGCACAAATAAAAGAACTTTGATTTGAATGATTTAATCTCATTCAATTTCTGGAGTATATGTGCACTTTTTATTTATTTGGCGCCTTTGTGGACACCCAGGGTCACCTTACAACAACAGCTATAGCGCTTTTTCACAGACACACGTCCCCAAAGTCGCTTTACAGACGCTTTATTAACAGAGCTCTGTTCATTCACTCCAGATCTGATGGTAGAAGCTCCCACCAGCACACACCACACGCACCACTTCCACACCTACAGTGCATGTTTTCAATGTCACTTACTGCTTATATTTAATGTTTAACCAGTCATTTTATGTAATGTAGTCTCTTTTTAAAGGTTTATGATACCACAGTGAGTAAAAACGATTAATTTGGTTGTGTTTAGACTGTTTTTAGACTATGGGGGCCACTATAGCCTTTGTATCAGGGGTCTCCAACCTGGAGCTCTCCACTTCCAAGTAGCTCGCTGAGGGATTTCTGCGTTATACCTTTGCGCTGAATAACAAAAAATTGGTTAATTTAGTTTGTCCAGATGTCCCTGTTTCCCCAGGACAGTCCCAGTTTTGAGCCCTGTGTCCCCTGTTCCAGCAGATTTAACCAAAACCACTGATTTGTCCCAGTTTTATTCAAAAAATGTCCCAGGTGTCCCTATTTTTGACAAATCTAACTAACTATACTGACACACGTTCTTCATGAGTGGTCTCTGCATAAACATTTTCCTTATTTACCAACTGCTTTACAATAGACGATTATCACAACAGGAAGTGCCGCAATGTTGAGTCAAACAACTTCCGGTCAGTGCTTTTCTACGGTAAAATCCCTGTGGAAAAGTGTCTCATATTTTTGAGCAGCTTCATAAATCTGCCCCGACACCAAATCTTCATCCAACAAGGAACAAAGAACAGATTCTGTCCATGAAGAATTTACCCACAACGATCGAGGGAAGAAAGACGAAAACTTAAAGGAAACAACGACGAGCATCAGTGAAACGACTGAGCAACACTAACGTTCTGGTCCTGGAGGAAACAGAAGGAACCTGTTCACTCAGACTGAATCTACAATTAAAGTTAAACATTGATTTTCTGCTGTCGATATCAGCGCAGACTGAGAGATTTGTGCCGTTTAAATGCTACAGATGTTCACACATTAAATGTCGACCATTTAAACTGCACAACTGGGGCAGATTTATGAAGCTGCTCAAAAATATGACACAGGGATTTTGCCGTAGAAAAGCACTGACCGGAAGCTGCGCGACTCAACATGGCAACACTTCCTGCCGTTGTGATTCAAGTCTATTTTATTGTTACCAACCACCCAAAAAATGGGGATGTCCCAGTTTTTTTATTTTGAAAATCTGCTCACCCTGGATTAATGACATGCCTGTTACTGTTGTGCATCATTCTGAAGCCCAACTTTTTGCACTAATAAATAGACAGTGGTTTATGTTTTATCGGCATCTAACTGGACCCAAAGTCTCGGCCTCTTTCTTGTAATCGTCTCAGTTTCTTGCGGCTGCTAAAATGCGTCGCACGTCATACGTCCCGCGGTACTGACCGGTGCCTCTCGTCCTCGTGCCTCTGGCCCTGACTCTGCAGCTCTGTCTGGACTCTCTCCGCCTCCGCAGATCTGAGCCTCAGCTGCTCCGTGACCCTCGACAGGCTCAGCTCCTGCTCCGACACCGTCTGCTCCAGCTCCGACAAACGCTCCAAGTGTTTGGAGCTCGGCACTTTCAGCGCCGGCTTCTTCATCAGCTCCTGGAGAAAGGACAGAAACAACAGGCTGTTACATAAGGGAAACATGTCAGTATTATGATGGAAGCTTTGGGGTAACAGAACAATGCAAAACAAAAATGAAATGGGTGTCAGCATTAATCTTGCAGATCTTGCAATTTCAATACATTTGTCCTCACCTGGATTTTTTTATTTTTATTTTGCTTTTAAAACTGCCCCTTTTACCCCCTAATGAAGTGTTCTACCTCCTTTTGTTCAGTCCAACCTGTTATTTTACAAAATAAAAGTTGTGATAAAAGCTACAGGACCAGAAATGGGGAAAAAAACTGAAAACTCTTCACACTCTTTTATACAAAACACACAAACATGTAGAAACAACCTTTTGGTCATTAAAAATGCTTAATTTAGGGCCTCAGCTGCAAAAGTGCAAAATATCAAGTCTGTAATAAACTAAAAATGTCCTTATTGCCTCAAAACAAAAAAAGTGCAGTGGCTCCATGACTTTCCTGGTCCAGTCCTGGAAACAGCTCCTGTCAGGTCCAGGGCCAGAGCCACAGCACTTCTGCATTTCCAGGGTGGAAATTACATTTGGATTTGTTCATTTGGACTGAAATAAACCTTTAAATAAAAATAGAAAGAGATGCACAATTACACACAACAAGATGTGTCATTTTCCATGTGTGTGAGAATTAACTCCACTTAGAGCGACTTTTTCCCTCGTTATAAACACACACAGTCAGAGGAGTCGACCATCTTGACTCACTTCACTCTTTGGCAAAGTTTGGCTCCATCAAAATGGACGGAGCGCATGAGTTTGGGGAAAACAAAGTTCCTGTTGGACACTCGTTTTGCTCACGTCATCACACAGCGTGAGTGTGACGTAGGATAAAGCCGCAGAAATGTACGGAAACCTCTATGTCTGCACTTTCAGAGGGGAAAAGGACGTTTCTGTCTTTTACGGTTGGAAAGTTATGCCTGGTTATATAAAACATAATCCCTGTCAGTCTTGAAGGGTAAAGTCCTGTCAGCCTGGTTACAATACACAAAATAAGGTCATATTCAAGTTGGTTTAGTTTGTGTGTTACAGGAGAGTGGTCTGAAGGTAGAAATGTGCCATATAAATATTTGTTTACCATTTAAACTTGTACTAGTTTTTGTTTCAGTGCGAATATTCCAGTAATTACAAAAACAAATAGTTTCAGATGCCCTCCCGTGATCCTCCCCGTTCCCTCACCCGGAAATCAGGTCAAAACAAAACAAAACTGCATTTTTCCCAATCCCGAGTAACAAACCCACTTTACCAAACAGTTCTGAACTATTCAAACTTTAATCTACAGTTTCTGACGACCAAAACTACAGTGACATTTCTGCATTTACCAAAGCGGTGAGTTTGAACTGGTCCAGGGAAGTGTCCATCTTCGAATCCAGTTTCTCATGAAGAGCCCTGAGTTCAGCCTGGTGCTTCTGTATCATCTCCTCCTGCTCCTGTGGACAGAAAACAAAGCAGTGATAAGTAATGATCGTGATTCTACTGGTCACAATATCAGAACAAGTAAAAAATAAGAATTATAGGGACAATTTTAGAAGCAATATTAGGTCATTTCACTTGAATCTATAGTTCAAAGGAGCAGAACTTATGTTCAAATGAGACCGTTCTGTGCATTTTTATTGTTATAGTTAAAATTCGAGTAATGGCAAAACTCCACTGGTCTGAAATACGGCTGCTCCATCACGGAAAAAAATCATTATCACAATGATTTTCGGTCAATATTGAAATCAGGATTATTCAAACTATTATTTTTCTTAGTTACGTGATGCATTTATTCAGCATTTCTCTCAGAAAAACCAAACATTTTTAGTGATATTTTACGCAAAACTTTCATATTTAAAATAAATATAGGCTGCAAATATGGACCTGTAGCAGTTTTGTGAAATATAAAACTTAAAATTTAAAAAATACACTTGAAATAACATGAAATAAGGCAGAGAAAAACATAAATGTATCAAAAATAAACCATATGTCCATCTGTCCCACAATCTCTGTATTTAAACAATAAAATAAATATACTTATTGATATAAAAATACCCCAAAATAAAGCTTTTAAATAATTTCAACTCCATTATATGAGTTTGGAGATCGTTTGACACACAAATCGAAATCAAACTTCAATTAATTGCGCAGCTTTACTCTGAAAGTTGTAAAAGTGCTTATAAACTCAAGGCAAATGAAGAATAACTGTTTAAAATGAACAAGTTCTGTGTTTCATGTTTTTAAAATCAGATAAAGCGCCTGTAAGACTTTCATTTAGAGCACAGGTGTCAAACATGTGGCCCGGGGGCCAGATCCGGCCCTCCAAGACCTTTAATCTGGCCCTCGGCTGATTTTCTATTAAAATATTAAAAATTTTCAGATTTTTCTGGTAATTTTCTGAGCAGCTTAGCATAGCAGCATCTCCAGTGCTTCTGTGTCTGGCGCCTCCACCAGACAAATGAAGACTTTCCTCTTTCCAAACGCTCTTAAAGGACGATCGTTTTGACTGTTGACCGTGACCCTCATCAGCAAAATGTCAAAAATAAGAAAAGTGGAGCTGAGTGCAGGATTTTCCAAGAAAAATGGACTAATTCTTATTTGTTCACGGAGGTGAATGGGAAACCTGTGCTCAGTGTGTTTGCAACAAGTGGCGGTGCTCAAGGAATATGATCTTAAACACCACTACGAGACACTGCGAAAAATACAAGAACCTGAACAGAGAATTGAGAAGACAGAAGATAAACGAATTATTGCTGAAACTGAAGAAACAGACGTCTGTTTTCACCCAGGGGCCAAGAGGCTACTGATGCTGCTGTGAAAACAACCTGACCTAGCATAATATTATAATATTTTGTAAAATAAAATCAAATAAAGATTTCTGTAATAGATTTGCGTTTCTCTGCACAAATATTTGGACTCATTGCTATTTTTGAGGTATATATGCCATGAGTTTTCTGATCCGGCCCCTTTAGAGTCAAAGTTGGTTGTATACGGCCCCCGGACCAAAATGAGTTTGAGGCCCCTGCTCTAGACAAACTGCACTGTGCCGGAGGAGTTTAGCGTTAGTTTAGCGGTGACACTGGAGTGTTTTTGAGCCGGTACCTGCTGCGTCCGCTCCAGCTGCCTCTGGTACCTCTTCACGACCTCCTCCTTCTTGTCGAGTCGCCCCTGCAGGTCTCGGATGGTCTGCTGCGCCAGCTTCAGTCCGGTCCGGTCCTGGTCTCTGGCCCGGTCCCGGTCCTGGTCGAGTTCCGCGAGGAGCCGCTCTCTCTGGGCGGTGGCGGGGAGCCTCAGGCGCAGCTCGTTTATGACCCGGTCTCTGGCGATCAGGTTCTGCTCGGACCTCCACAGAGCCGACTCCTTCTCCTTCAGTTTCTGTCATGAAGGTGCAAAGTTTCTTCAGTCAGTGTGTGGTTAGAATAATAATATCTGTGCGACCCGTCAGTTATCCTGGAAGGTTCCACTACTACATCTTATTCTGACAACTGGACAGAAATGTTGGAGTGAATGTGTTTTCTCATTTATCCAAAAAGACTCTTCATTACATCTGTCTGAAAGAAGGAACTCACTAACCTGAAACTAACACTCACTTCTTTACAGTAAGGACTAACTGTTATTTGTCATTTATGTTTCAATAGTAGATTCATTTCACATTTTAAACACACACATTAACATTTTAGAGCTGAGTCTGAACTGCTACACGGTTTTCTAAATGCAAAAAATGTAAAAAAAAAAATTCAAGAGATTAATTTCCCAACTAAGCATCTAAATTTTAATATTTTTTATTTTATTTACTATATTCCGTTAAAACTGATATAAAGAAAACACAGGGCTCCACCTCGTCCAGATTCTTGCAGGTCGCTTGCAGGTCCTTGATGGTTTTTAAATGTTCTCTCATTTTCTCGAGGGAAAAGTCCAGCTGATGAGCCAGAGGCAGAGACGGGTCCGGGAGGAACCCGCTGTCTTCAACCTGAAATACCACAATACAATAAAGGTTAAGATGCTCTTTATTTATCACCTTTGAAGAAAATTCATGCTCTGCATTTGACCCGTTCTTCAGCGCCAGGAGCAGTGATCTGTGCTCCAGGTTTGGGGTTCGTTCTTTCTTTCTTTAATAGGAACAGTGCATATTAATGAACATCTGTAAATATGACAGATTATAGCAAAAATGCTCATTTCCATCTGTCCCTCGGCAGGTGACGCCACAGATTTAACAGCAAAATAAAAACAGTGACAATAGCGACATTTATTCACTAAAAGTGTTTGCAAATCTGGTTTTCCTTTAGCTGCTGTTTCTGTGTGATCTGAAAGTGTCGGTGTTGGAGTTTCTCTTATAGATAATGGGAGAATGTTCCAGAACTTAGAGCCTCTGACTGACTGTGTGGAGCTCAGTTTCCCGGGACGTGGCCCCAGATCCCACTGACTCTTTGTTTTAATAAACTCCAGTAAGGGAGGGGGGCGAATCCATGCGCAACTCTGTATGCAAAACATCCATATTTAATGAACACAATTATTCAAACTTAGCAAGTTGTACTTGTTTAAAACAGTGCAGTGGTGAACTGAGAGTGGTTTCTTGTCCAATATTTTTACAGCTTTTTAAAAAAGTGATTCAGCTGGTTTGAGTGTCTGGAGGAAACTCACGAGACACAGGGAGAACATGCAAACTACAGAGAAAGACCCGGACAAGTCAAACCTGGATCTTCTTGCTGTTAAGCGTGAGCGTTATCCACTCACCAAAATAAAATACATTTACATGACGCTGCTCCATGTGACTCCCTCCTCTGTACTGTGGATCATATATTCCAAACACTGACTTCAGCACCACACATCTGTCTTACTTCAGTAACACACATTATATTCCCTGTGCCTCTTCAGCACCACATGCTGACCCTCATTCACATTCACACAGGTTCCTGTCTGTACCTTCTGAGCGTTGCTGAGCAGTTCGTCCTGGTGTTTCTCGTACTGGTCGACTTGTCTCTCCAGCTCCAGCTCCCTCTGGTCCCAGATCAGCTGCCGCTCCTCCAGAAGCTACGATGATAAAACACAACACAAAGAGGTGAAGGTGAGTCATATTTCTGTTATTAAACCGTTTGGTAAGAGTTTTGTGTAAAGCTGCAAACAGTTCCTTTTATTACAGTGTTGAGGTTATTGAGTTAAACAACAATGTAGTATCAATATTTTTTAAGTTTTCTATCTGCAAAAGGACGAGCACCAGTCCTGGACACATCTACAGCCTGTCCGTCCAGGTTTAGTCCAGGTTTAGTCCAGGTTTAGTCCAGGTTTAGTCCAGGTTTAGTCCAAATTTAATCCAGGTCTAGTCCAGGTTTAGTCCAAGTTTAGTCCAGGTTTAGTCCAGGTTTAGTCCAGGTTTAGTCCAGGTTTAGTCCAAGTTTAATCCTGGTCTAGTCCAGGTTTAGTCCTGGTCTAGTCCAGGTTTAGTCCAGGTTTAGTCCAGGTTTAGTCCAGGTTTAGTCCAGGTTTAGTCCAGGTTTAGTCCAAATTTAATCCAGGTCTAGTCCAGGTTTAGTCCAAGTTTAGTCCAGGTTTAGTCCAGGTTTAGTCCTGGTCTAGTCCAGGTTTAGTCCAAGTTTAGTCCAGGTTTAGTCCAGGTTTAGTCCAGGTTTAGTCCAGGTTTAGTCCAGGTTTAGTCCAAGTTTAATCCTGGTCTAGTCCAGGTTTAGTCCAAGTTTAGTCCAGGTTTAGTCCAGGTTTAGTCCAGGTTTAGTCCAGGTTTAGTCCTGGTCTAGTCCAGGTTTAGTCCAAGTTTAGTCCAGGTTTAGTCCAGGTTTAGTCCAGGTTTAGTCCAGGTTTAGTCCAAGTTTAATCCTGGTCTAGTCCAGGTTTAGTCCAAGTTTAGTCCAGGTTTAGTCCAGGTTTAGTCCATGTTTAGTCCAGGTTTAGATGAAGTTTAGTTCATGTTTAGTCCAAGTTTAGTCCAGGTTTAGTCCAAGTTTAGTCCAGGTTTAGTCCAAGTTTAGTCCAGGTTTAGTCCAGGTTTAGTCCAGGTTTAGTCCAAGTTTAATCCTGGTCTAGTCCAGGTTTAGTCCAAGTTTAGTCCAGGTTTAGTCCAGGTTTAGTCCAGGTTTAGTCCAGGTCTAGTCCTGGTCTAGTCCAGGTTTAGTCCTGGTCTAGTCCAGGTTTAGTCCAAGTTTAGTCCAGGTTTAGTCCAGGTTTAGTCCAGGTTTAGTCCAAGTTTAATCCTGGTCTAGTCCAGGTTTAGTCCAAGTTTAGTCCAGGTTTAGTCCAGGTTTAGTCCAGGTTTAGTCCTGCTTTAGTCGTGGTTCAGTGATGCTCACGTGTCAGGATCCCAGCAGTGATCTCACAGCTTATTAACAGCTCAGTGGTTAAACAGACAGAAGCTAGAAAAAGCTTTGTATTTGTCTGTTTAAGCACAAATGGTATAAAATATGTAAATCATGTAATAATCTATCATAACATAAGATTAGGATAAGATAAGATATCCTTAATTTGTCCCACAATGGGGAAATTTCAGTGTTGCAACGCAGAGTTAAGAGAACAGCAAGAAAACAGCAGCAGCAACAGAAGAACAGAATTACAAACTCTATAAAGATGTATAAAGATGAGGATTATAAAATTATATACACAATAAACAGCTCTGTTAGTGATCACAGTGCAGTTCTGACACTGGCTTTTCACAGCTGTCACCACAGATCTGTGCTTAGAACCTGTGAACGTGTGGATGTGTAAGTGCTTCTCACGGTGTTTTGCTGCACCAGGTCCTCCTCCAGCCTCTGGACGTTCCTCTCCTGCTCCTGGACGAGTCTCTTCAGGAAAAGCGTCTCTTCCTTTTGCACCAGCAGCTCGCGGCTCCTCCTCAGCTCCTGCAGACGAGCCTCCTCCATGCGCCGCTGCCACTGCATCACCTGAGGACATCACAGACACTCATCTGGTGAATCCATGAGGAAAAATCTAAACTGTGTGGAAGTGAACAGAGAAATTAAACACATTTTCTGACCATAAAAACTGTGTTCGGTGAAACTACACGTACAAGGTGAGCTCATTTGTGCTGTTAAACCTAAGGCTGCTTAACAATGACATTTAAACTAAACATCACTAATATAATTCTAATAACGCACTAAAGAGTGAATTTTAACAAGGCCGTGGAACCTGTTATGTTCTGAACATTTTACTGCAAAAATGTACTTCAGCATTTTGCTTTCTGGTCTGTGCAGGCTGTAGCAACTCATAACGTAATAACAGCTCTTAACGTAATAACTGAAATGTAATAAATGTTCATAACGTAATAATCGACTCTTAATGTAATAAAATCATGAGCGCATAACGTAATAACTTCTTTGCGCATAATGTAATAATGTAATAACCTATTACATTATGAGCTCCACTATATAGCAACTCATAATGTAATAAAACCTCATAATGTAATAATGTCTTATACTGTGAGAAAAGCTGCATTAACACTGTTTATCTAAAAAAGGAATGGTTTTCAGTATATTATATGTAAATTAGAGAAACTGAATAGCCTTTTATTTTAGTAGCCTTAAATTTGCATTATCTTTTTTACCTTTGCCATTGCTGCAAGGTGAAACGGTTAACGGTTAACTAGCGCTTTTGAAGCAATCCTATTGTTTATTAAAGGTGCACTGTGTAATATTTTTGGTATATGTCCAGAATTCATGCTGCCCATTAACAAATGTGACCTTTTACATGAATACTTACCACAACCATCAAATTCTAAGTACTCATTGTGACTGGGAAAATTAAACTGTTCATAAATGAAAACCGCGATTTTCTCCATTTTTCAAATTTGGCCATAGACAGCAAGTTTCTATTTTTTGACATTTCAATTCACTCTAATCAGAAGAAATTAATTGACTTCTGAGTAATGGAATAACTAATATGTTAATTAATGTTAAGCAATACATTATAATGTTTAAGATTGGAGAAAGAGGACAATATTTCTTCAGTCCATTAGCTAGCTATAATACATGCTAGCTAAAATAGCTCTAGTGAAGGCACAACAAAGAGCTGTTAGATAAAATACAAATAATAGTACAACAAGTAGTGGCTCACTAAAACATTGTGCAAAGAAGCATCTTAACACACAATTAAAAACATGGTGGATGGATTCATTTAACAATTAATTCAACTTTAGAGGTTACAAAAGTTCTGCTTACCTGCAGTAGTCAGTAGATGTGAGTGCAGTATTCTCAATGACTCGAAACAAAGCTCATCGGTGCCATACAAAATGTAAGAATACAGAATAAAAGGCTACTCAGTTTCTCTAATTTACATATAATATACTGAAAACCATTCTTTTTTTAGATAAACAGTGTCAATGCAGCTTTTCTCACAGTATAAGACATTATTACATTATGAGGTTTTATTACATTATGAGTTGCTATATAGTGGAGCTCATAATGTAATAGGTTATTACATTATTACGTTATGCGCTCATGATTTTATTACATTAAGAGTCGATTATTACGTTATGAACATTTATTACATTTCAGTTATTACGTTAAGAGCCGTATTACGTTATGAGTTGCTACAAGCCTTAAATATTTGTAGATTTTCTGTTCAGTTTGAGTGATTTTACTAAACAAAACAAAATAACAGAACAGCCGTGTGGTTGTTGCAGATGCACAGACTTTAATTTGTGGCTGTTTTTCTTTACACAATATCGTTTGTTTTGGGAATGAAAGTGTATTTCTGCTGGACAAGAAAGAAAGTTGTAAATTCATCTCTTGGAAAAGACAGAAACAGAAACGTACAGAAAATATCAGCCATTTTAAGGTCAAATATGAAAGAGAATGTATAAAAATTAAGGAGACTCTTGTGCACATAAGAATATAATAGATCAGAACAGTGGCCTCAGATAAAACTGTTCTGATCTGTTATATCTTATTATATCTGTCTCTGATAGTTCAGGGTTTGTTTAACTGGAGTTCATGTAGCACAATGCACATTTCATCAAACTAACCAAGATTTATTCTCTTAAATCTACACAAATATATTACTAACTGACTAAATAACAGGCTAAATGTGTAAGATTATTAAACTTATTTCAAGATTTTTTGTTTCTTATTTCGTTTTCATGTCTCTAAACTCGTTCGAATGCACAAAACAAACAAAACAAGTGTTCAGAGTTTAAGACATTTTTCTGGATGTAAATGAGTCGATCTTGGGCTGAAATTGTCCAGAATCTCTGAACCTTCTGTTTGTGACATGGAAAAATTAAAAGATTAAAAAGTTTTAGGAGTTCTGTCTTAAAATAAGGAAATAAAGAATTTCATGACCTAAAATCAAGAATAAAACAGTCAATAACAGCTTTATATTCCAGCTTTAAGAATTTTCATCTTAATTTATTTTTAGAATTTGTTTTAATTATTATAGTTATTATTAGATTATTGCTTAGAATAAGTGATTTTATCTTATTTGGAGATTTATGAAGCCTGGATATATTTTCTTATTTTAGGTACATTTCTCTTAATGCTCCAGTCGATCCTTTCACTTGTGTCTGGAGCATTTTAACTTAAAACAAGTGGATTTTCCTAGTTTTAAGGAGGTGTACTGGTGGTTTGTGTGAAGACGGTTGCCAAAAAACCCAATATCCTGCTTCCTATATGACATTTTGAGGCTTTTTTCCCATTTAAAATACATCATAGTTTGTTTTAAATGGTTAATTGCTACGAGAACAGTCTTAAAACAGTCTTCATTTCTCATCATTCTGAAACTACAGATGTTCATTTAACAACACTGAAAACATCTGACACACGGGGGGACGGATGGGAGGGCATCTGACACACACACGCTTTACCTTCTGAGCCCCTTTGGCGTCCTTCAGAGTGGAGATCAGCTCCTCCAGGCCCTTCATCCTCAGCTCCAGCTCCTGTGCTCTGCTCTCCGCCCTCCTCCTCTCCTCTTCCGCTCGACTCCTCTCCTCCGCCGCCCTCGCTCGCTCCTCCTGCATCTGCAACAGGGAAATTATCTTTAGGCACATTTATTCAAGGCTCTTTAAGATCACAACCATCTCCAGCGCCAAACTTTTATACGAGTAATCAGTAATGAGCAATGTTATTCTGAACCTAAGGCTGTAGTAAACTAAGGACATTTTTTGTCGATTAAAGACATGTCCTGACCACTGATTAGTCTAAAAACTATATAAAAACCAACTATTTATGTAAAAGTACTAGTACAAGCCTTTTTACAAGCAAATACCAAAAAATACCAAATCTTCAGCTATCTCACAAAGTCCTTTCAGCTGTTCCATATTAATCCTTAATCCTCCAAACTGTAGCTCTCTACCCTCTCCCAAGTAGCTCACTGTTATATATGTGCCGAATAATACAAATTTGGTCCATTTAGGGCGACCAGATGTCACTGTTTCCCCGGGACAGTCCCAGTTCTGAGCCCTGTGTCTCCTGTCCCAGCAGATTTATACAAAACCACTGATTTGTCTCAGTTTTATACAAGAAATGTCCCAGGTGTCCCCGTTTCTGACCAATCTGCTCCCTGCCAACAGTAACGGGGCATAAACTGTCATTTTTTTACGTAAAATACAGAAACGCTGCTCTTTATTTAGGCGACAATATTTAATCAAATAATAGACGGGTTTAGAAACGATAAAGACAAAGATGCTCGACAGAAGCAAAGAGATTTGAGGCCAAATGGAGGTGAAGAACAACAGAAACACAACCAACCTGAGGAACCACTGGAGCAGCTCAGAAATGATTCTAGTAACACGAACCCCAATCCAGATCAGATGAGATCGAATCATGATAATCAATTCTAAATCTTGAGAATCTGAATCGAATCACTTCTTAGAATTTGATCGGTACCCAGCCCTACTCACAAAGTATTCTGGAGCTCATTAAGGAACATTTAGCGGTGTTATGTGAGAATACAACACTTTTTTATGGCCAATGACGATGGCTCATAAATGTGCAGTTGTCTCTTAGTACTAAAGTGTTCAAATAAAGTTTTATGTGTTTTCTTTAAGCAGCAGATCAGCCAAAACAAAAGATCGGCCTAGGCTGAAGATGAAGACACGGAGACGCCCCAGACGCCGTCTCTAATCCATGTACCTCAACCAGGGCCACTGCAAACTTCTCCTGCTGTTTGAGCGGCAGAGCTCCAGAGAACTGCCTCCGGAGCGACTGCACGGTCTGGCGGAGGTGCGTGCAGCGGTTTCGGGCCTCTTGGCGAGCGAGGAAGAGGGCGTGTTCGATCTGGTCCTGCCTCTGTTCGGCCCGGAGCCTCTGGACCTCCAGCTTCTGCACCAAGGACTGAGCCGAGTGCAGGCGGCTCAGAGCGGACGCTTCGCTCAGCTGCAGAGACACGATGTGCTGGTGCAGTCTGGCGATCAGGGACTTCTCATCAGACTGGGACTGAGAACACAGGCAGATTATCATTTAGTGTCTTAGTATCTTAAAGAGTTATCTGCTTCCTCTATTCACATTTAACATCAGCTGATTAAAATCGCCTGTCGCTCACTCAGAGCACGACTGAGGCTAAACAACTGGAAGTTTGGTAAAAAGTGTCTTTATTTGATCATAAAGCCACATTCTACTTTGACTTTAGCTGCTAATGCTGCATTTAAGCTGCTTCAATCCTCAGTGCAGTAGGACATGGTATATCCCTGTGACCTCTACTGCCAATTAAAACAATATGTATATAAAAGAAAATGAAGAACTGTATATGTAAAGGTGCACTGCTCATCTCTATGGAGACGTTATCATGTTTGCAGTGACATTTAGCATTTATTCAAGTAAAATATTCAAGTCTTTGCTCAAAAATACTTTGAAGAACATGCGTTCATACTGTGTGAGCAGGATTGCCTCTCCACAGATCTGACCTGTAACTTGGCCGGGTCACCTGTTTTAAGATTACGGTTCACTTTATTGTCCTTTTAGTGAAATTTGTTCTCTACATCTGACCCTTCCTTCAGTGCCGCTGTGACGGCTCATCAGGAGCAGCAGGACTCATCTCTGTGATCGTGTTGCCTGATCAAGATTGTACCCATGGCCTGTGTTTTTGTTTGTCTCCACGTGGATAATTAGAGTTAACACCACACTCCAAAACATTTTAGTCACTGTCACATCCTCTCCTAAAGTCGGGCGTTCACTGTGCGATTTTTGGCCCTTTTTGAGCCGATTTTTCACTCGTGCGACTGTTTTTGGGATTAGGTTTTGGCTTAACCGTGTGTGGTGCTTTGTGCAGTAAACGTGGGATAACAAGAACCGATTCATACCTCAGGACCAGCTCCCGATCGGCAATCATGGGTCACAAATACATCAAACCTGTTTGAATCCAGTCGGCTCTTGTGAGGGTTTCACTGCTGAAGTCGTTCGTACAGTGTGAGAACATGAATCATGAGCTGTGAACTTTAAACCCTGAGATTTGGTCGCACAGTTTGAGCTGGAGCTGAGTGACATGATCCAAAATATTGCACAGTGTACGTCTGGCTTAAGAGAAAAGCAGACAGTGAGCCCTCCACCTTTAAGAAAAAATACTACTGAGTTTGAGGAAAGAGCATCTCCCCCAAAAAATACAAAGATTATTTTGATGTAACCTTTCTCCGTTTCTGGGCTCACACATCCTTATCAAACTAACAGGAGTAAGTCGGGTCATTATTCTACCTGCAGGTCCAGAATCTGCCTCCGGAGAGACTCCACCTCTTTGTCTTTACTCTGATGTTTGGCCTCCAGCGCTGAGGCCTGCAGCACGGCCACGTCCGACACCTCCTGCAGCCTGCGGACACACACGGGCACAGGGAGGGGTTATAATACATGACGGACTATACTGAGAGCTACAGTGCATCATGGGTAAGAACTTTTGTCCAGCACCAGAAGGACGGGCTGTTGGGTCAAGAATAAAGCAGAGTTACATTAGTCAGAATCAAACTTCAGCGATTATACAGACTTTAGTTTAATGTAGCTCTGCTGTGTGTTTTGGTCCATCCAGCTACACTCTTATTCTGATCATATCAAAATGAATACGTTTGTGGAATCAATCCCAAACAAATCATGATTAGGTTCAACGTTTGTGGATAAATTTGGAGATTTCTTTCAAAAACAGTGACTCTCCCATAGAATTACTGTACAGCTCTGGAAATAAATAATAGGCCACTGCAAAATGATCCGTTTCTCTGATTTTCCTTCTGTCAGGTTTGTGTCTGAGTAAAATGGACATTTGTGTTTCATTCTGTAAACGACTGACAACATTTCTCCCAATTTCCAAATAAAAACCTTGTCATTTAGAGCGTTTATTTGCACAAAATGACAAATGGTCAAAATAACAAAAAAGATTAAATGTTTTCAGAGCTCAAATAATGAATGAAGAAAACAAGATCAGATTCATTTTAAAACAACAAAATACTAATGTTTGGGCCCCATTTTAACCACATTGTCAAAAATTTGGGGGTGAAATTGGGCAGCAGTCTAAACTTTGACAAACAAATAGATTCTGTGGTCAGAAGCTTCTTTCAGCTCCGCCTCCTGGCAAAGGTTAAACCTTCTCGAGCCGTGGTGACCTGGAGAAGGCTCCGTGCCTCTGTTAGTTCCCACATAGACGACTGTAACGCCTCTACGTGGGGATTAATCGAGCTGCTCTTCACCGTTTGCAGCTCGTGCAAAATGCTGCAGCTCGAAACATGACCACATCACCCCTGTCCTGTCCTCCCTGCGCTGGCTCCTGTCCAGTTCAGAATTTAGTTTTGAAATTGTGATGTTTGTTTTTAATGCAGTCACTGGTCTCGCACCTTCCTACTTGTGTGAGATTTTGACCCCTCTCCAGCCCAGCAGAGCCTCTACGATCTGCTGCAGGTCCCCGGTCCCAGTGCAAACAGTGGGGGAGTCGTTCTTTTGCAGTGGCCAAAACTCTGGAACTCTTCGCCCATTGAGTTTCGCTCCATCACTGACCTTTGTTCAAAGCCAAACTTAAAACCTACTTATTTAAAATGGCTTTTAAGACTTAGTGGCCCGATGACACTTTCTTTATTTTAATGGTGTAATGTGTTGACCTGTGTGTGTGTGATGTTTATTGTTTTTTATCTTGTTTTATTGTTGTGCAGCACTGTGGTCGGCTTTGGCTGTTGGAAGGTGCTATAGAAATAAAGTTGGATTGACTGATTATGTTTGAACTGAGGAAGAGCTCAGAAATCAATATTTGGTGGAATAACCCTGATTTTTTTTTCTCCTTTTCCTCCTTAAATCAGGTTTGGTTCAGGTGATCTCCTCATCAGAGCCTCATGAAGCAGAATGAGGTGTGTTTGTGTTGACGCTGGAATAAAACGGCCGTCACACACGTAGAGACGCTGAGTTCACAAAAACAAATACACTGGTCTCTTATTTTTATCCAGAGCTGTATATAGGCCCCTGCGCCCTCCATCTGAAATTAAGACCTCATCAAACTCTACAACGTTCGGGTTATATTCGTACTTGGCGACTTCTTCTCTCAGCAGGGCCTCGGTCTCCTCCAGTTCGCAGACTCGGGCTCGGTCGGCGTCGCTCGCAGATTTGCTCACGCCGCTCGACAACTCGTCCCTCAGCTCGCGCTCCAGACGCTGCAAATCCACGTTCATCTTTGTCAGCTGGAATCAAAACGGAAACGGGCCGTCAGATACGAGCTTTAAGGTGGAGCCAAACGCCTGAACTCCGCCCCCGCAGCCACATTTCTAAAAGAGCTGCTGAACCGGGCGATACCTGGAAGAGCGAGAGGGCAGAAGGAGCGGGTTCTGGAGGTATAAGTGTGATTGGTCTAACACGTATGCACACTTCAAACTCCGCCCCTGCAGCCCGACTGCAACCAGGGCAGTTCTGTGTGATGTCACGTAGAACTTGACATAGCAGACGCCACTGGAGGCAGCACACACACAGAGTTCTGACTGTTTTAGACCAGAAAGCTCCAAATGGACCCAGTTTGAACTAAAATAGCCAAAACAAAGACGAGGAACTAAACTGATGTAAAACTATGATAAATATGATAAATATTTGCCGCCACGATTAATCGGAGCAGATACGGCCTTTTAAAGAGCGATAATGTGTGTGAATCTGGCAAAGACTCAAGGCAACAAAATCACCGACCCAAAATATTTAACAAAAACAGAAGCAGTGATGTAATATGAACCCGAAATCTCCCAAACCAGGTCCAAGATCAATTCGGTTATGCAATTTTTGAACATTTATTTCTGGTACAGAGCAACGTTCCTGTCATCTGCTCTTCTCCGTGGAGAGATTATGTTCTGGAAAGTTCCACAGTACGACATTGAACTTTAACATCTTGCATTTATTCAGTAACAGTGATTTTATTGCTAGTGTAGCCCAGAGTTATTTTATTGCTAAAAGTATTATTTTATTTTGAATTTTAAGTAAATGTGATGTTTTTCTCTGAGTTTTATTTTAGTTGATGTGAACGTGAACGATGGTGAATTTTAAGAAGAAACATAAGGAAATGTTTCACTCTGATTTAAAAAGAGGAAACACAGTTGTTTCATAATAAACGGCTTCACCCAAAAAGCACCAACCATGAGTGAAAGAAAAGTTTTTGTGTTTTCATTCATATTCTCTGAAAGATGGACAAGAAATCATGCTCCTTGTTTGTGTCAGACAGTGGAGCAGGGACACACTAAGAAGCCTGTTACTTCTGACCCTCTTACAGGCGCTTTTTTTTTTTTTTTTTTAACAAACGCAACTACTGCTTTTTGTGGAGGAGCAATGGAGAAGAAGCACGTTGCATTCGGCTGTTTTACACCAAATATCCTTCCTCCTCCTCCTTGCGATAATGTGTGTGAATCTGGCAAAGACTCAAGGCAACAAAATCACCGACCCAAAATATTTAACAAAAACAGAAGCAGTGATGTAATATGAACCCGAAATCTCCCAAACCAGGTCCAAGATATGCGTTTATAGAAATCCCCGTGTATGTGTGGACATGGCCTTAGACTGCCACAAAAACAGAAGTCGAGGTTTCCTGATCCCTGAACAGGTACTAATGAGCTGAGGGTGGATATGAACAAAAATACCAGTTCAAAAAACTGAAAATCCCTTTAAAATAATCCGTTTAAGCAGTTACCTCTGTGAACTTGGCCTCCAGCTCCGTGTTCCTGTCCTCCACCTGGGCGAGGGAGCTCTTCACGTGGTCGTACATGCGCTGGGCGTGTTCCGCTCGCTGCCGTTCGTTCAGCTCCTTCATCTCCAGAGTCGTGATGCGTCTGGCGGCTGAAACCATCTCGCTGTTCAGCTGAGCCTTTCCCGCTTTGTCCAGAGCGTTGCCGTCAACTGAGGAGAGAGAAATGAGAAGTGAAGACGGTAGAGAGGGTTTGGTAGGACTATTGAGGTGTACAAACGAAATATGAGGCTAAATGAACGCCAAAAACACACAGGAAAAGCAAAAAACTAATGTAAAAGCGGCAAAAAAAAGACAAAATGGAACTTATTTTATTTCTTACATTTTTTAAGGTATTTTTTCATGGGTCAGTGACATGACGCCTACATTTTCTATCCAGCTACAGTTTCCTCAGTTAAAAAGGTTAAAATTTCATAATAATTCACCACATTTCTGTAGTATCATAATCATTTTGTTCATAAATCCTGAGTTATTCTGCATGTTTTTTGTCCTTAAAGTGTTCAAATGTCATGTGGTGCGACCGTGCATCATGTGGTGCCACTAATAACAGCAGAATTCTGTGGCTGGAGTTCAATCACAGACAAAGTCGACTTGGGTGAACGGTTCTTTAGGCATTTTTCTTCATTTGATGCATTTTCCAGGGCAGTAGTTTGTTCATTAAACACAAACAGGCGACTGTCATATTGGAGCAAAAGAAAATATCAATATGCATTAAAAATCTAAAGAAACACAACAGTTTGTTTCTATCTAAAACTATTTTAAGGTTATTCTCAGTCGCAGCATGTGACATTTTACAATGCTTCATATAAATGTTAAACACAGGTTTATGGTCCTGACACTGGAAATATTTGAAAAAGTTCAATAGAAACTCATATTTTTTATATTTTAAAATTTGCCTGTTGAAAATCCTTATAGTTCACTGACCCACATAACATTTTGGAGCAGGTCTCTACAGTTTGCTTTCTACTACATTTTTAAACTGAATAGAAGTATTTAGAGACAAATATTTGACAGGGTTTATTTTGTCTCTTCATGTAAAGCGTCTAGTTTAGCATCTAATTCAGCCCTGGTTCAGTCCTGGTTCAGACCTGGTTCAGCCCTGGTTCAGCCCTGGTTCAGCCCTGGTTCAGCCCTGGTTCAGTCCTGGTTCAGTCCTGGTTCAGTCCTGGTCCAGACCTGGTTCAGTCCTGGTTCAGTCCTGGTTCAGTCCTGGTTCAGCCCTGGTTCAGCCCTGGTTCAGCCCTGGTTCAGCCCTGGTTCAGCCCTGGTTCAGTCCTGGTTCAGTCCTGGTTCAGTCCTGGTTCAGTCCTGGTTCAGCCCTGGTTCACCCCTGGTTCAGTCCTGGTTCAGTCCTGGTTCAGCCCTGGTTCAGTCCTGGTTCAGTCCTGGTTCAGTCCTGGTTCACCCCTGGTTCAGTCCTGGTTCAGACCTGGGTCAGTCCTGGTTCAGTCCTGTTTTAGACCTGGTTCAGTCCTGGTTCACTCCTGGTTCAGACCTGGTTCAGTCCTGGTTCAGTCCTGGTTCAGTCCTGGTTCACTCCTGGTTCAGACCTGGTTCAGTCCTGGTTCAGTCCTGGTTCAGTCCTGGGTCAGTCCTGGTTCAGTCCTGGGTCAGTCCTGGTTCAGTCCTGGTTCAGCCCTGGTTCAGTCCTGGTTCAGTCCTGGTTCAGTCCTGGTTCAGTCCTGGTTCAGTCCGGTCTCGTACCTCCGGTGCTGCCGTCCCAGACTTGCTCCAGAGTGTTCAGTTTCTCTTTGGTGATCTCCAGCTCTTTGGTCACAGAGGAAATCTGCTCCTGGAGCGACGCGTTCTCGTTCTGGAGGAAAAACATGTTTTCATATCATCAAAAACTTCATGTTTAGACGATAAACTATATGTCATATTTCACAGTTTGCCTCATGAACATTTTAAAGTGGTTATTTTTGGTCTTTAGCATATAATTTTGTTTAATTTAATACTTATTTAACTTACTTAATAGCAGACTTCTACCCTAAATGTATGAGTACTGTAATTAAATAATCATTTGTTTTGTATTTTAGTTTAAACATGGGGCTGCCTGATTTTTAAAGCGTGAAAGGAGGAGGCTGAATGTTGTTACTTCACCTACATTAATTTTGACTTAATGTTTCAGATCATTTTCCTTGACCATTTTAACTGGATGAAAGTAAAGTGGGTTTAGAGCTTATTTTAGCAGTGCTTTCACTGTGAACAGAAAACAGGAGTCTTCCTCTCACCTGGTTTGAATCTGGTTTAGTCCAAGTTTAGACCTACTTTAGACCTAGTTTAGTCCTAGTTTAGACCTACTTTAGACCTACTTTAGTCCTAGTTTAAATCTACTTTAGACCTTGTTTAGTCCTAGTTTAGATCTACTTTAGACCTAGTTTAGTCCTAGTTTAGACCTACTTTAGACCTAGTTTAGTCCTAGTTTAGATCTACTTTAGACCTACTTTAGTTCTAGTTTAGTCCTAGTTTAGATCTACTTTAGACCTATTTTAGTCTGAGTTTAGACCTAGTTTAAATCTACTTTAGACCTAGTTTAGTCCTAGTTTAGACCTACTTTAGTCCTAGTTTAGTTCTAGTTTAGTCCTAGTTTAGTCCTAGTTTAGATCTACTTTAGACCTAGTTTAGTCCTAGTTTAGTCCTAGTTTAGACCTAGTTTAGTTCTAGTTTAGTCCAAGTTTAGACCTACTTTAGACCTAGTTTAGTCCTAGTTTAGATCTACTTTAGACCTAGTTTAGTCCTAGTTTAGATCTACTTTAGACCTAGTTTAGTCCTAGTTTAGACCTACTTTAGTCCTAGTTTAGTCCTAGTTTAGATCTACTTTAGACCTAGTTTAGTCCTAGTTTAGATCTACTTTAGACCTACTTTAGTTCTAGTTTAGTCCTAGTTTAGATCTACTTTAGACCTAGTTTAGTCCTAGTTTAGACCTACTTTAGTCTGAGTTTAGACCTAGTTTAGATCTACTTTAGACCTAGTTTAGTCCTAGTTTAGATCTAGTTTAGTCCTAGTTTAGATCTACTTTAGACCTAGTTTAGTCCTAGTTTAGACCTACTTTAGTCCTAGTTTAGTCCTAGTTTAGATCTACTTTAGACCTAGTTTAGTCCTAGTTTAGACCTACTTTAGTCCTAGTTTAGTCCTAGTTTAGATCTACTTTAGACCTAGTTTAGTCCTAGTTTAGATCTACTTTAGACCTACTTTAGTTCTAGTTTAGTCCTAGTTTAGTCCTAGTTTAGATCCACTTTAGACCTATTTTAGTCTGAGTTTAGACCTAGTTTAAATCTACTTTAGACCTAGTTTAGTCCTAGTTTAGACCTAGTTTAGACCTAGTTTAGTCCTAGTTTAGACCTAGTTTAGTCTGAGTTTAGACCTACTTTAGACCTAGTTTAGTCCTAGTTTATCTCTGGTTCAGTCTGAAGGAGGAAATATGTACTTAAATCTATCCCGCTCCCAAACTCAACATTTTCTCAGGTTTGTCTCTTTCTTAAACATTAAAATTCAAATAAACAGTATAACAGAGTAATACGTGACTGCACCTGCAGCTGTTCCAGTCTGGTGGTCCTCTGCACCAGGCGACTGTCCCTCTGCAGCAGGTCTCTGTATTTGACCGTGAGCTCGGTGAACTGTGCGTTGGCCTTTTCCAGGTCCCTCACAGGGACACTCTGGTCTAAGGCTTTTTGCAGCGCTGAGATCCTGTAGGAGGCCATGTCCTGAGAGCAGCAGAGGAGCAGAGCGCCAGGAGGAAATGTGTTAAACGTACAGGTGATCTGAGCCTCCCTCCTTCCCTCCTCTGCCTCACTCTGTGTCTCTGTCCTCCGGGTCAGGGTGGTCTGACATCCCCTCATCCCTCTCTTTCTCCTCTCTTCCCTCTCTCATCTTGTATCTCTGCAGGTAGCCTTTCCCCTTCAGAACATTAATTTACTCCATCTCCCCCCTTGCTGTCTTCTCTTCCCTCCTCCTCTCTTCCCTCCTCTCCTCCCTCCTCTCTTCCCTCCTCTCCTCCCTCCTCTCCTCCCTCCTTTCTTCACTCCTTTCTTCCCTTCTCTCCTCTCCTCCCTCCTCTCTTCCCTCTCCTCTCTTCCCTCTCTCATCTTGTATCTCTGCAGGTAGCCTTTCCCCTTCATAACATTAATTTACTCCCTCTCCCCTCCTGCTGTCTTCTCTTCCCTCCTCCTCTCTTCCCTTCTCTCCTCCCTCCTCTCTTCCCTCCTCTCCTCCCTCCTCTCTTCCCTCCTCTCCTCCCTCCTTTCTTCACTCCTTTCTTCCCTTCTCTCCTCTCCTCCCTCCTCTCTTCCCTCTCCTCTCTTCCCTCTCTCATCTTGTATCTCTGCAGGTAGCCTTTCCCCTTCATAACATTAATTTACTCCCTCTCCCCTCCTGCTGTCTTTTCTTCCCTCCTCTCCTCCCTCCTCTCTTCCCTCCTTTCTTCCCTTCTCTCCTCTCCTCCCTCCTCTCCTCCCTCCTCTCCTCCCTCCTCTATTTCCTCTTCTCCTCTCCTTCCTCCTCTCTTCTCTCCTCTCCTCCCTCCTCTCTTCCCTCCTCTCCTCCCTCCTCTATTTCCTCTTCTCCTCTCCTTCCTCCTCTCCTCCCTCCTCTCCTCCTCCTCCTCTCACCTTGTACCTCTGCAGATATCCTCTCCTCCTCCTCTCACCTTGTACCTCTGCAGATATCCTCTCCTCCTCTCCTCCTCCTCTCACCTTGTACCTCTGCAGATATCCTCTCCTCCTCTCCTCTCCTCCTCTCCTCTCACCTTGTACCTCTGCAGATATCCTCTCCTCCTCTCCTCCTCCTCTCACCTTGTACCTCTGCAGATATCCTCTCCTCCTCTCCTCCCTCCTCCTCTCACCTTGTACCTCTGCAGATATCCTCTCCTCCTCTCCTCCTCCTCTCACCTTGTACCTCTGCAGATATCCTCTCCTCCTCTCCTCCTCCTCTCACCTTGTACCTCTGCAGATATCCTCTCCTCCTCTCCTCCTCCTCTCACCTTGTACCGCTGCAGATATCCCATCCTCTGGGTCACAGTGCTCCTCATGGTGGTGCTCTCGTCTCTCAGCCTCCCGTTCTCCCTCCTCAGGTGTTGTTCTTGTTCCAGGGCTGTGCTGAAGCGTCGCGTCAGCTTCTTCTCGTTCACCTGGAGCACAGTGACTTTCCTCAGGGCCTCACTCAGCTGCCTCCTCGCCTCCTCTGGGCCTTTGTCCAACGTGTCCAACAGCTCCTGAAACAAAAAGAAATCAAGTAGACGAGATATTATTTCTTTCAATTAGTCTTACAAAGTGCTCATGCTGTTTTATCCTCATTAAAGGTGAAGTACCAGATTTACAAACCACAAAAGGAGGAAGTATTTAGTATTGGGAATTATCACCTGGCGGCAGCGAGCAGTGATAGTGAGAAAATAGTACCAGGCGATTATGAGCTCTGACTTTTTTGTGGACAATGGTTTTGTGACGCAAACGTGTCGCTCTTTTGAACACGGATTGTTTTGAGAAGAAAAACTCTTTATTTTCATGACCTCAGCCAATCTGCCACATTATTTTCACCAGCGCCGAAACCAGAAGAACTCGGCTCAGACGCTGTCGGGAGAAAAGTCAGTGTTAATGTGACTCTGCTGACGGAGACGTATAGATTCATGTCAAAAAACAGAACTATCCCTTTAATCCGTCTAAAGGCCGCCACACACTTCAAGAGAATTTACCAACACCGTAACATAAATTTAGATTAGATTTTGCGTCGTGTTTCGTCTTGCTCTTTTAGTCAGCGCACAGGAGCTGATGTGCGCTCTACGTGGGGAGAAGAAAGAACTTGAGAAGGCGAGTAGCAGCGTGCTGACCTGAGGCAGATGGACCTCAGGTAGAATGTTTCAAAAAGTTTAACCTGCCTCGAGATAACACTGGTACACGAGGGTATACGGTGTTACTGTGGGGCGTGTGGTGATGTGCCGCTCCAGACGAGTGCACAGGCTGCAGAGACGCCCCGTGCACTCCTGCACACAGGCATTTTATTGACTTTATTGCAGCAGCTGCCGAAATGAAATATGCTCGCACTCGTCGAGTACTACACTGCGATCTACCAACAACACCAGGGTGATCGACTGGTAGATGGTGATCGACTGGTAGATGGTGATCGGCTGGTAGATGGTGATGGACTGGTAGATGGTGATGGACTGGTAGATGGTGATGGACTGGTAGATGGTGATGGACTGGTAGATGGTGATCGGCTGGTAGATGGTGATCGGCTGGTAGATGGTGATCGGCTGGTAGATGGTGATCGGCTGGTAGATGGTGATCGGCTGGTAGATGGTGATCGGCTGGTAGATGGTGATCGGCTGGTAGATGGTGATCGGCTGGTAGATGGTGATCCACTGGTAGATGGTGATCGGCTGGTAGATGGTGATCGCCGTATTGGGCACCACTGTTCTAAACTATTAAACTTATCCATGTTGTATTTATTCATCTGCAAGAGTTTTTACAGCTCAGAAACACTGTCAAACATTCTTAAAGTGAGGTGGACCACCTCTCTGACCTCTCTGACCTGTAACTTGACCTGCATCATCTGATTCAGGGAAATAGACACGTTGAATGCTTTGCTGTGGAATATTCATATGCACGCTGTGTTTGGAGCAATCTTCCCTCTTCAACAACTTATTCCAAATGTAGATTTCGGGACTTGGCTCTAAATGTGACTTACCTGATACTGTCTGACTGTGACGGCGTCGACCTCCTGCTGCTCCTCCAGTTTGCTCTTTGTCTCTGTGAACGTCTCCTTCTCTTTCTCCCACGCACATTTCTCACTGCGACAAACCAGGACGCGTTTAGGTTCAAATAAAGTACAATTTAATGTTGAAAATCACAGTCTATTGTATAAATAAAGAGCGTCACCATGGGGTCACGGTTTTGTCGGTAACAGCTGGCCTCATGCTGAGAATCTAAACTCTACGAATCCAAAACTACTATTAATGCTATTACTATTTTGTACTATATTATGGCAAGATACGTCTTTCTTATTATTATTGTGGTATCGGAATCAGAACCGAGTATCGAGTCTATTCCTTTTGAAATCTTCCACTGAGTAGTTTTGGGCACTCAAAGTTTCAGAAATTGTCCAACTAACTTAATTATGTCAAGTTGCTGTAGCATGTTCTTTTTTTTGAGTCATTTTAACAAATATTTTTTGATTAAACTGAACTGTAGTGGGTATAATTCAACTTGAAAACATAGATGAGGCACAACTTAGTCAAATTAAATCATTAAAAGTCCTGTTATTTCTGTTGTTTCAAACAGGGATGATTTAAAAAATAAACTTAATTTATACAGTATTTGCTAAAACACGAGACAATTTCAAAACGATGGAGTCGCCTTAACAGAAAACTATGAGTCTTATTCATTGCAAATATTTGAGGTGAGGTAAATGAGCACTTTTAATTCAGCTGTTTTCAAAAGGTACAAGGAGCAAGTCCATTATTTTAAGTTCTGGAAGATTGTGACTTTTCCATCCATCCATCTTCTCCCGCTTAATCCATCTTGCTGCCCAATCCTCATAGCACCTGACCCTCCCTATGAACCCCTCTGCAGGTGGTGAGCCCACAGGAGGGTGAACATCATGGTCCATGGATGTTAGTTCTTAGGGGTGCTGGCATGTTTTAGGTTGATGGGGGAAACCGGAGTACCCGGAGGAAACCCATCCAGACACGCGGAGGAACATGGAAACTCCACACAGAAAGGCCCGGGTGACCCGGGGGATCGAACCCGCAAATAAAATAAAGATTGTGACTTTTAAGTTCATCAATTTAAAATAACTGAGACAGTCGATTGCCTCAGGTTTTTTTTTTAGTTCTGGTAACTTATTGGTGTTTGTATTTCTGTGCTAAAATAACTGACCTGAGGTATTCCTTGTAGAGGAGGCCCTGCTGGTGGCTGATCACTGCAAACTTCTCTTTATATTCCTCTAACGTGGAGGCCAGTTTGTTCGTCAGCTCCTCCTGGTTCTTCAGCTCCTGATTTCACATGAAGAACAGATAATTACAAGTTATTATATTTTATTCTACTTGCAGCAGGATTGGGCACAGTTTGTGTGAGCTGGGACGGGAAATTAATGATAAATCGTTATTCCAGTTTTGTGGAATAACGCTGTGAACTCAGAATGCTTCGAAAATGGAGGTGTTCATCATTTATTTTCATCAATCAACAAAATGCAGTGACTGAACCAAAGAAATAAGAGTCCAGTGCATTTTGTGTTTCCCTGAACTCAGCGTCTCTACGTGTGTTTGGGCCGTTTTATTCCAGCGTCTGTTGAATCCAACACAAACACACCTCATTCTGCTTCATGAGGCTCTGATGAGGAGATCACCTGAACCCAACCTGATTTAAGGAGGAAAAGGAGAAGAACCACTGCTGTGTTCATCATCATTATTATTCCTGAACTCTTCCACAGTTCAATCATTAGTGTTGTGCTGTTTTAAAATGAAGATGATCTCGTTTTCTTCACACTATTTGAGGTCTGAAAACATTTAATCTTTTTGTTATTTTGACCATTTGTCATTTTCTGCAAATAAACGCTCTAAATGACAATATTTTCATTTGGAATTTGGCAGAAATGTTGTCAGTAGTTTATAAAATGAAACTAAAATGTTCATTTTACTCAAACACAAACCAATAAGTCGGAAAATCAGAGAAACTGATCATTTTGCAGTGGCCTCTTATTTTTGTCCAAGAGTTGTAAATCTATATGTTCCTTATTTGACAAAGTCTTTTTCTATTTTTGCTTTTTAAATTCTTTTGAATTTTAATACCTTTTATTTTTGGTATTTGTTATTATATTATGAGCTAGAGCGAGCTACTACGGTATGTCAATATTCATTTTCCTTGTGTCTTTCTATAAATTGTCGCCCATATTTTATAAGATCTAATAATGAAGCAAATAAATAAAACTGTACTTAGAAATTTAAGCTGTGTAGAAAAATGTGTTCACCAACCCTTAAGTTTAGAGTTTTAGTCCCGAGTGCCCAAGTACAACTGTGTCCTTGGGCAAAACCCTTTTACTTTTAAGACATTTTACTTCTCTCTGCGCCCAGTAAGGGAGCAATAAATCTATAATCTATAAGTAAACCTGTAGCAGCAGTAAAGTAAAAGTAACAGAAGCAGTAGTAGTAATAGTACCTGCAGTAGTCGGACAGCGTACTCGTTGAGAGAGCTGATGACCTCGGTGCTGCTCAGATCCAGGTCTTGGGGCAAAGGGATCGGCCTCAGAACTGAACCAGGACTGGACTTTCTCAAAAGCTCCACCTCGCTCTGCAGCCGGGACACCTGGAGACACGGAGGACAGGTTAAACTACACACCAAAACATGATTATATTCAAAACTGTGGTCATTACATTGCATAGTTTTGCCTAGTTTGATAATTTCATGATTTAGAACTTTAAAAACTCATTATATCCCAGCTTGGCCACTCCTGATACTGGAATCTGGTATTGGATCCACTTACTGGCAACAGAATTACAGAACAGTATTATGGGTGAAACGATTTAATATGGCCAAATTCTGCTCGCCAAAGCCTGATCCCGTCAGATCTGAGAAGTTAAGCAGGTCTGGGTCTGGTCAGTACTTGGAGAACGCTGGGAACACCAGGGTTCAGTCAATCAAACACACTTTATCATAGAGTGCTTTTCATACAAAAAATGCAACAAAACACACTTTACAGCTCTCCCAACGCCCACAAAACTAAAAACAGGTGAGTCTTGAGATGTGTGACAGGACCTTTTTTACTACTCACTGAATCTAGAAACTTCACTAACTATCTGGGATCTGGAACTATCTGAACATTACTATCTGTGACATAAATATCTTTTTTTTTTACAACTAAGTGAGTGACGTCACCACAGCGTCAGCGTCGCTTAAATGAGGCTCGTGATGTTCACGGCTACAGGAGCAAATCTGCAGTCACGCTCTGTGTTATGAAGAGGGTTTTTTTGATGGACAAAATAGCGAAATAACGAGAAAAAAAATCAGGATCATCTAGAGCAGGTTAATACAAACATTTTAAGACCAAAATTACAACAAAAACACCCACACATTTTCCAATTAATTGGTCCATGAGAAAATGCTCGTGGCAACAGAAGCAACAGCTGCAATAACGTACAAAATAAACTTTTTTACTTCTAGTGCAGCAGGTCCAGAGAGAGGGGGCGATAAGATCCCAATGTGTCAATGTGAAAATGGGAGAGAAGAAGCTGGAAGAGCCTCCTGGAGCACTTCCTGTTTGGCACGCAGCGGCTAACGGGTTAGCTTAGCCCACTCATATATACGGACTATGGAAACTGTACTGACGATCTGGGATCTGGGACACGGACTGTCTAAAGCAGGTTTCACAGGAGGACAGTGGTTGTGTTTTAGGGAAGACACTTCATCCACATTGCTTAGTATAAATGTGACGTGTGTGTGTGTGTGTGTGTGTGTGTGTTGGTTTGGGTCGGAGGGGTCGATGGTGCAGATTGGAGCCTCGCTTCTGTCAGTCTGTCTCTGGGCAGCTGTGGCTACAACAGGAACTTACAACTACCAGGTGTGGAGTGGTGAAATAAAACAAAAAAAATCATAAAGCAACTTTGAGCATCTAGAAAATTGCTATACAAGACTAATGTAGAGTTTTGCATAACTGCTAAAACCACTAAAACAGTTTGTTTCCCTGAGCTCTGAAACCTCCTCCCGAGCGGCTCGATCCACCAACACAGAACAGCACAAACACAGAAACTCAGCCTTTTCATGCAAACCTCCGTGAAGTCGCCCCATCAAACTCAAACCTGCACAAAAACTATGTCAATCGTTTGTGCTGCAAAAAGTTTCGTTTGTGCGACTCTGGTTCTTCAGATATTTGCATTTTTATTTTGGGTCGATGACGTCGTCCAGAACCTCAGAATGTGAAACAGCCTCAAAACAGGAAGAAAATGATAGAAACGTTTGTATTTCGTTTGTGCTGTGACAATTTTCATTTGTTTCTAAAATTAAAAACTGACGGCGGCAAACTCCGCAAAACTAGTGGCATAAACGATCTGAGGCTGTGGAAAAGTCTGTGTTATTCTATAAAATATGAATCACAAGCAAATTACTAAAGACTGAGACATATTTTTCCACAGTCTGACATAGTTTTTGCCATTAGTTTTGTGGAGTTTGTCTCCGTCAGCTGAGCAGAAATGACGTCCTGTAATTACCACAGAAATAATAATGAAGAATTTTAGAAATAAACTCACACAAATGAAACTGTCACAGCACAAAACAGCACAAACCAAATACAAACGTTTGACATCATTTTCTTCCTGTTTTGAGGCTGTTTCACATTCTGAGGTTCTGGACGACGTCATCGACCGAAAATAAAACTGTGAATATCTGAAGAACCAGAATCGCACAAACAAAACTTTTTGCAGCAGAAACGAAGTACAAACGACTGACTCCATTTTGGGCGTTTTTGAGCATTTTGAAGCTTCCTGTGGGACTGACCCCAATTTGACCTGTAAAAGAATCGTTAATTTCTCCCAAACTAAGAAGCACAAACAGTTTTTGTGTCGGTTTGATGGGGGCGACTTCACGCAGGTTTCATGCACGGCGTCCGTCAGTGGAACATGTGGCCGACAGAGCTGATCACACGGACAAAAAGGCGGCTCCTTTCAAACCAAACAGGCCCCGAAATGTGACTGAGGAGTGTCTGGAGACGGTGACGTTCTGGAGAGAATGAACTGAATGATGAGTTTTGATAAGGACGATGATTTTAAGGTGCTGAGAGAACTGGGTATGAGTGAGGATTCAGAATTGTTGTGACGCTCCGGTCATTATAAAGACCTTCTCTTTGTATGTTTGATTTTATGAACTATAACATGAACCTGCCCCGGGGACGACAGATGGAAATTAGCACTGACGCTGCAGCCTGGTACAAGCATCTCTCCTGCTAAGGTTAATGTAGATTGTGCACTGTCCCTGTCTCATTAAATAAATAAACTAAACTATACTAAACACTGTGGTCTGCTTACAAGTATTATCAGAATCTGCAGCAGAATTCAAAGAAAATACTAAACTTAAGACCTTTTTGAAACGACTTAAAGACTTAATCCAGAACTCCTCAAAAACCCGTTGCCTCCAGTTCAGTTCTCGGTTCTTGCTGTAATCGTCTCCGTGTTGCCTTTTCCTCTCCCACCACACAAACAGAAGCAAACCAAATATCTGCTCCAAAAAAGCTCTGGGACTAATTGGCCCCCGAAGGCTTTGTGGTCTAAAAATACTGCAGATACAGAGAAAGAAAATGAAAGAGCGAAGCAGAGATGCCATATGGTTTAACGTGGGGCTGCGAGGAGCCGCCAGAGATTTCATGGTTTATAAATGTTTATCTGCTCACACTGACGACGCTGGAAAAGTGGAGAGGGGAAAAACGTGCAGGCTTTGTTCAGAGACTGGAATAGAGCTGTCAAAAGTATTATTGTGGCTTAAAGGTGCAGATGTCATTTTTTCTGATGGAGGGTGTGTTTTTAGTTCACAAAGTCTTGAGAATCTGTCCGTCTGAACCGTTTGCATGTGTCATATGTGAGACGGGCCGATCCCAGAGCAGAAATACAGACCGTTTAGTTTGTGAAAAATATGCAAAGAAGCGTTTCTGTGGAGCATTTTTGGAGGAAAGACAGGGTAGGTCCTTATATGGGGTCGGAGGAAATTGTCCGGGTGACCCCTACATTGGATCCACTTGAATATTTTTTATTTTAAACAAAAATTAGGATATGCTCAATGCAAGCTAAGTTTTACTGTATTTTTCGGACATAAGGCGCACTTTATTTTTCTCAAAAATCGTCAGTGCGCCTTATAAGCCAGTGCACTTTATGTATGCATTAGTTCTGCTTGTGCTCACTGACCTCAAACTGATTTTACGTGGTGCACGGCGCTCAAAACATTGACAAAATGTTTCAGTACTTTTGTAAGCTACGAAGCCGCACCGCCGGATGGATCGTCGCACGGAGCAGGAAAGCCTCAGAAACACTCGCACATAGGACAGAAATGCAGCGTATTTGGTGCAGCTGTGGTGGAGCGATGCGAACTGAGCTGCAACATCAGATTACGGCGCGAGTACAAGGACTCGAAATGGCCCCTGCTCAGAGACGTGCGACTCACACGTCCAACTGAGGCAAACTGAAGGCCAAATTATAGTTCTGCGTCAACTCAACACATCGACTCTGCGTCAACTTGTCGCTGCCGTTTTTGATTTATGATTCTGCACCATGAGGTCTGCGCACCACGAAGTAATTCACCGCCGGCCTGTGCAGAGGTATAATCCCCAAAAAGTTTAACATGAACCATCTCCAACGCGACATACGCACGGAACAGACTCAGCATCAGCAGAACACCCTCTGTCACAGGGAGAACACTCATATTCACTGAGTCCTTTAGTCCCACAGAAGCTGAACACATCAACGCGCAAAACTGCAAATGAGCCATTTATTGGAAAAATCTTTTTAGGTGTTTAATTTTTATGCAAATGGACCCTTTTAGTGGGAGCCGCTTTATAATAATGTCTGGTGTAGTATAGAACGGTCGGGTCTGCTTTTTATTTGTACAGGGGCCGTGCACAACAACACATGAACCAGGACAGAAGTCGTAGGAAAGATGCTGGTGCAGGTTATAGCCTGAACGCTCATTCACACCTGACGTCCCTGAGGTGGAAATACTACAAAACTAAATAAATGAAAATGTCTGTGCTTTTCAGCTCGTTCCGCTGTCGTGACACTTCCACTAATCAACGACTAATTTGCTTTTGAATCATCAGCTCCAATAACTGGTTCCGACTGCTTTCCATGAGAACTCTATTCAGAGTGTACACATCATTTTACATGACGCACATGCTAATGAAGAAAAAATACAAATTGTCAGCAAATATAAATATGTCGGGTTAATAACAGATCCACAGCTTTCTGTTAAAGCCCATATTGACAAATTGTGTAAAAAAAATGGAGTTAAATCTCGCAAACTTTTGTGCAATTCGAGATGAGATGTCAACTGTCCGTCCGTCTTCTCTCGCTTTCTCCCGTTACATTAGTGCCCCATCAAGTGTCTAACCATGTTTTTTTTCTCTCTTTCTTTCTTTCTCTCTTTCTTTCTTTCTTTCTTTCTTTCTTGTAGACATATTTTATTGCCTTTTTATATCATGGCCAGGGGACTACAGATGAAAACTCGTCTTCTGGCTAATTCTGGCCTTTTGAACCATGTGTAATCGTGTGTTTTATGAAATTGCACTGTCCCCTTTCAAATAAACTAAACTAAACTTTCCACAGTTAATATAGCTGGTGGCACTTTTAAGGCCAAATATATTCTTTAGTAGAGTTTAGCACCACTGTACCGTCCGTAATTTAGCGTAATACATGTGATATTTACTTTTGTTTCACCTTTAGCTGTAGCCAGCAGAGTTATGGTTTCATAGTTTAACACGTCTGTACCTTCTCCTTCGCGGTGGCCAGCTGTCCGCTGGTGCTGGTGGCCTCTTCTCTCGCTGCCTTCAGCTCCAGCCTGAGCTCCTCGTTTCGGCCGATCATCTGATGGAGGTGGGACTGAAGGAGAGAGTCTGTGCTCTTCAAGTCCGACGACTGTGACGTGCACGAAAAACACAATTATATTATTATTAAAACGTGTCCCTGTGCCACGTGCTTCGCCTGTCTGGAGTTTTATTTCTAAAGCTATTCAGGAACAGTTCATTTCTGTCCTGTGAATGTGACTTTTTTAAATCTAGTTTTGACACTAGTTGTAGATTTTCAGTACTTTTGACATTTCACACATTTAAAACTGGGTTAGCAGCTTTTACACAGAATAAGAGCCCAGTTCTCTGCAGAGGAAATTATATTAAATGTAAATGATTTCAGCCTTTGTGGTTCTAATTTTCTACTTTTGGTGGCGATGAACCTCTCGATTAAACACATGTTTTATCTGTCTCTCTTTGGGGAAATGTGTGTTGTATTAAAGCACCTCTGGCTCCTCCTGCTCTGTCCTTCCTCACTGGACATGTTAGAAACTATCCCACAAATCAAACCCAATTTGAAAACATATTAATCTTTATAAATTATCCACTTATGTCCACATTTTCAACTCAAACTAAGTGCAAAGTGGCTTTAAGTGCATATGACAGGCGAGATGACTCATTTCAGTGAAACATACTGGATAGTTCACATCATTAGATTTACAATTTTACTAAAAATCTTACCAGGTTTAAACAAAAAAATAATAATTTTGGTTAATAATAAGCTAAAAAGCCTTGTATTTACCTGCATTTTGGAAGGACTTTTCCGTGTTGGAGACATAGGCAGAGGTATTCTGTTTAACACTAAACATTACTTCCTGTATTTTTGCACTTTTCTTCCCCGTGTGCTGTCCCTCCAAACCCGGCCAGAACGAGACATTAAACGTGCATGTTTCTTGTTGTGTTTAAGTTGCTATGGGACAAACTCACTGCTTTGAATCACTATTGTTTTCTTCATTTTCACATTGTCACGAGGATTCAAACCAGAAGCAGCTCGAAATCTGAACTCTTTCTCAGAATTTGCGCAGGAGCTGAACTAATCCAGAATAGTGACTGAATAATGACAAATGTGACGAAAACACTAACAACTGTTTGAATCAACAGAAATTTGACAACTGGTGATATTAGAACAGTCAACTATATTACAGTTAGGTCGAGTTACTTTTATTATTTAAATATAATTGTCCGTCTGGTCACGTTTAACTCCTTCTACACTTCTATCGGGCTTTTCATTTTTAACGTCTGACATATTTAAGGTGAGGAACACGCTCCACACTCAACGGAAAATATCTGAACTCGTCTCATTTAAAGCTTTTCGTTCTTTGTTATGTAAGAGGCAAAAAGCATATATATTATGCTTACGTATATTACGTATATTACGTATATTTTGGCTTGTCAGAAGCTCAGCAGGGCCTGGTCAGTACTTGGATGGAGACGCTGGGAACACCAGGTGCCACAGGGGGGCGCCAGTCGCAAAAACTGTCACTGTTGTGTCCTTAGGCAAGACACTTCACCCACAGTGGTTAAATAAAAAAAATCAAATAAAATAAAACTATATCTGTGCCTGTGTTTTTAAGATGTCACTACAGGAAGTGCTTTGGAACAGATTTAATTGCATTTTATCGTCTACTGTTTACAACTACTGCACTTTTTTCCACTTTACTTTCATAATTGATGTTTATCTTAACGGATTCTTGTTTTCTGCTCTTGTCGTGCTGCTGACCCTCTGCCCAGGTCGCTCTTGTAAATGAGATCTGGATCTCAGTGGGTCTTTAGCTGGTCAAATAAAGGCTAAATAAATAAATAAAAGGGTCGACATGTTTCCTTTCCTCCCCTCTCAGAGTGACACGATCACTGCTGATGAAACCACCGCATTGTTTTGGATCAGCTTTTGTATATTTATGGAGAATTGTCGCGTGAGAACATGGACGACGCCGACTTTATACGAAGCCTTGTAAAGGTTCATACAGATAAACGTCACAGGGGTTCAAATAAGGCCAGGGAGAGATCACTGGATTACTCAGACTTGCATATGCCAAATAAAACCACATATAAAACCACTTCAGGCGTGTTTTTGATGAGGGGACGTTATACTTCAGTGGAGAGTGCTGGTTCAGCTGAAAGTTACTAGGACAGTCAGGCTTTCTGTGTTTAAACCTCGCCCACTCACCAGAGGGTTCACGGTTCAATCCCCGACACAAATAAAACCGAACAGTTGTGCGTATTTCTGACCTGGGCGAGTTTCTCCAGCGCAGGGATCTTCAGCAGAGCCGCCTCGGAGGGAGCGCCGTCGCTGATCTTCAAGACCTGGAGCACGTCTTTGAGCGCCCCCTCCAGGTCAGAGCGAACCCTGCGCTGCTCCTCCACTGCGGCGCAGAGACAAACTTAAATATACCGCAGGATTTGGAGGAAACAATCATTTAAACATGAAGACAAATAAAAGACCAGATGAACATTCTTCATTTGCAGAATTACTCAGAAACATTATTTTTTTTCCTCATGTTGATCTTGATTTTCAACTGAATTTGTGTTTTGTCCAATAAATACAAATAAAAATATCTTTCAACATTAAGTCTTTGAAAATTAAAAATACAACAGCCATTTGACAGGAAGAATTGCCAGACTGCTTCCCCCAAAATCTTGCATCCGCTCCAAACCACATGGTTTTACTGGCTCCAGTAAACAGACCCAGGCTGATCACTGACAATTAGACAGAACCGAATCTCAATTCAAATGTGATTATTTACACAATATTAACTCTGTGTTTCTGAAACATAACAAAATGGTTATGAGCAAAAAAAAAAGTGATATGGATATAGTTATATTGATTCATTAATACAATTAATTAATTAAAATAGAAAATAAAGATATAAGGGAACAAAAAATATGTATAAATACTACGGACGGGCATTCGATTAAACTGTCGTAATCAATCGACAGGAAAATTAATAGATTTTCGATTAATCATTAACATTTTATATTAAAATTATGATCACTATTATCACTGTTACTAATCTGCATAAACTCAACTTTACACCATATAAACCATCACCACGACAGAGCCTCATCAGTGTGAGATCAGAATGAGTTTAATGCAGATTTAAACATTTGTTTATGTTTTACACAAACTAAACTTAAAACCACATGACTCATTTGCATAAACTGTAAGAGCTGAAAAAAGCAGCTCTTTCCTTGTGCTGCTGCTTCAGCTTCTGTGGGACTAAAGGACTCAACTCAGTGAATATGAGTGTTCTCTCTGTGACTCAGTGAATATGAGTGTTCTCCCTGTGACTCAGTGAATATGAGTGTTCTCTCTGTGACTCAGTGGATATGAGTGTTCTCTCTGTGACTCAGTGAATATGAGTGTTCTCTCTGTGACTCAGTGGATATGAGTGTTCTCTCTGTGACTCAGTGAATATGAGTGTTCTCTCTGTGACTCAGTGAATATGAGTGTTCTCTCTGTGACTCAGTGAATATGAGTGTTCTCTCTGTGACTCAGTGAATATGAGTGTTCTCTCTGTGACTCAGTGAATATGAGTGTTCTCTCTGTGACTCAGTGAATATGAGTGTTCTCTCTGTGACTCAGTGAATATGAGTGTTCTCTCTGTGACTCGGTGAATATGAGTGTTCTCTCTGTGACTCAGTGGAATATGAGTGTTCTCTCTGTGACAGAGGATGTTCTGCTGATGCTGAGTCTGTTCTGTGCGTATGTCGCGTTGCAGATGCTGCGTAAACATGTGAAACCGGGACACTCAAAAACCCGATCATACCCGGGACACTGATGTGCAGGGAAACGCACTCTGAGGAATATAGGGATCTCCAAGGAGCCAGAGCCGAGACGTGGGACTGTGAGGCTCCAGAGTTTGTGCTCAGACCTCCACTCCTCAGGCTACGTTACACAGACGCCGACATTTGGTTTGTCCATTAAAATGAACCTGATCCACCAAACTCTGAAGGATCAGTTATCGATTAATCCACGAATCATCTCCATCCCTAATAAATCCACTCTGTATTTAGAAACTCTGTACTACACACAACCCGCCATCCCTTCTTTTTTGCTTCTGTGTGTGTTTTTTGCTTGTTTTGTATGTGTTAGTTGTAAACCTTGTTACGTTTTATGTTTACAAAAATTATAAATGGAAAAAAGTGAATATCTCCGGGATGATTGGTCCTCTCAATACGAAAATCAAAACCGTACTGATCGTAACAGCCCGCTCTGTATGTCTGAAGTCCACGTGTTTATGTTTTTAATTTTAAAGATAGAAAAGGACTGAATCGAAAATTGAGATCGATCAATATGAGGAAAAAAAATCTTTCTTCTTCTTTTTTTCCCATATCGCCCTCCCCACGTCTCACAACGATGATTCAAAATCACAATTAAACTTTAGTTACCATATAGGAACGTTTTAACACAACACAGATAAGACTTAATATGCAAAATACTGCACATAATATCCTTAACATGTCTCACTCACATTTGGCCTCGTACTGAGTCTTCTGCAGATCCAACTCTCGCTCTCTGTGTCGCACTTGTCTCTCCAAATAATCCAACTGAAAACACACAAAATAAGCACGAAAATGCTGTTGAAATCATATTGTGTCATTGTGTTTTAAAGTTTTTGCTTCGCGTAACGTCCAAGCAAAGATTTAAGCTTTATACCAGAACTAAATCATGTGCACGTCTAAAAAAAAAAAAAAAAAAAAAAAAACGCACTAAACTAGGGAAATAAAAATACCATTAATGGAGTTCTGAACAATTAAATCTAAAAGGGAAAACTATATGACAAAAATCTGAATATTTCATTTCTAATGAGCAAAATTAAAGGCACACTGTGTAACTTTCTTAGGCTGCCATTGCTCGTTTCCCTGGAGATTTTATTGCTTTACCTAAAATGTTCCACACTGAGGCATTCGAGCTTTGTAGCTTCTATGGAGCAAACAGTTCAGAACCATGGATAATAAAATAAAAATATAATAAAATAAAATAAGTGTAATTGAATGAAAGCAGGTTTAACATTACAGGTCAAACAGTCGAATAAAATCACCCTGGAGACAAGCAGGTGGTAGATCGTCCTCGTGAAAAGTACCTAGTGTGTCTTTAAATGTCTCGCAGGGACGAAGAGTTCAGGTCAGTTAAGGAGATAAGTTTTTAACCCTCGAAGACCTACAGTATCGTACACGACACAGAGGAATATGTTTCTATAACCGCAGAACTTTGTAACGGTAAAAGACAGAAACGTCCTTTTCCCCTCTGAAAGTGCAGACATAGAGGTTTCCGTACATTTCTGCGGCTTTATCCTACGTCACACTCACGCTGTGTGATGACGGGAGCAAAACGAGTGTCCAATAGGAACTTTGTTTTCCCCAAACTCATGCGCTCCGTCCATTTTGATGGAGCCAAACTTTGCCAAAGAGTGAAGTGAGTCAAGATGGTCGACTCCTCTGACTGTGTGTGTTTATAACGAGGGAAAAAGTCGCTCTAAGTGGAGTTAATTCTCACACACATGGAAAATGACACATCTTGGTGTGTGTAATTGTGCATCTCTTTCTATTTTTATTTAAAGGTTTATTTCAGTCCAAATGAACAAATCCAAATGTAATTTCCACCCTGGAAATGCAGAAGTGCTGTGGCTCTGGCCCTGGACCTGACAGGAGCTGTTTCCAGGACTGGACCAGGAAAGTCATGGAGCCACTGCACTTTTTTTGTTTTTAGGGCAATAAGGAGATTTTTAATTTACTTACAGACTTGAGATTTTGCATTTTTGTAGCTAAGGCCCTAAATTAAGCATTTTTATGTCCAAAAAGTTGTTTCTACATGTTTGCTGTGTGTTTTGTATAAAAGAGTGTGAATTTTATATGTGTTATTTCTGGTCCTGTAGCTTTTCTCACAGCCTCATGACACAACTACAGCAGCAGATTGTGAAATAACAGGTTGGACTGAACAAAAGGAGGTAGAACACTTCATTAGGGGTAAAAGGGGCAGTTTTAAAAGCAAATTAACCCTAACCCTAATACTAGTGCCATGAATAGAGCAGATGTGTTTCTGTGTGTAGTTCTGCTGCAGCTGTGGGAGGGCATCAGGACTTTACCTTCCGTCTGACTTCCTCCTCCACAGGTCCAGAGGCTCTGAGAGATCGACTGGGCCCCGACTCCTCCTCCACGAGCAGACTGGACTGTCCTGAGAGAAGATTTACACGTTTAAATTCATCTGATGCTGTGGGTGATCTACGTGTAGAAGAGTTTGACACTTGAAGTCAAGTCGTTTACAGGTTTATTTTAACATTTCTGATCGACTGCCAAGAGGTAAAATAATCAGGCACGAATAAAAATACCTCGTTCTTTGACCAGGCGGCGGATCTGTTTCTTCAGCTCCAGTCTTTCCTCTTCGAGACGCTCGATCTGGAAACAAGTAAAGTTTATCTTTTGACTTAAGTGTCAGTTAATTAAAACAAAAATGACAGTTTTCAGATAGGATTTATTATAATTAATTAAGCACAGAGTCTGTTATATTAAAAGGTCCAGTGTGTAAGTTTCTGGGAGGTGGTGCATCATCTGCAGGATTCCAGGGAAGTTAAAACCACTTTGGACGGTTTTCCCTGGAGTTTTAAGCCACACTTCGGAAGAAAGAACGTTTTCATGGAAACCATCAGGAGGAGTGGGTCACGTGAGGTGTGTGGATGAATGTTTCTATATTTTTAGTGCAGTAAAGACTAAAGATCAATGTATTTTTTTGATAAAAAGTGATATACTGTGGCTTTAAAAACCATCCTGGCTACATTTTACATTTGGACAGTGTAAGTCCTTTGTTTGCAGAACATAATAAAGAAAAGATTTAAAGGATTTAAAACAAATACATCAAATCAACCATTTGGCCACAGCGCTGCTACTGCCTCCAAGTAATTTCCCTGTGGACCAATAGTTTATCTGAGTCAGAGGCTAAAGCCAAATAGTTTGTAGTTGTTATGCGAGCGGAAATACTCTGAGTCCAGTGATGGTTCTGGGACTCAACACTGAACTTGGGGGTTTCTGATGTTATGTAATTATCAGGGGAAGATTTTCACATTCTGAGAGGACAAAGTTCTGCCAGTACGTCCCGTTTAACCTCAGACGAATGAAACATATTACAACTCCAGCTGGGTTTGGTGTGGGAACTAAAACATTTACACAACAAGTGGATTAAAACTCAAACTAGTCAAATTAGAAAAGTCCCCCCTTTTTAAAGAGGGGGTATTTTACTTCTGTGGGGTATTAACTAACACATAAAATATTTAGATTGCCCTGTTATCTTTTATTGTTATAGAAAATTCACTCACAAACGGACCTGGAGCTGTGTTTTGTGTCATTCACACATTTGTCATTCACTCTTTATTATTTGTCTGTTTACGTCTCCAGAGCTCAGAGGGTTCTGTTCCAACGTGAAGCTGCAGTTTCAGTTCACGTCGACCTTTTACTTTTTATCCAAATAATTCTAGTTTATGGCATCAAAGGTGGAACAGTGTTTTCTGTTTGAGAGAAGAACTCAGCCTAAATATGCAGAGTCTGGGAATGTTCTAGTGTGTTTCTGATGAGGAAACGGCATTAGAACAAACCGTGGATCAGAATATAGTTAGTTTAATTAAGCAAAACAGAAGCTGCCTCCCAAATCGCTGCTTAATCTGATTTCATATATTACTGTGACATTCCGAGACGGCTCTGAATTTTCCATGACTTTGCTGCAGACTCCAACTTGCTTTTTGTCCTCGTTGTTCCTCCCCGGGAGCGATTGGCGTTTGTTTGTTCTCTGACTGTGGCCTTACCTCTTTGGTGAGGACTTGGTTCTCCGCTCGGAACTGACGCTGCCGCACGTCTTTGGCTCGTCTGAACGCCGTCAGATCCACTTCCTGTTTGGGCTCCAGGCCTGCGGGGTTCAGACATACGAAAATGACCTGAAATCAGCTTCGTTTGATTTATTCAGAGGGCAAAAAGAGAGGGGAGAAAGAGAGCAGAAAAGGAAGAGAAAGGAGAAACAGGGAAGAGACAGAAGGGAGGAATAAGGAACGGGAAAAGAGATAGAGAGGGCGAAGAGAGACAGAAAAGGAGAAAGAAAGGGGAGAGAGAAAAGAGAGATAAGAGGAGATAAAGATAGAGGGAGGAGAGAGACAAAAAAGAAACACAGAGATGGAGGGGGGTATAAAGGGAGAGAACTCTGCATGAGAAAGCCGAGTTATGAGATCACATTTAGGTTCACTTTTTAGGAGGAAAGATTGAGTTGAAATGTCCTTTTTGCCTCTGAAATTGTCTTAAGTACTTGATACGACCGGAGAGAAAATAGGACCAAGACATTATGAGCTCTGACTTTTTCCCCCTTCACATTTTGTGACGCAAATGTGTCGAACACAGATTGTTCTGAGAGGAAAAAACTCTTTATTTTCATGACTCCAGCCTCCAGAAAACTTTCATCAGCACCAAAACCAGAAGAACTGAAGTGTTGATGCGACTCTGCTGATGGAGACGTGCAGATTCATGTCAGAAAACCCAAACCATCCCTTTTGTTATTATTTTGCTGTTAAATCTGTGGCGTCACCTGCCGAGGGACAGATGGAAATGAACATTTTTGCTATAATCTGTCATATTTACACTGCAACATTAATATGCACTGTCCCTATTAAATAAATAAATAAAATAAATACATGATAAATAAATAAACCCTCTCCAGTTTGGGTTCAGGAAAAAATCCTCAGCTGTCCCTACTCCCCGTCTCATTAAATAAACTAAACTAACGTGACTTATTTCCTGTAATGTCTGGTGACGTTTGCGTGAGACTTTCTGGCCATCGTCACTAAACCAGCTCAAACGTAACATTCATGTGGTGAAAATTCTGACCCAGTTTTTCACGGAAATCCTCGTTTTCGTCCAGGAGGTCGTTGATTCTCTTCTCCAGTTGGTTGATTTCTTTGGTCGCAGCTTCGGCCTCCAAATCCTTCGTCCTGATTAGACTTTTACACTCTTTGATTTCTGCGATGGCCGCCTCCAGCCCGTACGTGCCCTGTCAGAAGCAACGGAAACAGACGGAAAAACAGTCAGCAAAACACAAGAAACGTTTGTGTTTGTGGAGCTTTTTATGTCCGGATGTAGATTAGTCACAGAGATGCGAATTAATCATTTTAATTCAGGCTTTTTGAACTCACCACCACGAAACAGTGACTGATTTCTCATAAATGTGAGGGAACAAATCAGGTTTTATTCCAGGAAATCCAACTGAAAATCATTTGTTCAGGTCGGATAAAATAAACATATTCTTCAGAAACTAGGGCTGAAGTTGGAACACAATATATAACTTGTTTAGCTTGTGGTGAGTATAGACAGATCTCTGCTCTGTGACTGACAGAAAGAGCGTTGTAAACTTTGAGGAGCCTTTTTTAAAACACCGCGAGAGCCGTTTTAAAGCCCGTTCAAAGAGCCGTGACAGGAGGCACTCTGATATGACACATTTACACTTCTCGCCGCTCCTGTGCAACTTTATTATTTTACATCTACCGTACATAAAATTTAAAAAAGTGAATGAAAAATGAACTCGTACAGCCTCGTATTGCCTGAGTCGGTTGTTGGCGTCGATCAGCTCCTTATCCCGCTCCTCTGCGTGACTCTCGGACACTTTCAGAGCTCGTTCGGCCTCCGTCGCTCTGGTCTCGGCCGCCTCCAGTTTGGATTTCAGCTCGTCGAGTTTCCTCTGCTGCAGCATCGACGGGAAACCTGTACGAACGAAACAGAAAACAAACCAGGGCTGAACGAGGAGGTTACAGCGAAACCGAGAAACTAAAACCGGTCTAAAAGATCACGCTAAATAGCTCCAGGTTTGAGAATGCATTTGGAAAAAGGTTTATTTATTAAAACTGTATACACGGCCACATGTTCTGGCCTGCAACCCTGCTGGAGGAAAATCTTTAACACTCTAGCCCCGGTATTCAATATTAGGTTGGAACCAAACCCTCTACTGGCGCTTTTTGGCGTTCTGTAGGATCATGTACATTTTAGTGCTACAAAAACATACTCTTTGGCTTTCACATTACTTCAGGACGCTGATCCTCCTTCACATTCACAGCGGTTACAAGATGTCACGTCCTGTCTGAAGCGAGAAAAATTTAGATTCTCATTGAAACAAAATATTAGCACATTTGAGAAAACAGGGGGCCGTTTCTTATCTACACTTATACTCAGCTCTTTAAAGAGAACAGGCTGTGAATATGTGAACAATACAGCACCTGGTATGAAGATTCTACCCGTTCTACTTTTGTATTTTTTTTTCTTTTTCCATCTTTTCTGCAGAATCGTGACGTGTGAGTTTATTATGTACCTGTTGTATGCATATGTATCTGATCATTTGAAAACAATAAAAACGTTTTGAATAAAAACAACTGTATGCACGATTCTGACGGCAAAGTTCATTATCAGGGCCTTTCTATGTACAAAGACACAAGGTAAACAAAAATAGCTTTTACTCAGAAACATTCTAATGCGGATTTATTCACAAAATTGGTGTTTTGGCTCAAGATGATTATCCAGTTAGAAAGCTGAATGACTCTCTCATTTGCCAGTTTCAGCGCTGAACTCCAGCTGCTTTAAACCTAAAATACCTCTCCGATCTGAACGGTCACTCCCTAAACTCCCAGCACCTACAGTCAATCATGGATCAGTGCTAGTGCAGCCTCTGCAGCTCAGTCAGGGAATTCTGGAGGTTCTGAGCTTCACATGAGGCCTGGTCTGTCCTTATACTGAGAATGAGACACACTCGGATATGTCCTCCATCTAAAAAGGCCTGAATTGGTGTTTTCTAGAATCTGATGATGTCCTACGCTGGGAAACAGGATACAGATTTCCCTCTTAATAACATTGTACTTTGTCATGAAATGTACAAAAAGTTTATTTACAAATGTTTAATGTGATCTTTTCTATTGGTGACTAAGCCCATTAACTCGCTATAGTACAACAAAAAACAACATTTTACCAGTATTTACTTCAGCTGCCCCCATCTGTATTAAATATTATTGGTTTATAGAATGTTGTGATCATCTGAAACCAGCAATGCTACATGATAATAATATAATCTGTATTGATTTGACCTTTGTCTGTCCTGGTGGAGGTCTTGAGCTCTTCGATGAGCTGTGTGTGTTTCTCCATCTCTCCAGTGTAAAGCTGCAGCTGCTCAGTCAACACCTGGATCTGAGAGTCTCTGTCCTGCACCGTCTACAAAACACAACTTTATTAGAGGGACAGTTCAGAATTTTGGACCTAGGGCCTCATTCCCTCATAAGCAAGAGTGTTGCAGACGTGTGGAGACACTTGTTTAAATCTTCCTCCAGTCCTTGTATTTGCAGAGGTGCTGGTGCTGGGCTAGTGCAGGTCAATGGCCACAGTTGTCCTGCCACTAAAAACAGTCTGACCCACTCCACAGACCCGAGGAAACTATTAGAGCTCCAGACTGTCCCTGTGAACGTCTGTGTCACAGAATCATTTTAGAGTCAAACCAACCGTTGCATTTGAAGGATTTGTGTCTGAGCAGGAGTGAGTTGTTCTTCCTGACAGAAGCTCGACAGCGGCGACTGATATATGAGAAAATAGAACCTCAAAATGCGACGATTCAGGTGACGCAAGGTTAGTTTTATTCATCCATGTTCTTCCTCTTATCCGGGGCCGGTTCGAGGGGGCCTCAATCTAAGCAGGGACTTCCAGACTTTCCTCACCCCAGACACTTCCTCCAGCTCCTCCTGGACCCTGAGGTGTTCCCAGGCCCAGAGACAGAGTCCCTCCAGTGGGTCCTGGCTCTTCCCCGGGGCCTCCTCCCGGTGGGACATGAACACCTCCTGAGGGAGGCGTCCAGGAGGATCAGAACCATCGATGTATAAAAAGAGCTGCATAAGCCCCGCCCCCTCTATCCCTGACACCGCAGACTGAGCTGTGGCCGAGTGAAGCACTGCAGCTGCAGCTCAGAAAAACTCTCCCATAGAAGCACAAGGCATTTCTTATGTTCGGCTGACAGGGCCTGCACAGGCCATTGGAAACAACAGGGCGCCATCTTGGATTCATCTTCCAGATTTTATTATAATTCTATGATCAGAACAGATGCTCCTCCCCTCAGCTGCTCCTCTCCACGTGGAGGAGCAGTGGCTCTACTCTGAGCTCCTCCCCCTCTCTCTAAGGGAGGCCCGGTCACTCTGGAGGAAAATCATTTCTTCGCTTGTATCTGGATCTGGTCCTTTTGGTCGTTCCCCAGAGTCAGGACCACAGGTGAAGGAGGAACGTGACTGAGGTAAATCCAGAGCTTTGCCTTTGGGCTCAGCTCCTCTTCACCACAACGGCCGATACAGCGACCGCATCACTGCCGACGCTGCACCGATCCACCTGTCAACCTCACGCTCCATCCTCCCCTCACTGAGAACAAGACCCCGAGATACTGAACTGCTCCACCTGAGGCAGGGACCCCCCACCTGCAGAGGGGTTAGTTTTATTTCAGACCTGATTCTGTGACACAGACGTTCACAGGGACAGTCTGGAGCTCTAATAGTTTCCTCGGGTCTGTGGAGTGGGTCAGACTGTTTTTAGTGGCAGGACGACTGTGGCCATTGACCTGCACTAGCCCAGCACCAGCACCTCTGCAAATACAAGGACTGGAGGGAAGATTTAAACAAGTGTCTCCACACGTCTCCGACACTCTGGATCAGCAAGAAATGAGGAACTATGAACAAACTGTCCTTTAACCTACAGTGAATTCAGCACATGACGAGACTGGGAATAACAGACATACTGCAGCAGGAGGGACGCAGGAGGAAACACGGTTAAACTTACGGCGCATAGATCGTAAATGACCTGTCCAGAGCAGCGATGGAAGTGAGAGCAGGAAGACGGTTAAATAAAACACAATGAAACACAGACGAGGACATAACTTAAAGCAAAACAGCTCACAAGAAAGAAAGAGCATAAATACAGAGAGTGAAATATGGATCATACAGGTTTGAAATGTGTCTGGGCTGTAACTCCTACTGTGTTATGAAGCGTAGGACGGATTCTTCTCTATTCTGTTGTTTTTATTTCTATAACTTCTATAACTCGCCTTTTAGGATGAAATGTTGGTTCCTGGTCTCTGATTTTATAAAATAAATTTCCCCCAAAAAGTGCGACTTATAAATTTTTTTTTTCCTTCTTCATTACGCATTTTTGGCCGGTGCGACTTATAGTTCAGAAAGTCAAAATTGGAAAATCCTAAAATATCACGTGCACTTGCAAAATCCCTAAATCCCTATGGACGAGCTCTGTGTGTGTTTACCTGCTGCAGAGCCAGGATGAGCTCTCTGTGTGTTTACCTGCTGCAGAGCCAGGATGAGCTCTGTGTGTGTTTACCTGCTGCAGAGCCAGGATGAGCTCGCTGTGTGTGTGTTTACCTGCTGCAGAGCCAGGATGAGCTCTCTGTGTGTTTACCTGCTGCAGAGCCAGGATGAGCTCTCTGTGTGTTTACCTGCTGCAGAGCCAGGATGAGCTCTCTGTGTGTTTACCTGCTGCAGAGCCAGGATGAGCTCTGTGTGTGTTTACCTGCTGCAGAGCCAGGATGAGCTCTCTGTGTGTTTACCTGCTGCAGAGCCAGGATGAGCTCTCTGTGTGTTTACCTGCTGCAGAGCCAGGATGAGCTCTCTGTGTGTTTACCTGCTGCAGAGCCAGGATGAGCTCGCTGTGTGTTTACCTGCTGCAGAGCCAGGATGAGCTCTGTGTGTGTTTACCTGCTGCAGAGCCAGGACGAGCTCTCTGTGTGTTTACCTGCTGCAGAGCCAGGATGAGCTCTCTGTGTGTTTACCTGCTGCAGAGCCAGGATGAGCTCTGTGTGTGTTTACCTGCTGCAGAGCCAGGATGTTGCTCTTGTCCATGTCCATCTGAGCCGACTTCAGTTTCTCCCTCAGCTCTCGGATCATGTGCTGATACACCAGGATCTCATCGTCCTTCGTCGACAACACGGCCTAAAGGGAAAACACAATAAATACCTAAAGAATTCAGACAAACGTGACGGGATAATTACTCAAAGGTGCATTGTGTATCGTTTTGGGTGGATGGTCAAATGTTTTCCTCCATTTGTCTGGAATGTTTTACAGCATTAAACATTTCTGTCTTCACCGAGACCAAACCAGACCAAGTTCAAGGTCATTCCGCCTCAATTCACCCCAAAAAATTGCACTTGGTACACTCACATTGTCCAATTGCAATGAAAAATGGTTTAAGTTATAGCCAAGAAAGCCAAAAACTCAAATTTTAGCATGATCGGACCAACGGTTTCCGGGATATCACCAACTACTGGTCCAATGAGGGGTAGGTCTCAATTCTATTTCCCGAAATCTGAAAAAGAAAACCCCTCCAGATGTTTTATATGTTGTAGTCGACATGTAGAGCTACATGTTTTATATTGGTGTCATTGAGGTTGGGCGTGTCGATTATTGTCAATTTCAAGATCAAAATATAGGTCAAAAGGTCATTCATCTTAAAAGTCCTCAAATACAAAGTAAGATTTGGATTCTTTATGATTTTCCATTTCCAGAGATGCCTTGATTTTTGATATTGGACTGGAAGTTGCTGAGTAAATGCAAATGAAATGAAATTCAGCGCAAAAAAGTGAAAAAAATTCAATTGTGATATCTTGGAAACCGTTGGAAATTTAGTTTTTTTCTGGCTATGATATACAAAGTTTCATCAAAATTTGACAAAGTCGGGTTTAATTCACTGGGTGACCTGAGGTGGACTGACTCGAATGCCTGTTTTTCTGAGCTATAAAACCACCAGTAATTTAATAAATGTAAAGTAAGTGCACTGTTAATCCGTTTCTCCTCGGTTTGGAACAAAGACCCACCTTCCACTCCTGGACTTTGGCGTTGACGGCGGCCATGATCGGGTCCTCCTCCTCCGTCATGTTCTGGATCTTCTCCGTCAGCTCTCGCACCTGAACAGGACGAGGACAGACGCACACGTTAAGTTTATGCAGCCGGAGAAACACGTGAACTACACACAGAGAGGACGACGGGATGTTTCATCTGACGTCCCCATTTACCCGGGACAGTCCCAGTTTTGAGCCCTGTGCCCCCAGATTTATACAAAACCAGTGATTTGTCCCAATTTTATACAAGAAATGTCTCAGGTGTCTCTATTTTTGATCAATCTGATCTAAACCAGGACAAAACTAAGATTAAACCAGGACTAAAACAGGACTATCACAATTTTTGACTAATCTGAATTCCTGACAGCACTAAAGAGGAGCATAAATAATCATTTGTTTTGCTGAAATACAAAAATCCGTGTTTGTGAATGACCATAAAGCAAAAAAATCCAGATTATGACGATTATGACACGAGAATGCACAATGTTACACGCCCTTTTCTCAATTTTATTTACACAGAATTCATTATTTATTTATAGAGAATTAAAAGCGGCATTGAAAGTGAATTCCTTATTATGTAGCAGGTTGAACAGTGGATTTTCGCTTTTTTAAAACTTTTTTACTTTGACTTATCGAGTTCTTATAAGCAAACTCTTCCCAGACACGACCATCAACACTTGTGCGGGTCACAGGCTCCTGAAAATGTGCCGTTTACATCCATTTAGTGTTTTTTTTTTTTTTCAGACAATCTTAAAACTTTTTGACAGTATTTGGTAATGAGTACAACTCCTAAAGATTCCACCATTAGAGATACATGTAGGACGACAGTAGCTCATGGTAAAGTTGGTGGAGTTGAATGAATGTGTGTGTGAATGGGTGAGTGTTTCCTTGTTGTAAAGCGCTTGAAGGTGGAAAAACGCTGTGTAAAACTGCGACCATTTACCATCAGAACACCCCCAGCATGAGGTCACTGCAGAGTATCAATACTAAAGACATGTTTTATTGTGTACTGATTGCAAAACTGGTGGATTACTGTACTTTTCGGACTATAAAACGCACCGGATTATAATGCTCAATATCAATGAACGGGTCTGTTTTCATACATAAAGTGCGCTGGATTATAAGGCGCATTAAGTGAGACTGATGCCTTATTTAGCTCTTCTCTCAAACGGAAAACACTCTGTTCCACCTTGTGATGTCATGTGGTAATACAGGAAGTGCTCCGCTGCGTTTTTACACTCCGTACACCGTCACTAGAATCATTTGGATCATCTCAGGACTGAAATTTCCCATCTCTACTGGGATTATAAAGCGCATTATCAATAAACGGGTCTATTTTCATACATAAGGAGCATTAAGTGAGACTGATCCTTTAGCCCGGGTGTCCTCAATCCATCGGCAGATCGTGGTGTAACTCGCCGGCGTTGCCTCTGTCTTGGTGAATGTGAGTTCAGCTCCTGTCGTCCAACGCTCCCACACAGCTGCAGTTTAACTCTGAACCACCTGTTGACACCGATATCTAGAGGTTGGAGTTCTTCGGTTAATCCGCCCGGAATGACGGCAGAACTGAGTTAGTTCGCTTCACTTGGGCGTGTGAGTCGGTGTCTCTGAACAGGGGCGATTTTGGGCTCTTCAGACACACCGCGGTCACGTTGTGGTGATGGACCCCGTATACACAAGCCTGGTAGCTTCTTTGGGTGTCCGTGTTTTTAATCTGGAGTTTTTTTTTTGTCTAATTCTGAAAATGTCCAAAACGGAATAAATCTCAGATATTTGAACCTTCAGGACCTTCATCAGGAGGTCGTTTTTAACTCTGGGTTCACACGTTTAAACAGGAGAAGTTTTGAGTCTCTGCGTTTATTTCACAAACGTATTGCACAAAAAAACAACAACAAAATCCAGACCGTCCAAAACTAAACCAACAGAGTCCAGAACCGCCGGGTCCAGAACCGCCGAGACAAGCGGCTTCACAAAAACATGACTCTGCTAAAAATCTGAGTCCTGGTTTAGTCCCGGTTTAGTCCTGGTTTCTGGAGGTAGCTCTGTGGGTTAGCGTTAGCATTAGCCCTTTGTTTGGGGTCGGGGATCAGAGGTCACAGTTTGAGACCAGGACTAAGTTAGTGCATATTGGCCACTTGGTTTATAATGTCTAAAGCGCATGTAACAAATTGTGAAAAAATAAATAAACTGAAACTGAAACTGAATCCATGATATGATGTTACTCCGCGAGGCTCCTGACCATGTTCGCTGTAATGCTCCAACAATCCATCCAGCGGAGCGGCTTCGTAGCTTAAGTCGTACTAAAACATTCTGACAGATTTTTGAGCGCCGCGGACCACGTAAAATCAGTTCGAGGTCAGTGAGCACAACCAGAATTAATACATACGGCGCAATGTTGATTTTTTTGAAGAAAATTAGAAGGATTTTAAGTGCGCCTTAGAGTCTGAAAAATACGGTAAACACAATGTAATTTTTTTTGTGTGGAGTCTGCCACCCGCTTGTTTCCATGATGTCATTTCACTCTATGGCGTAAGACTTTTATCCAGCATTTATTTTTATTAATTAGTTAGTTTATTATTCAGTTACATTATTTTTGTATATAAAAGCAAAGGAAATACATAATAATACAGGAGGAAAACCATCCTGTGTCACTTCAGATCTGACCTGTAACCCGACCAGCGGCGTCACCGTCTTAGACAGATCAGGTTTTCTGTCATAATGTGGGACACCTGTAACATCTCCATGGAGCAGGAAAGTTCCACAGTGTCCCTTTATTTTGAGGCTCTTCTGTGGTGGTCTGCATAAATCCTTCAGACGTGTTTCTCTTTCTCTTTTGAGTTAAATGGAGGTTGAACTCCTCACTTTGGTCTTTATTTACAGCTCAGACTTCAGTGTGGTTTATGCTCCTGTACAAGTCTCTGAAATACAGCGAGGTCACAGCTCCCTCCATAAATCTCTCCTCCTCTCCTCTCCTCCTTCTCTCTCACCCTCATTTCCTTGTCTTTATCTCTCTTTTTCTGTTCTTTCTTCTCTAAGCTCTCACCCCGATTATCACGATTCGTTTCAATCTGATCCAATCTCGATTCGGTCGTTACAAGTGGTACCTGAGGTTGGTGGTATTTCCGCTGTACTTGCCTCCATTTGGCCTTTGCCTTCAGCGGTGCAGATTTGCACAGGGACGGCGGGAACACGTCACTACCGACATTTGGGGAAGACAAAACAATCCCTACCAATATCTAGTGTTTTATTTTAATAAACAAAAATATTCATTTATTCAGATATTTTTCCAAATTCTATAGTATTTATTTAACACGTTTTATGGCACTTCACGACGCAGCGTCCAAAAACGCCCTGGACGCCGCTGTTTGGAGCCGTTACATTTGAGTTCAGACGCCCCGAAGTGGACCAACGGGAGACAAATACTGGACGTCAGCTGTGGTCTGTGAGTGCCGTGTTTTCCCGGTCGAGAGAGTGACTTTAGTGTATTTATTACATGAAAAATAGACATCAGCGGAGCCCGGGCCGCGGCTCCAGGCTCTGACGCCATGTTAACTGATGTATTAAAAATTAAATCAATCTTTGGACGTACGAATCGATCTTAAGGGATTAATATGCAAATGGATTCAGAATGGGCAAATCGATTGTTTCTGCACAGCCCTGCTCCTTTCTCTTCTTTTGTTTTTGACAGACACAATGAAAGTCTGTTAAAAATCAAAATCTCCTTTCTCCCTCCTCTCTCCCGTCTCTTTCTCACCTGTATCTGATCTCTGTCCTTCTGTTCCCCTCTTCTCTCTCTCCATCGCTCTCCTTTCCTCCCCTCTCTCATTCCCCCACCCTCTCTCTCACCAGTACCTTGGTGTGATCTTTGTCCCTCTCTTCCCTCTCTTCTCTCTCCTCACCTGTATCTTGGCCTGGTCTCGGTCCCTCTCTTCCCTCTCTTCTTTTCTCTCTTTTCTCTCTCCTCACCTGTATCTTGGCCTGGTCTCGGTCCCTCTCTCTTCTTTCTCTCACCTGTATCTTGGCCTGGTCTCAGTCCCTCTCTCTTCTTTCTCTCACCTGTATCTTGGCCTGGTCTCAGTCCCTCTCTCTTCTCTCTCCTCACCTGTATCTTGGCCTGGTCTCGGTCCCTCTCTTCTCTTCCCTCTCTTCTTTCTCTCACCTGTATCTTGGCCTGGTCTCGGTCCCTCTCCTCTCTTCCCTCTCTTCTTTCTCTCACCTGTATCTTGGCCTGGTCTCAGTCCCTCTCTTCTCTTCCCTCTCTTCTTTCTCTCACCTGTATCTTGGCCTGGTCTCGGTCCCTCTCTTCTCTTCCCTCTCTTCTTTCTCTCACCTGTATCTTGGCCTGGTCTCAGTCCCTCTCTTCTCTTCCCTCTCTTCTTTCTCTCACCTGTATCTTGGCCTGGTCTCGGTCCCTCTCTTCTCTTCCCTCTCTTCTTTCTCTCACCTGTATCTTGGCCTGGTCTCGGTCCCTCTCTTCTCTTCCCTCTCTTCTTTCTCTCACCTGTATCTTGGCCTGGTCTCGGTCCCTCTCTTCTCTTCCCTCTCTTCTTTCTCTCACCTGTATCTTGGCCTGGTCTCGGTCCCTCTCTTCTCTTCCCTCTCTTCTTTCTCTCACCTGTATCTTGGCCTGGTCTCTTCCCTCTCTTCTTTCTCTCACCTGTATCTTGGCCTGGTCTCGGTCCCTCTCTTCTCTTCCCTCTCTTCTTTCTCTCACCTGTATCTTGGCCTGGTCTCGGTCCCTCTCTTCTCTTCCCTCTCTTCTTTCTCTCACCTGTATCTTGGCCTGGTCTCGGTCCCTCTCTTCTCTTCCCTCTCTTCTTTCTCTCACCTGTATCTTGGCCTGGTCTCGGTCCCTCTCCTCTCTTCCCTCTCTTCTTTCTCTCACCTGTATCTTGGCCTGGTCTCGGTCCCTCTCTTCTCTTCCCTCTCTTCTTTCTCTCACCTGTATCTTGGCCTGGTCTCGGTCCCTCTCTTCTCTTCCCTCTCTTCTTTCTCTCACCTGTATCTTGGCCTGGTCTCGGTCCCTCTCTTCTCTTCCCTCTCTTCTTTCTCTCACCTGTATCTTGGCCTGGTCTCGGTCCCTCTCTTCTCTTCCCTCTCTTCTTTCTCTCACCTGTATCTTGGCCTGGTCTCAGTCCCTCTCTCTTCTCTCTCCTCACCTGTATCTTGGCCTGGTCTCGGTCCCTCTCTTCTCTTCCCTCTCTTCTTTCTCTCACCTGTATCTTGGCCTGGTCTCGGTCCCTCTCCTCTCTTCCCTCTCTTCTCTCTCCTCACCTGTATGTTGGCCTGGTCTCTTCCCTCTCTTCTCTTCCCTCTCTTCTCTCTCCTCACCTGTATGTTGGCGTGGTCTCGGTCCCTCTCTTCTCTTCCCTCTCTTCTTTCTCTCACCTGTATCTTGGCCTGGTCTCAGTCCCTCTCTCTTCTCTCTCCTCACCTGTATGTTGGCCTGGTCTCTTCCCTCTCTTCTCTTCCCTCTCTTCTCTCTCCTCACCTGTATGTTGGCGTGGTCTCGGTCCCTCCGGAGCTGGTCCATGGCTCCGTCGCTCTGTTGCACCACGATCTTCATCCTGTTGTACTCGTCGGCCATTTTGTCCATCTCCTGCACGGACTCCTCCAGACTCCGCTGCAGCTGCTCGTTCTGCGACTTCAGCTCCGCGTTCTCGTCCTCCACTCTCTGCAAACACAAAAAGGACATTAAACTTAAGGAACTAAACAATATTAACACTAACAAAAGGGCTTTTTAAGAACATAACTTGCCATAGTTCAGATTTAAACAGGAAGGGAGGTCAGAAATTAAATTTTGACTTCTAAAATCCAATAGTTTGACTCCGTTTATGGTTAATATCTCTGTAGTTACTGGGCCGATCCACATGCAACAAGAACGACATAAAGTTCATTGTTTTCTTTGTCAGCACAGATGAGCTAAGGTGACATTGCTATTACGAGTTATTTGAGCTAAGCCACTAAATATTTCACCAGGACTTTATTCAGTCACAAAAGCATCATTGTTCTGTTGAAATGACTTCGTGGCTGCACGTTTTATTTTTGTTTCTCATCACCAAAAGTAAGTACATCACTGTCTGAAAAAAAAAAAGATTGCCTGAACTAAACCACAACTAAACCTGGGCAAAAAATTAATTCAAAATAAAAATCGAGTTGGCAAGTCAGATCGATTTGTTTTCACGTAAAATCTATATTTAAAATTTTTTTATACAGCGCGTACATTTTGCATTTGCTAACACTTCCTGTCGTCTTTCCGTAGTCACTTCCTGCGTCTCTCACTTTCACCGAGAACGACACAAACAAATCTGTCACAGGGAGAACACTCATATTCCACCGAGTCGTGTCCTTTAGTCCCACAGAAGCTGAAGCATTAGTGCAAGGAAAGAGCTGCTTTTTTCAGCGTTTACAGTTTATGCAAATGAGCCATGAGGTTTTAAGTTTAGTTTCTGTAAAACGTAAACAAATGTTTAAAGCTGCATTAAACACATTCTAATATCGTCTTAGTTAATTGGAAACTTCCCCGTCCCCCCTCACGTGTCCATTGGCTTCGTGAAGTGGTTCACAGTCTTAAACTTGAAAAACTGAGGTGTTCACTCAAAGACTCTGTTAAATTATTCCACAGTATCTGAGCCCCGTTTTTACGACATACTGACTCCTTACCCCTTCCTCGGGATCTGGAGGATGACTAATATAGGGAATAATCCTTTCCTTCTTTCCTTTTCTTCTCCCCTTCTCTTTTTTCTTTTTTTTCTCTCTTTTTAAAGTTCAAATATTCAATAAATAAAGTTGGGAAAAAAAAACACATTCTAATCTCACACGGGCTGATAATGAGGATAATTTTAATATACAAGTGTTGGTGATTAATCGATAATTGATCGTTAATTCTCCAGACGATTGATTTAAAAAAAACTCAAATGCCCCTCCCTACTGTGGACCATATGAAATGCTCCAATTTACTCCGAAGTAAAGAGAAGTTTTCACAACATGGTAAATGTCTGGGATGCTGCTATGCGGTCGTCCAGCTCCAACCACAACCAAAATAAGTATAAACCGTCACTGAATCCAAATTAAACAGAGATTTAAGCAGAATTAGAACTAAACTAGACTGAAATAAGACGACGCCAGGACTAACCCTTTAAAAATGAAAATAAGTTCATAAAATAAACTCTAGTAGTGTAGTCTTGTAGTAAAATCTAGTAGTGAAAACTAAAGCCTTTATTCAGCTCTGAAGCATTTTTCCGATGGAGCACAAATCACCGTGCGGAGAACAGTACAAAGAGACATGTGCTGTTAAAGAGAGTGATGAGGGAGCGTCTGTGCAGAGGGTCCAGTCACTCTAAATCACACAGAGGAGCAGGTCAGAGCGTCTCAGACTCAGCGGTGGGAAAAATGGGAGAAGGTAAATACGGGAATGAGCTGTAAATCAACGGAAATGACGACCGAAATCATAAAACACACTGCGGCCCACCCGTCACTCGGTTCCGGAAGTACATTTTCCATTCCTTTTCCCCATAGCTTTCAGAACACAGTTTGAACACTCGCAGGCTGTGGTGTGATGACCTATAAAACTATTTAAAGGCGCATCATGTTTTTTCTAGTAGAGTGTCTCCATCTGAGTACAGAACACAAACTCCTGAGAATCCATCTCGGCCTCTGCTGGTGCGACAGGAAAGAGGTCTGTGCTCTTCTCTCAGCTGGATTTGACTCAGGTTTAGTTTTTGGATCATTTGTTTTTTTAACTTCCACTTTGAGCGTCAGAGTCACCCCAGATTGATTATGTGTAGAACTCAATTCAGAGTCGTGAGGCAGGAAATCCACCACTTGCTGGTCTCCATGAAGATGTTACTGCATGTTGCACATTATGGCTTTTTTTTTAAATTGGTGTTTGCACTAGGGTTGGGCGGTAATACGGTAATACGGTATCCCGCGGTATCTAAAAATAGCCACGGTATCAGATTCATTACCGTCATTAAAAAAATCTTGCCCTAAAATATTATTAACTATAATTGATTTAATGCCTAAATAAAGAGTGTTTTTTCAACACTTATGTATGTGTGGTTGTGTTTGTTAATTTAATACTATTACAGTTTAAAACGAATATTACTATGTTATAGTGTAATTTTGCTCTTAACTGTTGACATTCGATGAAGTTCCTGGATGTTGCGTAGTCACGTGACATTACCGCTCCGAAAGGAGAAGGAGAAGGACAAGACAACATGACAGGCCGCGCTGAGTTGGTCCCAATGAAAAACAACGTCTGCAATTTGGCAGCATTTCGGATTTCGGCCAAATGACAAGGGAGAGCCAGGCAGATCCGGTCGGCACTGTAGAGGAGCGAGCAGAAGCAGAGACAACTGCATATTGTCGCAAGCCTGTTATTCCTGGAGAAGAAGACCCCTTCTTTGGTGGAAATCCAATAGAGTCAGGCGCTTTCCTTTAATGTCGCGGGTTGCCCGAAAATACCTGTGCGTTTGTGCCACAATCTCTCCATCGGAACAGGTCTTCAGCACCACGGGCAAAGTTGTCAACCCACAACGTGCCCTACTCAAGCCGGAAAACGTGAACATGCTGGTTTTTCTGGCGAAAAACATTCAATAGCTTAATCGTTTTATTTTCAATAAGGAGTGGCTTTTTCTGACGTACAAAAACGGTTCGAAATGTTGTATAGTTGTACTTTTAATTTATTTGATTCATGTTAATATATTTTAAAAATATACAAACGAGCATTTCCGCTGCGTTCTCATATGCACATTTTCGGTTATGTCTTGTTAGCTAGCTTTAGCCCATAGACAATGTGTTATTTCGTTCTGTCGGTTGACTGCTGTATTTGCACTTTTTAAACATTTGTTAATAAAAGTTACTAATTTTTTACATGTTTTGTTATGTTTTCAGTATCATTAGGCCTATGTAATGCTTTTCTGTTTCTAAACGGTATAAGTGCAAGCTGCCATTTGGCCAGCGGACTCCACCTTAGTGCTACGAAGTGTGTTTTTTTTTTTTGCCTTAGCAACGGTAATACCGTATACCCGGAAAATGTGGAGACGGTTTAACGGTATCAAAATTTGGATACCGCTCAACTCTAGTTTGCGCCCACCATTTAAAGGGGCAAAAACAGGCAAAAAAGTAAAAATAGAACAGTGCAGGAAAGGTCATAAAACCCAGAAGGCTTATGAAGGACTCTCCTCTTTAAATAACTGAAATTAATACGCAAAACAAACAACCCCTCCCCAATCCCAGACATTGAACACACAATTCCACACACATGCATCCAGCGCACACACAAACGCACACATGAATACATCATTATAAGAGCAAATAAAGAACTAGAATAGCTCATGTTTACAGACAAGGACATGGGGAGTACATGGATAAGTATTTAACCTGAAACATGTTTCTGTAAGATTTTGAAGTGAATTGAATTGAATGTATCTGTCTTACATTCATTCAGTCACAGGAGTTTTGATTGCTGAAAAATACATCAAAAAAACTGCATTCTTTCCCTGAGCGCGGTCGCCGTTGCACAGACGAGGCCCATTCACACGAAACAGCGTCGTGTCTCCTCTGGCTGTAAATGTGCTTTTACCTGCAGGTCTTCCAGACACTGGTACAGCTGCCTGTTGGCCTGGTTCAGTTTCTTCTGGATCTCTGCGCTCTCGTCTCGACCGGACACGGGCTCTTTGGCGTCGAGTTCGGCTCTGTAATAGTCCACGTCCTGGATCAGCTGCTCGTTCTGACAAAACAAAACAAACCGAATTAGTGAGTTTGTTTTTAGTGCGTCTGATACAACAACACATTCTTCAAAAATTGGCAAAACTGGTAAAGTGTTACAGTAAAACAGACTGTACAGAATGACAGTGCACGGGATCACTGGGGAACCTACGTGAAGTCGGCCCCATCAAACGCAAACCTGCACAAAAACTACGTCAACCGTTTAGGTTTCGTTTGTGCTGCTTTAGTTTTTGAGAAATTAACAATTCTTTTATAGGTCAAATTGGCGTCGGCCAGTCCCCAGGAAGCTTAAAAATGCATAAAACATCCAAAATGGAGTCAATTATTTGTGCTTTGTTTGTGCGATTCTGGTTTTTCAGATATTCGCAGTTTTATTTTGGGCCAGTGACGTCGTCCAGAACCTCAGAATGTGAAACAGCCTCAAAACAGCAGAAAATTACAGAAAACATTTGTATTTGGTTTGTGCTGTTTTGTGCTGTGACAGTTTCATTTGTGTGAGTTTATTTCTAAAATTATTCATTATTATTTCTGTGGTAATTATAGGACGTCATTTCCACTCAGCTGACGGAGACAAACTCCACAAAACTAGTGAAGAGAAACGACCTGAGGCTGAGGAAAAGTCTGTGTTATTCTATAAAATATGAATCAAAAGCAAAAGACTAAAGACTTTATCACCTCTCGTGCATTTAGAGCATTTTGAATCTTCCTGTGGGCCTGTGTGACTTCAATTTGACCTTGAAGAATTGTTAATTTCTCCAACACTAAAGCAGCACAAACCAAACGTTTTGCAGCACAAACGAAGCCCATGATGGACATAGTTTTTGTGTAGTTTTGCGTTTGATGGGGGCGACTTCACAGCATCACTGGGGCTCTAAACTCATCACTACGACAGCTTAAAACTACAACTAGCTCCACTTCTTCTTACCTCTTTCCTCAGTTTTTTAATCTTGAGGTGAGTAAAATAAAAAAAGGTATAGATTTTAAAGCAAAATAATACTAATTTGAGCCAGAAACGTCAGTGTAAAGTGCATAAATGAATAAATAAATGAATGTTTACCGCTCGTTTTAGCCGCAGGACTTCGGCCTCAGCTTCCTCCGCTCGAACCTTCATCTGCAGAACACAAAACAAAACATTTCACTGAAAAACAACTAAATATTAACAATTATAGCGACAGTACGATAGGCCTGTGACAGTAATTACTAAATCGAGTTATTGTTCAATATATGAAAGCCAAAAATACATTTAGAGGTTCAGTATTTATCGTATGTACAATTTCTTTACCAAAGTGATAAGGTAATGGAATAAGGTCAGATCTGAGCTGTAGACGGGTGAATAAATCATTGTTATGGCTAATTATTGGGTCATTCTGCAATTTAATTGTTGCAGCTCAGGCCTTTTAATGATACTATATTTAAAAATCGGTTTAGTGGATTCAGGGTCATCGTTTATTGCTAAATGTCTTTAATATATCGTGCTTCACAATGATCTTGTGACAGGATTACGGTCAGATAAAAGCTATAAATACTATAAATATAATATACAGTCTTCTGGAATCTCCATGAAGACAGGCATGTGATACGCCTCTACTCTCTACGCACTAGAAAAGTTACATATTGTACCTTTAATAAGAGAAAATAAAAATGTAATTGAACATTTTTCATTGATCAGCGAGTTTTTGAGGATTTTTTTCCCCTCAAATTTTATTTATTGCACTGGAGGCGCTGACATAAAAAAACAGAAAAACAGAACAAGTTCATTTTAAACGGTTTGCAGTGATCCAAGGTCATTCCTCACTTACAAAATGATTCAGCACGATGACTTTAGAAACGCTTTTCACTACAGATCAGAGCAGAGACGTGACGGTAAAGCTAATATGATGTTCCTGGCGGCACGGTGGCTGAGAGACACTCACGCCTCACGGCAAGAAGGTTTCAGGGTCGCCCGGGCCTTTCTGTGTGGAGTTTGCACGTTCTCCCTGTGTCTGGATGGCAGCACACAGTGGACTTATTGTGACCTCATCAAGGACCATGATGTCCACTCACAGAGGGGGTCAGGTGCAGAGGACTGGGCGGCGCAGAGCTGCCACCGTGACCCAACCGGATCAAGTGGAAGAAGACGGACGGACGGATGGATGTTCCTGATTCGTTGACAATAAAACATTCTAACTTTCTAATTAGATGCAGACAGCACACAGTGGAGTGGCAACACTGGATGGGTTTCCTCCAGGCTCCGGTTTCCCCCATGAACTCAAAAAACCTGCAGCACCTGAACTAACATCAAGGACCAGACTAGTGTTTCCCATTAATAGAGCCGACTGTGGTAGACCCCATAGCCTAAAAACAAGATTAGCAAAACCTGGTAAAACAAATAATATTTTGCGCTCATAGTGTTATCATAAATATACAGAAGTAAACCATTCTGAATTTATAATGAGCACTTTTTTGTTCAGTAGATAAAATAAGTGACTTTTATCTACCAAAATCCTGTATTAAATCAAATCAAATCTGGATCCCTTGTGCCACCGCAGTCGCTGCAGATACAGACGGGGAAATGGGCCTTTAGCGGACTCCACTCCACCGTGTTCGGGAGCAGCTTTGTAACGTGTAGTTTAGGCTGAAAGTTTCTCGTGCCGATACCTCTTGTCGGAGTTCTCGTTCTTTGCCCATGTCTTTCTTCAGCTCAGCGTTCTCGTTCTGCCGCTGCTCCAGCTGCGACTCGAGCTGCCCCAGCTGCACGCTCAGGAACCTGCCGTCTGTGCCCGGAGACGCCCGGAGGAACTGGGGACAGCAAAGGCACAGAACGGTTCATACTGTACGACAAAACTGTGCAACAACTAAACATCACAGGTAAACGATATCCGGACATCATCTCTGAACTGTTTTCCTTACGGCCGCTTCGATTACTGAGGCATTTTTCTTACTTATTTCTATTTTGTGCTGTACTTTTGCACCTGTCTGGTTGCACTGATCATCACCTGCACTGTTATATTCTTATATTCTTGTAAATTTGTATTTTTTTTGTGTGTTATATTAAAGTTTATTGTTTTCTACTTTATTTTATTCCATTTCATTTGTTGCATGTTTAGTTTTGTCTGCGTTTCGCTCCAAATACCGCAGCAATTTCCTAATGCTGTGAACCTGTTCACTCACATGACAATAAAACCTTTCTGATTCTGATTTATTTTTTACTTATAAACATTTATATAATTATGCCTTATTTGACAAGTGAGCCGAGCGTTTAAATCTAAAACATTTTAGACGTGCATCTACGTAGGCCCTAATTTTCAGTAGCGTCACCTACTCACACCCCAGAGGAAACCTCGTAAATGAAATAAATAAAACATGTGAAATTAAGCTCTTTTTTTCTTCATTTTAAAAAGATATTACTTAACTGTTACAAAAAATGATTGTTTGTTGACGTCTGCTTCATGTGTAACCTCTTTTTTTTCAATCATACAAAATAAAACAAGAGAAAAACAAACAAAAAAAGCACAGAAACACAGAGAAGAGTCTCATATTTAGCCCCCAAAAAGGAATAATAAATAAATACATAAAATATGAAGTCAAATTTTTAAAAATCTAAAGTATTTGTTCTTAATATTATTAATTTTATTTAAAAAAAATATTTATTGCAATTGTTACAAAAAACCATTACATTAAATGACATTAAATTAAAACATAGTCTAACATTCCACATGCTGTGTACAGAGTCTTTGGGGACACGTGTCTGTGGAAATCGCTATAGAAATAGAGTTTATTTATTTACCTAAAACATTACATTAAACTATATTAAATTAAAACTCAGTACAGGGTCAATACAAAATCACTCCCACAGTTTAAAACTACAACTAGCTCCACTTCTTCTTACCTCTTTCTTCGGTTTTTTAATCTTGGGGTGAGTAAAATAAAAAAAAGGTGTAGATTTTAAAGCAAAATAATGCTAAAACATGCTCTTTGGGGACATGAGTCTGTGAAAAGCGCGAGAGAAATAAAGTTTCCTTACCTAAAACATTAAATTTTGAGATATTCTGGCCACGTTTGATATTGATTTACCCCAAACATTTGACATGTTTTGTGGATGAATTTAGAAGAACACAATATGTTTAGAGGAAAAACCAATTCTTCACCTCCGAGCTTTTCCCCTTGTTACCGTCATGCATAAAGTCAAATAAAGTAGAATTTTCACGTCTTGTTCCAAATAAAAAAGACACAATACTCACTAAATGTGTGACGGGACAATAGTTGTGATGTTCTGGAAGGCAGAGCTGCTGCTGTGAGTGTGAGGAATTAGCTTTATAATCCTCTTAGTGTTTTCAGCCAATCACTGAGGAGCATCAGAGCGTCTGCGATTGGTTAAACTCAAGAGTATTTCCTCGACAGGCGGCATGAACGTATTCTGTGTGATATTATGTTCATATAAATAAAGAAAATAAAAGGAATCAATATTGTTTGGTTAAGTAATGGACTGCATAGAGATCGACCGGTCTGTTTTTATACGCCCGTTGTAATAAGACGGGAGGTATTATGGTATGGCGCTGTCCGTCCGTCTGTCCGTCTGTCCGTCTGTCCGTCTGTCCGTCCGTCTGTCTGTGGACACTTCAAAGCTTTGTCCGCGCTCTAACTCGACAACCGTCTCACATAGGAATGTCAAACTTCATGGCTGGACACCCCATGGCTCAAGGATGTTCCCTATTGATTTCAAGATCACAGGGTCAAAGGTCAAGGTCGACCCTTTGCGAAAACCTGCCCATCGCTCTTGCTAACTGTGATCGTTTCCATCTCTGTCTTTTTATCTTCCATCTCTGTCCTTTTATGTTACGTTTATGTTACGTGTAGATCTGAACTCTCTTCTCAAATGTTCTGCTGCTGGAAGCGAGAACAACCCACATTCTCTGCTTCTTTGAGCTTTGACACATTAAAGCTTTGTAGTGTCTTTAAGTTCTGTTGCTGCGATCTGATTGGTGGAATTCCGATTCTAGAATGTGATGATGTCATACTCATACTCCTACTGCAAGAGCCAGATTTCCCTATTGATTATCCGTCCGTCTGTCCGTCTGTCCGTCTGTCTGTGGACAATTTCTTGTTCACACTTATTATTATATTGGTAGTGAACTGCCTTATTGTGCTTACCGGTATGTGCCATAGAACGCCAGTATTGGAATCTTCCAAACTGCACCAACAATTCATCTTTAACTAGGTTTGACAAATTCTAACTTAATTCTATATACAATAATTCAAAGTACGGGCGTATTTTGCCCCGCTGGCGGAGCTCTTGTTGTCATTTCTGATACTTAATAATTTCAGACAAACTCGTCTGTGACCTTGTTTTACAACAATGTAGTCACATTCTGTGCACTTCTCTCTTTGGACTTAAGTGTTCAAATAATGCTTCATGCGATTCCTTATGCATATTTAGGCACCAACATTTAAAGCAATTAAAGCACCTCCGTGAAGTCGCCCCATCAAACTCAAACCTGCACTAAAACGATGTCCATCATTTGTGCTGCAAAAAGTTTTGTTTGTGTGATTCTGGTTCTTCAGATATTTGCAGTTTTATTTTGGTCGATGACGTCGTCCAGAACCTCAGAATGTGAAACAGCCTCAAAACAGGAAGAAAATGATGTCAAACGTTTGTATTTGGTTTGTGCTGTGACAGTTTTGATTTGTGTGAGTTTATTTCTAAAATTAGTAATTATTATTTCTGTGGTAATTATAGGACGTCATTTCTGCTCAGCTGACGGAGACAAACTCCACAAAACTAGTGAAGAGAAACGACCTGAGGCTGAGGAAAAGTCTGTCTCAGTCTTTAGTCATTTGCTTTTCATTCATATTTTATAGAATAACACAGACTTTTCCACAGCCTCAGGTCGTTTCTCTTCTCTAGTTTTGTGGAGTATGTCTCCGTCAGCTGAGCAGAAATGACGTCCTGTAATTACCACAGAAATAATAATGAATAATTTTAGAAATAAACTCACACAAATCCATTAATTCCAAGTAAAACCTCCACCTCCGGTAAAGAAATTAATTCAACTACGTTTGGAAAAACAACTCGGACTCAGATCTTGGTCCACGTCTCATAAAAACTGCATCGTCCCGAAAAGATTCTCGGCCTTTGCACAATCGGCCTTTTCATTCAGAACCATCAGACAGTGGAACCAGCTCCTGACAGACTGAAATTATCTGTAGATTTGCAAACTTTTTCTCGAGACATAAAAAAACAAGAGCTCCGCCAGCGGGGCAAAATACGCCCGTACTTTGAATTATTGTATATAGACATATGACATCAGATATGACATCATCACATTCTAGAATCGGAATTCCACCAATCAGATCGCAGCAACAGAACTTAAAGACACTACAAAGCTTTAATGTGTCAAAGCTCAAAGAAGCAGAGAATGTGGGTTGTTCTCGCTTTCAGCAGCAGAACATTTGAGAAGAGAGTTCAGATCTTTCATGAAAACAAAGCTTCAAAGACTTCAAAGCTTTGAAGTGTCCACAGACGGACGGACGAACGGACGGACAGATGGACGGACGAACGGACAGACGGACGGACGGACGGACGGACAGACGGACGGACGGACAGCGCCATACCATAATACGTCCCGTCTTACACAACGGGCGTATAAAAACCATATTCTCGGTAATCAACTGTGCCACATCGGCCCTAACACTGTGTTTACTTTTATTGTGTTTTACTCGCTGTGTTTTTGTATTGAGTATTCTGAATATTGATCACTTGAGGTATAGTAACACCTTTAGTAAATGTGTTTTGTTATGAAATAGGAAGAGAAGTATTTTATAAATGAGCTCATGGTAATTTGTTATGATTTGTTTCCCTGTTGTGCACACTTGCCCGGGGACTGCAGATGGAAAGAAGCTTTAGCTAAATCTGGTCCCAAAGTATCTGAAATTAATGTTTTTGTGCATTCTCCCTGAGAAATAAATTCCTAATCCTAAAACGGTGCGTGGGATTTTTCTCTGTGTTCTTGGGCCGCTCCCTCTCCTCCAACGCACCCGGTTCAAGAAATTAATGTGCAAAGTTATAAAAGTAATCAATAAAAAAAACAACAGACATTTAGTATTTATGTAAACATCAACATTTGTGAGACAAGGTGGTGGCAGGAGGGGGAACAATATCAATTCTGACTGTCGTGGTCCTCATTAGAAAATCCACACGGACTTATCTCTGTCTAATTCAGCTCATTTATAGAATATTTTAAACAAAATCGTAAGATAGAGATCAGAACATGATACCTTAGAGTCTTTTTCCAGTCTTTTGATTTCATCTTTTAGCTCATTTTCTGAAAAACACAAAACAACAACATAAAAAGACGATTTGTAGAAGATTTGTATTTAGAGATAAAAATTGTGTAAATAAATCTGTATCTTACCAACTTTGGCGTGTTCCTCCACCATATTCTCCATGAACTTGACGGACAGAGCCACTTCTCTGTCCTTGATCTAAAACACAGAGTTCACAGTGTATAGAGGCTTTAGAGTATGATGCATGTGAAGTCTACAGCTCAAATATTTTCATACTACAACTAAAATAACAAAAATCTGGCCTCTATGACAATAAGTCATTTATAGATATACTTGTGACAGGCATGTAGAGTCATTTATTTCATACATGGTGATGCAAGGCTGGATTTTCCTATCTCAGGTACGACAACATATATGATTATAGTTTGGTTGAGATGATATGAAGTCTGTGTTTTACCTTGAGCAGAGCCTGGAGCACTTGGAAAACATGTGTGATCTTCTTTGGAGCTTTGTCTGTCACCTGCCAGTCCTCTGTCTGTAAAATACATTCAATTATATAACTGAAGGCAAGTTTATTTGTACAGCACAATTCGTACAAAGTAACTGAAAGTGCTTTACAGAAAAAAGAAATACATGAAAATCACAATACAAACAAATCAAAACATAAATAATGATCATAAAAGAGAGAGAGAGGCATTAAATTAGAAAAGTGCAGAAAGAAAAATTAAAACCTTTCAGTCAGACGCAGCTAAACAAAACTGTTTTGAGTCTGGATTTAAACAGAGTCACAGTAGAGTCTGTCTCACATGTTCAGGCTGTTTCAGGTTTTAGCTGCATGAGTCTGACACTCTGACTCCCCGAGTTTAGTCCTGACTCTGGAACTACCAGAAGGCCGGAACTAAACCAGGACTAAACCAGGTCTAAACCAGGTCTAAACCAGGACTAAACCAGGAGGCCGGTCTATGAGCTCCTCAGAGTGCAGATGGTTCATGTGGCACTAACATGTCACAGATGGACTTGAGAGAGAGATGAGCAGAGCTGCTTTAAAGTCTCTGAGCCACAGGGGGCAGTGCAGAGACCTGAGCACAGGGTGCATGTGCTCAGACTTCCTGGTTTGAGTCAGGACCCGAGCTGCAGCGTTCTGGATGTTCTGGATGTTCTGCAGCTTTTACAGCTCGTTTGGAGAGGCCAGTGAGAGGCCGTTACAGGATCTAACCTACTGGAGACAAACACATGGAGAACTCTCTCCAGGTCGGCTTTAGAAACCTGTGATTTCTACTGTTGTTTAGATGGTAAAAGGCTACAGATATTATTGATTTGATGTGACTGTTAAAGTACTAAAGTTCAAGTCTGAGTCCAGTATTACCCTGAGATTTGTAACCTCCCAGAGCAAAGCAAAACTGATGAGATCTAATTTATGTCACATTTACATCTCCTAGATATATATGAGCACTAATCGAGACCAAAGTGGTTTTCTCACTTTTCTCAAAGTGTCACAGTGAGACTCACAGCTGTCTCTGTTCTTGATCTCAGCTAAGAGAACAAGAGCTCCTCCAGCGGGGCAAAATACGCCCGTACTTTGAATTATTGTATATTGAATTAAGTTAGAATTTGTCGAACCTAGTTAAAGATGAATTGTTGGTGCAGTTTGGAAGATTCCAATACCGGCGTTCTATGGCACATACCGGTAAGCACAATAAGGCAGTTCACTACCAATATAATAGCAAGTGTGAATAAAATACACAAATACAGTATACCATATATATATATCGGCGCATGCCCCACATGTTTTGCCTCTTCATGAAGACAAAGCTTTGAAGACTTCAAAGCTTTGAAATGTCCACAGACAGACAGACAGACGGACGGACAAACAGACAGACGGATGGACGGACAGCGCCATACCATAATACGTCCCGTATTGAAACGGGCGTATAAAAATGAGAGATATTGAGCTGCTTTCAAACCTGTCTTGACTTCACAGATTTGTCTCATAAAAGATTCTCAGATTCATCTCATGTTATTCTCTTTAATTCTCCTTTAAAACAACCAAGACATAACTGAGAACAGGGACATGCAATTATCGATCAATCAATCAAACTTTATTTATAGAGCGCGTTTCATACAAAAATGCAACACAAAGCACAGAGATCTCCTGTTTATCCCACTTCTCAAGTATTACTCAAATTATCTCAACTCAGCCTCCTTTGTCTTAGTAATGTCTTGTCTCTTTTTAGCTTATCTCTTGCTCCCTTAGGAGAAGTAACCTAGAAACAAATGATCACAGACTGATGCGAATTTGAGAAGCTCAAACTGATCTCAAGAGATGAGACTGAACAGCAGATGAGCAACACTTTTTCCTATGGGCTGATTTGAAGGTTATAGAGAGAGACTGTGAAATACGTAAGTTTATACTACAAACTTAGTATACACAAGAGTCATTCATCTTTTATTTTATGTTCAGAAGTTTAAAAATAGAATACTTACCTCAGCAAACATGTCAACAAGCTCCTCCATCTGTTCTTTCTCAAGTTCATGGAGGGTCTGTGGGTTAATCCTGTTCACTTTCTCCCATTCAAGTGTCACAGTCATCTTTGCTGTTTAGAGCAATTAACCCACTATAACCTGTGTGTAATATTTATGTTTTGCTCGTTAACCTGTTGCAGTCTTGTTATTTAGCACAAAAACAAAACAAAAATCCCACTTGATGTGAAATAGCATCCTTGATTCTACGGCTAAAAACATGGATTTCCGGTCCATAAATATAAAATAAATATCCAATGAGAAATCAGAAATGTGCATGAGGTGTTGCGACGTCCATAATGTGAACACTAAAGTAAAACTGCCACGAATACCAAAGATTTTTTCGTAAAAGTCGCGAGTAAAATGTAAACAGGAGAGAGAAGAGTCAAGCTCGGCTTCCGCTGCTGCCTTGGAAACCGCTGCTATGCCAATATACCACTTCCGGTTTAAAACTTTGTCAAAAGGTGAACTAAAACACGGCTAAAAAGCTAAATGATGCACAGAACATGCTTTAATATGGTATCCGATTCATTTAGCCGTAACTTCATCACCGCTTACGCACTGACAGAGGAATACAGGGCTGTTTTTGTTCAATAGTGCCGATGCTAAGCTAATTTTTTAACTAGCGCGCTCGCCTCTGCCCCGGAAGTGATCGAGTGCTCCGCCGTGTAGTCTCTAAAAGAAAAAATGTTGCCGCTTCGTTTCTAACACAATCTAATCTTTTACTGACCATTTCCAAGTGTCGGATTGGATCGACCTGCACCCCCGCTTACTGTGTTATCGACGTGGTGAGTTGAAAATGAAAAGTAAGACGCGGGCACGTTTTGGAAGGGATAAACCGGTGACAGGCTAGTTAGCATTAGCCGCCAAATTAGCCACCTTCTTATAAAAATACACTTTTCCATGTTGTATTGTTTTCGGGGATGGTTGCAAAAGGTGAAGATAGTTTAGAATATGTGGTGAAGAAGGATATATTTGGTTTACTGTGCGGAAATGTGCGGAAATTGTGCACCCATAAGTTTGAATGCACCCTGACCATCTGAGATTGGAGTGGACAGCTGTCAGAGTTCAGTGCTGATGTGGAATGCCTCAGTCCTCACTACATACTCTTTGTTCCATTTTCAGTTTTTGTATCTACCTATTGTAGACCCTTTTCAAATCTTCCCTCAGTTAAAAGGGTTCAAATTTCATAATAATTCAGCACATTTCTGTAGTACCTCTGACCTCCATGGAACCAAATCATTTTTTCAGAAATCCTGAGTTATTCTGTCCTTAGTGTTAAAATGTCATGTGGTGCGACTAATAACAGCAGGAATTCTATGGCTGGAGTTTAATAACAGACAAAGTCGACTTGGGTGAACGGTTCTTTAGGCATTTTTCTTCATTTGATGCATTTTCCAGGGCAGTAGTTTGTTTATTAAACACAAGCAGGCGACTGTCATATTGGAGCAAAAGAAAATATCAATATGCACAAAAAATCTAAAGAAACACAACAGTTTGTTTCTATACACTTATATATTACTCAGAACTTGGATTACTATCCCAACCATGTTTTAGAAAAAAAAAAAATATACATATATATATTTTAAGGTTATTCTCGGTCGCACTACATGACATTTTGCACTAAAAATGCTTCATATAAATGTTAAACATAGATTTATGCACCTGACACTGGAAATAGTTGAAAAAGTTCAATAGAAACTAATATTTTTTTATATTAAAAAAATTGCCTGTTGAAAATCCTTATATGTCATTGACCCATTTACTATGATTAACTGACCTAAATGCTCATGGTTTTATGACATTAAAACAAAAAATAAACAACTATTTTGAATTTCCAAGATTGCTTCTCTGTTAAGAAGGATGGGAAAAAAATACATTTTTCTAACCTTAAAATAGTATTTTCACAAGCTTCACAAAAAGTATAATTTATGATGAAATGTGTAATCTATCTGTAGATGAAGTGAAAAACTGTTGTGGGCTCAGCATTTCTGTGAGGATTTGTCCAGTAAAACCTCAAAATGTGGATTTTGCCTTTGTAAAAATGCTTAGTTTCTTGTCAAATAAACAACTAATGTCAAACAGAATTGTAAATGTTTTTAAACTGGGCTCTGATATCATTCACATGTATCTGAGCGGTTTTCATTTTCCAAATTGTCCTTGATTTTTCATAATTTGTGATATTCTAAAATGAATCCTAGTCTATCCTCGCCTCCACTCCAGACGTCAGAATGGTTTTGTTTACAATCACAAGTGTCTATGAGATCATAAGTGGTGACGAAATTCTGCATGTTGCAACAAGATTTTACAAATGAATCTAAACTAGTGCACAGCCTGTAGAAGATGTGCCAGACTGTTGTGTGCTGTTGTATTGTTGGAGTTGGTGACGTCAGGTGAAAGGAGCAGGAAGCAGCGAGTAACAATAAAATAATGTCATAGATTTTATTAGAAAAGCACAAATGAAAACATGGCGAGATTATGGAGGGGTTTGTACTGTGTGTCAGAGATTGAATGATGTCGATATCTTTACTGCCATTTTCTGCCTTCACAACATGGAACTTGGCACTGCACAGACCCGCGACATTAGGATGACGTCTTCCGACTTTGAAATTAGTCGGGGGAGCGGTTCGAGCGTCATGTGTGGAACGGGCAGGAGGAGACACAGACGTTCCTTGCATTAATAGATAGACACAACCTGAGAGGTCAAATTGATTTTAAAAAACAATTCTCTCGAACCAGTCTGTGTGTTTTACCAGGCGTGGAGTCGACTTACGGAAAAACTCAGATGACCTTTTCAAAGCTTGGACTAACTTGGTGCACTTCAAAAAACAATATAAAAATAAAATCTTACAGAAATACCCAGGAGACTCCATATATTGTCTTCACAAGTAAACGCGACTATTAACTAAACGCATGCTCTTCTTTAACATTACCTTTTATTCAGATACGATCATAAACGTTAAATTTTGTGCCGTCTTTGTCATTATTATTAGTTTATACAACCATAAAAAAAAAAAAATCTTTACATTCTTCATTCTCATTTTGCTAATTTGGATACGATTATAAACGATAAACTTGTGTGCTTCTTTACCATTATTAGTTTTTATGACCATAATTTTGCTATTTGTAAAATTCCATCATCAATGTACAGGAGCAACTACATAATTTGGGAATTTTTGAAACTATGTCCTGAACAGGGACGGGTTAATATAAGTTTTCCTTTTTCAGAAATGTGCTTTCGTGTCGTATGTATATGGTTATTGTTTCTCTCTCGGCACAAACTCAAGATAAACAGGAATCAATCTGTTTTATTAGTCATGTGGAAAGCTAAACAAAGACCTTCACCCGAAGCGACAAATGATCTTTTCATCTCTTTACGTTTGTCTCGGAACTGTGACCAGAGAAGACAATATTTTTTCCGCTCTATATGTTCAAGGACGACATTAAAACAGAAATGCGTCGCTGTGTGCGGGGGTCAAGGTGTGGAACTAGTTAAATCATGGTTTTGAAAGTCGCACTAGTGTTTCTAAATTTAAGAAAATGGACAATAATGAAGGACTCTGTGACTAAGGAAAATGTTTAAAGTGAATGAAAATGCAAGAGCGAAATCATAACATACATATGGCTCATTGGCGACTTGGTTTGGATTTTGGTGTCAGGAGTGATTATTCAAGAAATGTTCAATTTGTTTTTTTAATGTGTGAAAGGAGCAGAGTTTGGAAGATTTATTTTCTTCCCGTTCCTTTTGTTTATGCAGCAGACGAGGCAAATACTGGTTGGAATATGTATTTATGTTAATTGTCAGATTTGTTGCTGCTGTTGTTGATGCCAACAAAATAGTAGCTTAAGCAGTGAATAAATACATGAACATAATAGTATTTATAAGTTCAACAAACTTGGTTAAAGGAATCCAGCTTTTACTGATAACACATGTGATTTATTCCTAATTACAAAAGTGTTACAGAACCTGGGGAATCATCTCGAGATCTTGAGCTTGTCTCGGTTTGGAGGTTTTGACCTGTTTTGTGTTGATGATTCCTCCATCAAACTTCTGGAGGAAACGCACCCAGATACAGTATTGTTCTAATCTATTACCTCTATGAAAAAGAATGTCATTGGTCAAATTAAATGTTACATCTGCTTTTTACTGAATTATTGTTGTTTTTTGTTGTAAATTGACCTGTTGTCTGACTCGGGGCTTTAAGGTGAACTGGGTATGAGGGAGGATTCAGAATTGTTGTGATGCTCCAGTCATTATAAAGACCTTCTCTTTGTACGTTTGTATTTATGAACTAAAACATCAACCTGCCCGCGGACGACAGGTGGAAATTAGCACTGGCGCTACAACCCGCTACAGCCCATCTCTCCTGCTGAGGTTAATGTAGATTGTGCACTGTCCCTGCCTCATTAAATAAATAAACTAATATTTTTTATATTTTAAAAATTGCCTGTTGGAAATGGAAACGCCATTGACCCATTTATTATGCTCATGGTTGTATGACATTAAAACAAAAACTAAACTATTTTGGATTTCCAAGATACAAATCTTATCTTCTTTGCTTCTCTGTTAAGAAGGATGAAAAAAATACAGTTTTCTAACCCTAATATAGTATTTGGGCTTCACAAAAAGTATAATTTATGATGAAATGTGTAATCTATCGTGGGCTCAACATTTCTGCAAGGATGTGTCCAGTAAAACCTCAAAATGTGGATTTTGCCTTTGTAAAAATGCGTAGTGTTGATCACTCTTGTCAAATAATGTCAAACAGAATGTTTTTAAACTGGGCTCTGATCTCATTCACATGTGTCTGAGCGCTTTTCAATTGTCTAAATTGTCTAAACTAAACTAGTGATATTGATGCACATGTCATTATTAAGCTGAGCGTACACTGTGTGATTTTTTCTTTTTGACCTTTATGAGCCGATTTTCCTTGTGTGCGACTGATTTTGGGATTTGTCGTGCTTTGTGTCGTAAACATGGAGTAACAAGAACCAGTTAATACCTCACGACCAGCTCCCGATCGGCAATCGTAGGTTTCAAGAATATCAAACCTGTTTGAATCCGGTCGCCTCTCGTGAGGGTTTCACTGCTGAAGTCGTTCGTACAGTGTGAGAACATGAATCATGAGCTGTGAACTTTAAACCCTGAGATTCGGTCGAACAGTTTGAGCTGGAGCTGAGTGAAACCATGGGAAATACCACACAGTGTACAGCCCAGCTTTAGTTTTAATCAGGACAGTACACTTGATATTCACATTTTGCATATTTCCAAAACCACTAGTGCTTTTACTGTGTGTATTGTCCATCTGTAAACCTCATTTACGCGTCTCCCTGCAGTGCTCGATGAGGCCTGGGCCCGGCCATGGCTGCTGTGTCCTGGAGAGAGACTCTTCTGTTGGCTGGGCTGGTGGTGGGATGTTACTGGAACAGTTTGTCCTGTGGATTTGTGTTTGACGATGTTTCTGCCATCCTCGACAACAAAGACCTGAGGCCCTCCACTCCCATCAAAAACCTCTTCCTCAATGACTTCTGGGGCACTCCTATGGCCGAGGTAACATTTTCTACATTCACACAGACTTCTCACAATTTCACACAGACATTTGACAGGAGAAACACTGTCCTCGTGCTGAGCCAAAGCTGTTTTACATGTATTGTGTGTTATGTGTTAATTTTCTTCCCCTGGTGAATAGGTAGACCGCTCTGGTATTGAAAACAAGAAAATTAATAACAGAGATAGTATTGTTTTAGTTGTCCAAGTGAAAACTTTGGACAACTCAGTGGAGCAGAACTGAATCCGCATTTTTTTTTTTCCATATGAGAAGTAGCCATGTGCTTAGGACAGGCTTCTCCTCCTTATACAGGCTTCAAACATGAATAATGTGGTGAAAAAACAGCACTGCCTTAAGAAACGGTGAGATAAAACATCATCTAATATCTCTGACTGTGTTCTGAAGCTGCTTTATACTGTGGAGGATTTTAAAACATTGTTTTATAATATTACCCGATACGTTTATAAAATGTTGCGTTGGAGGAAAAGGAGCAGCCCCAGAACATAGAGAAAAAAATCCCGCACACCGTCTTACTTGCAAATTGTGAGATTTATTAGGACCTACTGCAACGTTTCGCCACTTCATTTGCCTGACGAAGCTCTAGTGCCGAAGGTGGGTCCTAATAAATCTCACAATTTGCAAGTAAGACGTGTGCGGGATTTTTTTTCTCTATGTTCTGGGGCTGCTCCTTTTCCTCCAACGCAGCCATTTCAAGCAACTGATGTGCGACGTTCTCATTATTTTATATTCAATTGGGGTTAAATCCATCGTAGAATATTTCATTATAAAACACAGCCAAAATTGTATATAAAATCGTAAAAAATAGAAGATTGGGATGACATGGCCATGGCCCTAATAAATCCCTAAAAATAAATTGCTGTGAATAGAATCGTGGGTCCTGTATCGTGAATCGATTTGTACTGAACTGTGAAATTCTGGAGCTTTCTACCCTGTTATAACATTGCACCATCATCTAAACTGGAGGGGGAAGCGTGGAGAGCAAAGGGAGAGGAGACTCGGAGGGAATATCTGATTTTCAAAACGATAAAGTGAAAGACGGTCTGGAGTACGTCATGTGTAAACGTCTTTAAACGTGTAACTCGAAGCCCGTATGTCGTTTGGTTTCAGGAGCGCAGCCACAAGTCGTATCGGCCGCTGACCGTGTTGACCTTCCGGCTGAATTACCTGTGGAGCGAGCTGAGCGCCGCCTCCTATCACCTCCTGAACGTTCTGCTGCACGTGGTGGTGTGCGTTCTGTTCCTGCGCGTCTCCCGTCTCTTCCTGGACCAGAAATACAGTTTAGTGGCGGCGCTGCTCTTCGCCGTGCACCCCGTCCACACCGAGGCCGTAAGTGCAACACATTTCTACTTTTATCGACATTTATGAGTGTTTAGTGACGCGAGACCGATGCTGTATTGTATTGTTTGCCAATTCCGTTCATTTCTTTTGAGATTATATGACATAACAAACATTTAATCCTCATAAATTCTCATATCGGAGCCTGAACTGAACAAAGGGTAAAACAAAAATATGTCTTTCAAAAGGCAAGAGTTAAGGTTATGAGACTGTATTGTAGAGTAAAGCTGTTCAGAAATAATGGTTAACTTTAAAACTGCAGCTTCGTGACATCACAAGGTGGAATCGGAGCATTTTGACCTTTCTGAGAGCAAAACAGTCTAATAATGGTGATGATGGTAATAACACTCAAACATGTGAATGAAACAAAACACAACTTTGGGTTTGGGTTTTTGATGATGTAAGAACATTTTCACGTAGCTAAAAACTCACAGGATTAAATTTTGTGTAATGAGCATAGACTGTATAAAGAAGTGCACTGAGGCGTTCGACTCCAGTCAAGTGAAGCTCATGAGGCCAGGAATTAGAGGGGCGAATTTGGAGCCAGGTCCATATTTGGAATAGGAATTTATTTGCAAACAAAAGGGCAGCACGTTAATTACGATTAAGTCATTACAAAGAAATTGGTGCATTAAAAATTATAACCCATTTTATTGCAGTTTGCCAAACAACGCGGAATGTTTATCAGGGCACCATGTTGTGGTACGACGATTACCCTGATGCACACAGTTATGACTACAACCGTGGAGCATTAAAGCCTCTGGGTCTGCAGCTGGACGGGAACTTTCTATTTAAAAAGACGACCCAATGAAAGTGTTGACGAAGGCGTCGTGTATTGCAAACTGTGCAGAAAAGAGTTTGCAGATTGACCCTACAGCACCGTTTAAATGCAAAACATGTGACAGCAGCACAGAAACTGTTGGAGCAGTTCTGCTCCGAGTACAAACATGAGGCGTCAGAAGCCCAAACGAATGACGAGCTTCAAGAAGAAAATGAGTCACTAAAATTCATTTACATAAAATAAATGTTGCTTTTGGGGCAAACACTGTCAGAGCCTGATCCTGTCAGACCTCAGAAGCTCAACAGGGTCTGGGCAGGACTTGGAGACACTGGGAAAATCAGGTGCCACAGGGGGGCGCCAGACACAAAAACTGTTGTCACTGTGTCCTTAGGCAAGACACTTCACCCACATTGTCTAGTATGAAAGTGGTGTGTGCGTGTTGGTGGTCGGAGGGGCCGCACTTCCATCAGTCTGTCCCATGGTACAATCACCCGGTCTGGAGTGAATGAAGAATGCTCTGCAAATAATGCTCTGTAAAGTGTCTTTGTGACGGTGAAAAGCTCTTATATAAATAAATACTCACTTACTATACAATTAATTAATTAATTAATTACAAAGCCTGTAATTAATTAATGTTTTAATCAAGTCTCACCCCTACTTGCCTATATATATGTAATTCAAATTGTCGCTTGTTGTTTGCTGACAGTCGTATTCTTGGCATCATCATTTATAAATGGGGTTCATACGCGGTTTCACTTCAGCTAAACCCGTTTGGTCATAGTTTTATGTGTGACTGTCTATTACGTACATGACTTAAGAAAATAAACTACAGCTACTACTACGACTACTACTATTAATAAAAACCTGTAGAGAAACCATGTAGAGCGGGTTAATAGGAACATTTTAAGACCAAAATGACGAGGCCACATCAGCAGGTACAGACGGAGGAGCCACGATATTCCGGTGTAAAGTGTGAGTCAATGGGAGCCGGGGTCAGAAGGAGCCGGCAGCGCCCCCCATGAACACTTCCTGTTTGAAACACGAGGGCCTGTGGGTTCACTTCACAGTCTTGGGTAATATGGGAGCTTTAAGCAAACGCTGCAGGGATGAGAAATGCATTTTAGATCGTTATCGTTCTTGTTTCCTTTGCCTTACAAGAGAAAATAGCTGTTCCTTTTCATGTGCATTCTGGAGTCGCGTTGCAGCTTTTATCGGGGTTCTTATCGGTACAGTGTTGTCGTTTTGAACCGGATTACCCTGGCGCTGCATAACTCCGCCGAGATCTTTTCATTTCTCAAAGACCCCTCTATTTTGTCAAAGGCCTCTTGCCCAATTAGGACGTGTAATTAATCCCGCTGAAGTGAATTTGCCCCTGCAGCGGAGACAGACCGCGCGTTCTACTGTTACAAACCTCCACTGGAAGTCAATGGGAACGATTAGCGTCACAAACAGCCCCTCTGAGTTCGCTCGTCCGAGAGCCTCCGTCGCTAATCTAGTCGGAGATCTTCTCTGAGTGCAGCGTTTGTGTTTGGAGTCCAGCCCGAAGCTTTAAAGAACCCCCTCGCAGATAAATGTACAATGCCCTCCTCTGTCAGCCCCCCTTATCTGTTCACTGTGAATGGATGAGCTGCCATTTCTGCATCTCCAGGCACAAAACCACAGCTCCATCCTTAAAGTAAAGACAGATTTCCATGTGTTTTTTTTCCTAATTATTACTCTGTTTGGTCGGATATTGCCCAGGGTAAATATTTATCATAGTTTTATATCCGTTGAATGGAAGTTTGGGGGAAAAAGCTTTGAGGAAAAAAGTCTCCACAATTGCTATAGTCTGTCAAAGTCTGTGATTATTTAGATAACAAAATGTCATCTGGAAAGAATCAAATTTCCACCAGACGAGACGAGACACGAGATTGAATCTACGAGAACGAGACAAGATGAGTTTTTGATATTATTTAGGCTATAATAAATTAATGATGGAATTAATTTCCCAATTTTAGCCTCACCATTTTTGATTTACTTTATTTAATATTTCTGCTGTTACGGTACCTCCGCTTTTTGGGACTACACTAAAAAATGTAACTTGTGATATATCGCGATTAGGGACGTGCATGATTAGTGAGGATCAACTACTGACGGTGAAGAAGAGAAACTGAAAGTTGTTGAAAGAAAATGGTTCGGGACTGTATTTTTTAGGGTTTTTCAAAACATAATTGTTGTAAATAAGATTAGAAACGACGTCGGCGATCGAGTCTTTTGGGCTTTGGCCTGTGCAGTGGGAAATCAGCAGAGGGAAGTGTGAGGTGCTTATAAAGTTGTTTTCTAACGTTTCCAGACACTAATGAGTGAACCAGAGCGTTTGGTTTGTTAGACTCGTGGCTGTTGTCAGATGGGTTAAAGTGGCGTTAAGCTTCTTCAGTCTGAAGTGTGGAGTTTGTTGCCTTGACAGACTCACTGCCACAGCGAGATCTCTGCCGAGGAAACGCTGATCTGTGCCGATTTTTGGCTTCTGACAGAATTCCACCTCCTCTAGCCACAGACTTTAGCTTCAAACAGGCCCGAGTTCCACTTTAAAGCTCCATTAAATTGCCGTCTGCTCTCCTCAGTTAATCGTCACTGGTCTGACTGAACACATGAATGTGTTTACATGCTTCAGATCTAACCCTCAGTGGAATTGCGGTGGTCGTTTAGAGCCGATTACACACAAATTAAGATGTTTAGTTTAAAAAAGACATTTAGTTTAAAACAGGCAGGTGCGGCGCAGATGTGAGGACCACTGGAGCGCAGGAGCATTGGGTTTCTCTGTGAAACAACTGCAGAACTGATGGTGCCGTCCCTTTCATATTAGAGGCACTGCAGCAAACAGCAGATTTTCATTTACTTGTTTTTATGTTGAGAAATGCCTACATAGACTCACAGAATGAAAGACTTAAGTCGTTTGTTTGTAGTGATGCAATAATAACGTAAATCTGGTGATCTCGTATCGTCAAAGGTCTCACAATAATGTCATGGAGCATCACAATATATCGTATCCCAAGTCTCTTTGCTTAAATGAACAGTTCTGATGCAGAAATAGCTAAAAGAAAACAGAGGGAACTACATAGACCATGATCCTTTGCTCCGTTTCAGTGCAGACGACGTGAAGAAATAACTGTTCTCAGCACTTTTACATCTGCATTCTTTGGATTAAGTCTGTGAAGCATTTTTAGAGGAAAAAGTCGCAGATTCACAGTTTTGTACTGCACTAAATCTGGTCCAGTGAGATGTTTATGGTGAAAATCTGGTCCAGAGAGATTTGGATCTCGTTTTGTCCCTAATGACAATAAATGTTGCACCAAATGACTGGACAAAGCGTTTTAGAGTCAGTCTTTTGTAGAATATCGTAATATCGTGACGTTTGCCACAATATCGCAATAAATATCGTACCGTGAGGTTCAGACTGTGACTGTATCGTATCGTGAGACTTGGATGTCGTTCCTCCCTTATTCGTTTGTATCTATAATTAATTAAATCTTCTACAGCCCAAATCTTATACAGCCAAAAATCCAAATCCACTTTATTTCTACAGCACCTTTTACAAACAAAGCAGTTCCCAAAGTGTTTAAGTATTTAAACACTGTCCCACTGTAACTGTGGCTTTTAACTGTATGTTTTAATCGTACTTAGTTTGTGTTGTTGTGAGGCGACCTTGAGTGTCCAGAAAGGCGCCTAATAAATAAAATGTTTTATTATTATTATTAAAGTGCTGTACCAAGTTCATAAAATGAAGACAACTAAAAGGTAAATAGCTAAAATCTGATCATACCAGTCCTCAAACAATAAAAGCAGTAAAATTCAATAAAAACATAACCAAAAAAAAAATCATAAAATAGCAGTAAAATAAGTAGAATTAAACAAATAAAAGACACAGGAGAGCAAACAACTCGCGCGGTGTCAAAATCCAGAGACCTCAGAGCGCACGCGGGGCTGTAAATTTGGATGGAAACGCACCAAAAAATCAAACCAAAATGTCCCAATTGTGCAAAGAAAATGTACACTGACGACAAAATATGTACTGAATGATAAGTTGGTATAGGAATTATCATGACAGGACTTGTTTTTATGATACTAGAAGCAAAAAGAATCATTTGTATCACCAGTTTTTAATCATCATTGTAGGAAAAAAATTCACTATCGAGGGTGCTCCATTCGTCTCTTTAAATGGGAAACTTTCGGGCTGTAAACTTTCGTGTTTAGTGTCTCCTGTCTCCGGTCGGGTCACGCTGAACACTTCCCTTCCTTCCTCTCCTCGTATTTATAGCCGCCTCTTTGAAAATCCCCTTTGTTTATGCTACGTGCTTATCCCTCTTCACCTGTTCTATTGTGGCTATTTTTGAAGCCGCTGAGGTTTGTGGAGTTCCCAGGGCTGAGGAAGGTGCAGCAGAGGTGCAGTTCCACCACTTGGCGGCGCTCTTCTGTCACTCACAAGTCTTGGTCAACGCTTAAAACCTGAATTATGTTTAGAGGGATAATTTATAAGGATGGTGCAAGATCTCCTAAGACAAAATGACCAAAATACTGTGCACGCATGAGGAAAATGGTCTTGTGAGATTTTTTTTCCCCCCCATCTGTTTTTGTTTGGATTGTACAAAAAGGTGTTAAAGTTTAAAGAGTTACAGTTGAGCTACATCTCTTATAGTTTCAAAAAGCAAAACTAAAATATGAAATCAGTAAAATAAAACATTTGCCAGGCCAAAATTGGAAACTGAACTGTGAAATTTATATATTGGAATTATATTAAAATCTTCAATCTCATATCTTGTCTCGTCTTGTGGAAATTGTGTCTCTTCCCTAATATTTTATATTTGATGTTGTTTCAGTTTAAACTTTGGCATCAGAATATAACTGACCAAATATTGTGCGTCAAAACATGTTTACTATAATTAAAACTGGCCGTTCAGTCATATTTAGTTTAATTCTTTGCAATTTAAATAAGAAATACAGTATATTAGGTTTTGTAGTTTTGGTTTCAATCCACTCACATCATTACAGAAAAAACCAGAGCAGGTAGAGGGCGCTCTTGGACAAAAGGGGCAAACCATAAACACAAATGAAATCCAGGCACTCAAAAAAAGTAAAAATCGCACGAGGAAAAGTAGAGTTAAAAGGCTTTTATTTAGATGGCCACCATGGCTGGTCTTCATCAGGACTTAGTTAAAAACTCAGGGCATGAGCCCCGTGGCCTTTAAGAAAAACACACCGACCGATGGAGGGACTGGAGCTGATTAGAAGCAGAAAGAACAGGTACAAAACCATGCAGGACATGGTAGAGACAAAATATATATATACCGTACTTTTGGACTATAAGTCGCACCAGCCAAAAAATGCGTAATGAAGAAGAAAAAAACATTTATAAGTCGCACTGGACACAGGATTTTGGGGGAAAAATGATTTTTATAAAATCAGAGACTAAGAACCGACATTTCGTCTTGAAAGGCGAGTTATCGAAGTTATAGTAATAAAAACAACCAATTAGAGAAGAATCCGTGTATCATTCGTTTGTTCATTTTTCAATATAGAACCAAAAATAAGAATCCGACAAAACAACTCACAACTTGTCTTTATTATTTGTCTCTAAAACCAAAATGAAAAAAGGATAACAATTTATTTATTTATTTTTTGATTCATATATAGGATTCATATATTTGGTCTATGGGCTGTCAGTGTGAAAAATGTAATATATAAGTCGCACCTGAGTATAAATCGCAGGAACCAAACAAACCCTGAAAAAATGTACTATGCATATACAGTCATGGTCAAAAGGTTTGAGAATGACACAAATATTAATTTTTGGTACCAGAACGTCCTCCGAGAGCAACTTCCCCCTACCGTCCAAGAGCAGTTTGGTGATGAACAAAGCCTTTTCCAGCAGGATGGAGCACCTTTCCATAAAGCAAATGGAATAACTAACGGGGAACAAAACATAAAGATTTTAGGTCCAGGAAACTCCCCATATCTTAATCCCACTGAGAACTTGTGGTCAATCCTCAAGAGGCGGTGGACAAAAAAACCCCACAAATTCTGACAAACTCAAAGCTTTGATTATGTGAGAATGGACGAGCTCAGTCAGGATTTGGTCCAGTTTATTGACAGCACCAGGGAGAACTGCAGAGGTCATGAAAAAGAAGGATCAACACTGCAAATATTGACTTGTTGCATGAACTCCGTGTAATTGTCAATAAAAGCTTTAGATACTTATGAAATGCTTGTAATTATATTTCAGTAAACCATAAAAACATGTGAGAGAGAGAGAGAGAAAGAAGGTGAGGAGGCAGCTCATTCCAGAGTTTAGGAGAGATGGCTTGAGCTAGCTTCTGTGCTAACTCCTGAGCTAGCTTCTGTGCTAACTCCTGAGCTTTGTCCTGACTTCTTGGACCTGTGGTTGTGTCGCCTCATCATTATGACCTCACTCGCCTGCTTGTCGTTGAGCTGTTCCTTTGCTTTTATGTTGATCTTCAAGTTGTTCATTAATTTCAAGAGTTCATCACTGGGCAGTTTTGCAAATAGTTTCCAGTACTCTGCCTGGAGATGGTCGTTCATGGCCTGCAGGTCCAGGACTGTCTTTGTGTGCTCTTGGTTTTCAGACAGGAGCCGTTTGATAGGACTCCTTTTGCCGATCACATCCAAATCAGAAATATCTGTCTGTAGGTCACGTTGGCGTTGTAGAAGCGATTTCTCCTCATCTTTGAGTTTTTTCAGATGCGCTTTTAGCAGCTTCTTACTTCCAATTTCCTGCTCAAGGATCAGAACGTGTTTATACAGGTTGCAGTTTTCTGTTCTCACTTCACTTGTGGCAGTTGTTGCCATCTGGAGCTTCTCCTCAAGTGCGCTGTACTTCTGTACCTCCTTCTGGAGTGTCTGTTTTTTCTTTAACAGGTTCTTGTTCATTTCTTTCACCTTGCTGTCTTCCTTGTCCATGTGCCTGTAGCTCTCACACATGACTTTGAGGTCCAGCATTGTCTCCTCCAGTGCGGCGATTTCTTGCAGCATCTGGTCATTCTCGGCCTGCTTCTGCTCTGTCCTCTCCACTCTTTCCCTGCAGTCTCGCTCCTCCAGCCAGAGAGCGTCATATTCGTAGTTATGACAAGATAAAATGGAGATAGATTTATAAAAGCATTGCGATCATGCAGGAAAAGTACAGTCATAATTCTTTTGTTTTTTGCGTAAAATTCATTCAAATAAGTTGGTGTTGGTGTGTCCAAGTTCTGCACTGAAATAAACGTTCAAAGCGAAAACCTATTTGTGCCTCCATTACTTAGGGGCACAAGTTAGCGTAGAGCCCTGTACCACTGTCACTGTTTCTGTGCAATAACCTGCTCCACAACCCACGTGCAATACCATTATGTGCAATATGGAACTCACCTGTGAAATACTCTATTTACGCTTTATTTAATCCTACCTGCACCTTTGTATGTTACTATATTTTATTACATTTTTATTATATCTGTTTTTTATTATATTTTTTTTTACTATTTTCCTTGTATTTGCACTTTTTTTACACTTTTTTACCAGGACTATTTATTGCAGCCGTTTGTACTTCTTGAACGGTTCTTCTCATCCTAAACTTTTCATTGCGCTGTCGACCTTGTGTTGAACCAGCATATGACAAATAACCTTGAATCTACCTGTGTATAATAATATAATAATACAAATATATGAGAAAATAGAGCCTATCAGCCTACAGAGGCCGTACACAACACTTATAAAGATCACAGTCCTCCTTCAGACCAGGATGTTCACATGCTTCATTCATGAATCCAGAAAGCTTCTGTGTGATTTAATTTCTGAAGTTTATCTCCACCTCCCCCCGATTGTTTTCACATGTTCAAAACCTTCAGTGTGATTGATGATTTTCACAAAAAGGTTGAGCCAGTGGGTCGTCCTGGTTCTTAATTGCATCTCTGTGCGTCTCTCAAACGCCTTTTAGTGCGTCCAGTATAGAAAAAAAACCTGCACAAGGAAAGAAAGACGATAGATAACATGAGTAGTCTTACAGTCTTACAATTAATGAAACAAGAGCTCCGCCAGCGGGGCAAAATACGCCCGTACTTTGAATTATTGTATATAGAATTAAGTTAGAATTTGTCAAACCTAGTTAAAGATGAATTGTTGGTGCAGTTTGGAAGTTTGACATTCCTAGGTGAGACGGTTGTCGAGTTAGAGCGCGGACAAGGTAATGTGTAGTTGTCTTGTATTCTCTCTCTCCCGTTGCCTAGCAACCGCTGCAGCTGGAACTGTGTGTCACCTTTGAACTTTAAACTTCAAAGCTTTGAAGTGTCCACAGACGGACGGACAGACGGACGGATGGACAGACGGACGGACAGCGCCATACCATAATACGTCCCGTTTTATCACGGGCGTATAATAATGTTCTGTAATAACAATGTGAATGGTCTATTATTGTGTACATCCATGAGCGTTTTTGTTTGAAGGATTTGGACGCTTAAATAGGGCCAGAGCCGCCTCTATTTCCTGAGGAGGCTGAGGTCCTTTGACATCTGCAGGACAATGCTCAGGATGTTCTACGAGTCTATGGTGGCCAGTGCATCATGTACGCTGTAGTCTGCTGGGGCAGCAGTCTGCGCCTGAGGGACACTAACAGACTCGAGAAGATCATTAGGAAGGCTGGACATGTTGTGGGGGAGGAGCTGGACTCTCTGGCGGTGGTGTTGGACAGGAGAATACTGGACAAAATCTGGACTATTCTGGACTCTCCCTCCCACCCCCTCCACGAGGTGCTGGCCAATCAGAGGAGCTCTTTCAGCCATAGACTGCGGCTGCCGCTGCTCCACTGAGAGACACAGGAAATCTTTCCTGTCGCCATCAAACTGTTGAACGCTGCACTTTAACTCACAAACTACTCAATTCTTTTCATCCTATTCCCTGCTCACACATGTATATAGTGATAAATATGTCACTGATGTAAATAATTTCCCAGAGAGAGCTATTTTATCTTTTAGCTTATTGTATTTATCTTATTTTGTAACTTGTTCGATGTACATGCTCTTGGTCGGTTGCATCTGTAACGAAGAAAATTTCCCCTCGGGGATGAATAAAAGTAATTCTGATTCTGATTCTGATTCTGATAAATGTGCCCGTAGGTTTCTGCAGTCATGTGCTTTTATTTTCTGGAGGAAGTTATACTTGCATCATTACTGTGTTCTACACTGACCTGATGCATGAGAAGAACGCTCAAATCAAAGGCATTTTTTATTATGCTGCCGATGGGAAGCATGTTATCACAAATAATTCATCAAAAAGTGACCCCTATAACAAATAATTCATCAAAAAAAGACCCTTTAAACTTTAAACAGTGGCGGATGAACTATTATTTAAGATGAAAATGTATTTATTTTGTTATTTTGCCCATTTACTAAGCTGAAACCCTCCAGCTAAAGTGCTCCAGACCAAGACTAGCTCGAGACCTGTAGCTGAGTCCCACTGCTCCCGACACGTTTAACCCAGAGTCAGTGAAGAATGGGTCAAATGCGGGGGGACACATTTCTCTACGGGGGACAGTGAAGTGAATCCTAACCTCTTCCTCCCCTCTCTTCTCGCTCTCCGTCCCTCTCCAGGTGACGGGGGTGGTCGGACGGGCGGAGCTCCTCTCCTCCATCTTCCTCCTGGCGGCGTTTCTGGCCTACACCAAGTCCACCAGCCCGGACCACTCCATCGGTAAGAGACACGGAAGTCCAGCGTTCCCCTCCGATGGAACCAGTTTTCTGTGTCTTTATATTACGCTATAAGAGTTAAAAGTTTGGAGTTTTTGTGTTTAGTGTTTCCTACATTTTATAGACATACAGAAGGCGTCAAATGTGTGAAGCATGTGATGATCATGGAGCCAAAAAAAAGTTAAATCACTCAACTAAATATTTTTTTTATATATATATATATTTAAATCCTCAAAGTCAAAGCTGCAAATCCTTGGTCTTCGCTCACTGAGCTCCATGACGAAGTCCCTGCAATGGTTTTCACTTCACAGCCAGGTCTAAACCAGGACTCAACCAGGTCTAAACCAGGTCTAAACCAGGTCTAAACCAGGACTCAACCAGTTCTAAACCAGGTCTAAACCAGGACTCAACCAGTTCTAAACCAGGACTCAACCAGTTCTAAACCAGGTCTAAACCAGGTCTAAACCAGGACTCAACCAGTTCTAAACCAGGTCTAAACCAGGACTCAACCAGGACTCAACCAGTTCTAAACCAGGTCTAAACCAGGACTCAACCAGTTCTAAACCAGGACTCAACCAGTTCTAAACCAGGTCTAAACCAGGTCTAAACCAGGACTCAACCAGTTCTAAACCAGGTCTAAACCAGGTCTAAACCAGGTCTAAACCAGGTCTAAACCAGGTCTAAACCAGTTCTAAACCAGGACTCAACCAGTTCTAAACCAGGTCTAAACCAGGTCTAAACCAGGTCTAAACCAGGACTCAACCAGTTCTAAACCAGGACTCAACCAGTTCTAAACCAGGACTCAACCAGTTCTAAACCAGGTCTAAACCAGGACTCAACCAGTTCTAAACCAGGTCTAAACCAGGACTCAACCAGTTCTAAACCAGGTCTGAACCAGTTCTAAAACCAGGTCTAAACCAGGTCTAAACCAGGACTCAACCAGGTCTAAACCAGGTCTAAACCAGGTCTAAACCAGGACTCAACCAGGACTCAACCAGTTCTAAACCAGGTCTAAACCAGGTCTAAACCAGGACTCAACCAGTTCTAAACCAGTTCTAAACCAGGTCTAAACCAGGACTCAACCAGTTCTAAACCAGGTCTAAACCAGGACTCAACCAGTTCTAAACCAGGACTCAACCAGTTCTAAACCAGGTCTAAACCAGTTGTAAACCAGGTCTAAACCAGTTCTAAAACCAGGGCTAAACCAGGTCTAAACCAGGTCTAAACCAGGTCTCAACCAGGTCTAAACCAGGACTCAACCAGTTCTAAACCAGATCTAAACCAGGACTCAACCGGGTCTAAACCAGGTCTAAACCAGGACTCAACCGGGTCTAAACTAGGACTCAACCAGGACTCAACCAGGACTCAACCAGTTCTAAACCAGGTCTAAACCAGGACTCAACCAGTTCTAAACCAGGTCTGAACCAGTTCTAAAACCAGGTCTAAACCAGGTCTAAACCAGGACTCAACCAGGACTCAACCAGTTCTAAACCAGGTCTAAACCAGGACTCAACCAGTTCTAAACCAGGACTCAACCAGTTCTAAACCAGGTCTAAACCAGGTCTAAACCAGGACTCAACCAGTTCTAAACCAGGTCTAAACCAGGTCTAAACCAGGACTCAACCAGGACTTAACCAGTTCTAAACCAGGTCTAAACCAGGACTCAACCAGTTCTAAACCAGGTCTGAACCAGTTCTAAAACCAGGTCTAAACCAGGTCTAAACCAGGTCTCAACCAGGTCTAAACCAGGTCTAAACCAGGTCTAAACCAGGACTCAACCGGGTCTAAACTAGGACTAAACCAGGACTCAACCAGGACTCAACCAGGTCTAAACTGGGACTCAACCAGGGCTAAACCATATTTGCCAATACAGATTTTGAAACGGTTTAGCTTTGCCAGCAACATTTTCAGGAACATTTCCCGCGGCATTACCTGTGTCTGTCTTGCGTTCATTTAATTACAGTTTACAGTTACAAAACACCTCTATACTGTACGCAGAATCACTTCGCCACAGATCTGACCTGGACCTCTTCCAGACTGATGCATATACAAAAGCAGAGTACACTGTCATCTTCAGTACTTCACATTATGTTCTGTTATTTTGACCTGCAATATGTCAACAACAGTGAGCTGCAACTTGTACAGTGGAGAAAGATCACTAATTCCTTGGGATAGACAGTTCAGGATGGCTCTATTATGTCGCTGAAGTAATAATTATACTTGTTCGTTCTGACAGGAGAACACCGGACATTTTCAAACAAACTATAACAAGTCTGGAATGAAAATTATATGCCAACAAAATGTACAAATCAATTAACTACAACTGTCATATCAGCAAGGATTAAAGTGGAACAAAGGTGAACCAGAACCAGATCAGGACTTAAAGGGACAGTTTGTGTGTGTGTTTTTTTTTTTTTAATCTGTACGTCTCCGTCAGTCGCATCAACACAGCGTCTGAGCCGAGTTTAACCGGGAGCAGAAGGGCAAAAGCTCGCTGGATCTTGATTTTCAGTATGAATACAGACGGTGAGAGCGGGGCTTCACGATCCTTCTGAGTTTTTGGGTTTTAACCCTCGAAGACCTATGATACCAAGGAATATGTTTTCTATAACCGCAGAACTTTGTAAGTGTAAAAGACAGAAACGTCCTTTTCCCCTCTGAAAGTGCAGACATAGAGGTTTCCGTACATTTCTGCGGCTTTATCCTACGTCACACTCACGCTGTGTGATGACGTGAGCAAAACGAGTGTCCAACAGGAACTTTGTTTTCCCCAAACTCATGCGCTCCGTCCATTTTGATCGAGCCAAACTTTGCCAAAGAGTGAAGTGAGTCAAGATGGTCGACTCCTCTGACTGTGTGTGTTTATAACGAGGGAAAAAGTCGCTCTAAGTGGAGTTAATTCTCACACACATGGAAAATGACACATCTTGGTGTGTGTAATTGTGCATCTCTTTCTATTTTTATTTAAAGGTTTATTTCAGTCCAAATGAACAAATCCAAATGTAATTTCCACCCTGGAAATGCAGAAGTGCTGTGGCTCTGGCCCTGGACCTGACAGGAGCTGTTTCCAGGATTGGACCAGGAAAGTCATGGAGCCACTGCACTTTTTTTGTTTTTAGGGCAATAAGGAGATTTTTTATTTACTTACAGACTTGAGGTTTTGCATTGTTGTAGCTAAGGCCCTAAATTAAGCATTTTTATGTCCAAAAAGTTGTTTCTACATGTTTGTTGTGTGTTTTGTATAAAATCTCTATTTCTGGTCCTGTAGCTTTTATCACAGCCTCATGACACAACTACAGCAGCAGATTGTGAAATAACAGGTTGGACTGAACAAAAGGAGGTAGAACACTTCATTAGGGGTAAAAGGGGCAGTTTTAAAAGCAAAATTAAGGAAAAAAATCCAGGCGATGAGAAAATTACTAAAATTGCCCTCAGGTCTTCAGGGGTTAAGCAGGAGGTGTCAGAAAAGTTACCACAGGGATAACTGGCTTGTGGCGGCCAAGTGTTCATAGTGTTGTTGCTTTTTGATCCTTCGATGTCGGCTCTTCCTATCATTGTGAAGTAGAATTCACCAACGTTGGATTGTTCACCCACTAATAGGGAACGTAAGTTGGCTTAGACCGTCATGAGACAGTTGTGAGACGGTTTTCCGGCTTTGGTGCTGATGAAAGTGAGAGTCATGAAAATAAAACGTTTTTCAGTAGTTCAGAGTTTACACTCAGACTGATGACACCACGACACCAGAGAGCGAACGTGAAGCTACAGCCAGAAGGACATGAGCCTGTAGAAGCTCTAGAAGAATCTGTATAAAAATGGAGCTTGTGATTCTCCAGGAAGAACAAAACTCCAGGTTCTTCAGGTTCTTGTCCCTCTGCCCCTCCTCTGTCTCTGCTGTTCTGACTCCATCTGCTGAGTTTGGGCTTCAGGATATTCGGGTTCATAAAGATCTCCCCTTGGCTCTGAGCTAAAGGCGTCGTCTTCATCCTCACTGTCAGAGTCAGACATGTCGTCGTGAAGAGATTATGAGCTCTGACTTTTTCATGGTTCACTCTTTTCTTGTTCTGAGAGGAAAAACTCTTTATTTTCATGACTCCAGCCTCCAGGAAACTTTCATCAGCACCAAAACCAGAAGAACTCGGCTCAGACGCTGTCGGGAGGTAAGTCAGTGCTGACGGAGACGAACAGATTCATGTCAAAAAACACAAACTGTCCTTTTAAACAAGACGAAACTAGGGCTAAACCAGGACTAAACCAAGTTGGAACCTGGACTTCATGGGGACTAAACCAGGACTTAACGGGGAGTTGATCAGAACTGGGAATAACTTGATGATTCTTTTCCAGGGTCGCCGCGGGGTCTTAAAAGTCTTAAAAATATCTTAAATTTCATGTTCCTAAATTAAGGCCTTAAAAAGTCTTTTTTTCACAAAAGTCTTAAATTTCATTATCTTATTTTTTTGTAAACTCACCAGGCTGCAGTGCAACGTGAGACAAGACGCTGTCAAAGTTTAGTTTGTCTTGTTAGAATGTTATAAATAATTTTTTGGCCATTTTACACCAATGCAACTATAAATGAGTTCTGAATGAGATTTTATAATGAAAGTATTTGTTATTTAAGGCAGTGAGTAATGGGCATTATTGGAATTGGATCTTGTGTTTTTCGCAGCATAATGGGTGTGATATTGGTCTTAATTTTCATTTAAGTGCTCTTAAAAAGATCTTAAAAAATCTTAAATTATGGGTAGTCAAACCTGGGAATACCCGGTTTTATGTACTGTGCCAGACTACAATAAAAGCATGTTTGTTTTTTTGGGGGTTTCTTTTCATTTAGTTGTGTTTATTGCCCCGAAAATCCTGCATCCTTATCGTGAGCTGTTATTTTTCAAGTAATTTCCTCCATCTTCGCCTCATTACTCGATGTCCCAGTCAATGCAAATGGGAACTCAGAAACGGTTGTAATGATAATTAAATGGATCCTTCTCAATTTAACCTGGCAGTGGGTCAAAAATTGGATTATGAATGTGCTGGAAGGGAGCGGTCTGAAATTCCCCATGTAAATAAAATTGTAATAGTTTCTCTAGGCTATAATTAGACGAACGCTCCACCTATGAAATTGCCTAATCTCCCGTGTGCATAACCTCATTTTACATCTTATGGCTGAGTGAGTCCGTTGTCTGTAGTGTATTTACGAAGAGCTAAATTCGCAGCACTCCCTAACAAGTCATTATGTTCTGGGATACTTTCTGCTGAAGGCTGTTGCTATAAACAAACGGAAAAACATCACAAGAGGAACATTACTGCGGTATTAAAACACGGGATTAGTCTGTAATCCCAGACTGTGACAACCCTATTGTGAGACTGGATTTAAAAAGAAAATCTGACACTAATCGGTACTGAAACTAGTATCAAAACTAGATAATCGTTTGAAAAAAAAAAACATCACATACGCAGGACGGAAATGAGCCTTTTGTGAATAGTTTTAGAACGATCTCGAGCTGGATCAGAACCCGTATAAGAGCACAGAGACGAGTATGTGATTTGTAAGTCTCTACGTCATTGTTCTGTTTCCAGAGTCAAAAGAGAGACAAAAGAGAGACAAAAGAGAGGCAAAGAGTCAAAGAGAGCCAAAGAGCGTCAAAAGAGAAAAAGAGAGTCAAAAGAGAGACAAAAAGAGACAAAAAGAGCCAAAAGAGAGACAAAGAGAGGCAAAGAGTCAAAGAGAGCCAAAGAGCGTCAAAAGAGAAAAAAAGAGAGTCAAAAGAGAGACAAAGAGAGTCAAAAGAGAGTCAAAGAGAGTCAAAAGAGACAAAAAGAGAGTTAAAGAGAGCCAAAAGAGAAACAAAAGAGTCAAAGAGAGTGAAAAAGAGACAAAAGAGAGTCAAAGAGAGCCAAAAAGAGCCAAAAGAGAGACAAAAGAGAGGCAAAGAGTCAAAGAGAGCCAAAGAGCGTCAAAAGAGAAAAAGAGAGTCAAAAGAGAGACAAAAAGAGTCAAAAGAGAGTCAAAGAGAGTCAAAAGAGACAAAAAGAGAGTTAAAGAGAGCCAAAAGAGAAACAAAAGAGTCAAAGAGAGTGAAAAAGAGACAAAAGAGAGTCAAAGAGAGCCAAAAAAGAGTCCAAATCCAAGCCGCAGCCTCGCAGAATTTGGCCCGACTGATCTAAATGTAAAAATGCTGCAGTATCGTGTCCCGATATTTGAACAGATCAGAAACCAACACAAATACGAGGAGAAAATGTCGTTCTTTGGTTTTCCAGTTGATGGAAATCTGCTGTAGCTTTTTCTTCCAAATTGTCACATTCCACGTTCTCCCGTCGCTGTTCATGTCACAACAGAGAGAATTATCTAAACCCGAACACTGGATTCACTTAGAAATGATTTGCTAACTTATCATTTCTAGCGAGGCCCCACACAGACGCAAAAATACAAACTCTGGATAAAGGGAAAATAATGAGAAGACTTCATTAGTTTACTCACCTCTGGTAAACTGGTAAATTTAAACTGCACTGTCTCATCCACATTATCCACAGAAATTGTCCTCCGTAAATGATGACTCCAGTCCACAAACCCGCTCTGTGAATCCAGTTTTCTTTGTTCTTTAACAGTAAAAAGTCTGGATATTTCTTCCCGTGTGTCTGGTTCCATCCACACAGCCACAGATCAGCCACAGTGACTCTACTTCCTGTGGACTTTATCTCCTCTTTTCTGCTTTAAAAATCCTGAATCTGAAGTATTGCTCCACATTTCACACATAATAATCACACAGTTTGACTTGTGTCTAAACTGGAAGTGCAGAGTCTGATCTTTGGACACTTCAGAGTCTCAGAGCGACTGGTTTTACTGTAGACAGGAAACAGCTGACGAGCTCATGTGTTCGAGTCCGACCCGAACCCCAAGAGAAGTTGGAACCTCACTAAAAAAAGAAGGTAATGCAGGGCTCTACGCTAACCTTTTTTTTTCAGGAGCACACGTCCCCCTAAGTTAAAAAATTTTAGAGCACAGAAAAAAAAATGGGGGCACAAGTAGGTTTTCGTTTTGAACTTTTATTTCAGTGCAGAACTTGCGCACACGAACACCTCATTCATTTAGACTTAAAATAAGCCACATAAACTGTACTGCACTTAAACACTGCACCCATTTTTGGACCCTCACCCACAGTTTGAGAACCTCTTCTTTAAGACAACTTCCACTGGCGATTTACACAAAACTGCTTCGAAGTGAAAAAAAATGTGTAGGATTTTTATACGCCCGTTGTGTATGACGGGACGTATTATGGTATGGCGCTGTCCGTCCGTCCGTCCGTCTGTCTGTCTGTGGACACTTCAAAGATTGAAGTCTTTGAAGCTTTGTCTTCATGAAGAGGCAAAACATGTGGGGCATGGACAGAGATCTTCCATCTCTGTCCTTTTATGTTACGTGCGGTAGATCTGAACTCTCTTCTCAAATGTTCTGCTGCTGAAAGCGAGAACAACCCACATTCTCTGCTTCTTTGAGCTTTGACACATTAAAGCTTTGTAGTGTCTTTAAGTTCTGTTGCTGCAATCTGATTGGTGGAATTCCGATTCTAGAATGTGATGATGTCATACTCATACTCCTACTGCAAGAGCCAGATTTCCCTATTGATTATCCGTCCGTCTGTCTGTCCGTCTGTCCATCTGTCCGTCTGTCTGTGGACAATTTCTTGTCCGCGCTCTAACTCGACAACCGTCTCACCTAGGAATGTCAAACTTCCAAACTGCACCAACAATTCATCTTTAACTAGGCTTAACCTTAGTGCCTCATCTTTAACTAGGTTTGACAAATTCTAACTTAATTCTATATACAATAATTCAAAGTACGGGCGTATTTTGCCCCGCTGGCGGAGCTCTTGTTAAACTTGTAATTTCAAATTCCTAACTGGAGTTACATTTTCTTCCTGGTTTTACAGTGGTATTTAGCCTCTGCACATTTACTAAACCAAACGCACATTGTGACAGATTTATTTGGCATTTTCTTATGCAAACTTGAGTCCACATATCACCTCCTCTGTGCCGTAGCTCTGCTCTGTGCGACACTGACATAAAGTTAGTTTTTTCTTCACGTTTGGTCCTGCTCTTCTAATCAGCTCATTGAGGAGGAGCCTCTGTGCTCTACGTGGGGAGGAGAGAGTGTGAAAAGGTGAAGAGCGAAGCACTGACGTGCGGATGGACATGTAGGGTGTGTAACCTGCCCTGTGGTGCACGCTGGTACTCGAGGGTGGTGCTGTGGACGAGCCGCGTGCTGGTGGTGCATGTGGTGACGGGGCGCACAGTGTCCACAGGCTCCAGTGCACAGGTCCCGCACACTGGGACAAGTTTAGTGCCGACAGCAGCGGCCGTAATGAAACATGATCACACTCAGTATTCAGACCTTGAGTCTGTGACGAGACCGAGTCCAAATGCGCTCGAGTCCGAGACCAGACCTGGACAAAGCTCTCGCTTTAGTGGAGAAGGAAGTTCAGCGGCACGGGGGGATCTTCTGAGTGGTGGGACAGGTGTGGGTCCTGCTGCTCCTCGTTTAAGGGGGGTGAGTGTGTTTTGAAGTGGAGTTCGTATCAGTGATATCAGCCACATGTGGAGCTCGTACACTGGGGTCGTGCGCGGTCGGAGGTGTCGTGCCCGGGCTCGGTCCGGTTGCGCTCGCGCTGGGCACGTGTCGCGCTTTAGGGGCGATCCAGGCTTGGGCAGGTTCCACAGTCCTAGTGTGAGTTTGCCCCTAATGTCTGATACATTTAGAACGTTTAACTCGTCACGTTGCGTCTGTGCAGCTCCTTATTGCGGCTGCAGAAGAATCACACTGGTGCCTGTTTTGTTTTTCTCGTTCGCACGATGAAATATTTGCTCTTAAATGCGAGTGAAATGGGTGCACTGTAGAGCCCTGGTACCCTGACGATATTGTATCTCAAGACTTGGATATTGTCACACCCCAGTATATGGTAGTACTTTCATATACCAGGTCTGTATGGTCTTATATCTGTGTAACCCCTCAGTGGTGTATACTTGTTTTGATAAAGCTCAAGATTCTTCTAAAGCCATTCAGGAACTTTTTTAGTATAAATGGTCCTGCTCAAATGTGTGACCACCCAAGACAGTACGGTTATAAAATCAAATCAGGTTGTTGCTGTTGGTTGCTGTAGAAACAAGACTCAGGGGAGAGGTTAGACCAGGGGTGGGCAAACTACGGCCCGGGGGCCACATACAGCCCGTTAACCTTTTTAATCCGGCCCGCCAAACATTAATGAACTGCAATAAAATTTATTAGTTTTATTTTCCCTGCAATTCTGGCGTTTACCAATAGATGGCGCACTCTAGATACATTGATACATAAAACCACATTATCCACATGCGCCCATGGCACGGTGCCCGGGGGTAGAACTATATCTTGAACACGACTTCCTCACTCATGGTCCGAAAACCTTCCCATAAAGCACTGCGGCCAAGTATATATCTAGTGTGCCGCGCACACTGCACCTGCTCCCGCACGGCGCGTGCCACATTTCCTCTTGTTCGGTGTGGACACCGCGCGTGGACTGTGTCTTGTTGCATAAGCTGCGTGGACCTCACATTCTCCTGTGCACCTCTAAACCAGAACTAACACCAGGACTAAGCCAGGTCTAAAGCAGGTCTACACCATGTGTAAACAAGCATTAAATCAGGACTAAAACCAGGTCTAAACCAGGATTAAAACGAGGTCTAAACCAGGACTAAAACCAGATCTAAACCAGGTCTAAACAAGGTCTAAAACCAGGTCTAAACCAGGACTAAAACCAGGTCTGAAACCAAACAAGAATTTGCAGGAGGTGGTTGCTACATTCATGTAGTTTTAAAAAAACATGACAATATCAAGTAATCCAGTTACTTATTTAAGTAATTTAATGGATTACATTACAAACTACATTTTGGGGTCTGTAATCTGTAATCTGTAGGGAATACAGTTTAAAGTAACCTTCCCAGCACTGTCAACAGAATTATCAAATGTGTCACAATCAAACGGAAGTCAAAACTCGTGTGAGTGTGGGTATGGGTAGGAGTGGGGTTGAGGATGGGATGGATGGTTGGGGCTGTAGGGGTGTTCTTAGGAGCTTTGAGGGGGCGTGACCTGGTCGACAGGGGGCGCAGCTGTTCCGTGCACCTTGAAATTGTACAGACAGGTGTATTCGGTGTTGCCCCAGTTGGACTCCACCTCCAGCCGTACGTGTTTAGAGGATATGCCACTGTCGCCAGAAATCGCAAACGTTTGGAAATCCGGTCCATCCGTGTCGTAGACAAATCGTCCGAGTAGATGCTCCGTTCCATCCAACTCCGTCTTCCCCTAAAAAAGAAGAAAATCAGATGCATAGTTTAAGGTATGGATTAAATAAGGACCGCACCATCCGGGACTAAAGCAGATCTGAGGTTCCAGATAAAATGCATCTTCACTAACTTGAGCTAACGAGGAATGAACTAGACCAGGGGTGTCAAACTCATTTTGGTCCGGGGGCCGTATGCAGCCTACTTTGATCCCAAAAGGGCCGGATCAGAAAACTCAGTTCTCTCTTCAAGTTATTGTATTTTTCTCCGTGTCTCGTAGTGGTGTTTAAGATTATATTCCTCGAGCAACGCCACTTGTTCCAAACACACTGAGCACAGATTTCCCATTCACCTCTGTCAACAAATAAGAATTAGACTATTTTTCTTGGGAAATCCTGAACTCAGCATCTGCTTTTCTCATTTTTTGACATTTTGCTGATGAGGGTCACGGTCGACAGTCAAAACGATCGTCCTTTAAGAGCGTTTGGAAAGAGGAAAGTCTTCATTTGTGCTGCTCTGGTGGGAGTCGCAACGTACAGAAACGCCGGAGACGCTGCTATACTAAACGGTGCAGAAAATTAACAGAAAAATCTGAAAATTTTAAGTATTTTAATAGAAAAATCAGCCGAGGGCCAGATTAAAGGTCTTAGAGGGCCGGATGTTTGACACATGTGAACTAGACTGAAATAGGTGGACCAAAGGAAGTTCCACCGAGATTAACTAAGATACAAAAACAGTTAACCCTGGAGTTTTGATCAGTCAGTTTTCAGTGTCAGTTGCATTTTGATATTTTTTTTCAATTGTTCTGGACGTGTTTAGAAGTGCAGAATCCCACGCCAGCTTCGGTAAAACAAAATAAACAGTACAGAACGTGTGACTTACATAGACAGCGAAGACCTTGGGCGCCGATATGGTCTGCCCGGTTGGCGATTGGGCCTTGGTGATGTGTCCCAACGTCACATGGGAAATTTGGATGTTCTGGCCCAGTTGGATGTGCAGGTGTCCCTTGTCTCCTGCGAAGGGCCAGCAGTTGCCCGGGATCAGGGGGGAGTCAGGGCGCAGCACAAAGAAATGTTTGGGGCAAAGCAGCCACTGGACCATCTCCATTAGACCGTATCGAAAGTAGGTGGCGCTAGAGTGAGATCGGAGAATTGTGGCCTCTGCGGGGAAAATAAGACAAAGATAAAGATCAAGCTCCAGTTCAGTTCATTACGACTTTTGTTTGGGGTCTGTTTCTATGGAGATGTCGTTGCTCTGCCTGGAATGTTCCACAGTTGGACATTAAAGAGCTCGACCTTACATTTATTCAATTACAGGTGGTTTTATAACTCACAAATACCTACAAAAACAGGCATTCTGACTGTGAGCGGGGTCGCCTCTCCACAGATCTGACCTGTAACTTGGCCAGGTTTTGGTCTCCATGACGATAGAAAGATTTAATATCAAACTGCGAAACATCCCAGACGAAGCAATAACATCTCCATGGAAGCGAGCATTTGGACCCTCCACCAGAAAAGTTACACAGTGCACTTTTAAGGGCTACGGGAAATGTATGTACAATATTTTAAAAGTTAGTTTTAGTTGGGGCTGTGATTTTTCACCTTAGACAGGAAGTCAAACCATTTCCTCTGTTATCTAAATGCATTAATTATACTTGCATGTGTTTATTTTTTGTTCTGTGGTTTCCTAAATGTACCGTAAGCTTGATTTGGTGTGTTTAAATGTTGCAGCGGTAGTTGAGGTCGTAGTTTTGGATGACAGGGTTTATGGATGTATTCATTTGTTTCTAAAATCCATCCATCCATCCATCTTCTCCTGCTTAATCCGGCTGGGTCGCGGGGGCAGCGTGCTATGAACCCCTCTGCAGGTGGTGAGCCCACAGGAGGGTGGACGTCATGGTCCTTGATGTTAGTTCATAGGGGTGCGGGCATGTTTTGATTGATGGGGGAAACCGGAGCACCCGGAGGAAACCCATCCAGACACGGGGAGGAACATGCAAACTCCACACAGAAAGGCCCGGGCGACCCGGGGATCGAACCCGCAACCTTCTTGCTGTGAGGCCTGAGTGTTGCCACTCAGCCACCGTGCCACCTGTTTCTAAAATGTACTATAGAAATCACATGGATGAAACAGAGCTCATTAAAGACGTGTTTGTAAGAGGTTTGATACTTACGCTGTGACAGAAGAGCGAAGTTAAACAGATCTGCAAATCCTAGTGCAAAGTCTTGTTCATTTCCTGGTGCATGTCTTGCTGCATCTCCTGCTGCATCTCCTGCTGCATGGTCTGTTGCATGTCTTGCTGCATCTCCTGCTGCATGTCCTGCTGCATCTCCTCCATCTCGCTCTATCCGTCGGCCTAAATCCCTATATCCAGCATCACTGAATACAAGAAAAACATGGGTTACACGCTTTTCAGGTAGAATTAGTTAAATCAAAAATATTTTAGACACATAACTTACAATATTCATCTGGTGTAATTAGTATTAGACAGGTTCCAATGAGAATTATTGTTGCTATGAGTCCTAGTGCAGACAGATGGACCTGGTGTTTGCGAGCTGGGCCTGGATTAGTCCTATAAGGCACTGGATTAGTCCTATAAGGCACTGGATTAGTCCTATAAGGCACTGGCATTGGCATTGGCATTGGTATGAAGTGATGATATTCATCTTCACTGCATTTCTGCCTTCGCCGCTTGAAGACTCTGCAAACAAGAAAACATTTGTAATGAGTCATTTTGTATAAATTTTATTCAAGTAGAGTTCAGTGTCATTTGGGAATCTAATCTGTGAGGGGTAATGGACCATATCTGAACCAGGATGGGTTACTTAAGTAAAAGTACATTTACTTAGCTAAAAGTTTATTCAGTCACTCAATCACAAGTGTAATACAGTCCAGTATGTGCTTAAAGATCCTGTGTTACACAAAACTGACTCTTCTGAGGTTTTAGTCACAATTGTCCCGCAAAATCTACTTAATAACAGAAACATAAGTATTTTATGTTAGTTACTTTTCACCTACTACTGCTGAAACGAAGCTCTTTTTCTATCACAGAACTCAAACTTACCTGAAGAGATTTTCCTTGTAACTGACGATGGGTTTGTCCTGTGGTCCATAATGTCCCATTTCCTGGAGTCGAGCACTGCGCCTTAATTCTGGACAAAAATCACAAAAGTACAAATGATGAGTTAACGCATGTGTAACATATATTGGAAATCTCATCACAATTGCAGTACTTTCTGTAAAGCGTGCAGCCCTACATGCGACACAATGCAAAGTGACTGCATTTTGGTCGAGTCACAAAACATATTGTAGCTTTTCAAACTTGAAATTTCAATGTACCGACAAGAAAAATGTGTATGTATGAAAATAAATCTGTATTTCACCAAAAACACCAAATGTGGACCAAAACTAGTGAACTTACTGGGGGTTGAATGGTCCATTTCTGTATTGTTTTTATACGCCCGTTGTAATACGGGACGTATTATGGTATGGCGCTGTCCGTCCGTCCGTCTGTCCGTCTGTCCGTCCGTCCATCTGTGGACACTTCAAAGCTTTGAAGTCTTTGAAGCTTTGTCTTCATGAAAGATCTGAACTCTCTTCTCAAATGTTCTGCTGCTGAAAGCGAGAACAACCCACATTCTCTGCTTCTTTGAGCTTTGACACATTAAAGCTTTGTAGTGTCTTTAAGTTCTGTTGCTGCGATCTGATTGGTGGAATTCCGATTCTAGAATGTGATGATGTCATACTCATACTCCTACTGCAAGAGCCAGATTTCCCTATTGATTATCCGTCCGTCTGTCTGTCTGTCTGTCTGTCTGTCTGTCTGTCTGTCCGTCTGTCTGTCCGTCTGTCTGTCCGTCTGTCTGTCCGTCTGTCTGTCCGTATGTCTGTCCGTCTGTCTGTCCGTCTGTCTGTCCGTCTGTCTGTGGACAATTTCTTGTCCGCGCTCTAACTCGACAACCGTCTCACCTAGGAATGTCAAACTGCCAAACTGCACCAACAATTAATTAATTCAAAGTACGGGCGTATTTTGCCCCGCTGGTGAAAGTTTGACCTAGGGTTTTCAAAAGTATTGAAAATCAGACTAAGTAAACATTAACACTAGTATTGCACCTATAAACTTGAGTATTGATACTAAAACACAATCACATAAAGGCAAAATCTGACCTTTCTTGAATAGTTTTAGACTGATTTTGAGGTTCATCTAAACTAGTATAAGACCACATGGTAACAAACAAGGTTGTGTGTTGAAAAGAACAGCCTACTGTCTTAAAAAAAAAAGAGCATTTCTTTTTATCATAATTGTGTAATCAAAATTGGTACTCAGTTTGAAACCTTTTCCTTTGTATCGTGATAACACTAATTGGACCATTACCAGTAGTAGAGGAAAAACATTTCAAAAGCTCTCTTAAATTACAATGCTTAATGGGTCCTTTATCTGATCTGGCTCCTCACCTGCGCATCAATAACAAATATTAACGCTCCAGTTCCTCTGAAGATCATCTCGTAGTCAAATGTGGGGTCCAGGAAGTCCACCTGGCCTGGAAAGTCCCAGATCTGGAAGTTTACAAAAGAGCTGCTGGAAATGTCGCCTTTATAAATCTTGTTTGTGCTCTCCAGAAATAATGTCTCATTTGGGGACATCTTGTGGAAAACAACCTGAAAGATCAAGAAATCAATAATGAGACCACAGCAACAATTGGGCAGAATCTTAAAGCTGCTGACTGTTCAGATCCTTGGCTGAGATGTAATTCAACAGTACAAGTGACTAGGTTAGTAATACAAAGAGTGGACAAGCAGGTTATGAGGAAAAACACTGAAAGAATGCAGCCAAGGAAATCAAACCTCATAAATATCTCTCAAGAAAGAGTACTGGAAGGCAGGGACAGGAGCGCTAGAAAGACAGCTAGAAGTGAGGAAGAATACAGAGAGAAGGAGAAAGGCAGAGAGACAACCACTAGAAAGAGAGCTAGACTTGATGAAGAATACAGAGAGAAGGAGAAAGGCAGAGAGACAACCACTAGAAAGACAGCTAGAAGTGAGGAAGAATACAGAGAGAAGGAGAAAAGGAGAGATATGATAGCTAGAAAGATAGCTAGAAGTGAGGAAGAATACAGAGAGAAGGAGAAAGGCAGAGAGACAACAACTAGAAAGACAGCTAGACTTGATGAAGAATACAGAGAGAAGGAGAAAGGCAGAGAGACAACCACTAGAAAGAGAGCTAGACTTGATGAAGAGCCAGCGGGGCAAAATATGCCTGTACTTTGAATTATTGTATATAGAATTAAGTTAGAATTTGTCAAACCTAGTTAAAGATGAATTGTTGGTGCAGTTTGGAAGTTTGACATTCCTAGGTGAGACGGTTGTCCACAGACGGACAGACGGACGGATATACGCCCGTTGTAATACGGGACGTATTATGGTATGGCGCTGTCCGTCCGTCCGTCTGTCTGTCCGTCCGTCCGTCCGTCCGTCTGTGGACACTTCAAAGCTTTGAAGTCTTTGAAGCTTTGTCTTCATGAAAGATCTGAACTCTTTTCTCAAATGTTCTGCTGCTGAAAGCGAGAACAACCCACATTCTCTGCTTCTTTGAGCTTTGACACATTAAAGCTTTGTAGTGTCTTTAAGTTCTGTTGCTGCTATCTGATTGGTGTAATTCCGATTCTAGATTTCTATATACAATAATTCAAAGTACGGGCGTATTTTGCCCCGCTGGAGGAGCTCTTGTTAAACTTGTAATTTCAAATTCCTAACTGGAGTTACATTTTCTTACTGGTTTTACAGTGGTATTTAGCCTCTGCACATTTACTGAACCAAACGCACATTGTGACAGATTTATTTGGCATTTTCTTAGGCAAACTTGAGTCCACATATCACCTCCTCTGTGCCGTAGCTCTGCTCTGTGCGACACTGACAGAAAAATAGTTTTTGCTTCACGTTTGGTCCTGCTCTTCTAATCAGCACATTGAGGAGGAGCCTCTGTGCTCTACGTGGGGAGATTAAAGAGCTCGACCTTACATTTATTCAATTACAGGTGGTTTTATAACTCACAAATACCTACAAAAACAGGCATTCTGACTGTGAGCGGGGTCGCCTCTCCACAGATCTGACCTGTAACTTGGCCAGGTTTTGGTCTCCATGATGATAGAAAGATTTAATACCAAACTGCGAAACATCCCGGACGAAGCAATAACATCTCTATGGAAGCGAGCATTTGGACCCTCCACCAGAAAAGTTACACAGTGCACTTTTAAGGGCTACGGGAAATGTATGTACGATATTTTAAAAGTTAGTTTTAGTTGGGGCTGTGATTTTTCACCTTAGACAGGAAGTCAAACCATTTCCTCTGTTATCTAAATGCATTAAATATACTTGCATGTGTTTATTTTTTGTTCTGTGGTTTCCTAAATGTACCGTAAGCTTGATTTGGTGTGTTTAAATGTTGCAGCGGTAGTTGAGGTCGTAGTTTTGGATGACAAGGTTTCCACACCACTAGTAGTACTACACTCGAGGCGGACACCGGCGCGGCAGGCAGCGGCTACATCCGAGGCGGACACCGGTGCGGCGGGCAGCGGCTACATCCGAGGCGGACACCGGTGCGGCTAACAGCGGCTACACCCAAGGCGGACACCGGTGCGGCTAACAGCGGCTACACCCGAGGCGGACACCGGTGCGGCTAACAGCGGCTACACTCGAGGCGGACAACGGTGCGGCAGGCAGCGGCTACATCCGAGGCGGACACTGGTGCCGCGGGCAGCGGCTGCGCCCGAGGCGGACACTGGCGCGGCTAACAGCGGCTGCACTTGAGGCGGACACCGGTGCGGCGGGCAGCGGCTGCGCCCCAGGCGGACACCGGTGCGGCGGGCAGCGGCTGCGCCCCAGGCGGACACCGGTGCTGCTGACAGCGGCTACATCCGGGGTTGACGCCGAGGTGGCTAACCTCGGCTTCACCAAAGGCTAACAGCAGTGGTATATAATGGCACCGCCAAAGAAAACAAACTTGAGGAAGTATTTGCCGTGCGCTCTCTGCTGGCTGGTCTCTCTCTTTCTCTCTTCCCCCTTCCCCCGATTTGAGCATTTGAGAGCGGTATGAAAATGGCAGCGGCCGGTGGGTCAGAGTCGGATCCAAGAACAGTGGCGACTTCTTCTAGACCAAGACCTAAAGCCTCGAAAGTCTGGGAATACTTTCGGACAGATGGTGATAGAGTGGTTTGTACACTCTGTAAGACTTCTTTGGCTTATCACGGGAGCACGACCACGATGCATGAGGTATTGAGAATACCGTTGCAATATGCTGCTCGTGCAAACTCGTTAAATTGTGTGTGCATATCGTTGTTCAACATTGTCGAATGAGCACACACAACAGACATAACAGCAATAACCTTTGCAACTCGCACGCACAGCACACACAAGGTAACCTCCCGGGAAAATCTAACACACACACTTGTGTGTGTTAGAACCGCTTGTTTTTTTTTTTTTAATTAGTCGTTTAGATTAGTCGACTAATCGAAAAATTAGTCGAGAGATTAATCGTTAGAAAATTAGTCGTTAGTGGCACCACTACTGGTTTGTTTGACTTGGGCAGTAGTTGGCTGTCATGCCCCTTCTCCTAAACCTACTGACCCGAGTCGGTAGGGTTAGGGTTTAAATGTGTGTTAGCTACTAGTTAGCTAAAACTAGTTAGTAGCTTTAGCTAACTAGCTAGGGATGATGGCGTATGGGAGTGTGGGTATGGATAGTGGTGGGGATGGGAATTGGGAGTGGGGTTGAGGATGGGATGGATGGTTGGGGCTGTAGGGGTGTTCTTGGGAGCTTTGAGGGGGCATGACCTGGTCGACAGGGGGCGCAGCTGTTCCGTGCACCTTGAAATTGTACAGACAGGTGTATTCGGTGTTGCCCCAGTTGGACTCCACCTCCAGCCGTACGTGTTTAGAGGATATGCCACTGTCGCCAGAAATCGCAAACGTTTGGAAATCCGGTCCATCCGCGTCGTAGACAAATCGTCCGAGTAGATGCTCCGTTCCATCCAACTCCGTCTTCCCCTAAAAAAGAAGAAAATCAGGTGCATAGTTTAAGGTATGGATTAAATAAGGACCGCACCATCCGGGACTAAAGCAGATCTGAGGTTCCAGATAAAATGCATCGTCACTAACTTGAGCTAACGAGGAATGAACTAGACTGAAATAGGTGGACCAAAGGAAGTTCCACCGAGATTAACTAGGATACAAAAACAGTTAACCCTGGAGTTTTGATCAGTCAGTTTTCAGTGTCAGTTGCATTTTGATTTTTCTTTTTCAATTGTTCTGGACGTGTTTAGAAGTGCAGAATCCCACGCCAGCTTCGGTAAAACAAAATAAACAGTACAGAACGTGTGACTTACATAGACAGCGAAGACCTTGGGCGCCGATATGGTCTGCCCGGTTGGCGATTGGGCCTTGGTGATGTGTCCCAACGTCACATGGGAAATTTGGATGTTCTGGCCCAGTTGGATGTGCAGGTGTCCCTTGTCTCCTGCGAAGGGCCAGCAGTTGCCCGGGATCAGGGGGGAGTCAGGGCGCAGCACAAAGAAATGTTTGGGGCAAAGTAGCCACTGGACCATCTCCATTAGACCGTATCGAAAGTAGGTGGCGCTAGAGTGAGATCGGAGAATTGTGGCCTCTGCGGGGAAAATAAGACAAAGATAAAGATCAAGCTCCAGTTCAGTTCATTACGACTTTTGTTTGGGGTCTGTTTCTATGGAGATGTCGTTGCTCTGCCTGGAATGTTCCACAGTTGGACATTAAAGAGCTCGACCTTACATTTATTCAATTACAGGTGGTTTTATAACTCACAAATACCTACAAAAACAGGCATTTTGACTGTGAGCGGGGTCGCCTCTCCACAGATCTGACCTGTAACTTGGCCAGGTTTTGGTCTCCATGACGATAGAAAGATTTAATATCAAACTGCGAAACATCCCAGACGAAGCAATAACATCTCCATGGAAGCGAGCATTTGGACCCTCCACCAGAAAAGTTACACAGTGCACTTTTAAGGGCTACGGGAAATGTATGTACGATATTTTAAAAGTTAGTTTTAGTTGGGGCTGTGATTTTTCACCTTAGACAGGAAGTCAAACCATTTCCTCTGTTATCTAAATGCATTAAATATACTTGCATGTTTATTTTTTGTTCTGTGGTTTCCTAAATGTACCGTAAACTTGATTTGGTGTGTTTAAATGTTGCAGCGGTAGTTGAGGTCGTAGTTTTGGATGACAAGGTTTATGGATGTATTCATTTGTTTCTAAAATCCATCCATCCATCTTCTCCCGCTTAATCCAGCTGGGTCGCGGGGGCAGTTTGCTATGAACCCCTCTGCAGGTGGTGAGCCCACAGGAGGGTGATGTTAGTTCATAGGGGTGCGGGCATGTTTTGGGTTGATGGGGGAAACCGGAGCACCCGGAGGAAACCCATCCAGACACGGGGAGAACATGCAAACTCCACACAGAAAGGCCCGGGTGACCCGGGGATCGAACCCACAACCTTCTTGCTGTGAGGCCTGAGTGTTGCCACTCAGCCACCGTGCCACCTGTTTCTAAAATGTACTATAGAAATCACATGGATGAAACAGAGCTCATTAAAGACGTGTTTGTAAGAGGTTTGATACTTACGCTGTGACAGAAGAGCGAAGTTAAACAGATCTGCAAATCCTAGTGCAAAGTCTTGTTCATTTCCTGGTGCATGTCCTGCTGCATCTCCTGCTGCATCTCCTGCTGCATGGTCTGTTGCATGTCTTGCTGCATCTCCTGCTGCATGTCCTGCTGCATCTCCTCCATCTCGCTCTATCCGTCGGCCTAAATCCCCTATATCCAGCATCACTGAATACAAGAAAAACATGGGTTACACGCTTTTCAGGTAGAATTAGTTAAATCAAAAATATTTTAGACACATAACTTACAATATTCATCTGGTGTAATTAGTATTAGACAGGTTCCAATGAGAACTATTGCTGCTATGAGTTTTAGTGCAGACAGATGGACCTGGTGTTTGCGAGCTGGGCCTGGATTAGTCCTATAAAGCACTGGATTAGTCCTATAAGGCACTGGATTAGTCCTATAAGGCACTGGCATTGGCATTGGCATTGGTATGAAGTGATGATATTCATCTTCACTGCATTTCTGCCTTCGCCGCTTGAAGACTCTGCAAACAAGAAAACATTTGTAATGAGTCATTTTGTATAAATTTTATTCAAGTAGAGTTCAGTGTCATTTGGGAATCTAATCTGTGACGGGTAATGGACCATATCTGAACCAGGATGGGTTACTTAAGTAAAAGTACATTTACTTAGCTAAAAGTTTATTCAGTCACTCAATCACAAGTGTAATACAGTCCAGTATGTGCTTAAAGATCCTGTGTTACACAAAACTGACTCTTCTGAGGTTTTAGTCACAATTGTCCCGCAAAATCTACTTAATAACCGAAACATAAGTATTTTATGTTAGTTACTTTTCACCTACTACTGCTGAAACGAAGCTCTTTTTCTATCACAGAACTCAAACTTACCTGAAGAGATTTTCCTTGTAACTGACGATGGGTTTGTCCTGTGGTCCATAATGTCCCATTTCCTGGAGTCGAGCACTGCGCCTTAATTCTGGACAAAAATCACAAAAGTACAAATGATGAGTTAACGCATGTGTAACATATATTGGAAATCTCATCACAATTGCAGTACTTTCTGTAAAGCGTGCAGCCCTGCATGCGACACAATGCAAAGTGACTGCATTTTGGTCGAGTCACAAAACATATTGTAGCTTTTCAAACTTGAAATTTCAATGTACCGACAAGAAAAATGTGTATGTTTGAAAATAAATCTGTATTTCACCAAAAACACCAAATGTGGACCAAAACTAGTGAACTTACTGGGGGTTGAATGGTCCATTTCTGTATTGTTTTTATACGCCCGTTGTAATACGGGACGTATTATGGTATAGCGCTGTCCGTCCGTTCGTCCGTCCATCTGTGGACACTTCAAAGCTTTGAAGTCTTTGAAGCTTTGTCTTCATGAAAGATCTGAACTCTCTTCTCAAATGTTCTGCTGCTGAAAGCGAGAACAACCCACATTCTCTGCTTCTTTGAGCTTTGACACATTAAAGCTTTGTAGTGTCTTTAAGTTCTGTTGCTGCGATCTGATTGGTGGAATTCCGATTCTAGAATGTGATGATGTCATACTCATACTCCTACTGCAAGAGCCAGATTTCCCTATTGATTATCCGTCCGTCTGTCTGTCTGTCCGTCTGTCTGTCCGTCTGTCTGTCCGTCTGTCTGTCCGTCTGTCTGTCCGTCTGTCTGTCCGTCTGTCTGTGGACAATTTCTTGTCCGCGCTCTAACTCGACAACCGTCTCACCTAGGAATGTCAAACTGCCAAACTGCACCAACAATTAATTAATTCAAAGTACGGGCGTATTTTGCCCCGCTGGTGAAAGTTTGACCTAGGGTTTTCAAAAGTATTGAAAATCAGACTAAGTAAACATTAACACTAGTATTGCACCTATAAACTTGAGTATTGATACTAAAACACAATCACATAAAGGCAAAATCTGACCTTTCTTGAATAGTTTTAGACTGATTTTGAGGTTCATCTAAACTAGTATAAGACCACATGGTAACAAACAAGGTTGTGTGTTGAAAAGAACAGCCTACTGTCTTAAAAAAAAAAAAAAAAAAAAAAGAGCATTTCTTTTTATCATAATTGTGTAATCAAAATTGGTACTCAGTTTGAAACCTTTTCCTTTGTATCGTGATAACACTAATTGGACCATTACCAGTAGTAGAGGAAAAACATTTCAAAAGCTCTCTTAAATTACAATGCTTAATGGGTCCTTTATCTGATCTGGCTCCTCACCTGCGCATCAATAACAAATATTAACGCTCCAGTTCCTCTGAAGATCATCTCGTAGTCAAATGTGGGGTCCAGGAAGTCCACCTGGCCTGGAAAGTCCCAGATCTGGAAGTTTACAAAAGAGCTGCTGGAAATGTCGCCTTTATAAATCTTGTTTGTGCTCTCCAGGAATAATGTCTCATTTGGGGACATCTTGTGGAAAACAACCTGAAAGATCAAGAAATCAATAATGAGACCACAGCAACAATTGGGCAGAATCTTAAAGCTGCTGACTGTTCAGATCCTTGGCTGAGATGTAATTCAACAGTACAAGTGACTAGGTTAGTAATACAAAGAGTGGACAAGCAGGTTATGAGGAAAAACACTGAAAGAATGCAGCCAAGGAAATCAAACCTCATAAATATCTCTCAAGAAAGAGTACTGGAAGGCAGGGACAGGAGCGCTAGAAAGACAGCTAGAAGTGAGGAAGAATACAGAGAGAAGGAGAAAGGCAGAGAGACAACCACTAGAAAGACAGCTAGACTTGATGAAGAATACAGAGAGAAGGAGAAAGGCAGAGAGACAACCACTAGAAAGAGAGCTAGACTTGATGAAGAATACAGAGAGAAGGAGAAAGGCAGAGAGACAACCACTAGAAAGACAGCTAGAAGTGAGGAAGAATACAGAGAGAAGGAGAAAAGGAGAGATATGATAGCTAGAAAGATAGCTAGAAGTGAGGAAGAATACAGAGAGAAGGAGAAAGGCAGAGAGACAACAACTAGAAAGAGAGCTAGACTTGATGAAGAATACAGAGAGAAGGAGAAAGGCAGAGAGACAACCACTAGAAAGAGAGCTAGACTTGATGAAGAATACAGAGAGAAGGAGAAAGGCAGAGAGACAACCACTAGAAAGACAGCTAGACTTGATGAAGAGCCAGCGGGGCAAAATATGCCTGTACTTTGAATTATTGTATATAGAATTAAGTTAGAATTTGTCAAACCTAGTTAAAGATGAATTGTTGGTGCAGTTTGGAAGTTTGACATTCCTAGGTGAGACGGTTGTCCACAGACGGACAGACGGACGGATATACGCCCGTTGTAATACGGGACGTATTATGGTATGGCGCTGTCCGTCCGTCCGTCTGTCTGTCCGTCCGTCCGTCCGTCCGTCTGTGGACACTTCAAAGCTTTGAAGTCTTTGAAGCTTTGTCTTCATGAAAGAGCTGAACTCTCTTCTCAAATGTTCTGCTGCTGAAAGCGAGAACAACCCACATTCTCTGCTTCTTTGAGCTTTGACACATTAAAGCTTTGTAGTGTCTTTAAGTTCTGTTGCTGCGATCTGATTGGTGGAATTCCGATTCTAGAATTCTATATACAATAATTCAAAGTACGGGCGTATTTTGCCCCGCTGGAGGAGCTCTTGTTAAACTTGTAATTTCAAATTCCTAACTGGAGTTACATTTTCTTACTGGTTTTACAGTGGTATTTAGCCTCTGCACATTTACTGAACCAAACGCACATTGTGACAGATTTATTTGGCATTTTCTTAGGCAAACTTGAGTCCACATATCACCTCCTCTGTGCCGTAGCTCTGCTCTGTGCGACACTGACAGAAAAATAGTTTTTGCTTCACGTTTGGTCCTGCTCTTCTAATCAGCACATTGAGGAGGAGCCTCTGTGCTCTACGTGGGGAGATTAAAGAGCTCGACCTTACATTTATTCAATTACAGGTGGTTTTATAACTCACAAATACCTACAAAAACAGGCATTCTGACTGTGAGCGGGGTCGCCTCTCCACAGATCTGACCTGTAACTTGGCCAGGTTTTGGTCTCCATGATGATAGAAAGATTTAATACCAAACTACGAAACATCCCGGACGAAGCAATAACATCTCTATGGAAGCGAGCATTTGGACCCTCCACCAGAAAAGTTACACAGTGCACTTTTAAGGGCTACGGGAAATGTATGTACGATATTTTAAAAGTTAGTTTTAGTTGGGGCTGTGATTTTTCACCTTAGACAGGAAGTCAAACCATTTCCTCTGTTATCTAAATGCATTAAATATACTTGCATGTGTTTATTTTTTGTTCTGTGGTTTCCTAAATGTACCGTAAGCTTGATTTGGTGTGTTTAAATGTTGCAGCGGTAGTTGAGGTCGTAGTTTTGGATGACAAGGTTTCCACACCACTAGTAGTACTACACTCGAGGCGGACACCGGCGCGGCAGGCAGCGGCTACATCCGAGGCGGACACCGGTGCGGCGGGCAGCGGCTACATCCGAGGCGGACACCGGTGCGGCTAACAGCGGCTACACCCAAGGCGGACACCGGTGCGGCTAACAGCGGCTACACCCGAGGCGGACACCGGTGCGGCTAACAGCGGCTACACTCGAGGCGGACACCGGTGCGGCAGGCAGCGGCTACATCCGAGGCGGACACTGGTGCGGCGGGCAGCGGCTGCGCCCGAGGCGGACACCGGCGCGGCTAACAGCGGCTGCACTTCAGGCGGACATCGGTGCGGCGGGCAGCGGCTGCGCTCCAGGCGGACACCGGTGCGGCGGGCAGCGGCTGCGCCCCAGGCGGACACCGGTGCTGCTGACAGCGGCTACATCCGGGGTTGACGCCGAGGTGGCTAACCTCGGCTTCACCAAAGGCTAACAGCAGTGGTATATAATGGCACCGCCAAAGAAAACAAACTTGAGGAAGTATTTGCCGTGCGCTCTCTGCTGGCTGGTCTCTCTCTTTCTCTCTTCCCCCTTCCCCCGATTTGAGCATTTGAGAGCGGTATGAAAATGGAGTCGGATCCAAGAACAGTGGCGACTTCTTCTAGACCAAGACCTAAAGCCTCGAAAGTCTGGGAATACTTTCGGACAGATGGTGATAGAGTGGCTTGTACACTCTGTAAGACTTCTTTGGCTTATCACGGGAGCACGACCACGATGCATGAGGTATTGAGAATACCGTTGCAATATGCTGCTCGTGCAAACTCGTTAAATTGTGTGTGCATATCGTTGTTCAACATTGTCGAATGAGCACACACAACAGACATAACAGCAATAACCTTTGCAACTCGCACGCACAGCACACACAAGGTAACCTCCCGGGAAAATCTAACACACACACTTGTGTGTGTTAGAACCGCTTGTTTTGTTTTTTTTAATTAGTCGTTTAGATTAGTCGACTAATCGAAAAATTAGTCGAGAGATTAATCGTTAGAAAATTAGTCGTTAGTGGCACCACTACTGGTTTGTTTGACTTGGGCAGTAGTTGGCTGTCATGCCCCTTCTCCTAAACCTACTGACCCGAGTCGGTAGGGTTAGGGTTTAAATGTGTGTTAGCTACTAGTTAGCTAAAACTAGTTAGTAGCTTTAGCTAACTAGCTAGGGATGATGGCGTATGGGAGTGTGGGTATGGATAGTGGTGGGGATGGGAATTGGGAGTGGGGTTGAGGATGGGATGGATGGTTGGGGCTGTAGGGGTGTTCTTAGGAGCTTTGAGGGGGCGTGACCTGGTCGACAGGGGGCGCAGCTGTTCCGTGCACCTTGAAATTGTACAGACAGGTGTATTCGGTGTTGCCCCAGTTGGACTCCACCTCCAGCCGTACGTGTTTAGAGGATATGCCACTGTCGCCAGAAATCGCAAACGTTTGGAAATCCGGTCCATCCGTGTCGTAGACAAATCGTCCGAGTAGATGCTCCGTTCCATCCAACTCCGTCTTCCCCTAAAAAAGAAGAAAATCAGATGCATAGTTTAAGGTATGGATTAAATAAGGACCGCACCATCCGGGACTAAAGCAGATCTGAGGTTCCAGATAAAATGCATCTTCACTAACTTGAGCTAACGAGGAATGAACTAGACTGAAATAGGTGGACCAAAGGAAGTTCCACCGAGATTAACTAAGATACAAAAACAGTTAACCCTGGAGTTTTGATCAGTCAGTTTTCAGTGTCGGTTGCATTTTGATTTTTCTTTTTCAATTGTTCTGGACGTGTTTAGAAGTGCAGAATCCCACGCCAGCTTCGGTAAAACAAAATAAACAGTACAGAACGTGTGACTTACATAGACAGCGAAGACCTTGGGCGCCGATATGGTCTGCCCGGTTGGCGATTGGGCCTTGGTGATGTGTCCCAACGTCACATGGGAAATTTGGATGTTCTGGCCCAGTTGGATGTGCAGGTGTCCCTTGTCTCCTGCGAAGGGCCAGCAGTTGCCCGGGATCAGGGGGGAGTCAGGGCGCAGCACAAAGAAATGTTTGGGGCAAAGCAGCCACTGGACCATCTCCATTAGACCGTATCGAAAGTAGGTGGCGCTAGAGTGAGATCGGAGAATTGTGGCCTCTGCGGGGAAAATAAGACAAAGATAAAGATCAAGCTCCAGTTCAGTTCATTACGACTTTTGTTTGGGGTCTGTTTCTATGGAGATGTCGTTGCTCTGCCTGGAATGTTCCACAGTTGGACATTAAAGAGCTCGACCTTACATTTATTCAATTACAGGTGGTTTTATAACTCACAAATACCTACAAAAACAGGCATTCTGACTGTGAGCGGGGTCGCCTCTCCACAGATCTGACCTGTAACTTGGCCAGGTTTTGGTCTCCATGACGATAGAAAGATTTAATACCAAACTGCGAAACATCCCGGACGAAGCAATAACATCCCTATGGAAGCGAGCATTTGGACCCTCCACCAGAAAAGTTACACAGTGCACTTTTAAGGGCTACGGGAAATGTATGTACGATATTTTAAAAGTTAGTTTTAGTTGGGGCTGTGATTTTTCACCTTAGACAGGAAGTCAAACCATTTCCTCTGTTATCTAAATGCATTAAATATACTTGCATGTGTTTATTTTTTGTTCTGTGGTTTCCTAAATGTACCGTAAGCTTGATTTGGTGAGTTTAAATGTTGCAGCGGTAGTTGAGGTCGTAGTTTTGGATGACAAGGTTTATGGATGTATTCATTTGTTTCTAAAATGTACTATAGAAATCACATGGATGAAACAGAGCTCATTAAAGACGTGTTTGTAAGAGGTTTGATACTTACGCTGTGACAGAAGAGCGAAGTTAAACAGATCTTCTGCAAATCCTAGTGCAAAGTCTGGTTCATTTCCTGGTGCATGTCCTGGTGCAAAGTCTGGTTCATTTCCTGGTGCATGTCCTGGTGCAAATCCTCGTGCAAATCCTCGTGCATGTCCTGGTGCATCTCCTGCTGCATGTCCTGGTGCATCTCCTCCACCTCGCTGTACCTGCGGGCCTAAATCCCCTGTATTCGGGATCACTGAATACAAGAAAAACATGGGTTACACGCTTTTCAGGTAGAATTAGTTAAATCAAAAATATTTTAGACACATAACTTACCATATTCATCTCGTAAAAATAGTATTAGCCAGAGGATTGCAATGAGAACTATTGCTGCTATGAGTTTTAGTGCAGACAGATGGACCTGGTATTTGGGATCTGGGCCTGGATTAGTCCTATAAGGCACTGGATTAGTCCTATAAGGCACTGGATTAGTCCTATAAGGCACTGGCATTGGCATTGGCATTGGTATGAAGTGATGATATTCATCTTCACTGCATTTCTGCCTTCGCTGCTTGAAGACTCTGCAAACAAGAAAACATTTGTAATGAGTCATTTTGTATAAATTTTATTCAAGTAGAGTTCAGTGTCAATTGGGAATCTAATCTGTGAGGGGTAATGGACCATATCTGAACCAGGACGGGTTACTTAAGTAAAAGTACATTTACTTAGCTAAAAGTTTATTCAGTCACTCAATCACAAGTGTAATACAGTGCAGTATGTGCTTAAAGATCCTGTGTTACGCAAAACTGACTCTTCTGAGCTTTTAGTCACAATTATCCTGCAAAATCTACTTAATAACAGAAACATAAGTATTTTATGTTAGTTACTTTTCACCTACTACTGCTGAAACGAAGCTCTTTTTCTATCACAGAACTCAAACTTACCCGAAGAGATTTTCCTTGTAACTGACGATGGGTTTGTCCTGTGGTCCATAATGTCCCATTTCCTGGAGTCGAGCACTGCGCCTTAATTCTGGACAAAAATCACAAAAGTACAAATGATGAGTTAACGCATGTGTAACATATATTGGAAATCTTATCACAATTGCAGTACTTTCTGTAAAGCGTGCAGCCCTGCATGCGACACAATGCGAAGAAAAATGCAGTAAGAAAAATGTGTATTGTATGAAAATAAATCTGTATTTCACCAAAAACACCAAATGTGGACCAAAACTAGTGAACTTACCGGGGGTTGAATGGTCCATTTCTGTATTGTTTTTCTCGTAAAACTGATGTCTAAAGTGACGTTTAAAGAGAATTTGTTGAAACCTACTACCTCTCACTCTCTGAAAACAAACACGTCTTACTTGTACCAAAGCCTTTGAAACTGTAAAGCTTTGTGTAGCCGTTCGGAACTCAGTATTTCAGAACCTGTGATGTCATAAAGCTGCAGCCAATCACAGACCGGCATTCGTTTCTACGGCGATAACATCGTGATTAGAGTTGGGCGGTATACACATTTTTATACCGTTAAACCGTCTCCACATTTTCCCGGGGTATACGGTATTACCGTTGCTAAGGCTAAAAAAAACAAAAAAAAAACACTTCGTAGCACTAAGGTGGAGTCCGCTGGCCAAATGGCAGCTTGCACTTATACCGTTTAGAAACAGAAAAGCAAGCATTACATAGGCCTAATGATACTGAAAACATAACAAAACATGTAAAAAATTTGTAACTTTTATTAAATGTTTAAAAAGTGCAAATACAGCAGTCAACCGACAGAACGAAATAACAAATTGTCTATGGGCTAAAGCCCACTTCCAGTACAGTAATCTATAGGCTACATCAATTAAATTAAAACACAGCCCTATATAATCCAGCACTCACAGGCTTATCAAATAACAAAAATTACATTAAATAACAAAGGCAGTAACAAACCAACAAGAATCAAATAAATAAAATACTTGATCTTATCAAATAAGAAAATCTGAACAATAAACAGGCTAACAAGACATAACTGAAAATGTGCACATGAGAACGCAGCGGAAATGCTCGTTTGTATATTTTTAAAATATATTAACATGAATCAAATAAATTAAAAGTACAACTATACAACATTTCGAACCGTTTTTGTACGTCAGAAAAAGCCACTCCTTATTGAAAATAAAATGATTAAGCAATTGAATGTTTTTCGCCAGAAAAACCAGCATGTTCACTTTTTCCGGCTTGAGTAGGGCACGTTGTGGGTTGACAACTTTGCCCGCGGTGCTGAAGACCCGTTCAGATGGAGAGCTTGTGGCACAAACACACAGGTATTTTCGGGCAACCCGCGACATTAAAGGAAAGCGCCCGACTCCATTGGATTTCCACCAAAGAAGGGGGTCTTCATCTCCCGGAATAACAGGCTCGCGACAGTATGCAGTTGTCTCTGCTTCTGATCGCTCCTCTACAGTGCCGACCGGATCTGCCTGGCTCTCCCTTGTCATTTGGACGAAATCCGAAATGCTGCCAAATTGCAGACGTTGTGTTTTTCATTGGGACCAACTCAGCGCGGCCTGTCATGTTGTCTTGTCCTTCTCCTTCTCCTTTCGGAGCACTAATGTCACGTGACTACGCAACATCCAGGAACTTCATCGAATGTCATCTCTCCGATCAACAGTTAAGAGCAACATTACACTATAACATAGAAATATTTGTTTTAAACTGTAATAGTATTAAATTAACAAACACAACCACACATACATAAGTGTTGAAAAAACACTCTTTATTTAGGCATTAAATCAATTATAGTTAATATTATATTAGGGCAAGATTTTTTTTAATGACGGTAATGAATCTGATACCGTGGCTATTTTTAGATACCGCGGGATACCGTATTACCGTATTACCGCCCAACCCTAATCGTGATGGCAACTGGGATAATATGCAAATGAGCAGGCCAGAATTTGAAAGACAACAAGAATAAGTTATATCCTGAATTGTTTACATTCATATATCTACTGTATGCATTGGTAATTGGAATATTGGTGTTTTAATGTAATGTGTGTAATAATGATAATAATATTATTAATTATTCCACATTTCAGTTCACGCTCTTTGTACAATTTATCTCCTTAACAAAACTAAAATTTTAAATGAAAATAATAATAAAAATATGTATGAAACAGAAATTTTATACATATTCTCCTCGACCTTAACGTGGTGGAGGGGTTTGAGTGCCCGTATGATCCCAGGAGCTATGTTGTCGGGGTCTTTATGCCCCTGGTAGGGTCACCCAAGGCAAACAGGTCCAGGGGGACGGGTCAGACGAAGAGCGGTTCAGAAGACCCTTATGATGATGACCATACAAAGGCCAGTTATGTCGCCCGGAATGGCGACACCGGGGCCCCACCCTGGAGCCAGGCCTGGGGTGGGTGCACGCCGGCGAGCGCCTGGTGGCCGGGCCTTTCCCCACGGGGCCCGGCCGGGCCCAGCCCGAAGGAGCACCGTGGGGCCGCCCTCTGGTGGGCCCACCACCCGCGAGAGGAGCCATAGGGGTCGGGTGTGGAGAGATCTGGGCGGCGGTCGAAGGCGGGGGCCTCGGCGACCGGATCTCCGGACATGGAGACTAGCTCTGGGGACATGGAATGTCACCTCGCTGGGGGGGAAGGAGCCTGAGCTTGTGCGGGAGGTTGAGCGTTACCGGCTAGATATAGTCGGCCTCACCTCCACGCACAGCTTGGGGTCCGGAACCCAACTCCTTGAGAGGGGTTGGACTCTCCATTTCTCTGGCGTTGGCCGCTGGGAGCGGCGGCGAGCTGGCGTGGGCCTGCTTATTGCCCCACAGCTCAGCCGCTGCGTGTTGGAGTTCACCCCGGTGAACGAGAGTCCCTGCGCCTTCGGGTTGGGGACAGGTCTCTCACTGTGGTGTCGGCCTACGGGCCGAACAGCAGTGCAGAGTACCCGGCCTTCTTGGAGTCTCTGGGAGGGGGACTGGACAGTGCACCAACCGGGGACTTCGTTGTTCTACTGGGGGACTTCAACGCCCACGTGGGCAACGACAGTAACACTTGGAGAGGGGTGATTGGGAGGAACGGCCTCCCTGAGCTGAACCCGAGTGGTGTTCTGTTATTGGACTTCTGTGCTAGTCACAGCTTGTCCATAACGAACACCATGTTCGAGCACAAGGGGGTCCATCGGTGCACGTGGCACCAGGACTCTCTAGGCCGGAGGTCGATGATCGACTTTGTTGTCGTGTCATCTGACCTCCGGCCGTGTGTCTTGGACACTCGGGTGAAGAGAGGGGCAGAGCTGTCAACTGATCACCACCTGGTGGTGAGTTGGGTCCGCTGGCGGAGGAGGAAGCCGGAAAGACCTGGCAGGCCCAAGCGTATCGTGAGGGTCTGCTGGGAACGTCTGGCGGAACCTTCTGTCAGTGCGGCCTTCAACTCACGCCTCACGGGGAGGCTGGGGACATGGAGCCCGAGTGGGCTTCGTTCTCGGCCTCTATTGTCAATGCGGCTGCTCGTAGCTGTGGCCGTAAGGTCTGTGGTGCCTGTCGCGGCGGCAATCCCCAAACCCGGTGGTGGACACTGGAAGTAAGGGATGCCGTCAAGCTGAAGAAGGAGTCCTACCGGGCCTTACTGGCTTGGGGGACTCCTGAAGCAGCTGACAGGTACCGGCGGGCCAAGCGTGCTGCAGCCCGGGTGGTGGCAGAGGCAAAAACTCGGGTCTGGGAGGAGTTCGGGGAGGCCATGGAGGAGGACTATCGGACGGCCCCAAGGAAATTCTGGCAAACCGTCCGGCGCCTCAGGAGGGGGAAGCAGTTCTTCACCAACACTGTTTACAGTGCGGGGGGAGAGCTGCTGACCTCGACTGGGGATGTTGTCGGGCGGTGGAAGGAAAACTTTGGGGATCTCCTCAATCCCACCGTCACGTCCTCCGAAGAGGAGGCCGAGGCTGGGGACCCAGAGGCGGCCTCATCCATCACCCTGGCCGAAGTCACTTAGGTGGTCGGAAAGCTCCTCGGTGGCAAGGCTCCGGGGGTGGATGAGATCCGTCCTGAGTACCTTAAGTCTCTGGGTGTTGTGGGGCTGTCTTGGCTGACACGTCTCTGCAACATCGCGTGGCGGTCAGGAACAGTACCTTTGGACTGGCAGACCGGGGTGGTGGTCCCTCTGTATAAAAAGGGGGACCGGAGGGTGTGTTCCAACTACAGGGGAATCACACTCCTCAGCCTCCCCGGTAAAGTCTATGCCAGGGTACTGGAGATGAGAGTTCGGCCAATAGTCGAACCTCGGATTCAAGAGGAGCAGTGTGGTTTTCGGCCTGGTCGTGTAACACTGGACCAGCTCTACACCCTCCATCGGGTGCTCGAGGGTTCATGGGAGTTTGCCCAACCAGTCCACATGTGCTTTGTGGACCTGGAGAAGGCATTCGACCATGTCCCTCGTGGTGCCCTGTGGGGGGTGCTCCGGGAGTATGGGGTCTGGGGCCCTTTGCTAAGGGCTGTCCGGTCCCTGTATGACCGGAGCAGGAGCTGTGTTCGCATTGCCGGCAGTAAGTCAGACCTGTTCCCGGTGCATGTTGGACTCCGCCAGGGCTGCCCTTTGTCACCGGTTCTGTTCATTGTATTTATGGACAGAATTTCTAGGCGCAGCCAGGGGCCGGAGGGGGTCCAGTTCGGGGACCACAGGATCTCATCTCTGCTTTTTGCGGATGATGTTGTCCTGTTGGCTCCATCGAACCAGGACCTGCAGCACTGGGGCGGTTTGCAGCCGAGTGTGAAGCGGCTGGGATGAGGATCAGCTGTTCCAAATCCGAGGCCATGGTTCTCGACCGGAAAAAGGTGGATTGCCCTCTCCGGGTGGGTGGGGAGTCTCTGCCTCAAGTGGAGGAGTTCAAGTATCTCGGGTTAGGGTTAGGGTTAGGGTTAGTTGGAGTTTAATAACAGACAAAGTCGAGTTGGGTGAACGGTTCTTTAGGCATTTTTCTTCATTTGATGCATTTTCCAGGGCAGTAGTTTGTTCATTAAACACAAACAGGCGACTGTCATATTGGAGCAAAAGAAAATATCAATATGCATTAAAAATCTAAAGAAACACAACAGTTTGTTTCTCTACACTTCATATTACTCACAACTTAGATTAATATCCCAACCATGTTTTAGAAAATAAAACAACTTTAAGGTTATTCTTGGTGACATGACATTTTACACTAAAAATACTTTGTATAAATGTTAAACACAGATTTATGCTCCTGACACTGGAAATATTTGAAAAAGTTCAATAGAAACTAATATTTTTTATATTTTAAAATGTGCCTTTTGAAAATCCTTATACATCAGTGACCCTTAAACAGGTGACGTGCCGCCTTCTGAAAATTACATACTGCTCCTTTAAAGTGATAGTAGTAACTTTCTGAATCCAAAATTTTAAAAAAGGATGGTTGTATTTTTGGCTATTTTTTGGCCAAAAATGAAGAACACACAGAAATAAGCAGTCGGCCCACTCAGAGCTTTCTCCCAAAGAACCTCCTGCCTCATCTGAGAGACTCTGCAGCTCAATGAATTATGTAAAAACATGTTCTGTGTTGTGCATTTTCTTCCACATGGTCAACACCCTCCTCTGTATTATGCAATCAAACACTCAACATCTACAGTGTGACGCCATTTTCATACAGACAAACTCCGTCAAACTCGGAGTTAAACCTGCGTGACCCAGAGTCTGAGGCGATATCAGGAGACGCTTCACCATTTTCACGCTTAAAATGTGGAATCTGTCACGAGACAAAAGGAAGAGCAGCTGATGATGTGCTCTGTGTACGCTCCACAAAGAACAAAGAAGTGCTTTTTCTACTATGGCTATATTAGATTGACATTCATTGTCGAGAGATTATGACCGGTTAGGCTAGAAATGTCTCAAAATATACCGTATTTTCCGGAGTATAAGTTGCACCAGCCAAAAAATGCAAATCAGACATCAGGAACAGAGGTTTCATGTTGAAAGTCGAGTTATAGAAACGCCAACAGAACAGAGAAGAACAGGCTGAACATGTCTGGTTTGTCCACGTCACATATGAACAGTTATTCACAAAACTAGAGCAGAAACAAGGGAATAAGTTTACCAAACTCTCCATCTCGCTCCAGATCACTAAAGCCACTGAATTCTTCATCCTCGGTGTCACTTCTGAGCAACTCCAGCTAAATCCAGCTTTTAGCCGCGATGAGTTTTTGTTTTCTTCATTTCAGTTCGAGTTTCCTCCACTTTTCGCCATCAAAAACAAGTTTCTCGCACACCCCACTTGCTTTCTATTACTGACTAGACCCAAGACAATGCCGTATTACAACAAAAATCTGCAGCTGAACAATATTCATTTTAGCATTTTAGCTGACCCATTTTCCGACAGAATTGAAATAAAATTCCACACCCGATCTGACCCGGGATAAATACAAACCGACACCTGAACCGCACCCGAATGAAAATCAGTTTGAGAGCCAAAAATGAGCCACAACGTTACACTCGCCACTCGATATTTGTCTTTTCAGCTCCTCGGGAGTCACTTTGTTCTGCAGGACGTCACGTGCGGTTAGAAAATGAAAGTAGCAGAGATTTGTTGGGAATGCGTGCAGCGAAAACGTGCATTTTACATTAAATCATCTTGTAAAAACAACGGTATTTTTGCATTTCACAGGCCTGTTTTTTGTTCGCACATGATGTTTTGTAAACCGCAGATCAGACTCGCGCTCTCCTGCGTCCGACACAGCACAACATTTTCACCTGTTTCATTAAAATTTGCAGTTCACCTGTCGGGAACCCGCGGGGACTTGAACCCATGCAGGACTCTGCTCAGGGACCGGCCTCCTGCTTTAGTCCTGGTTTAGTCCTGGTTTAGTCCTGGTTTAGTCCTGGTTTAGTCCTGGTTTAGTGCTGGTTTAGTCCTGGTTTAGTCCCGGCCTCCTGCTGGTCCCAGAGTCAGGACTAAACTCGGGGAGTCAGAGTTTCAGACTCATGCAGCTCAAACGTGGAACAGTCTGAACATGTGAGACAGACTCTGACTCTGTTTAAATCCAGACTCAGAGCAGTTCTGTTTAGCTGTGCATGTGACTGAAAGGTTTTTGTCTCTCATTTCGCACTCTTCTCTCTTCTCTATTGATTAATGAATTTCCTATTCTGTAAAGCACTTTGAAATACTTCGTGCTGTACAAATAAACTCGCCTTGCCTAAAACATTTTGATCTGCTGTCCTTGTTTCCTAGTGTAACCGTGTGTTCTGTTGTTTCAGTCTGGAGCCCGATCGCGCTGACCGTGGTGCTGGTGGCGGTGGCGACGCTGTGTAAAGAGCAGGGCATCACGGTGGTGGGCGTCTGCTGTGTGTACGAGGTCTTCGTCGCTCAGGGGGTCAGTACATCCTCCCGGTGGCAGGGATACGCTTCAGAAAAATGTGTGAATTAAACCACACAGATTAGAAACACAATTCAAGGACCCATATTACACTGTTTTCTGGTTATTGTTATGAAGTTTTCTCATCAAAACACGCCAACCCTGTATTTTTGAGTTCGAGAAAAGGTAAAAGGAGCTGTTAGCTTGAAAACTACCACTACATTACATCACAAGGTGGAGCAGAGCATTTTTAGCTCAGGAAATAAGTGTATTTTGTGTAATATTGGACCTTTACCGATATGAGCACATGTGAACCAAGTATGTGTAATAATAAACACACGAGACACGTCCTGTAAACTCGTATCAGGTTTATTTCTACTGACCAATGAGCTGCTTTATTTCAAACGCATCACAGACATTAACAAATCTGATTGGACGGAGATATTAGTCAAAGTTTTTCTGTCGAATGTACTCTTAGAAATGCGTTCTCCTTCATACACCTGTGTACAGAGGATGAAACGTAGACATGAACGGTAGATGTCGCGTTCAGCCTCTTGGATGCGTTAATACCGACGCCATCTTGGTACAGGGGGGTCCAGGGTCTAAGGTCAAGTCTTTCACAGGATCAGAGCGAAGATGCCGGACTTTTGCGCCGCATACGGATTGAACCAGGACTAAAACAGGACTGAACCAGGACTGAACCAGGACTAAAACAGGGACTAAAACAGGGACTAAAACAGGACTAAAACAGGGACTAAAACAGGGACTAAAACAGGGACTAAAACAAGACTAAAACATGATCAAAACCGGACTAAACCAGGACTGATTCCAGGACTAAACCAGCACTAAAACAAGGACTAAAACAGGGACTAAAACAGGGACTAAAACAGGGACTAAAACAGGACTAAAACAGGACTAAAATGTGATCAAAACCGGACTAAACCAGGACTGATTCCAGGACTAAACCAGGACTAAAACAGGGACTAAAACAAGACTAAACAAGGTCTAAACCAGAACTGAACCAGGACTAAAATAGGACTAAACCAGGTCACCTAGTGAAGGTGAAAAAATTGCATAGCACACCCTGATGGCTGATGTCCAAAAGCTTATTTTTTTATTTTAAAGTACCGCTTACCGTCTGAATGTCCTATGCAATTTTTTCACCTTTATGTTGCTGTTCCTTACATTTGCACCTCTACATGAACTTCGGTGTGTGTTTTCTGTTACATTTGACACATAAGTCGCCTAAACATGAACGCTGCACTGAGCTCCTGGAGATTTTAAAGTTTCTGTCGTACCAGAGGAGCAAACACGTCAGCGTTGGGGTGTATTGGCACAACATGGGCTTGTTACAGCACAACAGCCAAATTCTCGCTTGTTGATGACGTGTAGGTCGGATGAATATGACCCGACCGTTCAGACTGAAGTCGCATGTCCAAAGATCAGATATGTGTCGGTTTTAGGAGCACAGATCCAAGTGGCCTGGGTCACGTTTGAACAAATCGGATCTGTGTTGTTTAGACTGTCATTAAAATATCAGATACAAGTCGCATAGGGGCGAAAAAGTCTAATTTGGGTCACTTCAGGCTGCAGTGAGCGTCGCCTTTGTGGTTCTTATCCCCTCTCTCCTCTTTCTCCTCAGTTCACGCTGCCTCTCCTGCTGGACACCGTCAGGCACGTCGTCCTGGGTAAAGACGGTTTCCCTCTGGCTCTGCTGCAGACGCTCCTGAAGCTCATCGTTCTGGTCATCAGCACTCTGCTCCTCGTCATCGTCAGAGTGCAGGTCATACAGTCCCAGCTGCCCGTCTTCACCAGGTAAAAAACACAAAATTGCCTAAGTCATAGTCATACTGGTTAACAGAATTTGAGTTTGTGAGGCGGGAATTAACCCTCGAAGACCTACGGTATCGTACACGATACCGAGGAATATGTTCTATATAACTGCACAGAACTTTGTAACGGTAGAAGACAGAAACGTCCTTTTCCCCTCTGAAAGTGCAGACATAGAGGTTTCCGTACATTTCTGCGGCTTTATCCTACGTCACACTCACGCTGTGTGATGACGGGAGCAAAACGAGTGTCCAATAGGAACTTTGTTTTCCCCAAACTCATGCGCTCCGTCCATTTTGATCGAGCCAAACTTTGCCAAAGAGTGAAGTGAGTCAAGATGGTCGACTCCTCTGACTGTGTGTGTTTATAACGAGGGAAAAAGTCGCTCTAAGTGGAGTTAATTCTCACACACATGGAAAATGACACATCTTGGTGTGTGTAATTGTGCATCTCTTTCTATTTTTATTTAAAGGTTTATTTCAGTCCAAATGAACAAATCCAAATGTAATTTCCACCCTGGAAATGCAGAAGTGCTGTGGCTCTGGCCCTGGACCTGACAGGAGCTGTTTCCAGGACTGGACCAGGAAAGTCATGGAGCCACTGCACTTTTTTGTTTTTAGGGCAATAAGGAGATTTTTAATTTACTTACAGACTTGAGATTTTGCATTTTTGTAGCTAAGGCCCTAAATTAAGCATTTTTATGTCCAAAAAGTTGTTTCTACATGTTTGCTGTGGGTTTTGTATAAAAGAGTGTGAATTTTATATGTGTTATTTCTGGTCCTGTAGCTTTTCTCACAGCCTCATGACACAACTACAGCAGCAGATTGTGAAATAACAGGTTGGACTGAACAAAAGGAGGTAGAACACTTCATTAGGGGTAAAAGGGGCAGTTTTAAAAGCAAAATTAAGACAAAAATCCAGGCGAGGAGAAAAGTACTAAATTTGCCCTCAGGTCTTCAGGGGTTAATCGCTACAAATCTCCACCTGGGCTCAAATAAACGCCTGATCTGTGAAGTGATTGAAACAAATAAACACCCCAGCAAATATTTTACGGTATTTATTATAAGCGGACTTGCGTCTCCACAGACCTCCACAGTATAGAATAAAACTTTCTCATCATGATGGAGAAGTTGTGAAGTCTGATTTTAATTGGAGTTTACGTTCAAAGTGCAGGTTGTCCGAAAGTGTTTCCTGAGACTGTATCAGTGTCAGGGGTTTTACAACCGTACAAACTGTCTTTTAAATAATCAAACCTAAACGTATAGGAGTATACAGAATTCTTGGAACTAAAAGACTGCATGGTTTAGCCAAAATAAATATAATAATGTAAAGTTTGAGTGATGTGTCACCCTGTACTGATGTGGCAGCCCCCGCGGGCACACGGCAGACTGTCAGAAGCACATATTCAAGTGATGGATTAGTCTTATGTCTTATTAGTCTTATGTCTTGTATTATCTGACAGGCGCGATCATAAATCATCTTTGACATGATGAAAAATAGTTTGTGTCCTGCCACTCAGTGAGGAGGCTGAGGGTGAGAGTCCTGATGTGTGAGGGGAAGTGTGCAGGGCCCGTCTCCTCCTCTCAGTCAGGGAGTTGGGGGTTAGACTCCTGTAGTGAAACTGAATTTATTGGTTTGGAGGATACGCCCAGTCCTCTGCGCACCCACATACATTTGGAATACGCCCGTTTTCAAGGGGCTCCCATAGTCACAACAACAGAATACAGATACAGTACGGCTGCAGAAATTAGTTTAGTTTAGTTTAGTCTTTATTTGTCAGGGACCGTGTACAAAATGCATTAATCTTTATAAAAGAAGAGCTGAACTGCAGCAGATTTAGCTCCTGCTGCTTTCCATCTGCAGGTGAACACACAAAATATGTATATTTTAACAATACAGCACTAAAAATACAATAAAACATCCCAATTCATAAAACCTGACGTCCTAAAATCACAGCAATAATGAGATTAAATGTAGTTGTGCTGAATTTGTTCTTGAAAATGTCCAGTATAATGAGCCTGACCGTTTGATTGTCTTGAATGTGCTTTTTTAGGTTTGGAGTAAAATGCTGAATGTCTCCAGACTGTTTCAGAGTCTGGAAGTTTATTCCACTGTTTAATAGTTAGAAATGAAAAGGCGACTGTGCAAAGGCCGAGGATCTTTGTGGAATCGTGCAGTTTCTGTTTGTCGTGGACGTGTGGATCGAGTCGTCTGTTCTGAGCAAAGTTTGATCAGTGTTTTCAAGGGAGGAGCACAGAAAAAACAAAACAATAAAATCTATCACATAATAACTCAATTTGAACAAAAACTAAGAGTGTTCATACATAGCCACAACAAAATTCAACGAAAACAACTCCACGGTTTATGTAAATACTGAACCAGAGCATTTTTAAGTAAAGAGACAGAAGTTAGTGCGGAAATCGTTCCAGTCAGAGGGAGTTTTATATTTAAATGTGTGTTTCCTATTTGTTTTTTGACTCTTGGACAACAAAAAATGTCTGATCTGCGTAACATGAACAGTAAGAAGGTCTGAATGAAATTAAATACTGTTTAGATATTCAGGAATAGCTGAGATTAAATTAAAAATAAAAGTAAATACCCAGTGAAGTTGACGTGGGGAGGACGGAGTGAGCGAGTGCATGTTCTCGTGTGATAATTGGAGGACATGTTCCCCATGGTTACACACATTCATTAAACACACACTGTTTTTTCTCGTTCTCAGTTTATGGACAGGCCAGAATGCTCAAAACTTAAAAGCTCAGAACCTCCAGGAGTCAGTGAATCAATAATAATAATAATCAATGAATTAATCACAGATGACAGTTCAGGTCAGTATGGAAGCTGGGAGGGCTCACAACAAATGCAAACGCCACAACACAACAAAGAGCCACAAGAACAGAAGTGGCCGTGGGACCCAATTTTCCGACGGACCGAGCGAGGAGGATCGAGCGGGAAGTAAATGGGGAAAGCTGAAGAAGAAGAATGTGAAAAGTAAAGGAACGGAGAAGTGAACGGAGTTGGAAACGTGAGTAAAAGTCATTCATTGTTTTGTGGCAGGATCGACGTCACCGTCTGACGTCGTAAATCATTTCCCGCTTGATCCTCCTCGCTCGGTTCGTCGGAAAATAAAAGCGGTCACTTCTGTTGTGTTTTTGTGTGTGTGTGCGTGTTGTGACATTTGCATTTGTTGTGAGCCCCGCCGGCTTCGGTAGATCAGAGATGACAGACTTACCTGAGTCTCAATCTGTTTTTTGATCGGATAATCTTACAAACCAAAACCACTACATTATCTGAACAACTTAACCATCATGTCCAATGTTTTGGTAATTAAGAACAAATCTGCATTAGTCTTGTTATCTGTAAAAGTTAGGTTTGTCAAAAGCATCAAAAACCAGCTACCAATTGATACTCAAGCTATGAAAGCCAAATACTCATTGGAGCAGGTATTGATACTAAAAAAATCACACAAATCACAGAAATGAACCTTTCCTGAATCACTTTAGAATGATCTTGATCATACGTTTACGCCCATGGAGCACTGAGGGATTCCGCAGATCTAAGACCACATGGGAATATAGAAGAAAGTATTTTTATTTAATGTTGAAAACGACATTGTATTGTCTAAATTATTCTTTTTTACTATCATCTTTTTTATTGAAATAAGTATTGTTGTAAGAGCTGTTGGATTTGAACATCTTAGGACACGGATATGTTTATGAGACTTCAAACCGTCTTTTATCCAAATATAAAATGCTCGATATTTGCCTTGTTCAGTTTCCTCTTTAAACCTGATAAAGCCTTGTTGTTTTATGTGACGCTCGGCGCTTGTGCTTTCCCGTCGAGTCATGAGATTTGACGACGAACTAAGATTCTTTGTGTTAAACGTCTGAAGTTTCACGCTGTTTGAAATGTTTTATTGCTCTTGTCACCTCCCGTCCTCCGTCTTTCATGGCTGCGAGGGCAACGCCGCATGAGTCACGGCTGGTTTTGAGTTTAGCGTGAGCTGAGGTCGGAGTGTGCAGAATGTGTCTCGCCCACAAGCGGCTCTTCGAGTCAAAATAAGCCAGAGAGTCGTGAAAACTGCTTTTAAACTCATTGTGGTGAATAATTAGGATGCTCTGAATGCAGAAGGAAAATGAGGAATGACTTTGAACCGCTGCAAACTGTTTTTACATGTTTTTAAGCTTCTCGTGATGGCGTTTGTGTTTACCGTAATGGGTCCTAGTACCTCATTAGACTCCTCAATTTGCCAACCCCAAAATCAACAGACTTGTTTCATTTTTTTCCCACACTAGAATAAAGTGTAATTGCACATCCACTACAGTAGGTGGCAGTGGTGCTCTCATTGGCAGAGTGTGCGCTGTAGTGTGGGGTTTTTTTTTTTTTGCACCAGACAAACGCACACACAGCCCAGAGCAGGAGATCTGAAGTGCAGAGAACAAACTGTATGTAAAGTTTCTGTAGCGCTCGGCTTCACTGTGACTGCGGTCACTACTGATCACTTTTAAAGCTCGTTTAGGTCTTGCACCAAGTTACATTTCAGAATTTTTAACTTTTAACTCCGTACGAGCCTCCTGCAACCTCAGATCCTCAGGTCCCTGTGGCTGTTCCGAAGTCCAGGCTCCGGACGAAGGTGATGGAGCCTTTTCAGTCCGGGGCCTCGGCTCTGGAACATTCTGCCTGAGGAGACGAGGCTGCACCATCAGGATCATCTTTTAAATCACTTCTTAAAACCCATTTTTATCGCTTGGCCTTCCTTTAACTGGTTTTAGTTCCTTTTATTCCCTATTTATTTTCATTTTATCTCTTTTATTTATTTATTTATTTATTTATTTATTTATTAGAACTAATCTGATTTGTTGCATCATTGACTCTTAAGGTGTGTGTAGAAACCCTCATTCGTCCAGGCAGCGTCCATGGCAACGTAGAGTTAAATTTGTCAACTGGACCAAAGTTTTGATAGAAGACGTTTCGCCGCTCATCTTATATCTGTCAGATTAGCAAACACATAAGGGGCTATTCACACCTCTGGACCTGACCCGGCTACACCAGTTGTTTTCTTGATTTGTTTTGATTTTGGTTTGAGAATGGAGTTATAGATGGAGACAGGTGGTGCCTGAGTCCATTTCTGTTTAAAGACGGGTTCTTTTTTAACAAAGACGCTTCTTTAACTCCACGTTCAAACCAATTCTTCTCTCTGGCTAAAATCTGCACCTCACTGTCCTCAGTCACTGACACATTTAACTCTACGTTGCCATGCGTCATTCACTGTTTGCTTTGTCTTATGTGCTGTTTTTAAGTGTTTTGTATTGTTCATTGCTGCCTGTACAGCACTTTGTAAACCTTGTTTTTAAAAGTGCTTTAGAAATGAAGATTTATTATTATTATTATGGCGGGAATCGAGGAAAGATGCTGTGTTTACTGTGTCTAAAAATAAAGCCAAATAAATGACGGTGTCGCTTAAAGACATTACAGCCCAGTCACGCCGATAAACTGCTTGAGTTTTATCAGTGAAATTGTGCTGAATATCGCTGACAATCCTCCCGCTTTGTGAATGCTCCGTCAGTAAAGCAGCGGCACCAAACGCAGAGGAGCTTTAGACGTGGATTCTCTCAGGCTGGAGAAAGCGAGTGCCCCGAACTGTAACACGGACGTCACTTTTAAAGACGAGGACACAGGAGCCTCATGACGCAGGTGAGCGCAGCGGGAATCCGCCCGGACACAGGCTGGAAGTGTCCCGGGAGTCGCTTTGGAGACGCCACTAAACCGTTTGCTCTCGTATGTCGATGACCGAAGGCGAGGGTGAGATTTACCCACGTTTGGTAGCGGTTCTGTGGAGTGGCGGGACGTGACAGAAAATAACTGAGAATCATTGCTTTAGGTCAACATTACATTTAAAGATGCATTGTGTCATTTTTCTGGTAGAGGATCCATCAAATGATTTTCTCCACAGTGATGTTATTGCTTTGTCTTTACTGTCCCACAGTACGGCATTAAACCTTTCTATCTCCATGGAGACCAAACCAGACCGAGTTATAGGCCAAGTCTGTGGAGAGGCGATCCTGCTCACAGTCAGAATGCCTGTTTTTCTATTACAGATGGGCAGGATTAGTCGACTAATCGATAATTGATCATTAAGAACTATTTATGCAGATTAGTAATAGTGATAAAATAATAATAATAATACAAATAATAAAAAATAATAATATAAAAGCGTTAATGATGAATCAAAAATCAATCGTGAATTCTCCCGATGATCAATTAAGAAAATTGAATCGAATTCCCGTCCCTATTTTCTATGTATTTTGAGCCACATAAAACCACATTCTAATGTAATAAATGTTAAGTAGGACTGTTTAAAGCCATACTGTGGAAAATTCTAGGGAGAGCAATGACGTATCCATAGAAACAAACAGATGACAGACCCCCCACCAAAAAGTTACGCAATGCACCTTTTTAAACATACAAAATACAGCGTAACTTTTCGGGTGAGAGGTCTGTCTGGGAGACGTTACTGCATTTACAAGTGTCCATTTCTAACGAAAAAGGAATCAAATAAGCATATGTTTAATGCCAAACTGTGGAATATTTCAGGACAAGCAATAACATACCCATAGAGACAAGCTGGTAACACACCGTTCACCAGAAATGTTGCATATTGGACCTTTAGTTCCTCCTCTGCAGCCCCCAAAACAACATCTGAGTTACTGGATTAGTCTGGGCCACATTTCTCAAAGTTTGATCTGAACGATAACATCCCCCAGACCATTAGATAATAGATAATAGATAATCTACAATCTACTCGGCGCTAATCCCGGGACGACTCCGGATTGTCTCCAACGGACGACACAACACTTCTGAACGCAGGATTATCGCCTTTTGTTGTTCCGTTTTGAAGATGAAGCTCCTGACGCGATAGTTTGAGTCTCTGAAGTTAGGATGAGGGGATTAAGGAGGGTGTTTTGGCTAATTGCTGAAACTAAACCCGAATTAAGTAAGTCGGGATGTCTCTGATCTTATCGGGAGTATAGGGGCGTTTAGAGACACACAGTCACCGATGTTTGGGTGGAACTTCGGTTTGAAAGAGGAAACGAGAGATCGAGCAACTTCAAAACTTCGCCGGGATTTGTGAAAAGATAATTTATGATTATTTTTTATTGGAAAATCAGTGAAAGGACAATTGTTTTTATTTAAAAATCAGGTACCAAAACCGTGAAATGTTACAAACTGAAATGAGGAGTAGGGAATTTTTGAAGTCATTGAATCACTATCCATTTTAACTTTTCTTTCTTATTGTCAGGGCTCTGCGCTAACTTTTTTTTTTTCTCAGGAGCGCACGTGCCTTTAAGTTAAAAATTTTAGGGGCACAGAAAAAAACTGGGGGCACAAGTAGTTTGTTTTGAATGATTTTAGAACTCAGAACACCAACAACAACTTATTAGAATGAATTTTATACAAAAAACAAAACCAAAAAATTATGATTTTTATAAATCTATCTCCATTTTATCTGATTAATATTCATTTAGACTTAAAATAAGCCAAACAGACTGTGCTGCACTGAAACACTCTGCACCCATTTTTGGACCCTCACCCACAGTTTGAGAACCTCTTCTTTAAGAGAACTTCCACAGCACTTTACACAAAACTGCTTCGAAGTGCAAAAAATGTGTCGGATTTTTAAACTTGTATTTTCAAATTTGGAGTTACGTTTTCTTCCTGGTTTTACAGTGGTATTTAGCCTCTGCACATTTACAGAACCAAACGCACATTGTGACAGATTTATTTGGCATTTTCTTAGGCAAACTTGAGTCCACATATCGCCTCCTCTGTGCTGTAGCTCTGCTCTGTGCGACACTGACAGAAAAATAGTTTTTGCTTCGCGTTTCGTCCTGCTCTTCTAATCAGCTCATTGAGGAGGAGCCTCTGTGCTCTACGTGGGGAGGAGAGAGCGTGAAAAGGTGAAGAGCGAAGCACTGACGTATAGACAGGGAGGATGTGTAACCTGCCCTGTGATGCAGGCTGTTACAGGAGGGTGGCGCTGTGGAAGAGCCGCGCGCTGGGGGTGTGTGTGGGGACATGTGGCGCAGTGTCCACGGGCTCCAGCACACAGGCCGCAGAGACACGTCCCGCACACTGGGACAAATGTATTGGCGACAGCAGCGGCCGTAATGAAACATGATCACACTCAGTATTCAGACATCGAGTCTGTGACGAGACCGAGTCCAAATGCGCTCGAGTCCGAGACCAGATCGCTTTGGCGGAGAAGGAAGTCCAGCGGCACGGGGGGATCTTCTGAGTGGTGGGACAGGTGTGGGTCCTGCTGCTCCTCGTTTAAGGGGGGTGAGTGTGTTTTGAAGCGGAGTTTGTTCGTATCAGTGATATCAGCCACATGTGGAGCTCGTACACTGGGGTTGTGCCCGGGCACGGCTCGGTTGCGCTCGCGCTGGGCACGTGCCGCGCTTTAGGGGAGATCCAGGCCTGGGTGCGGTTCTGAAGTCCTAGTGTGAGTTTGCCCCTAATGTCTGATACATCTGATGTTTCCAAGCGTCTTCCTGGTTTGTGACGTTAGCATGAATAGAGCCAATAAGACGGGGCATTTTGTTGTTTTTGGAGGAAATTGTGGTACGTCTAAAATTGCAGCCTTTGCCTTTTGCTTCCATTCAAATCGTGATTTTCTTTCCATCACACGTCGCATTCGGTCACAGTTAATCCTGCGAGCCGATTATAGGCACAGGCAAACCAACTGTTTATCTGTCTGTATTTCTTACTGGTTTTCTGTGCTGTATAAATCAAGTGCATTGGTTTTGTCCTGCAGTTCAAAATGTTCCAAACTTGTAACACAAATGACTTTGGCTCACGATGACATGACCCTTTTCCGCCTGTCGAACTCCTCGGCTTCAGTTGTGGCCCAGTTACAATAACACACTCAGATTGGCCTTGTTTTTGTTTTGGAACGGAAAGCTCTAAAAAAAATACTAAAAATATGAACCGCTATGTTCTGTACTCTCTTACCCTGACGAAACTGTGGTCACATTAAAGTCAGTATAGATTAAAGCGCCCATATAACGCTATTTTTTGATCTGTTATAATGTAGTTTCCTTACAAACTATCTGGAGTTGTGTTTAGTTTCATTCATATGTGTTTGTATTTAGCTTCTTTTAGTTATTTAGGAGTTTTTCTCTCAAACTGAAAACACTTTGTTCAGTAGATTTCAGTTCCAATCCACTGAACAAAAGGTAAAAGGAGCTATTAACCTGAAGGTGGAGCAGAGCATTTTGTGCTTTGGAGCTGCAGACAGACAGATAATAAAGGGTTGTTCAAACATGTGTCAGTAATAATAATAATAATAATAAACATAATAATAATAATATGTTTTATTTATTTGGCGCTGGACACTCAGCATCACCTTACAACAACATAAACTAATTAAATACAATTAAAAGCCTACAGTTAATGTAGGACAGTATTTAATTGATTGATTGTATTTAGTATTTAGTAGGGATGCAGACGGAAACTAGCTATCTAGCTATAATCTGGTGCAGAACATCTCTGTTTTTTTTTTAAACTTAATGTATCTGTACATTGTCCCTTCAAATAAAGACTAAACTAAACTAAAAACTAACAATAAGGTAAATTTGGTGATATCGTATCGTCAAAGGTCTCACAATAATCTGGTGGAGCATCACAATATCTGGAATCCCAAATCTCTTTGCTTAAATGAACAGTTCTGATGCAGAAATAGCTAAAAAGAAAACAGAGGGAACTACATAGACCATGATCCTTTGCTCCGTTTCAGTGCAGACGACATGAAGAAATAACTGTTCTAAGCACTTTTACATCTTCATTCTTTGGATTAAGTCTTGTGAAGCATTTTTAGAGGAAAAAGTCTCAGATTCACAGTTTTATATTGTAATAAATCTGATATGGTGAGATGTTTATGGTGAAAATATCGTCCAGAGAGATTTGGATCTCGTTCTGTCCCTAATGACAATAAATATTGTACCAAATGACTGGGCAAAGAATTTTAGAATGTTAGAATATTGTTATTCTGTAGAATATTGTAAAATATTGTGAGTTTTCCCACGACATCGCAATAAATATCGTACCGCGAGGTTCAGACCGTGACCGTATCGTATCCTGACACTTGGATATCGTTACTCCCCTAGTATTGAGTATTGTATTAGTATTCATTTCATTAGAATGAAAAAACACACAACTCGGGTACGTTTTTGGTGAAGTAACGCTGCTTAAAATTCCAAAGAGTTAATTTTGCGTAATATAGAACCTGTAATTTACTTTGTGGTGAAAACAACAGCTGCCAGATTAATCACAATCAGATCACTCTCACATAAAGTGCAATTATTCAGATAGTATAATATTCTATAATATAATAGAAATATCTTGTTGTCCCCTCTACAAACATGTCCTGAAATGTATTGGATTCTGGTATTAGTTTATCACTTGAATGTCTGTGTGGAGTAAAGTCAAACCGACCGCTGCATCTGAAGGATTTGTGTCTGAGCAGCAGTGAGTTGTTCTTCCTGACAGAAGCTCGGCAGCGGCGACTGATATATGAGAAAATAGAACCTCAACATGCGACAATTCAGGCGATGTTAGTTTTATTTCAGACCTGATTCTGTGACACAGACGTTCACAGGGACAGTCTGGAGCTCTAATAGTTTCCTCGGGTCTGTGGAGTGGGTCAGACTGTTTTTAGTGGCAGGACGACTGTGGCCATTGACCTGCACTAGCCCAGCACCAGCACCACTGCAAATACAAGGACTGGAGGAAGATTTAAACAAGTGTCTCCACACGTCTCCAACACTCACCAGGAAATGAGGAACTGTGAACAAATTTCAGAACGGTCCCTTTAAAATGTGGGAAATGTGGAAACAAATAAGAGTCAGGTTTGTGGAGATGCAAGTCCGTGCACACTAAGAACAGGTTTTTTGTATATTTTTTTGGCTAAAACATTGCATACTGAAGTTTAACTATGCAAAAACATGTCTTTTTTGTACTTCCACAATAACAGATTAGATGAGATTAGATAAGTACTATATTATCCCGAATCTTGAGGCAGCATAAGGTGTTTTTCAGTATTCTAATTTATCTCATTGTTTATGGTAAATCTCACTTCTAAACACGTTGGAATCCTCTGTGTTTTCTGTCCCGTCAGATTTGATAACCCGGCTGCCGTGAGCCCCACCCCGTCTCGACAGCTCACCTTTAATTACCTGCTCCCGGTGAACGCGTGGCTCCTCCTCTTCCCGTCCGAGCTCTGTTGCGACTGGACCATGGGGACCATCCCTCTGGTCGAGTCCGTCCTGGACCCTCGGAACCTGGCCACGCTGCTGTTCTACGCCTCCCTGGGGCTCCTGGCTCTCCACAGCCTCCGCCACAGGCACAGCTCGGCCAAAACCGTCATCATGGTAAGAAGTGTTGTCACAAAACTAATTAAAAACTGAAACTAATTTGATTTTCATACTGAGAAAAGCTCAGCTGATCCTCATCATGGTGCTCGACATGTGTCTCTATGGCGGAATGGTCACCAGTGATAGCAAATATCCACAAAAGGTTAAATACAAGTCAGAAAACTCCAAAATATGTGATCAACATGAGTGTTCACGATCATGTTTAGGTCTTTTGTTTTCAACAAAAAAGGTGTGAGAGTGACTCAGCGAGAAACTCTTGCCTTATGCTTTGTAGCGTGTGATCAAAAGGTGGAGCGTTGAAGATGCAGACAGATCTTAAAGAGTATTAAATGGTTGTTCAAACATGTGAGTAGTAATAAAAATATGCAACTGTAATGTTATTATGTGAGAGAGACCTGTTTAACAGTCAGTTTGTGTTAAAACAAAGCTCAGATTAAAGTCTTAAAGGGATAGTTTGTGTTTTCCGACATGAATCTGTTCGTCTCCGTCAGCAGAGTTGCATCAGCTCTGACTTACCTCCCGACAGCGTCTGAGCCGAGTTCTTCTGGTTTTGGTGCTGATGAAAGTTTCCTGGAGGCTGGAGTCATGAAAATAGAGAGTTTTTCTTCTCAAAACAATCTGTGTTCAGAAGAGCGACACATTTGAAAAAGTCAGAGCTCATAATCTCTTGGTCCTATTTTCTCTCCGGTCGTATCACTGCTGCCTCCAGGTGGCGCCGCACCTGTTTCACTGTTTCCTGCTCAGAAAGTTCACGTCAACATGTGTGACTCCGACAGTGAGGATGAAGACGACGCCTTTAGCTCAGAGCCAAGGGGAGATCTTTATGAACCCGAATATCCTGAAGCCCAAACTCAGCAGATGGAGTCAGAACAGCAGAGACAGAGGAGGGACAGAGGGACGAGAACCTGAAGAACCTGAAGAACCTGAAGAACCTGAAGAACCTGAAGAACCTGAAGAACCTGAAGAACCTGGAGTTTTGTTGTTCCTGGAGAATCACAAGCTCCATTTTTATATAGATTCTTCTAGAGCTTCTACAGGCTCATGTCCTTCTGGCTGTAGCTTCACGTTCGCTCTCTGGCGTTGCGGCGTCTTCGCTCTGAGCGCAAACTCTGAACTACTGAAAAAAGTGTTGGATTCGTGCGCGGCTCCACCTGGAGGCAGCAGTGATACGACCGGAGAGAAAATAGGACCAAGAGATTATGAGCGCTGACTTTTTCCATGGCAAATGTTTCACTCTTTTGAACACAGATTGTTTTGAGAAGAAAAACTCTTTATTTTCATGACTCCAGCCTCCAGGAAACTTTCATCAGCACCAAAACCCGGGAAGAACTCGGCTCAGACGCTGTCGGGAGGTGAGTCAGTGCTGATGTGACTCTGCTGACGGAGACGAACAGATTCATGTCAGAAACAGAAACTATCCCTTTAATTGAGTAAGTGAGCTTCAAATAGAGCTGTCCCTCTAGTTTGCATCACCCCCAGGAAATGCTGGAATCAGCTGCAAAAACAAATCTGATGTGATTATTGACATTATTTCCAAAACAATATAAACATCGTTTATTTACGGTGTTTTTTCTGGCAAATTGCAATTGTATTTATCCAGATTGAACTGATAAACCACCCTCCTGTGGGCTCACCACCTGCAGAGGGTTCATAGGGGGGTCAGGTGCTATGAGTATTGGGCAGCAGCTGCCCCGCGACCCAGCCGGATTAAGTGGGAGAAGATGGATGGATGGAACTGATAAACCAACACAAGAATCCCATTGCATCCCATGCATTTCAGAATGTGTTTGTAAATGTGTGGACTGCAGGGTTGGCAGCAGCTTTTGCACAGAATGAAGACCCATGGAGGCACAGACACATTTCCTTCTCAAGAGGACATTTTATTACCTAAATCAGGGGTGTCAAACTCATTTTGGTCCGGGGGCCGTATGCAGCCTACTTTGATCCCAAAAGGGCCGGATCAGAAAACTCAGTTCTCTCTTCAAGTTATTGTATTTTTCTCCGTGTCTCGTAGTGGTGTTTAAGATTATATTCCTCGAGCAACGCCACTTGTTCCAAACACACTGAGCACAGATTTCCCATTCACCTCTGTCAACAAATAAGAATTAGACTATTTTTCTTGGGAAATCCTGAACTCAGCATCTGCTTTTCTCATTTTTTGACATTTTGCTGATGAGGGTCACGGTCGACAGTCAAAACGATCGTCCTTTAAGAGCGTTTGGAAAGAGGAAAGTCTTCATTTGTGCTGCTCTGGTGGGAGTCGCAACGTACAGAAATGCCGGAGATGCTGCTATGCTAAACGGTGCAGAAAATTAACAGAAAAATCTGAAAATTTTAAGTATTTTAACAGAAAAATCAGCCGAGGGCCAGATTAAAGGTCTTGGAGGGCCGGATCTGGCCCCCGGGCCGCATGTTTGACACATGTGACCTAAATAATCGCAGTCTTTGTGAGTGCGTCCCTGTTGATGTGGCAGGTTTTCACGTGGTGTAGTTGGACTTGGGTGGAGCAGAGAAGACCTAAAATCAACACGATCTCATTAAGAAATCTTCCTTAAATGGTTTTACTTTTTCACACTGGCTCAAGTTCAGTCATTTCAAACCAATTCCTCACGTTCCGGCATGTTGTAGGCACCATTCAGACATTTAATCACACGGAGATGAAACGCATCCATTCCAGCAGCGGGAATATTCATAAAGCAATATTGTTGTTGAAATAATCTGAAATCTCACACCATTTTCTTTTTCTTCATGTTGAAAGACTCATTACCGACCATGAGGAAAAGCCTGGTCTAAAATCATCCTCCTTTCAACATTAGGCTTATTGACGACTTTTGCAATTGCTTAAGTGTGTTGGTATTTCTTTGGTAATTAAGATGTTCGTACCGACAGTATTATTCCAGTCTTGAGCTAAACATTACAAGTGCATTCTCAAAGTGATTTTAACCAAGATCCACCAGAAAACAAATTCGGATTGATTTGGAAACAAGTCAAATTGCTTCAAATAACAATTTCTATAACATACACAACACAGCAGGATAAAGCAGGATATAAAACGATAGACTTCAACTACAGCTGGACGATTCCCCCCCAAAAAACCTTAGATCTTTTTATAAAAAACTTGATTCACCATTTGACTCGATCATACAGCAGCATCCAAAACTTTCACCGTGTTGTGAAAACCTCTCTTCTCCACCCAATAAACTGGAAGTATTTCATATGGTGCACAGTCGGGATGGGCGTTTGATTCAACTTTCTTAATGGGAGATTGGGAGAATTAACAATCGATTTTTTATTCATCATTAATGTTTTTATATTAAAATAATCAGTATTATTACTGTTACTAATCTGCATAAACTCAACTTTACACCATCTAAACCATCATCACTCCAGAGCCTCATCAGTGTGAGATCAGAATGTGTTTAATGCAGCTTTAAACATTTGTTTATGTTTTACACAAACTAAACTTAAAACCTCATGGCTCATTTGCATAAACTGTAAGAGCTGAAAAAAGCAGCTCTTTCCTTGTGCTGCTGCTTCAGCTTCTATAATAATAATAATAATAATAATAATAATAATAATAATAATAATAATAATAAATTTTATTTATAATGCACTTTACATTTGACACCAAAGCTCAAAGTGCTACAGTGCAAAAAGACTTTAAAAACAGAAGACAATTAAAAATCAATTTAAAAGAAATAAAACAATAGCAGGTATTAGCTGTAGGCCAGGGTAAAAAGGAGGTCTTTAGACCTCTTTTAAAAGCATCCACCGTCTGTGGAGCCCTGAGGTGGTCTGGGAGGGCGTTCCACAGACGGGGAGCAGCCACTGAGAAGGCCCTGTCGCCCATGGTCTAGCTTCTGTTGGACTAAAGGACACAACTCAGTGAATATGAGTGTTCTCTCTGTGACAGATTTGTTTGTGTTTGTGTCATTCTCGGGGGAAAGTGAGAGACGCAAGAAGTGACTCTGGAAAGACGACAGGAAGTCTTGGCGAATGCAAAATGTAGGCGCTGTACACATGGAATATATACTGTATGGGATACAGGATAAAAAAAATCTTAAATATCGATTTTCTGAAAAAAAAACTCATCGATTTGACTTGCCAACTAGATTTTTAAATCAAATCGATTTTTTGCTCAGGCCTAACAACAACTTCACAAACCTGATGCGATGTGCAGTAGTTTCATTAGCATGTGGCACACGGTGTTGTCGTTGTCGTGGGGAATGAAGGGAGAGGGGACTCATGCATGTTTTTGATGAGGGAACAATGTTATAAAATAGTTGAAATCTCTATAAAGTTGATTTTGCATCATCTTCCCTCTTTAACCTGCTTCAACATCAGTATTTGCTCCAACTATTTGCTGAATGTCTCCCCACTCTTGACTCTCTTTTATGCAGCTCCCGGTCAAATAAAGTGTTACAAAAATCAGCTTGAATAACGCAAACCCAACAAATGTTTTCTTGTGTAAAGCTCTGACAGAGGAGGCCAGTGAACTGTGGTCTTTGGGGGATCGCGGACACACACGAGGGGATTAATGAGGCCTGACGGGCCCTGAGCTGTGGTGGCTGCTGCTGTTGTGTAAGTTTGAAGCTACACCAGGACAGAGCTGTTCTCAGGAGACCAGGTTATGCAACAACGAGGCATAAAGTACAACTGTGGTCATGGCAAAGGTCCTAAGATCCAGCTACTATTTTCAACTCCTCCAACTCTGGATTACTCTAACATGAATGAATCACTCAAATACAACTCCGTGTAAGATAATGATGAGTGAGAACAATTTATCTTTAGAACATTATTTTTCTTTTATGGGCCTTTCTTTTTGGGTGGTTGGACTTCTGAGCTTCATCAGAGGTTTCACACAGGGTTTGACGTGACTAAGGGAGTATTTTACGTCTATGTGGCTGATATGATACTGATAAAATGGGAGTTGGAGCTGCCGAAATAATCACTAATATATTTATGACGTAAAAATTCACTTTAAACCTTAAACCAAACTTGGGTTTGGCTCTATTGGGTTTTCAGTCGGGTTTGTTTAGGTGACATTTATTGTTCTTCTGCCTCTTTACATCATATTTAAAGAGTCGCTCGGCCTAATGCTGTTTTTGTACGATATTCTCGCCTGTAAAGAAAGTTCTGTAAGTAAACTACTGCTGTTAGCCTTTAGCAGTAAATGCGTGTGAACCGCGGTAATTAATGATCTGCTAAATGCTGATAATTCACACCTCTATTCACAGCTCATTTCCATATCAGTGTGTGTCCAGTAACATATATATGGCCACTATAGTCACTTTACAGTCGCTAACAGAAGAGAAAACAGCCTGTTTATGTGTGCGAGCTACAGCAGCTAATCGCTAACCAATGAGAAAGAACCAAAACGAGCTTCAAACCGACACATTTCAACACTCAGCCTCACACAGGCTCCTCTCAGATCAGCACTAAGAACTGTCCTTTAATCCAGACTCACACTGAGCGGCCGCAAAAACAACACAATCTCAGTGTTGTGCAGGTGGATCTGAGGCTGCGGCTGTAAACAAACGCACATGGTGATGCGTTCAGGGGCGGGACGGACACACACAAATGACCCCTCAGATAAATCCTGATGCCCCGCCACAGATCAGGACATTTATCTGTCTGTAAACTGTATTAAATGGGTAGAATATAGAGAGTCTGAGCTTTAGAACGACGGAAAACATCCACGAGGAATATCAGCCCAGATCAGAAAGATTTAGACCGATATGTTTCCAAATGCCTGTTATCGGTCAATAACATCAGCCAACTGATATATCGGCTGGGCCCTACTTCTAACACCTCATATATTTAGATCACCATGTTACCTTTTATTGTTTTGAAGAGGAAATAATTGCAGAAAAACATATTTAAGTCAGCAGATAGAGCAGGGCCTACTGGGGATGTGGATGAAACCAGCTGCAAAGTATCAAAATATGACGGTTAAAGTTCTTCAAAGTGGATTTAGTTCATACACAAAGCTGAATAACCCTGTGCCTGTGCTCTGTGTGCCCCTTTAGGCCCTGTCGCTGATGGTGCTGCCCTTCGTCCCTGCCTCAAACCTCTTCTTCCCGGTGGGCTTCGTGGTGGCTGAGAGGGTCCTGTACGTCCCCAGTATGGGCTTCTGTGTCCTGGTCGCTCACGGCTTCAAGATCCTCTCGCATAAAGGGTCAAGCTCCTTCTCTGTTTTAAATATGTGTTTTAATCTACTGTGCTACTAATATAAGAATGTAAATAGGTAATAGTTCAGTGAGGATTATTTTTCAGCTATTACAGATATCTATAAATTCTGCTGCTGTTGCTGATCAGCAATATTTATACTGATTCATTATCGTCGTCCTGACAACCTTAGACTCTCCCTGGCACAGCGGCGACTCCCGTCTTTGAGCTCATTATGTATCATCTATTCATCTATCATCATCTCCCTACGCTTCAGTATTTGGAATTATTGCTGCAGACTGAGTTTGAGGTTAACTGTAGCTGTTGACCTCTCCATTAACCCTCGAAGACCTACGACATCGTATACGATTCCGAGGAATATGTTTTCTATAATCGCGCAGAACTTTCTAATGGTAAAAGACAGAAACGTCCTTTTCCCCTCTGAAAGTGCAGACATAGAGGTTTCCGTACATTTCTGCGGCTTTATCCTACGTCACACTCACGCTGTGTGATGACGTGAGCAAAACGAGTGTCCAATAGGAACTTTGTTTTCCCCAAACTCATGCGCTCCGTCCATTTTGATCGAGCCAAACTTTGCCAAAGAGTGAAGTGAGTCAAGATGGTCGACTCCTCTGACTGTGTGTGTTTATAACGAGGGAAAAAGTCGCTCTAAGTGGAGTTAATTCTCACACACATGGAAAATGACACATCTTGGTGTGTGTAATTGTGCATCTCTTTCTATTTTTATTTAAAGGTTTATTTCAGTCCAAATGAACAAATCCAAATGTAATTTCCACCCTGGAAATGCAGAAGTGCTGTGGCTCTGGCCCTGGACCTGACAGGAGCTGTTTCCAGGACTGGACCAGGAAAGTCATGGAGCCACTGCACTTTTTTTGTTTTTAGGGCAATAAGGAGATTTTTAATTTACTTACAGACTTGAGATTTTACATTTTTGTAGCTAAGGCCCTAAATTAAGCATTTTTATGTCCAAAAAGTTGTTTCTACATGTTTGCTGTGTGTTTTGTATAAAAGAGTGTGAATTTTCTTTTCTTTTTTTTTCATCTCTATTTCTGGTCCTGTAGCTTTTATCACAGCCTCATGACACAACTACAGCAGCAGATTGTGAAATAACAGGTTGGACTGAACAAAAGGAGGTAGAACACTTCATTAGGGGTAAAAGGGGCAGTTTTAAAAGCAAAATTAAGACAAAAATCCAGGCGAGGAGAAAGGTACTAAAAATTGCCCTTAGGTCTTAAGGGGTTAAAACGACCTATTCTGGAAGACTGGATCTATATTTGATTAAAATTCCATTATTTGCACCATTCCATTATTTGTACTGCCGTATTTTTAGGACTATAAGGCGCATTATTAATGAACAGGTCGATTTTCATACATAAGGCGCACTGGATCATAAGGTGCATTAAGTGAGACTGATACTTTAACCTGGGCGTTTTCGATCCATCGGCAGATCGTGGTGTAACTCGCCCGGTGTTGCCTCTGTCTTGGTGAATGTGAGTTTAGCTTCTGTTGTCCAACGCTCCCACGCAGCTGCAGTTTAACTCTGAACGACCTGTTGACACAGATATCTAGTGTTTGGAGTTCTTTGGTTAATCCACCTGGAACGATGGTAAACACTGAGTTAGTTTGCTTCACTTGGGCGTGTGAGGCAGAGGCAGATTTTGGGCTCCTCATACACTCCATAATATGATGCTGAAGCACAGGACGTACTGTATTTCTCCAGTGGTGCGGCTTTGTAACTTACCAAAGTCGTACTAAAACATTTTGACAGATTTTTGAGCACCGTGGACCACATAAAATCGGTTCGAGGTCAGTGGACACAACCAAAATTAACATATAAGGCGCATTGTTGATTTTTAAGCGAATTAAAGGATTTATAGTCTGAAAAATATGATATACGCTATTATACTCCGGTGACGCATTGTCCAGTTTCACTAACCCTCCTTCCTCTCCTTTATGACAGGATCCTGAAAAGGTTTTCTTGGTTCCTGATGGTTCTTCTGCTTTCGACTCATGCAGTGAAGACCTTCCACAGGAACTGGGACTGGGAGTCTGAATACACTCTGTTCACTGCGGCTCTGAAGGTAAAGTTTGCCCCTAACTCCTCTGTTTCTGCTTTTCTAGCTCTGCTTTTCTATCTCTGCTCCTCTGGCTCTGCTGTTCCTTAAAAGGTTTACATTGGTATCGGTATTTTGTGAGTATCAGACAGTACTGGATTCAGTCATGTGATCGTCCTGTTTCAGTTTTACATGTTTTTGCAGCACCGACGCGCTTTACGGCAGCTGTAAATCAAAACATCTCCATTTCTTTTTCCTGAGGCTGTCAGACTTTTGAACGGCGACACTTCCTGCTCAGACGGCCTCTGTCCTGCCACACGTTTAACTTGTACTTGTCTGTTGAAACTGCTTAATGCTCTGGATGTACACCTACAAAGCTCCTCCATAACCAGGCCCCTCCAGACCTCACAGACCTGGTCCAGCCCCACCGTCCCTCCCGCCGCTTCCGATCAGCCGACTCCAACCTCCTCACTCCCACAGTCAAATCAAAGCACCGGCCCTCTGGAGCTCTCTCCCCCTTCACATCAGAAACTCAGACTCACTTAACACCTTCAAAAAACTGCTCAAAACTCACCTTTTCCTCAGAGCTACAGTCCCCACTGTTTTGTCCTGTCCTCGTTTTAGTGTTACCTCACTGTGAAGCGTCTTTGTGTTACAGTGTAGAGCGCTATGTAAAACCGATGTATTATTATTATTATTATTATTATTATTATTATTATTATTATTATTATTATTATTATTATGTACTTTTAATATTGGCCATACCGGCTTGTCAAATCCTGATCCCGTCAGATCTCAGAAGCTCAGCAGGGCCGGGCCTGGGTAGTACTTGGATGGGAGACCGCTGGGAATTCCAGGTGCCACAGGGAGGCGCCAGTGGCAAAAACTGTCATTGTGTCCTTAGGCAAGACACTTCACCCACATTGCCTAGTATGAAAGTGGTGTGTGCATGGCAGGACTCCCCTGAAAAAGAGATTAGTGATCTCAATGGGACTTTCCTGGGTAAATAAAGGTTAAAAAATAAAAAAAAATATTGCTTATTTCTTATCGTTTTTATCTCTCTTGGTCACTGGGCCTCGAAGAACACATTTCGTTCAGTCGTGTTTCTTTTGCGCGCTTGAAGGACCTTGAAGGACCTTGAAGGACCTTGAAGGACCTTGAAGGACCTTGAAGGACCTTGAAGGACCTTGCACCTTGAACCGTGTCGCTGTGTGGGACTCTTCACTGCAACAAAACGAGAGTCAAACAGCGACATAAACATTTCTCGTGGAGGAACTAATAGAGCCACTTTAACACGACCAATTTGATTGGTCACTTACAAAAGAATCATCCGGACGAGTTTGAGATTTACAAGAGCAGACGTCACACTGGAGGAGGCTCTTCACAGAAGGTAAGGGAGGTAAGGCTTTCGTCGTCTAATGGACTTTTGGGAGCTAATGTACGAACTTCCTTCATGACACATTACAGAGACGACGCTACCGGAGCTATAAAAAAAAAGGTATCAGATCAGTATCAGAAAGAGCACTCCTTAAAAATTGGATCGGATCGGAAGCCAAAAGTTGTTGATCGGGACATCTCCACTTCCTAAAGTGAACCCAACCTATTAGATGTAAGAAAAACAAGAATGGATTAGAAAACTACAATCACATTTGTACTAAATACTTTCATAACATCAATTTTTTTTCATTCACCATCTTATTTAGATTTAGAAGAAATGTGTTTTGCCAAGATCGTTCAATCTTCAATACAAAATTTAATAAGACCAGTTCAATGCATTCTCGATCTAATGGAGAGATTAGTGTAATGATTTTCTGTTGAGCTTTGACAGATTATTCTTCACTCTGCAGTTCTGTTGTAATATTTAAGTAAGGTACATGTGTTTTTCTGTAGCCTCATAGTTCAGTGTTGTTCCAGTGTTTGGATAAGACCTCTGCGTCAGTTACAGATGGCAGGTTTCTAACGCTGGCATGGCTCCCAGCTAAATATCGAACAACGGGTGAAAAAAGGTTCTCAAGATCCAAGCATCAAATTCAAATAAAAATTATATCAGGGTTTTTTTTCCACTATCAAGATTCATATATGTCAAATTAAAATGCCTTTATAACACGTCTGAGATCAGCGTGGCTAAAGCGGATCACTTCCACATCTTCTGCGGATGCTCCTTAATACATCAGTATTGGATAGTAGGGTTTGGCGGTATCCAAATTTTGATCCTGTTAAACCGTCTCAGTATTTTACTGAAGTATACGGTATTATCGTGACTAATTCAGAATTATTTTGTAGCTGCACCTACATCATTCAGAAACAGCTTTATATTTGAAGATGAGGCACAAGTTCTGATCAAACCAAACTTTGCAGCGCGTTCGATGGCATCAGCATCAGCGCACGAGCTGTTTTTATCAGCGCTTATAATGTATGCAAATGAGCTGTATGCAAATGAGCCATGAAGTTTGACGTTTGGTTTGTGTAAAACGTAAACAAATGTGCCAAAGCTGCATTAAACACATTATTACTCATAGTCTATAATGAGCGGAGCAGCGGAAATGTAGAGCGGTGGAGACGATTAATCACAGCTCTTATCGTCTGCATCATTTTGAGGCGTTGTTAGAAAGTTCGGGAGGTGCAGGTCGGACGCTGTAGGAGCCGCACGTCCACACAAACACGTTTGGATCAGAGCCATAAATTGGGCTTTACCGTCTCCTCCGTGAAAGTCTGACTTCGCCCTCAATCGGGAGCTTTCTCCTCTTCAGCCTCGTCCCCTCTCGACTCTCGACTTCAATAAAACGTCTCCATTACAAACTTTTGGGCTCAACGTCACACACAAAGCGTCAGTCAGGTTTTTTTCCTTCTTCGCCGCTGTATGTGGATTGATATTTCCTTGCTAACGTGTCACAGATGAACTTTGGTGCTCGGTCATGGAGAGACTTGTGCATAAGCAGAGCCGCTTTAAAGTCTCTGAGCCACACGGGGCAGTGCAGAGACCTGAGACCAGGACACATGTGCTCGTACTTCCTGGTTGGAGTCAGGAGCCGAGCTGCAGTGTTCTTGGGTGTTCTGGATGTTCTGCAGCTCTCACAGCTCGAACTCTCTCCAGGTGCTTTAGACATCTGTGGTTTCTGTTTCTTATATGGTAAAAGGTGCAGATGTTACTGATTTGATGTTCAAGTCTGAGTCCATTATTACCCCGAGATTTCTCACCTGATTTGCAGGTTTTAGAGAGAGACACTGGAGGTAACTGCTGACCCTGTCTCTTTGTTTCTGTGGCCAAAGATTCTGACTTGTGTCTTGTCTGAGTTCAGCTGGAGAAAGTTGTTTTGCCTCCACACACTGATCTGTTGCAGTGTCAGAGTGACTCCACTGGTCCATAGTCCTGCTGCAGTGAGACACAGATCTGAGTGTGAGTGATTTAACACCCCGGTTCACAGCTACAGTGTTTATTTTATGTTTTGATGATTTGTTCTTATGAAAAGTGCATTACAACTTGTCTTGTTTACACCTATGGGCAATCAGAGTTGACTCATTGTGAACAGTTTGTATAGTACCTTATTTGTCCTAATTGCCATACAATAAAATAATAAATAAAATAAAAAACAGGTCTGATATCACTAATTAAATATACGACTGTGTACAATATGACTCAGAAACAGTTCATACTTGTGGTTCAGTAGACCTGTTTTGAATAGAAACCGTAAACAAATAGGCGTGTCAGTTTCAGGGCAGTTAGAGACCGTTAAAAGGCAGTGATTGACTTTCAAATATCAAAAGAATGAACCGTCTTTGCCAGGATATAAGGGAAATCGAGTTATGAAAATGTCGTGTAAGCAAACAGGTCCATTTGAAGTGAGCGTCTCTGTGATCGTTCGCGCTGGTGCAGGTTTGGACACGCCTGACAAGCGATTTATCAAAATCGTAAAAAACAAAACAAAACCTGCATCGTTTCAAAATCCTGTTTTCTATTTTACATATTTTCAGATTTATAGGCGGACTATAACTTCTCTTGTGACGCACTCTCTCTCTTGTGTAGCCTGTTATTGCTTTACCTGATACATTTAATGATTCATTATTATTTCTGCGGTAATTATAGGACATCATTTCCGCTCAGCTGACGGCGGCAAACTCCACAAAACCCGTGAAGATAAACGATCTGAGGCTGTGGAAAAGTCTGTGTTATTCTATAAAATCTGAATCAAAAGCAAATGACTAAAGACTGAGACAGACTTCCACAGCCTCAGGTCGTTTCTCTTCACTAGTTTTGTGGAGTTTGTCTCCGTCAGCTGAGCAGAAATGACGTCCTATAATTACCGCAGAAATAATAATTAATTTTAGAAATAAATTCACACAAATGAAAATTGTCATAGCACAAAACAGCACAAACCAAATACAAATGTTTTCTATAATTTCCTGCTGTTTTGAGGCTGTTTCACATTCTGAGGTTCTGGACGACGTCATCGGCCCAAAATACAACTGCGAATATCTGAAGAACCAGAATCACACAAACGAAACTTTTTGCAGCACAAACGAAGCACAAACGACTGACGATTTGATGGGGGCAAACTTCACGCAGGTTTTGAGCTGTTCAACCTGCTGCCCTCAGGAAGATGCTACAGGTGCATCAAAGCAACGACCACAAGACTCAAAACTGTTTTATCCAATGGTCACTTTAAATTCACACCTGCACTGACTGATCCCACGTTTCTATCCCTGTATCCCCTGGTCCCCTGCATCCACCTGTGTGCAATACTTAATATAGTGCAATATTATAACATAAGTGCAATGTTTATTTAATACAGTGCAGTGTTTTGACTGGGTGCAGTATAGATCACAGTGCAAGATTTAATAATGTGTGACATTTATTCATAGTGCAATATTTTAGTATTTTGATTGAGTGCAGTATTGATACCGTGCAATAGTTGTTTGAGTGCCGTATTTAAAGCAGTGCAATATCCTGCTCAACTGAGTGGTGCAGTCTAGGGTGTTTATTCTATTGTGTACTGTGTGTAAATGTACCATGTATATGTCTGTACATGTAGAGTTGTGCTCATAAGTTCACAGACCCTGACAGAATTTATGATTTCTTTTCCGTCTTTCAGAGAATATGAATAACACAAAATCTTTTCTTTCACTCATGGTTGGTGTTTGGGTGAAGCCGTTTATGATCAAACTCCTGTGTTTCCTCTTTTTAAATCAGAATGAAACAGAAACTACACAATGACCCAGTGACACTTTCTTTTGTCTTGGAGTCTTTTGTGATAGTTGTGGATGTGTTATTTCCTCTGGTGGTGAAGCTGCTCATTCTTCTGGGCAAAAGGCTCCAGTTCCTGTAAATTCTTGGGCTCTTGTCTGAACTGCAGCTTGAATCTGCCCAGAGGCTCAGTGATACTGAGGTCAGAAGAGACGAACACTCCAGAACCTTCACTTTATTCTGCTGGAGCCAGTGACAGCTCCACTCTGTGTTTTGGATCATTATCATGTTGAATATCCAAGTTCGTCCCATGTGCAGCTTCTGGACCAAGAAATCATCAGTTCTGCCAGAGGAGGTGAACTTATGAGCACAACTGTATATGTCTGTAGTGGAGGGTAAGTGGCTTTTAATCTCGTTGTGCATGTATATAGTGTGAATTGTACATATGTATAGTGGCAATAAAAGGCATTCTATTCGTTCTATAACTGTGGAGTGCTTTGCCCCCTCACATCTGAACAGCCCCACTGTGGAATGTTTTAAGTCTCATCTTAAAACCCACTTTTACTCTTTCACTTTTAACACCGTGTGAGTTTGCCTGCTCCTCTGTGTCTTTTATTTTACTTATTTCAATGCTATTTTTTTTTTTTTTTATGTTGTTGCTTGCAATGGCTTTCACTGGTTTTATTGTTTTAGGACTGGTGTGACCACATTTTTGCATTTTACTTTTATTGCTTTTGCATTCTTTTTGTTTTATGTCTGTGCAGCACTTTGGAAACTGCTCTGTTTGTAAAATGTGCCATAGAAATAAAGTGGATGGATTTAGTATTTATCGTTTATCGACAGTATTTTAATAACTTGCACCTTTGTTTTTACAGTAGCAATAACTAAAACGTTTCCCCTCATAATCACTGCATTCTTGAACACGTTTCCTTGTGGAGTTCCTCTTCAGAGAAATAATTACAGAGGTTTATGCTAATGATACGAGATACAAGTCACATGCGTCTTACCGCAAATTACAGACGCCTCTGCCTCCAACATAATGAGCAGTGGAGACACCTGCTTTGTTCTCTGCACAGGAGCCTTAGCCTTTCACAGTTTATGTCTCAGCGCTGCTAACGTGAATATAAAAGCGCTTTTTTCTCATGTTCAGCTCCTCATTCTGTGCAACAATCTTTATAAAACCGTTCCAGACAAGTTGCACAGACGTGTTTGAAAGACGTTGACAGACTTGGCTCTGAACTGTGACAGGTGGTTCTGTCTAAATCACAAGTGTCAAACATGCGGCCCGGGGGCCAGATCCGGCCCTCCAAGACCTTTAATTTGGCCCTCGGCTGATTTTCCGTTAAAATATTTACAATTTTCAGATTTTTCTGATAATTTTCTGCGCAGTTTAGCATAGCAGCGCCTCCAGTGCTTCTGTGCGTGGCGCCTCCACCAGACGAATGAAGACTTTCCTCTTTCCAAACGCTCTTAAAGGACGATCGTTTTGACTGTTGACCGTGACCCTCATCAGCAAAATGTCAAAAATAAGAAAAGTGGAGCTGAGTGCAGGATTTTCCAAGAAAAATGGACTAATTCTTATTTGTTCACGGAGGTGAATGGGAAACCTGTGCTTGGTGTGTTTGCAACAAGTGGCGGCGCTCAAGGAATATGATCTTAAACACCACTACGAGACACTGTGAAAAATACAATAACTTGAACAGAGAATTGAGAAGACAGAAGATAAACAATAAATTATTGCTGGGACTGAAGAAACGGCCGTCTGTTTTCACCCAGGGGCCACGAGGCGACTGATGCTGCTGTGAAAACAACCTGACCTAGCATAATATTATAATATTTGGAAAATAAAATCAAATAAAAAAGATTTCTGCAATAGATTTGCGTTTCTCTGCACAACTATTTGGACTCATTGCTATTTTTGAGGTATATATGCCATGAGTTTTCTGATCCGGCCCCTTTGGAGTCAAAGTTGGTTGTATACGGCCCCCGGACCAAAATGAGTTTGACGCCCCTGGTCTAAATGATCTCTTTTTTGTCTCCGCAGGTGAACAAGAACAACGCTAAACTGTGGAACAACGTGGGACACGCGCTGGAAAACCAAAACAACTACGCGATGGCTCTGAGGTACTTCCTCCAGGCGACCAGAGTCCAGCCCGGTAAGGACCTGTCAATGAACACTAACCCTAATACTTAAAGTGGCAGGTTTTCATGAGTTTCAGTTGTGGTAAATGTTTAATAATATTTAAATAACATAATATAACATCATTTACAAGATGAATGAGTGACTTCTAAAAGTTAGTACCATCGCCAATGCCATCAACATGGACCATTTCAATCCTGCGCAACAAACACATTTTTCTCTTAGTTTAAACATTGATTTAACAAAACGCTGCTTGTCTTCATGGAACTGTTATTGCTTTGTGTGAAATGTTCCACAATAGATACTTTCAGGCCGACAGAGAACCGGTGCCGGTTGCTGCACCTAATCTCGAACCGACTGCCGTGTTCACGCTGAAAACAGAGCGTTCGTTGCAGCAGAGTTTGGCGCACATAATAAATGATTTGTATGAGTCCAAACGCTGCGATACATGAGTGTTACTTCATATGGCTTTGTTTATATTTGGTGGCAAATCGCACCTTCTGTCAATGACCATCCTGGGTTCACTTAAATGGTTTGAATGCAGGACGTTCACTGGTGAGAACGTTGGTTCCCAGTGGACCTGGCGCAGGAACCGGCACCAGCACCGTTCTGGCCGAAAACTCTGGCTAGTGTGGCATTAACTCCATCTAGTTGACACAAACAGGACAGTTATAAACACCTGAACAAACTCAAATCGGGCGTTTATTACATGAAACTTTCCACTTAGTTCTAATTGTTGGGCTGTAAAGCGCATTACAAGTTATTTATGGCCTAGTTTAAAAGTCCTGTACCCAATTGTTTTCCCCATGGGTGGTAGGATTGGGCGGTATCCAAATTTTGATCCTGTTAAACCTTCTCAGCATTTTACCAGAGTATACGTTATTACTGTGATTAATTAAGAATCATTTTGTAGCGGCACCTAAACCCTTCAGAAACAGAGTCACAGCTTTGTATTTGAAGATGAGGCACAAGTTCTGATCAAACCAAACTTCACCAGCGCGTTTCTCCCTCCATTTAATGATCTGGGACTCGCCGAGACAAAAAAAGCACAGAAGAGGCAGATTCTGAATAAAAAGTAAAAGGCCACAGTCCAGGGCCTGTGATATTTCCCACTGCAGCATGTTGTACCTGACAGACCCTGGAGAAGTTCCCGTCTCCTCCGTGAAAGTCTGACTTCGCCCTCGGGAACTTTCTCCTCTTCAGCCTCGTCCCCTCTCGACTCTCGGCTTCAGTAAAACGTCTCCGTCACAAACTTTTGGGCTCAGCGTCGCACACGAAGTGTCAGTCGGGTTTTTTTCTTCTTCCTCGCTGCGTGTGGATGGAAATCTCCGAGCGGAACCACGTTTGAAGAGGAGAGAGAGCGGAGGGAGGAAGTCCTGCTGTGGGTTTAGCTCCTTATGCAGATTGTTTAAATGACGATAATGAAACTGACACGGCTGCTCCTTTTTGATACCTCGGGATACTGTATTACCGCATTACCGCCCAACCCTAATTTAGAGTGATTCGTGCATGTTTGAGCAATCTTTTTTCTCCTGTAATCTGATCTACCGCCATTCTCACCGGCACTAGCACACACCCACTGCTCTGTACTTACTTCACTCTCTAATTGTACTTTCTCAGTCTATGAGACCAACCGTACGATTCCACAAAGATCCTCGGCCTTTGCACAGTCGCCTTTTCATTTCTAACTATTAAACAGTGGAATAAACGTCCAGACTCTGAAACAGTCTGGAGACATTCAGCATTTTACTCGTGCCAGCATCAATCAAGCTCATTATACTGGACATTTTTACTAACAAATTCAGCACAACTACATTTAATCTCATTATTGCTGTGATTTTAGGACGTCAGGTTTTATGAATTGGGATGTTTTGTGTATTTTTTGGTTCTCATGTCATGTAAATTGTAAATATTTTGTGTGTTCACCTGCAGAAGGAAAGTAGTAGGAGCTAAATCTGCTGCAGTTCATCTCTTCTTTTATAAAGATGAATGAATTTTATACATGGTCCCTGACAAATAAAGACTAAACTATACACATATGTTGGATTTGGCAGTGTTGCGTAGTCATTTTGGTACAAATGCAGCTCCCGTGACGCTTTGTTGTGACGATGTCGTGGATGTTCATTGCTGAAGATCAATATTGCGATTCAGGCAAACAGTTTTATTCTTATATTCTGTTTTGTTTTTCGTAAATGTCACCTGATCCTCTCTGTCTCCAGACGACATCGGAGCCCACATGAACGTCGGACGGACCTACAAGAACCTGAACCGCTCCAGAGAGGCGGAGGAGGCTTACCTGGTCGCCAAGGGACTGATGCCACAGGTGAGACGCAGAGAGAAGAGGACGAGGCTAAAGGGAGAGAGAAAGAAAGAAGGAAAGAAGGAAAGGAGGCTTACCTGATCACTAAGGGACTAATGCCACAGATGAGTGAGGCGGGATACAAAGAGGGAGGAGGGAGATTAATGAAGGTGAAAGAGAGGGGGAGAAAGACGGAAGTAAAAGAGTGTTTTAGAGTCCAGATAACAACTCTTTGACCTCTAAATTAGTTTACAATTATTACAGCACATCACAACTAGGATCGGGCGATATGATGGGGGAAAAAACCTGCGTGAAGTCGCCCCCCGTCAAACGCAAACCTACACAAAAACTATGTCAATCGTTTGTGCCTTTTACAGGTCGAATTGGGGTCAACCAGCCCCCCAGGAAGCTTCAAAATGCACTAAAACGCCCAAAATGGAGTCAATCATTTGTGCTGCAAAAAGTTTTGTTTGTGCGATTCTGGTTCTTCAGATATTCACAGTTTTATTTTCGGACGATGACGTCGTCCAGAACTTCAGAATGTGAAACAGCCTCAAAACAGGAAGAAAATTATAAAAAATGTGTGGAAAATTTGTAACCGTCTTTAGTAATTTGCTTTTGATTCATATTTTATATAATAATATAGACTTTTCCACAGCCTCAGGTCGTTTCTCTTCACTAGTTTTGTGGAGTTTGTCTCCGTCAGCTGAGCAGAAATGACGTCCTGTAATTACCACAGAAATAATAATGAAGAATTTTAGAAATAAACTCACACAAATGAAACTGTCACAGCACAAAACAGCACAAACCAAATACAAACGTTTTCTATCATTTTCTTCCTGTTTTGAGGCTGTTTCACATTCTGAGGTTCTGGACGACGTCATCGTCCGAAAATAAAACTGCAAATATCTGAAGAACCAGAATCACACAAACAAAACTTTCTGCAGCACAAACGACTGACACAGTTTTTGTGTAGGTTTGAGTTTGTGATTTTATCTGTGAAAGGTGCTATATAAATAAAGTTTACTTACTTACTTGATGGGGCGATCAAGATGGATTGGTTATTTTTTTATTTTTTTTTAAAGGCATATGACATTTTTGACTATCGTTAAAGGTGCAATGTGTAACTTTTCTTGATGGGGTGACTTCTCGCAGGTCCCTTCCCCACGAATCCACTGAGATCCAGATCTCGTCTACAAGGGTGACGTCAATTATGAAAGTAAAGCGCAACGAATGTAGAAAAGATTTCAGTATCAGTCTAAAAAGATAAAGTGCAGTAGTTGTAAACAGTAGATTTGGGCTGTGTGATCTGACGCTATTAAATCGCGATGAATAAGAATGTGTAGATGATCTGTCAAAGTGCAGAGAGCGCGGAGGTCGTCTTGGGCACGTTCTACATTCACGTTTTTGCAGCTCTACAGACACTGATGTCCGAGCGCCACAGACTGATTCTGCCTCTTTTTTTTAATGTGACTCTGACCTTCTCGCTCACACACAGAGAGCAGCACATACGTCACTGGAGCTGCTCTTATAAAACACCTGCACTGTTTGCTCTCCGGACCCGACTGTCTGCCCGGGCTCCTGGATCGCGGCGCTGGGACGGGAAACTGTTCCTCCTGCAGCTCCGTGGACGGGGCCGCGGGTGGAGCAGGCGTCCACAAAGTGAGATCTGGCACCGGAGTTCGAGCTTCACACTTTGCTCCGCGTCTCGGAGCTCGGACACTGGTCCATTTTCTCGCTTCATCTATGCGGGCGAAGCTCCGGGCTCCCGGCACTCAGAACCGCACGAAGCCCAGCGCGGTCCGGGGGCCCGGTCTGCCCCCGCGCAATAAATGGGCCAGAATCCGAGGAGGTCCCTTAAGATCAGACACTGGAGTTATTTTTCAGAAAGCCTCATAAAATGTATTTTGTTTTACAAAAATTATATTATTATTTTATTATATAAAATGGTAAATGGTCACATTTTTATAGCTTTTCTACCTTTCGAGGCTCAAAGCGCTTTACAACAAGGAACCACACATTCACACACATATTCACACACACATTCACACACACATTCACACACACATTCACTCACCCATTCACTCACCCATTCACACACCCATTCACACACACACACTCACACATTCACACACACACTCACCCATTCACTCACCCATTCACTCACACATTCACACACACATTCACTCACCCATTCACTCACACATTCGCACACACATTCACACACACATTCACTCACCCATTCACTCACACACACACACACACTCACACATTCACACACACATTCACTCACCCATTCACACACACATTCACTCACCCATTCACACACCCATTCACACACCCATTCACACACCCATTCACACACACATTCATACACACAGACACTCACACAGACACTCACACAGACACTCACACATCCTGTGGGTCAGTGGGTCTGACGCTCACCAGTGATGTTTATGTGGAGAGTGGGATTCGAACCACCGACCTTCAGATCAGTGACAAACGCTCGACCGACTGAGCCACTGTGGCCCCGTATAATAATATATGTTATTATTATATTTATTATTGTTGTTATTTCTTTTATTAGGGTTTTCTTAAGATCGCGATCAAATCGAAATCATGATTTTATTTTTTAAGGATCATGATATGAGATTTTTGCCATATCGCCCACCCCTACAATAGATCATAAAATGCAATAAAATCTGTTACAAAGGCAGTGATGAACGGAGCTTTTTGCCTATGACATAACGAAGAACGAAAAGCTTTAAATGAGACAAATTCGGATATTTTCAGTTCAGTTTGGAGTGTGTTCCACGCTGAAGGAGCAGAGTCCGAACAACACACAACTTCATAGCTAAAAAATGTCAAATATTCTTTTTCAGGTGATTCCCGGTAAGAAGTACGCGACCCGAGTGGCCCCAAACCACCTGAACGTTTACATAAATCTGGCGAATTTGATCCGTGCGAACGAATCTCGTCTGGAGGAGGCGGACCAGCTGTACCGACAGGCCATCAGTATGAGGCCGGACTTCAAACAGGCCTACATCAGCAGGTGGGTGACGGAAATACGACCGTGGACTCGGGTTCGATTATTGTGTTACTATTGAAGCTGTTCTGCAGAACCCACTTCTCAGAGCTTTAACCATGTCCGTGTTCTTAATCAGTGATACATGTAGGAATCGGCAGCACCGCAAAGTCATTTTGGTACAAATAGGGGAAAAAGGAAAACATTCTCCGCTCTTCTTTCTTCTTCTTTATTTATTCATTTCATTCATTAAAACAAGTAAGAAGTATTAATTCATTTTAGGTCAATATTTAGCCGACTCAAGCACAATATCTCTTCTTTAAACTGCACCACCAGAATTAGGCAGCAAAGAAAAAGTGAAATGATGTACAGCTCTGGAAAAAAATAAGAGCCCACTGCAAAATGATCAGCTTCTCTGATTTTCCTACTTACGGGTTTGTGTTTCATTCTCTAAATTACGTTTCTCCCAAATTCCAAATAAAAATATTGTCATTGAGAGCATTTATTTGCAGAAAATGACAAACGGTCAAAATAACAAAAAAAGATCAAATGTTTCCAGACCTCAAATAATGTGAAAACGAGATCATCTTCGTGTAGTTTTAAGTTTAGTTTCTGTAAAACATAAACAAATGTTTAAAGCTGCATTAAACACATTCTGATGAGGCTCTGGAGTGCTGATGGTTTATGTGATGTAAAGTTGAGTTCATTTATGCAGATTAGTAACAGTAATAATAATGATGATAATTTAATATATAAACGTTAATGATTAATCGATAATCGAGCGTTAAATCTCCCGACAATCAATTAAGAAACTTTAAACAGGGTATAGGTGGTTCTCCTTTTGATTTTGCTCTTCCAATGTGACTTTTGTGGGGAAAAAACAGCGCTACACACCAAAAAGTGGATTTATATGAGGGTTTATACGAGTCCAGTCTGTTCTGGAGTTAATTTAACAGTTTTGGAAATGTTATTTAAGTCACACTGGACCGAAGCTCCTGTTTAACCACGAAATCAAGAGTTATATTAATGTTTGGAGAGTAAACAGAGAACACTTTGTTTTATTTTTACACTTTATTTTAGTTAATATAAGAGGAAATTCTGTACAAAACTGGTTCAGACTGGTCTTCTCCTATGGGAGTGGATGGGAGGTGCCAAATTAACACTAAAGAAAGTTGATTTAACTCCAACTACATCAATAAATTAGTAATAATAATAATAATGATGATAATTTTAAGATAAAAACGTTAATGACTAATCAAATGCCCATCCCTCGTCTAAACTTTTGATCGGTCGTGTTTGTTTTCCCATATTTTAGATCTATTTAACCTTAATTTAAGGTGGAATATAAAGGTGTCGTAGACCTGGTTTTGTTCTGGTGTCACCCGGAAAGTTACACACTGTAGCTTTACATGTTCCGACTTATTTGCGTTGCAGAGGTGAGCTTCTGTTAAAGATGAACAAGCTGACGGAGGCGCGCGATGCCTACCTCCGCGCCCTGGACCTGGACCGCACCAACGCAGATCTGTGGTACAACCTGGCCATAGTCCACATCGAGATGAAGGAGCCGCAAGAGGCGCTCGCCAACTTCAACCACGCCCTGGAGATCAGCCCCAAGCACAAGCTGGCCCTGTTCAACTCTGCCCTGCTCATGCAAGAGTCCGGTAAGAGAGAAACCGCCACAGATCGAGCAGGGGAGAGGTTCAGATCGAGAACTGTAAAGGTTGAAGTGGAACTCGGGCGCGTTTGAAGCTAAAGTCCGTTGCTAGAGGTGGTGGAGTTCTGTCAGAAGCCGAAAAATGCCACAGATCAGTGTTTCCTCGGTGGAGATCTCACTGTGGCAGTGAGTCTGTCAAGGCAACAAACTAGTGTAGTGATGGGGGCAAGTTCTTAACCCTCGAAGACCTACGTTATCGTACACGATACCGATGAATATGTTTTCTATAATCGCGCAGAACTTTGTAAGTGTAAAAGACAGAAACTTCCTTTTCCCCTCTGAAAGTGCAGACATAGAGGTTTCCGTACATTTCTGCGGCTTTATCCTACGTCACACTCACGCTGTAACCGAATTCATGTGGTACAAGGCACTCAAAAATCTCTCAAAATGTTTTAGTACGACTCGGGTAAACTACAAAGCCGCACCTCTGGAGGACAAAGAGGCAACGCCAGGCAAGTTACGCCACGATCTGCCAATGAATCGTGGACGCCTGGGCTAAGGTCTCAGTCTCGCTTAATGCACCTTATAGTCCGAAAAATACTAGTTGAAAAACATATTTGCCACGATTACATGAGATCTTTAATTCCAAATAAAAATGATTTAATCTTGAATAAAAAATGAATTCCTCTTTAAAAGTCCATGTAAACACTTAATTCTAATGAAAATGATTATTCAGAGTTAAACTTAATCCTGAAGTCAGTGGGTTTGTTCTGATTTCAAAGCCGAGCAATTTCTTCCTGGATCATGTAAGCGGGTTTTCTTCCCAAAGACGGAAATACGTTTGTGTCGCTGTCCAATCAGAACCTTCCCCACCTGCGTGAAGTCTCCCCATCAAACTCAAACCTACACAAAAACTATGTCAATCTTTTGTGCTGCAAAAAGTTTTGTTTGTGCTTCTTTAGTTTTGGAGAAATTAACGATTCTTTTACAGGTCAATTTGAGGTCAGCCCCACAGGTATGGGGTAGTTTTGTTCCTTTTTATTCAAACAAAGAAAAAAAATCCAAACAAAACATACAGCTTTGAAAACAAAAAAAAACATGTTTACATTTTTAAGCTGGAAAAAATTTGATTGAGTTTTGATTTTCTTTCATTTTAAATGTGAAATCTTTGATTGCGGCCCAAAGTTTTGTTTGCAAATTGAAAAGTTTTGAACCTCAAAATCTTTTGCAAACCAAGAGCGTTTGCTTGCAAGTTCAAATGAACGCGATGGGCGGGATCTTAAAGAGGAGAAAGGGTGGATTTCTATTGGTAGCTTGCCTCTGATTGACAGTTGGGCTGGTGCCTGCCAGGCCCTCCGCCAACTCTTCTACTGCCTATCTGCCAAGTTACCCCGCCCCTGAAGACGGTGTGTGAATGGGAAGAAGTCCGTTGGTGGGAAATTGGAAGGTAAGTCGCTATAATGAAATAGTTTAAAATTCTAAACAGCAAGACCATACGTTGTATTGTAAAGATATTTGAATATAAATGTTTCCCTTGTCAGTGATGCCTAGAATGCAGTGGTGCACTGTTTTGCACAAGCAAGACGGTGCACCAATTTACCTCATTTACTGGGCTAATACTAGAGACGTTACCTAGCTAGCTACCTAGAGAACCCCAGCACGGTTAAACTTAGACCTTGTTGTGTAAGAGCTTCAGCTATTTTGATTTGGTACAGAAATTACTAAAACCCGCTCAGTTAAGAGCGAGCTAGGCCTCTTACATGCTACCCAGCTAACACGGTTACGTTGTCACAACATTGCAGATTAGTGAATTCATGACCACACATACGTTGTAGCTACGGTACCTCCTGACGTGGTAGTAACATTGCAAGTGAAGGAGGTAAATACGTACCCTTGACGTAACTTGCTCAGTTAAGAGCGAGCCAGGCCTCTTACATGCTAGGATTTATAAAACATGGCTTTTGGGTATTGCTTTCAACGGGTAGAATCTGCTCTGGTGGCTGCATCTTAACCTCACAGACAGAAAGGAAAGCGACAACTGAGTGACAAGGCTTGTTGTGCTTTCAACGTTACTACCACGTCAGGAGGTACCGTAGCTACAACGTATGTGTGGTCATGAATTCACTAATCTGCAATGTTGTGACATCGTAACCGTGTTAGCTGGGTAGCATGTAAGAGGCCTAGCTCACTCTTAACTGAGCGGGTTTTAGTAATTTCTGTACCAAATCAAAATAGCTGAAGCTTTTACACAACAAGGTCTAAGTTTAACCGTGCTGGGGTTCTCTAGGTAGCTAGCTAGGTAACGTCTCTAGTATTAGCCCAGTAAATGAGGTAAATTGGTGCACCGTCTTGCTTGTGCAAAACAGTGCACCACTGCATTCTAGGCATCACTGACAAGGGAAACATTTATATTCAAATATCTTTACAATACAACATATGGTCTTGCTGTTTAGAATTTTAAACTATTTCATTATAGCGACTTACCTTCCAATTTCCCACCAACGGACTTCTTCCCATTCACACACCGTCTTCAGGGGGCGGGGTAACTTGGCAGATAGGCAGTAGAAGAGTTGGTGGGACGGCCTGGCAGGCACCAGCCCAACTGTCAATCAGAGGCAAGCTACCAATAGAAATCCACCCTTTCTCCTCTTTAAGATCCCGCCCATCGCGTTCATTTGAACTTGCAAGCAAACGTTCTTGGTTTGCAAAAGATTTTGAGGTTCAAAACTTTTCGACTTGCAAACAAAACTTTGGGCCGCAATCAAAGATTTGACATTTAAAATGAAAGAAAATCAAAACTCAATCAAATATTTTTCCATCTTAAAAATGTAAACATGTTTTTTTTTTGTTTTCAAAGCTGTATATTTTGTTTGGATATTTTTCTTTGTTTGAATAAAAAAGGAACAAAACTACCCCCATAGAGACGACGCTACTGGAGCTATGAACATACAAAAAAGGTGTTGGAAAGAGCACTCCTTAAAAAAAAATCGGATCGGATGACAAAAAAATCTTGATCTGGACATTTCTCTACTACACACAGTCTGACTTAATCAATCCTAATTTGCAGTCAAAATAATACGTTTCGTAGACGATAGAACAAGACGCGATGTTCACTTCCTGGTGTATAAAGGTGGAGGTGGCGTGTTTCCGTTCCAGGTGGAGCTCCACTCGCCCACGCGTCTGCAGCCGAACCCTCTTTGGTCGCACCCGATTTTTACCGTCTTAAAAACGTTGAAAAATAAATCAGGTTCGCAGTGGTCCAGAGTTCATCCTCACTTACCTTCTGCTTTCGGAGCGTTATAAATACTCACCACAATGAGTTTAGAAGAGCTTCGCACAACTTTCAGAGAGCAGAGCGGAGTTCTGCCTTTAACTAACATGCTAACCACACACTTCCTGATTCAATAAAGCGATTTGTGATTAGATGAAGAAAGTGCAGACTTCTTTTGACCTGCTGAGCTGCTTATACAATACATCTGCACTGAGGCAAGACAAAGTTTGCTCAAATACCTGGACAGCCTGTTTAAGCTTCTGAAAATAAAGTGTTTTTATTTTAATAACTGACAGATAAATGATGATTTCTTTAACTTAGGGTTAGGGTCCAAACACACCTGCTGCTGGGAAACATCACACCTCGCGCTCACCTGCGCTCGACCTGCCCCAGAACAAACACAGAAATGCCTTTGCCGAGGTCCGACCGGGGCCGACGTGGAGGTTAATGGAAATACACGATCAGAACCGTCCCTGGCTGAACGCTCGGCGACACGTGATGAGTCATACGGTTTGTACGAGCAACGTCACAACAGTTTGAACAAAGGACAAATACGCAGCCGGACGGAAAGATGTGGACGAGAAGGAAAGAAGGAAAGAAGGAAAGGGGAATCTGTTCCAGGAGATTTTAGCTCGGCACATTACGCAAAATTAACCCTCGTGAGACGCTGTTACCTCAAAAAACAGACCTGGAGTTGTGTTTTCTGTCCAGCTGCAGTTTCCTCAGTTAAAAAGGTTCAAATTTCATAATAATTCAGCACATTTCTGCAGCACCTCTGACCTCCAGGGAACCAAATCATTTTGTTCAGAAATCCTGAGTTATTCTGCATGTTTTTTGTCCTTAAAGTGTTAAAATGTCATGTGGTGCGACCGTGCATCATGTGGTGCCACTAATAACAGCAGAATTCTGTGGCTGGAGTTTAATAACAGACAAAGTCGACTTGGGTGAACGGTTCTTTAGGCATTTTTCTTCATTTGATGCATTTTCCAGGGCAGTAGTTTGTTCATTAAACACAAACAGGTGACGTCATATTGGAGCAAAAGAAAATATCAATATGCATTAAAAATCTAAAGAAACGCAACAGTTTGTTTCTATACACTTCATATTACTCACAACTTAGATTAATATAACAACCATGTTTTAGAAAATAAAACAGTTTTAAGATTATCCTCGGTCGCACCACACGACATTTTACACTAAAAACGCTTCATATAAATGTTAAACACAGATTTATGCTCCTGACACTGGAAATATTTGAAAAAGTTCAACAGAAACTCATATTTTTTATATTTTAAAATTTGCCTGCCATGTTTAAGTAATTATTTTTTGGACTATAAGTTGCACTTTTGGGGGATACTAAGTGATAGTAATAAAAAACAACCAAATAGTGAACAATCCATGGATCATTCGTTCCTTTATTTTTTCAATATAGAACCAAAAATTTAAAAAAAGGGAAAAAAAACAACTCTTTTCTTTATTACTTGTCTCTAAAACCAAAACGAAAAAACAGATAATGATTTTTAATTCATATATATATATATATACGATTCATATATTTGGTCTATGGACTGTCCATGTGAAAAATGTCATATATAAAAGCTCACAGCATCCACCTCGTGACGTCGTGCGGTGGCAGTTTGCAAGTTAAAAGCTTCTTTAACGGTAAAAATGGGCAATTCTGGGGCTGAAATGATCCAAATGATGTGAGTGTTTCCCATCTGAGAAAAGAACCTCGGCCTAAATATGCAGAATCTGTGTGAAAAACATGTCGAACGTGAATGAAACGAAACACATCTCGAGGTATTTTTGCCATGAGGAAACAGCATTATGGCGAAATATGGGCCCGATAGCAACAACTTCCATCAGTTACCAAAAGCTGATTCAGAGCCGAGTATCGAGGAACTGTCAGTGTAACGTTCCACTTCTCTTCACAGCATCGGTTTATTTTGTTTTGCCAATCAAAATCCCACTAAACTATTTGACCTTTGGGAAGTTAATTTTTGTATGTCACGGCGAAGTTCAACACGTCCCTGCAGAACTATTAGATAAACATCATTTTTTAACCTTTATCTGTGACTCAGAGTTATTAACCAGTCAACCGACGTGAGATTTCGTTTGGTTTTGGCGCGAGGTTGTGAGGAAGGCGAGCGGGATGTGTGGGGCTGCAGTTTGGAGGAGGGTGTGAAAGGTGAAGGAGCAAGCGCTTTTGACTGAGTCTTTGTCAAACGCAAAATAAACACATGATCCTTTTCAAAACACTGCGCCCTGAAAAGTGAAGCCGAGCGTAGCGCCCGAGTCAGAGAGGTCAGAAAACCCATCTGAAACCCGGGCATTCAGAACATAAAGGTGAAAGTGAGATTAGATTATAGGGGATCACGTGGGATTACATGATTTCAAATAAAGAACAAGTGCGGCGTATTCTTGTGGGCGTAAACGTCTTCTCGTAAAGCCACACTATGTAACTTTTAGCCTAAAATAGACTCCAATAAAAGCATGTTTTCCCCTGTGTGTGTTATGCTGAAAAACGTGCATCCTTCTGTGAGCGGGTTTGCCTCTCCACGAACCCGACTCTTGCTCGTTTCCATGGAAATGTTGTTCCTTTGGTCGCAATAATCAACACTGGCCACGTTTACATGAGGTTTTTTAATCCAGTATTAATTGTTCTGACTTAAATAGTTCGGAAATGAACCATTTTCCTTGGAGTTTACACGGAAATAATAATTCTGAATTGAGGTTTCCATGTAAACAGGTTAAATGGTCAAAAACTGTGTCAGTCGTTTGTGCTGCAAAAAGTTTTGTTTGTGCGATTCTGGTTCTTCAGATATTTGCAGGTTTATTTTGGTCGATGACGTCGTCCAGAACCTCAGAATGTGAAACAGCCTCAAAACAGGAAGAAAATTATATGAAACGTTTGTATTTTGTTTGTGCTGTGACAGTTTTATTTCTAAAATTCTTCATTATTATTTCTGTGGTAATTATAGGACGTCATTTCTGCTCAAATGACGGCGACAAACTCCACAAAACTAGTGACGATAAACGATCTGAGGCTGTGGAAAAATTCATTGATTCATATTTTATATAATATCGCCACTAGTTTTGTGGAGTTTGTCTCCGTCAGTTGAGCAGAAATGACGTCCTATAATTACCACAGAAATAATAATGAATAATTTTAGAAATAAACTCACACAAATGAAACTGTCACAGCACAAAACAGCACAAACCAAATACAAACGATTTCTATCATTTTCTTCCTGTTTTGAGGCTGTTTCACATTCTGAGGTTCTGGACGACGTCATCGACTGAAATAAAACTGTGAATATCTGAAGAACCAGAATCACACAAACAAAACTTTCTGCAGCACAAACGACTGGCTCCATTTTGGGCGTTTTCAAGCATTTTGAAGCTTCCTGTGTATGGGGGTAGTTTGCATCGCTGTTCGACTCTCGTTTTGTTGTCGTGGAAAGTCCCGCACAGCGACACGGCGGCGTTTTGTGCGTCGACGCTGCAAAAACATGCGAAACTGAAACTGGTCTGATCACGTGACTGAATCCAATACTGTCCAATACTCATAAAAAGAGCCAGATCGAGATCCGATACCGATACTGAATATCAGACCCGGACATTCCTAATGTGTAGAGTAGTTTATAAAATGTTTTTACGTTCTGTAATTAATTCGCACATATTTTCAGGGTGGGAACAAGGACCTCAGCAAAGAGTGATTAATCCAGCTCCACTGATATTGCTTAAAATCTTAAAATAAAATATCCCCCCTTTGGTTTTTCGTCAAATCGCACCCTGTAGCCTGTATATGAGGCCGTGGGTGATGAATAATGTGTTAGAAAATAATTCACTTTCTGCTCAAACAAATGGTTCTTTTCATGTTTATTTTCCCAATGATTAACCTCATTTTACACGTGAGATGAATAAATGCCCTTTTACAAGTGGGATCTCACTGAGGCCAAGGCGGCAGCAGGACGAATAGAACACACACTGACTTTATGTACTCTTATTTTTTTTTACTCCTATCGCTTATTACTCTTATTGACATTTTTATTATGAAGGATGAACTGATTAATGACTAATAAAATGATTAGCAACTAACAAATTGATGATCTGAACGATTAAACAATTAAAAATGATTAAACAAATCAACCCGTCCTCCTCCAGGCCTCCGTCATTTAGACTTCGACATGTGTTTGGCTGCAAACCTCGTTCTGTTCTCCCGCCGGGGCCTGGCTGAAAGTGTGTTCCACCTCACCACACCTGACAAGAGACGATAATAAATGATCTTCCTTTAAGTTCACTACATACAGGGGGCGCCGCAGGGTCTCAAAAAGCTATTAAATTCCATGTTCCTAAATTAAGGCCTTAAAAAGTCTAAAATTATGTTGTCCAAGTCTTATTTTTTCACAAAAGTCTTAAATTTCATGGGCGTATTTTTGAGTAAACTCATCGGGCTGCAGAGCAACGTGAGACAAGATGATGTGAAAGTTTAGTTTGTTGTTAGAATGTTATAAATGATTTTTTTTGGGCCATTTTACACCAACACATACGACTATAAATGAGTTCTGAATGAGATTTTATAATAAAAGTATTTTTGTTATTTAAAGCAGTGAGGAATGGTCATTATTAGAGTTGGATCTGGTGTTTTTCGCCTGCACAATGGGTGCGATGTTGGTCTTAAAAGTGGTCTTAAAAAGGTCTTTAAAAGTCTTAAATTTGGGGAGTCAAACCTGGAGATATCCTGTAGTCAGATAGTTTATGCAGGTGTTTATAGCCATTTTTTGCAGGCGTTTAAGCCGTTTTTTGCAGGCGTTTATAGCTGTTTTTTGCAGGTGTTAATAGCCATTTTTTGCAGGCGTTTATAGCCATTTTTTGCAGCCGTTAGTAGCCATTTTTGCAGGCGTTTATAGCCGGCTTTTTGCAGGCATTTATAGGTGTTTTTGCAGGTGTTTATAGCCATTTTTTGCTGGCGTTTATAGCCATTTTTGCAGGCATTTATAGGTGTTTTTGCAGGCGTTTATAGCCGTTTTTTGCAGCCGTTAATAGCCATTTTTTGCAGGCGTTTATAGCCGTTTTTTGCAGGCGTTTAAGCCGTTTTTTGCAGGCGCTTATAGCTGTTTTTTGCAGGTGTTAATAGCCATTTTTTGCAGGCGTTTATAGCCGTTTTTTGCAGCCGTTAATAGCCATTTTTTGCAGGCGTTTATAGCCGGCTTTTTGCAGCCGTTTATCGATGTTTTCTGTAAGCGTTTAGGTGTTAATTGGTTTATAATTCTCTTTTGTTAATCAAAACGTTTCCTCTTGTCTCTCTCTCGTAGGTGACCCAAAGTTCTGGCCTGAGGCAAACCGTCGCTTCCTGCTGTACGTGCAGGAGGAGCCGCAGGACGCCAACGGCTACTTTAACCTGGGGATGCTCGCCATGGACGCCAACGAAGACGAGGCCGCCGAGCGCTGGATGAAAAAGGCGATTCGGCTCCAGCCGGGCTTCCGTAGCGCGCTGTTCAATCTCGCTCTGCTCTACTCCCAGGCCAAACGCGAGACGGACGCTTTGCCGGTTTTGGACGAGCTTTTACGCTATCACCCCGACCATATCAAAGGGCTCATCCTGAAGGGAGATATTCTGATGAACCACAAAAAGGACACGCAAGGAGCTAAGGTTTGTTTCGAAAGAATAATCGCTCTGGATCCGACAAACGTGCAGGGAAAACACAATTTGTGCGTCGTTTATTTTGAGGAACGCGATTTGCCGAAGGCGGAAAGCTGCCTGGTGGAGACGCTGGCTCTGGCGCCAAACGAGGAGTACGTGAAGCGGCATTTGAACATCGTGCGGAGCAAAATGGCCGCGATGAGTGCCGCGGGGCAGCCGTTAAGCGCGCCGCCACAAGAGGGCGCCGCTCACCAGGAGGAAAAGCAGCCGAGCGTCAACAAGGAGCGGGAGGATAAGCGGCAGGAAGGGAGCGGCGCGAACGGGAAGCAAAAGAATAGCAGGAAGTCTAAGGAGGCGAGCGGCGCTTTGGACCAGAGCCAATCTGACAAGCGGACTAAACCTGCAGGAAAATCCACCAAAGATTTAAACGACATTGAGGAGAAACGAGCCGCGGCGCTGAAGAGACTGGAGGAGATCGAGAGGATTCTGAGCACCGAATGAGTCTGGGGGAAAAGCGCGCGCTGCAAAAGAGCAAATCCGCACCGTTAAAACGACTTGAATTCGACCGAAAGCGTCGTCAGAAGTGTCGAAAATCAGACGGTCTTTAGAGCAGAGAAAAAAGTCACACTCACAGCACAGAAATGAGGCTTTCCCCGAGTAGATTTAGAACGATCCGGAGCTGGATCAGAACAAATGTAAGAGCACATAGACGAGTTCAGACAACTACAACCTTTTTCCTCCAGTGAGCCACTTTTTTATTAAACGAAAATCCCAGAGAGCAACTGAAAAATGAGCAAATAGAAGAGCCACAGCGACGGGGTTCAGTTAGAAACCCGTTAAACATCAACTATTATCCAGTTTTCAGGCTGCAAAGTTTGGCAGAATTCTATATTTACAATTAAAATAAACATTTCATTCACCAAATTTGACTTATTCAGCACTGGGCTGTTCTGGTCGAGAGTCCAACACCTGCTTTTCTCTGATTATATGTTTTTTCTGTTCTTCGTGGAGACCAAACCAGACGTTACAGGTCAGATCTGTGGAGAGGCGACCCCCCGCTCACCGTCAGAACGCCTGTTTTTCTAGGGATCTTTAAGCGATAAAACCACCTGTAACTGAATCCACATGAGGCAGATGTTTAACGTCTGTGAAACGTCTCCATAGAAACGAGCAGGCGACGGCCCTACAACCGAAAAGTTACACAGTGCGACTTTAAGTAAGAAAAATAACTGTCCGCAGAGTTTAACCAAACGTATTGGAGCACCTCGAAAACAAGAAAACACAAATAACTTCATAATATGTTCAAAACTCGTTTCAAATGAACCGTTTTATTATTGTTCATTAACAGAAATGACCAAAGAACCAAAACTGTGAATATTTGGTGCAGATCACAGCTGCGTCTTATTGGTTTTTTAAGTCTCTCTTGTTCTCGAGTCCAAATAGTTTCAGCTGTTCCAGACGCTTCGGACGAGACTTTGGGCTCATTTTTGGAAAACATTAAACCTGAACATTTATGGAGAGCAGCAATAGTTCTAGTTTAGCGTTTAAGATCTGGTTTTGATAAAAACGATCTGACATAAACTGGAGGATTCACCATCATAGAAACAGAAATACTGTGAAATTACTCCTGATACTAATACATGTGTTAAACTCTGTAGATGTTTTTTGTTTTTTTGATCATTATTGCGGCGTTAGAATTAAGTTTATTCCTTTAGTTTTGATATAAAGGCTGAAATTCTAGTGAAACTCTAATGGCATTAAGCTCGTCTGGTCCTGTCTTATCTACAGAGACAAGAAAACGACGTAACTAAGCAAAATTACGGGTCACATCTGCGGAGAGGCGTCCCCCCGATCACTGTAAAAAACAAACAAAACAAAAAACATGTAACAAAAACTCAAAAAAAATCGTAAAAACAACTCGAACCACTTGAATAAATGCGAGATGCAGCACTTCAGTGTCAACCTGTGGCACATCCGTGACAAAACAGTAACGTTTCCATGGAGACAAGCTTGTGTTGGACTCTCAGAAAAGGTTACGCAGTGCAGCTTTAAGTAGTTTGATTAGTTTTGATTTATTTCAGTTTTTTTTTTTCTTTTTTTGCTTGTTTCAATATAGTAAATTTAGCGATAGTGTTTGGACACCGCAGCAGTTTTCAGACAGAACCCGGAACCAGTCGACATTAAATAAAATAAAACTACGAATTAGTCCAAAAAAAACAACGTGTATTTTCAGTATTTTCAGTATTTTCAGTATTTTCAGTATTTTCAGAGCTCAAGTCGTTTTAACGCGTTCGTTTTCCTCCGCGGTGACGGACGGACGTGTGCGAACTGTATTTTTATTATTACTATTATTATTTTTTGCCTTTTTAAACACTAATCATGAGCTTCAAAGGGAAAAGCACAAAGCTAAAGTCGCTCGGGCGACACTGCTGAATGTGACGCTGTGGATTTATTCAGGCGAATGTGCAAAGACCGGCCGCAGTGTTGGGTCCGCCTCGCCCACTGGGATTTTCACAGTGAAAGATGGAGTATTTGGTTGTAGATTAGATATTCATGTGTGTCAGATGCCCTCCCGTCCTTCTATATCCCTGTACGTCAGATGCCCTCCCGTCCTACCATGTCCCTGTGCGTCAGATGCCCTCCCGTGCCCCTGTTCATGAGTTTCAGCTTCCATTTTGAGGGCTTTTCACAATAAAATACATAATATTTTGTTTTAAATTGGAAATACCTGTGTGTCAGATGCCCTACCGCCCTCCTACATCCTTCTACATCAGATGCCCTCCCGTCCTACCATGTCCCTGTGTGTCAGATGCCCTCCCGTGCCCCCATTAATGCGTTTCATCTTCCATTTAGATGTTTTTTGACAATAAAATACATAATATTTTGTTTTAAATTAGATATTCATGTGTGTCAGATGCCCTCCCGTCCTCCTATATCCCTGTTCATCAGATGCCCTCCCGTCCTACCATCTCCATGTGTGTCAGATGCCCTCCCGTGCCCCTATTAATGAGTTTTAGCTTAATTTGAAGTGGTTTTTCCACAATAAAAGATGGAATATTTTGGTTTAAATGGTATATACCTGTGTGTCAGATGCCCTCCCACCCTTTTATACCCCTGTATGTCAGATGCCCTCCCCTTCCAACTCGATCCCTGTATATCAGATGCCCTCCCATGCCCCCATTAATGAGTTTCAGCTTCTATTTTGAGGGCTTTTCACAATAAAATACATAATATCTTGTTTTAAATTGGATTGTTGTGGAGCAGTTGTTGCGATTTACAAAATTTTAGGCCATTTCTTCGCAACGTCGTCAATTCTGCATCGAAAAGCGTCGGGCGAGGCGTGCCTAATGAAGCGGCCGGCGGGGGTGTGTGCTGTGGCCATTGTTTGGGGTTAATTCATGTTTATCACTGGATTATTTTTCTTGTGTTTTTTTTTTCTTTTTTTCTTCTTCTCGCGACGCAAAGATGTGTGACTCACGACCGTGACATTGAAATGATTGTATCCGAAACAATGGGAGGAAGTGACGTCGCCCCCTGGAGGATGGAGCGGTATCTGAAAATAACCGTCCTCTTTCGCCGTAAAGGACCTCGCTGTGAAACGTGTAAACACTTCGGCCCCTGCGTCTTCCTGAGCGCGACGCAGAGGCACATTCACACATTCTTTTTTGATCACGAAACGATTACTGCACCAACTCTGCGACGGGGAAAAACAAAACCCACCATCAGGAGCTCCAAATGGGCTTTGGGTCGAGCGGAAGAATTACGCAGAAATGATCGAGATGTGATTAAGTCCGTGTACGATTCCTCCTTTTGAATTTCAATTAGACAAAAACACTAAAATGGGAAATGATTCTGTTTTGGTGTGAACAAAAACGCAGATTTCGAACCTCTATTTCCAATGTTTAATTTAAAAGTTCATTTCAAATCACACCAGACAAAACCGGTTTCGATGGCAGTTTTAGCGTTGATATTTTATTCTTTCTGGTTTGTCTGAAGTTCTGCTCGGCGCCGTTTGGATTCGGTGTCAAAAAGCTTTTCATTTATCTAAAAACTACTATAAAAAGTGTTTTTCTTATAGTTTTGTGGGGTCGACTGAACAAAAAGAGTTTTGAAGAGAGTTTCTCGCTGCTTCCGTTTCTCGTCCGACTTCAACATTCGTTTGTCCACAAAACTGCAACGATTTTTTAAGTCCGTCAACTGCAGAACTTCAGATAATAATAATAAACTTTATTTCTTGCGCTTTACAACAACATAAACTAATTAAGTACCATTAAAACAGACGGTTAATTGATTGTATTTTGTGTTGTATTTTACTCGTAATTAAAATAGTGATAAAATATACAAATTAAAATAGGCCCTGGACTGTTTTTTGATTGGTGATATTTGAAATCGACTTTAAATTAAATATTGGAAATGGAGCTCGAAATCTGTTTTTTGTTTCACACTCAAACAGAATAATGGAAAAAACAAACGGTTTTTCGTTCTTAATTGAAATTTCCAAAGAGCAAAAGGTGCACGGCTTTGATTTTAATTAAGAGTTTCCGAGTTTCATTTAGAAAATTAAAGATGCACTCGTTTACATTTCTCTGTGGAGATGTTCTTACTAAACCTGTAATGTTACACAGTGCGGCATTACACTGCTTCATCTTCATGGAGGCAGATCTGTGGAGAGGCGATCACTACGGGAAGTCAGATAAAACAGTTCTGAGGTTCATTTGGTTTTCCGGTAATTTGTGTTTTTACATAAAGTTTTTTTTTTTTCCAAGACCAAGAGTTTGTTTTCACAGCCAAAACTGTTCGAAAACAAACTCTAAAAACAGCGATTAAAACACCTCAAAGGGCCCAAATGACACTGTTTTTCTGTGTTCTAATGTAGTTTCCTCTCACAAACAAACCTGGAGGTGTGGAGGTTTGTTTAGTCCTGGTTTAGTTCTGGTTTGGTCCTGGTTTAGTTCTGGTTTGGTCCTGGTTTAGTCCTGGTTTAGTTCTGGTTTGGTCCTGGTTTAGATGAATCATAAGGAATCCAAATCTGGCATTTATTTTTGCGATGAATGACCTTTTGACACATATTTTGATCTTAAAACTGACAATAAGAGACACGCCCGACCTCAGTGACACAGATTTAAAAAAATGTAGCTGCAGATTTGGATTCCTGATCATTTCCTCTTTCCAGGGATTCCTTCGTTTTTGATATTGGACCAGTAGTTGCCGAGTAAATGCAATTTGAAATTCTGCCCATTATTGCAAAAAAAGTGAACAAATTAATGCTAAAATTTGATATTTTGGCTTCTTCGCCACGACCTACACCAGTTTTCTTTGCAGCCGGACAATGTGAGGGTTCAAATCGCAGTTTTTTTGTGGTGACTTGAGGTGGAAGGTCTGTACTGTTGTACTGTGGAACATTCTCATCATTTCTGTGGAAATTTGCAGCCGGAAAAGTCACACGGACCTTTAACTCGACATTTAGATTATTTTTTACAGTAAGAATGATGAAAAATTGGGCCTGTTGCCATAACGATGAACAATTTGACTCTAAATACACCTTTCGAACCGGGAAAAGTCCTCAAAATGTTGCGCAGAAACGGGAGATTTACGGCGCAGTTCTTAAATTTGCACAAATGGACCGAGTTGCGTCGATGTTTCGTGTGTTTTCTACTGATTCAAGTTGTGATTTTCGCAATTTTTCCGACTGCGCTCGCTTCAAAGTTACAATTTTCACGGTAAATTTCCTCCAAAACGATCTTATTTTTGCTCCTTTTTGCTGGAACCATCTGCTTACAACTCGCTTTGTTAAAAAAACAGTCTAAAACGTTTAAAGACGCTGCACCTGATGTTATTTTCCCCGTGTAGACGAGCGAGTATAAGCAGCTCTCCAGGTCAAGATAAGTAAAATCAGATGCTCTGGTCTTTGAGAGTTGTAAAAATCGCTCATAAACTCATCACGGTGGATAATTAGGACTGTCTGAAAGGCCATAAGGTAAATAAGGAAAAGCTTTGGACCTCTGCAGATCTTTTAAAACCATCCAGTTGTGTTTTTCCTGTTTTTAACGCAGTAAAAAGCGTTTAATCGTGGTCCACATTTTCACTTTTATGTTTCGTATTCAGCCGTTTTCGTTCGTTAACAAACAGACCGCACGGAAATACGTTTGGGAGACAAATAAAACTTGAAAAGTCGCTTTGCCGCGAACCACAGCATGAATGACAAACAGAAACCCGGGAGGCCAGTGTTAACGACCGCTTCACACAACAGACTTTTTATTATTATTATTATAAATCGATGCCACTTAAGTATTTCCAGTTGTAATAGAATCTGTTGACCTGGAAGAAACCGACATCTTAAACAGGTTCCGAACAAAAAATGGTTGTAATAATTTGTTGATTTCACGTTATACAACGGCACTTTTAACCGCTTTACTGTCGCTTACAATGACTTTTTTTTGTGTGTTAAATGGACAGTTGTGAGTTTTGTTCACAGTTCCTCATTTCCAGAGTGTTGGAGACGTGTGGAGACACTTGTTTAAATCTTCCTCCAGTCCTTGTATTTGCAGAGGTGCTGGTGCTGGGCTAGTGCAGGTCAATGGCCACAGTCGTCCTGCCACTAAAAACAGTCTGACCCACTCCACAGACCCGAGGAAACTATTAGAGCTCCAGACTGTCCCTGTGAACGTCTGTGTCACAGAATCAGGTCTGAAATCAAACTAACCTTGTGTCGCCTGAATCGTTGCATGTTGAGGTTCTATTTTCTCAGATATCAGGAAGAACAACTCACTGCTGCTGCTCAGACACACCGTATTTTTGGGATCATAAGGAGCGTTAAGTGAGACTGATCCTTCGCCCGGGCGTCCTCGATCCATCGGCAGATCGTGGTGTAACTCGCCCGGCGTCGCCTCTGTCTTGGTGAATGTGAGTTCAGCTTCTGTCGTCCGACGCTCCCACAGCTGCAGTTTAACTCTGAACCACCTGATGACACCGATATCTAGTGTTTGGAGTTCTTCGGTTAATCCGCCCGGAATGACAAACACCGAGTACAGGACGTGTTTACTCCCCGAGGTTCCCGACTACAGTCGCCGTAACGCTCCGATAATCCGTCCAGCGCAGCGGCTTCGTAGCTGAACAAAGTCGTACTGAAACATTCTGACAGATTTTTGAGCGCCGTGGACCACAGAAAATCAGTCTGAGGTCAGAAAGCACAACCAGAATTAACACATAAGGCGATTTATGAGAAAATTAAAAGTATTTTAAGTACGGCAAATCCACCAAATGCAAAGTTAGTTTTATCTCAGACCTGATTCCACACGTCTCCAACACTCTGAGGCCCTGTGTCCAGAATTCCCAACTGTCCTTTTAAAGCCACAATATGTAACTTTTAAGCCCCCAAAAAAACCACTAAAACAAATGCACATTTTTTTGTCTTTTTTGAGTTTATTGCACTGAAAAACATCTTTGTCCTGGAGGAGATGATGTCGTTTCTTTGGCCGTAACCTTAAACACTACAACATCAAAACATATTTATCTCCGAGAGCGACGTACCACATCCAGAAAGTTACATATTGTAGCTTTAACACTAAGAAAACAAGACTCTCTTCAGAATAATTGCCAAGATACTGTTTTGTTTTTTCTTTTTGAGTTTTCGGTTAAAGTTCTGGCATAAATTACTGTACAATTTGTCTTTTTTTTTTGCACATTTTGGATTTTTTTGGAACATTTCTCACCGAAACTGTCCTTTTTTTTTTACACAACAAACTCTAAATCCCTTCACACCCAAACTCAAACTAGGAGCGTTAATCATCCAGATAATGAATAAACAATGGGAAAGTCTCGTATCACCAGGTAAACGTGGACAGACTGTGAATCACGCTCGGATAATCTGGCGTAATCCCGTTTTTCCCCAGTGCAATAGTTTCGTGGGTTTCCTGGTACGACGGCGCTTTTCGCATTAACATGAGCTCGTTTTTTTTTTCCTCTGTACTTTTTTGACATGTTTTGTTTTGTTATTTATTGTTCCGATGCACTGTACGTTCATGACCACTGGCAGGACGCTCATGTATTCAGCTTTTTATTAATCTTTTGGAAAATCTTTTGTGTAATAAAACCTTGAATAAAGTCGGTGTGTCTGCGTTCACTCTCTGCACATCCGCTTCTTTCACGTTCCAACAGCAAAATGGCTCAGTTAATGCTTTAAAAAATATAGATTCTGGCCTTTATTTTAACATAATCTGAGCACAAAAGGAGCTGGTTTAGTTGTGAGATTATTTGTGCTGTTAAACGAGTGTTTTACATGTAAAATTTACTCACACGTTTTTCATTGAGTCGCTCGTTTAGTTGAAAATCGAACTCTTAAACAGAACCATAAACACTCGTGCTGATCACAGGCTCCTGGAAATGTGCCGTGTTAAATCCATTATGTTGTTCGGTTCTTTTTTTCAGACCGAGAGTTTTTCACAGCCTAAACTGTCGGGTACGAAAACAAAGTCTTGGTCTGAAAAAATAACCTAAAAACAGCGAAGAAAACACCTCAAAGGCTCCAAATGACACTGTTTATCTTTGTTCTGATGTAGTTTCCTCATCACAAACAAACCTGGAGGTGTGTTTTGTTTCATTCACACATTTAGTCCTGGTTCAGTCCTGGTTTAGTCCTGGTTTAGTCCTGGTTTAGTCCTGGTTTAGTCCTGGTTTAGTCCTGGTTTAGTCCTGGTTTAGTCCTGGTTCAGTCCTGGTTTAGTCCTGGTTCAGTCCTGGTTCAGTCCTGGTTTAGTCCTGGTTTAGTCCTGGTTTAGTCCGGGTTTAGTCCTTCTTCAGTCCTAGTTTAGTCCTGGTTTAGTCCTGGTTCAGTCCTGGTCTCTAGTCCTGGTCCAGTCCTGGTTCAGTCCTGGTTCAGTCTCAGTTCAGTCCTGGTTTAGCCCTGATGTAGTCCTGGTTTAGTCCTGGTTTAGTCCTGGTTCAGTCCTGGTTTAGTCCTGGTTTAGTCCTGGTTTAGTCCTGGTTTAGTCCTGGTTTAGTCCTGGTTTAGTCCTGGTTTAGTCCTGGTTCAGTCCTGGTTTAGTCCTGGTTTAGTCCTGGTTTAGTCTCAGTTTAGTCCTGGTTGAGTCCTGGTTCAGTCCTGGTTTAGTCCTGGTTTAGTCCTGGTTTAGTCCTGGTTTAGTTTTGGTTTAGTTTTGGTTTGGTCTCAGTTTAGTCCTGGTTTAGACCTGATGTAGTCCTTGTTTAGTCTCAATTTAGTCCTGGTTTACACTTGGTTTAGTCCTGGTTTAGTCTTGGTTTAGTCCTGGTTTAGTCTCAGTTTAGTCCTGGTTTAGTCTCAGTTTAGTCCTGGTTTAGTCTCAGTTTAGTCCTGGTTTAGTCTTAGTTTAGTCCTGGTTTAGTCTCAGTTTAGTCCTGGTTTAGTCTCAGTTTAGTCCTGGTTTAGTCTCAGTTTAGTCCTGGTTTAATCTCAGTTTAGTCCTGGTTTAGTCCTGGTTTAGACCTGAACGGGGAGATGTCAGTTTAACCTTATGTAGAGTTAAAGGTCAAATCTGTGGAGACACTAAATGTCGTAATGTGGAACATTTCTGTTGAAGCAAAACATCTCCATGGAGACCAGAAAAGTTCCACAGTGCGTCTTTACTGTGTGGAGCCGTTTGCTCCTCGTTGACAGTTTTGTGGAGCGATAATGAAACGAAGACAAATGTTTGACCTCTTTTCTCCTCCATTTTTTCTCCTCCGCACGATAACGAGAGAATCCAATTTCCCTCCGCTCAGATTAGGTTCCTCCAAATTTTAATCACATCTTCCCAAGTATCGAATGACCTTGACGGAGGGAGAGAAGGAGGGAGAGAAGGAGGGAGAGAAGGAGGGAGAGAAGGAAGGAGAGAAGGAGGGAGAGAAGGAGGGAGAGAAGGAGGGAGAGAAGGAGGGAGAGAAGGAGGGAGAGAAGGAAGGAGAGAAGGAGGGAGAGAAGGAGGGAGGAAGAAGAAGGGAGAGAAGGAAGGAGAGAAGGAGGGAGAGAAGGAAGGAGAGAAGGAGGGAGAGAAGGAAGGAGAGAAGGAGGGAGAAGGAGGGAGAGAAGGAAGGAGAGAAGGAGGGAGAGAAGGAAGGAGAGAAGGAGGGAGAGAAGGAAGGAGAGAAGGAGGGAGAGAAGGAAGGAGAGAAGGAGGGAGAGAAGGAAGGAGAGAAGGAAGGAGAAGGAGGGAGGAAAGGAGGGAGAGAAGGAGGGAGAGAAGGAGGGAGAGAAGGAGGGAGGAAAGGAGGGAGAGAAGGAGGGAGAGAAGGAGGGAGGAAAGGAGGGAGAGAAGGAGGGAGAGAAGGAGGGAGGAAAGGAGGGAGAGAAGGAGGGAGGAAAGGAGGGAGAGAAGGAGGGAGAGAAGGAGGGAGGAAAGGAAGGAGAGAAGGAGGGAGAGGAGGAGGAAGAGAAGGAGGGAGAGAAGGAAGGAGAGAAGGAGGGAGAGAAGGAAGGAGAGAAGGAGGGAGAGAAGGAAGGAGAGAAGGAGGGAAAGGAGGGAGAGAAGGAGGGAGAGAAGGAGGGAGAGAAGGAGGGAGAGAAGGAGGGAGAGAAGGAGGGAGAGAAGGAGGGAGAGAAGGAGGGAGAGAAGGAGGGAGAGAAGGAGGGAGAGAAGGAGGGAGAGAAGGAGGGAGAGAAGGAAGGAGAGAAGGAGGGAGAGAAGGAGGGAGAGAAGGAGGGAGAGAAGGAGGGAGAGAAGGAGGGAGAGAAGGAAGGAGAGAAGGAGGGAGAGAAGGAGGGAGGAAGAAGAAGGACAGTCACGTCTTTTCCCCTTGATAAACTTCACCCGTCTTTAAATCCTCGATGTCGGGAATCGTCGGCGACACAAACGTCCGTCTTCGCCTCCATCCGTCCGGACGCTTCGTTTTCCGAGTTTATTCCGATTCCTGACGAGTCGCCGGAGGGAAATGAAACTGAGCGGAGGAACTCGTTGATCAGTAATTAAAGTTAACACGTTGTAACTAATTACAGCAGTTAAATGATGTCGTAAACGTTCATCGAGGCCAAAAAAGAGGATTAGAATCGGGATTAAAACGTGACTCACTGTGTTGTTTTTTCCGTTCTTTCCGTGCAGCTCGAAATGAGACGAACAGGAAATGTCTCTCTGTAATCGCACAGATCAGACCGGCCGGGTTCCATAATCCACTTAAGTTAAAGTCATTCCAGAGTCATTAGAGTTTGCAGAGGGAGTTTGATCCACCGCAGACTCGTTGGTGAGGTTCATATTCACGGTCACGGAGTCGGATTATTGTCTCACCGTTTGTTCGTAGAAATGACTTCACGAGATTAACTTCCTGTTCAAATCGGTAAAACTGATTCTGCTGCTGCTCCGGCCTCGTCGCGCTGGAGTTCGGCGCAGACTCGTGTCTCTGTGGAGGTTTTTAACGGGAATGTTAGACACTGGTTTTGTTTTTCCCGTTATTTTTTTGTCTTTTTTTTTTTTTTCCAGAACATATATTTTCCACTGTTTCATTTGTTAACTTTATAAATGGATTTGTCTAATCTGATGGACCGTATTCCAAACAGGAAGTGCTCCACTTGACCCTCTCTCTGTACCTGCTGCTGTGAACCTCCTCATTTTTGTCTTAAAGTTGAACTCTGTCCCGTCTGAAGCTAAAGTCCGTCACTAGAGGAGGTGGAATTCTGTCAGGAGCCACAAAACGGCACAGATCAGTGTTTCCTCGGTGGAGATCTCACTGTGTGTGAGTCTGTCAAGGAACAAACTAGTGCAGTGATGGGGGCAAGTTCTGAACTTCCACGTAAAATGTCAATTTGCTTCAGACTGAAGAAGCTTAACACCACTTTAGCTTTTTTTTGTTTTGTTTAGTCTTTATTTGTCAGGGACCGTGTACAAAATGCATTAATCTTTATAAAAGAACAGATTTAGCTCCTGCTACTTTCCCTCTGCAGGTGAACACACGAAATATTTACAATTTACTTGACAATACAGCAATAAAAATACACAATAAAACATCACAATTCATAAAACCTGACGTCCTAAACTCACAGCAATAATGAGATTAAATGTAGTTGTGCTGAATTTGTTTGTGAAAATGTCCAGTATAATGAGCCTGACCGTTTGATTGTCTTGAATGTGCTTTTTTAGGTTTGGAGTAAAATGCTGAATGTCTCCAGACTGTTTCAGAGTCTGGACGTTTATTCCACTGTTTAATAGTTAGAAATGAAAAGGCGACTGTGCAAAGGCCGAGGATCTTTGTGGAATCGTACAGTTGGTCTCATAGACTGAGAAAGTACAATTGGAGAGTGAAGTAAGTGCAGAGCAGTGGGTGTGTGCTAGTGCCGGTGAGAATGGCAGTAGATCAGATTACAGGAGAAAAAAGATTGCTCAAACATGCACGAATCACTCTAAATTAGGGTTGGGCGGTAATGCGGTAATACAGTATCCCGAGGTATCAAAAAGCAGCAGCCGTGTCAGTTTCATTATCGTCATTTAAACAATCTGCATAAGGACCTAAAACCACAGCAGGACTTCCTCCCTCCGCTCTCTCTCCTCTTCAAACGTGGTTCCGCTCGGAGATTTCCATCCACAGGCAGCGAGGAAGAAGAAAAAAACCCGACTGACGCTTCGTGTGCGACGCTGAGCCCAAAAGTTTGTGATGGAGACGTTTTACTGAAGCCGAGAGTCGAGAGGGGACGAGACTGAAGAGGAGAAAGTTCCCGAGGGCGAAGTCAGACTTTCACGGAGGAGACGGGATCTTCTCCAGGGTCTGTCAGGTACAACATGCTGCAGTGGGAAATATCACACGCCCTGGACTGTCGCCTTTTACTTTTTATTCTGAATCTGCCTCTCCTGCGCTTTTTTTGTCTCGGCGAGTCCCAGATCATTAAATGGAGGGAGAAACGCACTGGTGAAGTTTGGTTTGATCAGAACTTGTGCCTCATCTTCAAATATAAAGCTGTGACTCTGTTTCTGAAGGGTTTAGGTGCAGCTACAAAATGATTCTTAATTAATCACAGTAATACCGTATACTCTGGTAAAATGCTGAGAAGGTTTAACAGGATCAAAATTTGGATACCGCCCAAGAGTAGAGTAGAGTTTTTAGATTTGAAAATAGAATTAAATTGTCAAAACTGAGCAATTTATATTTACTGAGAATTTAACCCAGTTTACAACAAGTCTAACAAACCAAACGCTCTACCTGGTTCACTCATTAGTGTCTGGAAACGTTAGAAAACAACTTTATTAACACCTCACACTTCCCTCTGCTGATTTCCCACTGCACAGGCCAAAGCCCAAAAGACTTGATTGCCGACGTCGTTTCTAATCCCATCCATCCATCCATCTTCTTCCGCTTATTTGGGGCAGGGTCGCAGGGGCAGCAGTCTAAGCTTCCCCCTCCCCAGCCACTTCCTCCAGCTCCTCTGGACGGACCCCGAGGCGTTCCCAGGCCAAGAGACATAGTCCCTCCAGCGTGTACTGGGTCTTCCCCGGGGCCTCCTACCAGTGGGACATGCCTGGAACACCTCCCGAGGGAGGCGTCCAGGAGGCATCCGGACCAGATGCCCGAGCCACCTCAGCTGGCTCCTCTCGACGTGGAGGAGCAGCGACTCTACTCCGAGCTCCTCCCGTATGACCGAGCTCCTCACCCTATCTCTAAGGGAGCGCCCGGCCACTCTGCAAAGGAAACTCATTTCGGCCACTTGTATCTGCGATCTCGTTCTTTCGGTCATTACCCAGAGCTCATGACCATAGGTGAGGGTAGGAACGTAGATTGACCGGTAAATCGAGAGCTTTGCCTTTTGGCTCAGCTCCTTCTTCACCACAACGGTCCGACGCAGCGACTGCATGCTGCCGACGCCGCACCGATCCGCCTGTCAATCTCACGCTCCATCCTCCCCTCACTGTGAACAAGACCCCGAGATACTTGAACTCCTCCACTTGAGGCAGAGACTCCCCACCCACCCGGAGAGGGCAATCCACCTTTTTCCGGTCGAGAACCATGGCCTCGGATTTGGAACAGCTGATTCTCATCCCAGCTGCTTCACACTTGGCTGCAAGCCGCCCCAGTCCTGCAGGTCCTGGTTTGATGAAGCCAACAGGACAACATCATCTGCATAAAACAGCGATGAGATCCTGTGGTTCCCGAACTGGACCCCCTCCGGCCCCTGGCTGCGCCTAGAAATTCTGTCCATAAATACAATGAACAGAACCGGTGACAAAGGGCAGCCCTGGCGGAGTCCAACATGCACCGGGAACAGGTCTGACTTACTGCCGGCAATGCGAACACAGCTCCTGCTCCGGTCATACAGGGACCGGACAGCCCCTTAACAAAGGGCCCCCGGACCCCATACTCCCGGAGCACCCCCACAGGGCACCACGAGGGACACGGTCGAATGCCTTCTCCAAGTCCACAAAGCACATGTGGACTGGTCGAGACAAACTCCCATGAACCCTCGAGCACCCGATGGAGGGTGTAGAGCTGGTCCAGTGTTCCACGACCAGGCCGAAAACCACACTGCTCCTCTTGAATCCGAGGTTCGACTATCGGCCGAACTCTCCTCTCCAGCACCCTGGCATAGACTTTACCGGGGAGGCTGAGGAGTGTGATTCCCCCTGTAGTTGGAACACACCCTCCGGTCCCCCTTTTTTATACAGAGGGACCACCACCCCGGTCTGTCCGGTGTCCAAGACACACGGCCGGAGGTCAGATGACACGACAACAAAGTCGATCATTGACCTCCGGCCTAGAAAAATCCTGGTGCCACGTGCACCGATGGACCCCCTTGTGCTCGAACATGGTGTTCGTTTATGGACAAACTGTGACTAGCACAGAAGTCAATAACAGAACACCGCTCGGGTTCAGATCAGGGAGGCCGTTCCTCCCAATCACCCCTCTCCAAGTGTCACTGTCGTTGCCCACGTGGGCGTTGAAGTCCCCAGTAGAACAACGGGTCCCCGGTCGGTGCACTGTCCAGTCCCCTCCCAGGGACTCCAAGAAGGCCGGGTACTCTGCACTGCTGTTCGGCCGTGAGGCCGACACCACAGTGAGAGACCTGTCCCCAACCCGAAGGTGCAGGGACTCTCGTTCACCGGGGTGAACTCCAACACGCAGCGGCTGAGCTGTGGGGCAATGAGCCCACACCAGCTCGCCGCCGCTCCCGCGGCCAACGCCAGAGAAATGGAGAGTCCAGCCCCTCTCAAGGAGTTGGGTTCCGGACCCCAAGCTGTGCGTGGAGGTGGGGCCGACTATATCTAGCCGGTAACGCTCAACCTCCCGCACAAGCTCAGGCTCCTTCCCCCAGCGAGGTGACATTCCATGTCCCCAGAGCTAGTCTCCATGTCCAGAGATCTGGTGGCCGAGGCCCCCGCCTTCGACCGCCGCCCAGATCTCTCTGCACCCAACCCCTATGGCTCCTCCCGCGGATGGTGGGTCCAGGGGAGGGCGGTCCCACGTCGTCCCTTCGGGCTGTGCCCGGCCGGGCCCCGTGGGAAAAGGCCCGGCCACCAGGCGCTCGCCATCGAGCGCCCACCCCAGGCCTGGCTCCAGGGTGGGGCCCCGGTGATGCCGATCCGGGCGACGTATCTTGCCTCTGTGTGTTTTTCATCATATGGGGCTTCTGAACCGCTCTTCGTCTGACCCGTCCCCCCGGACCTGTTTGCCTTGGGTGACCCTACCAGGGGCATAAAGCCCCCGACAACATAGCTCCTGGGATCATTCGGGTACTCAAACCCCTCCACCACGTTAAGGTGGCGGTTCGAGGAGGGGCTTTATAATCCCATTTACAAGTGAATTATATTTTTGAAAAACACACACAAAAAAAAAAACATTCCCGAACCACTTTCTTTCAACAACTCTCAGTTTCTCTTCTTCTTCACCGTCAGTAGTCGATCTTCACTCACGCAACGAACAACGAACTCACACTCGACCCAACGCCTGCACACGCTGTTCCAGGCTCTGCAGTTTTGTGCTGATGATTTAAATGTCTGTGCGATCGACCCAAACCGGCTGAAGGAACTGTCCAAATGCTGAATGTGAGTTTCCTTCACAAAGGATCAGTAAAGTGCATCTACCCAGTACAGACAGTTTTGCAACTCCTGATCAACTTGTGTCACACTACAACACCCACCTCCACAACATCCTTAACACACTTGCTCCACCCAAATCCAGATCGGTCTCTTTCACTCACACTGCACCCTGGTACACCCCCACTCTCCGACAGTTAAAAGCAAAAGGCCGCCAACTTGAAAGACTTTATAACAAAACTGGACTAACTATTCACAAGGACATGTACACACACCACACCCTCCACTACAAAGATTGCATCTCCAAAACTAGATCTGCATATTACTCCGGTTTAATCAGCACTAATGAAGGAAATTCCAGGACCCTCTTCTCTCTTGTTTCAACCATCACCAAACCTCCTGACTCCCTTCCATCTCATCTCTATTCATCCAACTTCTGCAATACCTTGGCTTCATTCTTCACCACAAAAATCCACACTATTCACCAACAACTCACCCCCTCTTCTGCTCTAACTCTACCTGTCATTACATCTCCTATCACCACCACCCCTTTCTCATCATTTACTCTACCTTCTATCAATCAAATTTCCTCTTTTATCCAAAAATCCAAAACCTCTTCATGTCAACTTGACCCACTTCCCACTGTCCTTATCAAAGCCACACTTCCTTCTTCTTTGCTCCTTTTATCACCAACATAATTCATGCCTCCCTCACCTCTGGTACTGTCCCCTCTCCTCTCAAAACTGCTGCTGTCACTCCAATTTTCAAAAACCTGGTTCAGATCCCACAGACCTCAATAATTTCCGTCCGATTTCTAACCTTCCATTCATCTCCAAAATTCTTGAAAAAACAGTTTCTGCTCAACTTCACTCTCATCTGTCCTCCAATAACCTGTAAGAGGCAGTGTTTTCAATCTGGCTTCCGTCCTCTCCACAGCACTGAAACGGCCCCTTCTCAAAATCACTAATGACCTTCTCCTCTCTGCCGACTCTGGTTTAGTATCCATCCTCCTTCTGCTTGATCTTAGTTCTGCCTTTGACACCATTTCTCATTCCATCCTCCTGAACAGACTCTCTTCCATCGGCATCTCTGGCACAACCCTCACCTGGTTTCACTCCTATCTTTCCGACCGCACTCAGTTTATTCAACTCAAATCTTTCACTTCTTATCCTGTCCCCATCTCCTCAGGTGTTCCCCAAGGTTCTGTTCTCGGTCCCCTCCTTTTCATCATCTACCTCCTCCCCCTTGGTCACATTTTCCGGAAACACCACATTCAATTCCACTGCTACGCGGCTGACACCCAGCTCTACCTCTCCGGCAAACTCCACACTCCCACCCTCTTCCCTTGTCAACTGTATCAGTGAAATAAAATCATGGTTCACCTCAAACTTTCTCAAGCTCAATAGCAATAAAACTGAACTTCTCCTTGTAGGCACCAAATCCACCATAAGCAAGATTAATCATTTCTCCATTCCCATTGATGGCTCCTCCATCTCTCCCTCCCCTCAGGTCAAGAGTCTGGGTGTCATCCTCGATAGCACCCTCTCCTTCGCCTCCCACATAAACAGCATCACTCGCTCCGCCTACTTCCACCTCCGCAATATCCATCGACTCCGGCCCTCCCTCACCCCACAGTCCACTGCCGTACTCGTACACAGCCTTGTCACTTCCCATCTAGATTATTGTAATTCACTTCTGTTTGGTCTCCCACAAAAAAACTCTCCATAAACTTCAACTGGTTCAGAACTCTGCTGCTCGCATCATCACACACACACCTTCCATCAACCACATCACACCCGTCTTACAACAGCTCCACTGGCTCCCCATCACACACCGCATTCAATACAAAATCCTGCTCCACACATTCAAAGCCATCCACAACCTCACACCTCCATATCTCTCTGACCTCCTCCATATTGCCACACCTGTTCGCTCTCTTCGCTCCTCCTCCTCTCTCCAGCTCTCTGTCCCCTCTGCCCGTCTTGTTACAATGGGGAGCAGGGCATTCAGTCGCTCTGCTCCCCAGCTCTGGAACACTCTCCCTCCTGACCTCCGCAACACAGACACTCTCACACACTTCAAATCCAAACTCAAAACTCATCTGTTCAAACTGGCCTATTCATTATAACCACAACTGCACTGTCCTTTTATATGCATGATTTTAATGTAGATTTTAACTGTTGCTTTTACTGTTATAATGTTTATATTTTTTATATTGATGTATAAACTTGTTGTGAGGCGACCTTGAGTGCCCAGAAAGGCGCCCTATAAATAAAATGTATTATTATTATTATTACCTCAAAAACTCTGCGCTCGTCGTAATCCAGTCTCTGTAACAGACTCTCGCTGCGACTGAACCGACCTTGAGAGAAATGTACGTTTCTGTTGCTGTGGTTTCCATGGAGACGCTTACAGTGGCTTTATTGTGCGATTTTTCTTCATCTCCAGGGTCAGAACAAACTCAATACACCAGACTCCGCACAGCCACGGCCGCCAAGGCCAGAATCCAACAGAGCAACAAGGAGTCGATTAGCGGAGACGCCGAGTTTATCTTCCAGTTTTCTTCTTTTAGTTTTCAGAATTTAAAGGTTCCATAATGCATAATAATCACACAAACTGACTGAGCTTTAAACCGAGTTAGAATGTTGTTTTCTCCTCAAAAACAGACCTGGAGTTGTGTTTTGTTTCATTCACACGTCTGAGTAACTCTTTATAATTCGTCTGTCCACATCTCCAAAGCTCCAAACGCTCTGTTCCACCCTGTGATGTCACGAGGTGGTAGTTTAGAAGTGAACAGCTCCTTTTATCTTCAGTTAAACGGCCCGTATCACCACACAAACCTGCATTTTTAGGCTTTGGGTTCTTTTTTTCAAACAGAAAACTCTCCGTTCCACCCTGTGACGTCATGCGGTGATACGAGAAATGCTCCACTGTGTTTTTAAACTCCACACGCCACCGGTAGAATCATCAGATCAAATCAAACCTTATGTGTACAGCACTTTACAGCATTTTAGCAGTGATCAAAGTGCTTTACAGGAGTTAAAAGAACCAAACAAAATCAGTAAAAACAGGAAATAAAATATGAAAAGAGGCATAAAACATAAGATATAAATGATAAAAAGTTTTAACAGCCTCAAGTGATAAAAGCCAAGTGGAATAAATGGGTTTGGTACTATTACTGTAGTACTTTATTATTACTGCAGTACTTTATTATTACTGTAGTACTTTATTATTACTGTAGTACTTTATTATTACTGCAGTACTTTATTATTACTGCCTCTGGGTTTGGTAGTATTACTGCAGTACTTTACTGCGTCTGTACACTACAAAAAGGATTTTTTTATCATAGTTAAACTGCCTTGAATTAAGCAGATTCATCTTAAAAGATCAATTTTAAGATTTTTTTACTTAATAAGATGAGTGTTAAGGCGACACGGTGGCTGAGTGGCAACACTCAGGCCTCACAGCAAGAAGGTTGCAGGTTCGATCCCCGGGTCGCCAGGCCTTTCTGTGTGGAGTTTGCATGTTCTCCCTGTGTCTGGATGGGTTTCCTCCGGGTGCTCCGGTTTCCCCCATCAGCCCAAAACCTGCAGCACCTGAACTAACATCAAGGACCATGTTGTCCACCCTCCTGTGGGTTCACTACCTGCAGAGGGGTTCATAGGGGGGTCAGGTGCTTGTGAGTATTGGGCAGCAAGCTGCCCCCGTGACCCAGCCGGATTAAGCGGGAGAAGATGGATGGATGGAAGATGAGTTTTGTTACTTCTTTCAAGATATTTCATCCTGATTTATCTTATCTCGATATTACAACTTATTCTCAGCACTTTTTATATGAACTCAGTCCAGGTTAAGCCTCTTTAACTTCCTTCTCAAACCAATAAGGGGAAAAATCTGTCCATAAATACTTGAAACTCGTGTTTTCTGCTTAGAACAAGATTCAGATTTCGTCTTGTTTTGAGAAAACTTGGTAAGTGAAAATTTCTTACTGCACTGACAGAAAATTTCACTTAAAATGGGGAATTTTTACCTTATAATTGTTTTTTTTTTTTTTTGCTTGGCCTTTTTTGCGGTGTGTCACTGCCTGTGGGTTTGGTCGTCTGTTTCCTGCTTGGGCCAAAATGTTCGACTCTCACACGACACCGACACTTTCTCTTCACTGATGAACTGAATTCTCCTGTTCATCCTGAGTTCTTCCTGTTCATCCTGAGTTCCTCCTGTTCATCCTGAGTTCTTCCTGTTCATCCTGAGTTCTTCCTGTTCATCCTGAGTTCTTCCTGTTCATCCTGAGTTCTTCCTGTTCATCCTGAGTTCTTCCTGTTCATCCTGGGTTCTTGGTGGAGGTGCTGCAGCTGAAGCACAGACTCAGACTCTGGAGCCTGGTGCTCGGCCAAAGCTAAAACCGCAGCAGCTCTTTCCGGGCAGAGTCCACGTTTTCCTCCGAGTCGGACGCACGGCTGAAGCTCAGACGCGACTTCACCTCCCAGATCTGAGCGGGAGACAGACGGGTAAACGAACTCTCACCTGACGCGTTCCTTTATGTTTCGCCTTCACGTTAAAGCTAAAAACAGCCGGAATTAAAGACGTTCTGTTACGTTGAGACGCAGAAAGTCACTGCAGAGTTAGAACTGAAGTAGAATTTGTTTTCTCCTCGTAGAGATTATAGTGTAAAACGTGACCTCTGTGTGTTTTCTGCATCTAATTTGAACCATTTTTAACTGTATTTTTACCTGGTTTTAGTCGTAGGATCTGACAACCCAAAAATGCCATTCTGCTTATTTCACAGGAAATGTTTTTGTAATTGGGAATAAATCAAAATTCAGGTTCATTATTTGATTGGAGCAGTGGTTTCATACAATATCTGTGGACTTTTTATTGTTATTTGGTCTGTTTTAAAGCCAAACTGTGGAACTTTCCCCAAAAAAAACCAAACAAAACCAGTGACATCTCCAGCAGAGGCCTCACACGGAGCGGCTTTTACGTTATTTCTTATGTCCTAATTTCCCTGTGACGTTGCGTAACACAGGAGTGGTTGTAATCTCACACTCGTCGCCCCGGGGCAGATTATAATCCCGTTCTTCACCTTCAGAGTTTAGGGGGTAAAAAAAACTCCACGTCCGTCAAACTAAAGGAAACGCAGACAGTTTCTCACAGGATTTAGGGTCATTTGGTCTTTAAGAATCTTTGTTTTTAATGGTTATTTTCCATTTATAACCGTAACAAGAAAAACAAAGATAAAACCAATGGTTAAAAACATGAACAGGAGCCGAGGCGACACCGGGACAGTCGACTTCTGTATAAATAATGTTCATTTTTCCCCATTTCTTCATCATTTGTGCCTCTTACAGTCTCAATCTGTGGGTTATTTTTTCCATCAGGTAAATATCTTTTATTGTAGCTGTGCACTGGTCCTACAGGAGTTCGCCCCTGCAGGTTTGGAGCACTTCCTGCGCCCCCTGCGAGTTGTGCCCCAGTTTGTAGTTATTGACTTTTTAGCAGCTGCTGACCTCAGTTTGAACAGACATACTGTAAATCGCTTCGGTGAATAAGGTTTTCTGAGAAGTTGTGCAGATCGACCAGTTCAGGGGACAAAGGGACAGAATAATCTTTTATAATCTTTTAAAACCCTGAACAAAAAAGTATTAGTTCCTGAAAAATCCTGATTTTAAAGCGGGGAAACCGCTCACAGTGCAAACATAAGTAACTCCACAGTTTATCCAAAACTCGCTTCAAATTAACAGTTTGTTCTTCATTCAGAAAACGACCGTTTGGAATAAGAAAATCGTCCTTGTCGACAAATAAGAACCAAAAATGTGAATATTTGGTGTGAGAACAGCTGAACTCTTATTGTTTTTCTGTCGTTTTGCAAAGTCTCTTGTTATTGAGGTGAATCTGGCTGATGAATCAGGGTTTGAACAGTGCCCAGGAGAGATCTCTATATTACTGAAACATGCACGGCTAAAACCTCCTCAGGCACATGTGTAGAATCCACAGCAAAGGAGAAGTCCAATTTATCAACTGGACACAAGTTTCTTTAGGTTGAAAATGTTTCTCAGCTCATCTCAGTCACTTCCTTATATCCGTCTGCAGAGAGGAGCTACTGTGAAATGATTCTGAAACTAACACTCTCCTTGTTTACAGTTTGTCGGCTCGGCTTATTTGTCTGTCCCGACTGAGGGGAAATATGAGCAGAATCATTCAGGCCCAGAATAAATGTTTTCACTTCGCTTTGTTTTACAGCTCTGCAAAAAAAACCAGAGCCCAGTGTTTGTTTCCCTGAACTCAGTGTTAATCCAACACAAACTCACCTCATTCTGCTTCATGAGGCTCTGATGAGGAGATCACCTGAGCCGAACCTGATTTAAGGAGGAAAAGGAGAAAAAACGTTGTTATTATTCCACCAAATCTTCATTTCTGAACTCTTCCTCAGCTCAAACATCAGGATTTTGTTGTCTTAAAGTGAAGATGATCTCGTTTTCTTCACATTATTTCAGCTCTGAAAACCTTTAATCTTTTTTTTTTTGTCATTTTCTGCAAATAAATGCTCTAAATGACAATATTTGTATTTGGAATTTGGGAGAAATGTTGTCAGTCGTTTATAGAACGAAACAAAAATGTTCATTTTACTCAAACACAAACCGATAAGTAGAAAAATCAGAGAAACGGATCATTTTACACTGGTCTTTTTTTGTTTTTCCAGAGTTGTAGGTTCAGGCATAAATTCAATAAAGGAACAATATTATAACGTTGTAGAAATCTGAAGAAACTCGTGTCTGCGTCTCTTTACACAGCGACGCTGAGCTGAGGCGCTGTGGTTTGGACCAAACACCAAAGAATTTCACGCTCGAGGAAACTGAGTGTCAGAAATGAGCTGGAGGAGCTGTCAATCATTTCTATTCCTGCTTTGATCTGCAGCCTAATCGCTCTGGGCCTCGAGGTGTTTTACTCTGGGGTATTTACCGCACATTCTGCCTCTGCACAGACATGTTTCGATCCTGTGGGGAAATGTGTGCGTTTGCATTTGACCCTCGTGGAGCTCGGCCATTTCCACACGTTTCTGCAGTTCTTACATAACTGTGAGTCACAGAGGAGGCTGAAGGATGTGGGGAAAACGTCAGCTGGAGTTTTCCTCTGACAGGCCTTCGATTTATAAAGTTCACATATGAAACACGTCCTGCAGAATGAAAAAAAACAAAAAGACTCGTGCGACTGATGCAAAAATCCTCCGTGAAGTCGCCTCATCAAACTCGAACCTGCGCGAAACTGTGTCGATCGTTTGTGTGATTCTGGTTCTTCAGATATTTGCAGTTTTATTTTGGGCCGATGACGTCGTCCAGAACCTCAGAATGTGAAACAGCCTCAAAACAGGAAGAAAATTCTAGAAAACGTTTGTGTTTTGTGCTGTGACAGTTTCATTTGTGTGAGTTTATTTCTAAAATTCTTCATTATTATTTCTGTGGTAATTATAGGACGTCATTTCTGCTCAGCTGACGGAGACAAACTCCACAAAACTAGTGAAGAGAAACGACCTGAGGCTGTGGAAAAGTCTGTGTTATTTTATAAAATATGAATCAAAACCAAAAGACTAAAGACTGAAACAGACTTTTCCACAGCCTCAATTAAGTTAAAATGACTTAAATTAAGAACATTTTATTTTATTTGAGTCGATTCAACTTGACAAGTGAAATGATCTGCATTCATGACCTTAACTCAAGCAACATTCGATTTTATTTAAGTGCAAAAAGTTGTTGTTTTTCTTGTTTTAAGTGTAGCCTGACGTATTTTTATATTTTAAGTACAAAAGTCTTGTTCCACTGGCACTGACTTCACTAGTTTTGTGGAGTTTGTCTCCGTCAGCTGAGCAGAAATGACGTCCTGTAATTACCACAGAAATAATAATGAAGAATTTTAGAAATAAACTCACACAAATGAAACTGTCACAGCACAAAACAGCACAAACCAAATACAAACGTTTGACATCATTTTCTTCCTGTTTTGAGGCTGTTTCACATTCTGAGGTTCTGGACGACGTCATCGACCAAAATAAAACTGTGAATATCTGAAGAACCAGAATCACACAAACAAAACTGACTCCATTTTGGGCGTTTTCGAGCGTTTTGAAGCTTCCTGTGGGTCTGACCCCAGTTTGACCTGTAAAAGAATCGTTCATTTCTCCAAAACTTTTTGCAGCACAAACGATGGACACAGTTTTTGTGCAGGTTTGAGGAAGAATCCCATTTCTGAAGACGTTTGTAAAGCTCTAAACGCAGAACCTGCCTCCGCTTTAGCCCCGCCCTCCGGCTCTCGGCCCCGTGTCACTTTTAAAGTTCGTTCGTTAAAACAGCGCTCGAAACTCACAGGTCAGAGGTCACGTTTGAGCAGAAACTTCAAACGCACGACTTCTACAAAGATCTGCTTTACCGAGCGAATGTTCCCGCCACACTCCTCACAAATACGTGCGCTTAAGGCAGGGGCGTCAAACTCATTTTGGTCCGGGGGCCGTATGCAGCCTACTCTGATCCCAAAAGGGCCGGATCAGAAAACTCAGTTCTCTCTTCAAGTTATTGTATTTTTCTCCGTGTCTCGTAGTGGTGTTTAAGATTATATTCCTCGAGCAACGCCACTTGTTCCAAACACACTGAGCACAGATTTCCCATTCACCTCTGTCAACAAATAAGAATTAGACTATTTTTCTTGGGAAATCCTGAACTCAGCATCTGCTTTTCTCATTTTTTGACATTTTGCTGATGAGGGTCACGGTCGACAGTCAAAACGATCGTCCTTTAAGAGCGTTTGGAAAGAGGAAAGTCTTCATTTGTGCTGCTCTGGTGGGAGTCGCAACGCACAGAAACGCCGGAGACGCTGCTATGCTAAACGGTGCAGAAAATTAACAGAAAAATCTGAAAATTTTAAGTATTTTAATAGAAAAATCAGCCGAGGGCCAGATTAAAGGTCTTGGAGGGCCGGATCTGGCCCCCGGGCCGCATGTTTGACACATGTGGCTTAAGGTTTTGTGATGCAAATTTATCACTTTTCTAAACACATTTTGTTTTGAGAAGAAAAACACTTTATTTTCGTGACCTCAGCCAACTCGTCGCACACTTTCATCAGCACCAAAACCGGGGAATTAAACACATACTGACAGAAACAAAACTCCAGGTCTGTTTGTGACGAGATGGACCCTTTAAATCTGCTTTTTTACTGTCTTAAAAACAAAAGAAACAGAATTATTTCCTCTCTTACCTGACGCACTTTACTTTATGAGCACTTTTCAGAACTTTCAGAGTCACGTTAAAGCTAAAAACAAGGAGAATTAAACATGATATAAACAGAAGCATCAGTAATCCCGGGTTTGCAGCGCGTGAATGGGGTTTATTGTTTTGAATAGTTTCCTCCAGGAGTCTCCTCTGGCCTGTGACCTCTGAGGGCGACTTTTACACAACAAAAATACCACAGAGATTTTCGTGGTTGCAAAAAAACTTAGGAAATAAAAGATCCACAGGAAACACAAACCATCCTCCCTTTATTAGCGCTCACAGTTCCACGTCTGCAATAGTTTTATCGGAAGAGGAAGGAGAGAAGTGGCTGAATTTCCCTTCTCGTGTTCAGTGAGTTCTTCTTAACGTGTTCATGCAATAAAAAACTCTTAGACGGAAAAAACGCGTCCAGTCATGTTTAAGGTTTTAACAACGGTAAAAAACGGTGAGTTCGCTTCGTCTTTACTGAAATTCTTAAACAAGCAACAGAAAAACAGTATTTCAGGTTCTATGAATGTGTGAGCTCAGTGCGTCAGGTCAGCGTCAGCTCTTATTGGCGACACATTTCTGGAAATTCTAAAACTAAACTAAAAGTTAAATGAAAATCACACTAAATACAAATAATAAAATATAGTGATGCAAACATAAAGTAAACCTAAATATGCTTTAACTGCAAACATTAAATATAAATCAAATTATATTATGATGAATCTGAGCCTAAATTACAACGTGAAAATGGCATCAACAAGGAGGAAACTGAGTGTTTTCATGAGGTTAAATGTCGTGTGTTCAGAGCCTGTGGTCCTCGGCTCCACAGCTCCTCTGTGCTGCTTTTATGGACCTCGGACGTTCCTCAGACTCACTGTGGTCGACGGTGACGCCTTCAGGCTCCTGCTGCAGGGGCCCGGGCGGCACAGGGGCCCGGGCGACACGGTGCCCGTCTGCTGCTTGTGGACACTCACATCCCCCCGTGTGAGGCTCTGTTTACACATTTAACTTAGTGACGGGCAAAATGAACAGAGGCTCATGATAATCAGTGCAGCTCCAAAGCAAAGTGCGGTTTGAAGTGACGTCAGTGAACCGTCCTGAAGCACCGCACCACATGACTGATTCAGGAAGTGATTCACTGGTTTTGGGAAATGCCGCGTGTCATTTGAAGCATAAAAGCCTCAGCAAACGGCAGTGGAGCCCTGAACATCTCCTGTTGTCTGACTGCGTTTGCAAAGGTGGAACCAGTGCGTCCTCCCCGGTTTGGGAGGACGCACTGGGCACAGAAACGCCACCATTTTGAAATGAACTTTATGGACTAATTTGGAGGCAAACCGAGAAACTGAAGAGGTGTTTAAGTCCCACCTGAAGGAGGGGGTGGACCACGGTTTGAGAAACAGTGCTGTGGATAAAACTCGTCCTGGAAAATGAGGTTTTACTCAATATTTTAACTTTTGTGGACATCCCTTTTCAGATTTTTTATGGTCAGAAAGTTTCATGTGTAATTTTCGACCCAGCACATGAGATTCTCTTCTGCAGACACTGGAGGGTTAAGTGTGTTGCCCAAAGACACAACAACAGTGCTCATCTGTGGAGCTGGAGTCGCACCTCCAACATTCGGATCAGACAAACGCTCGACTGACTGAGCTACTGCCGCCCAAATCTAACATCGAGTCTCGGGGCAAAACACTCAACCCACTTCGCTCCAGTCACAGTTAGCTGTCTGCTGCAGGGCATCTGGCATAAAAACACAGATACATAGTTTGGCTAATTCTTTGCGCTGCCTCTGAACTCGACTTGAACTGAACCTGGTCTGAACCTCTCGGGCGGCTCTTCACCTCAGCTCCGGGTGGATGAATGCTCCACTGTGAGTGTCGTCTTTTGAAGTGCGGGAGTCGGCCATGTTTGGAGTTAACCCCATCACTGAACTACAAATCCAAGGGGTCAGAGGTCAGAGAGGGCACAGGCGGGTGCCATGTTTGCGGTTGTGTAGTAACCGAGCGCTCTGACGAGGAAGAAGAGACGCGGAGATCGTCCAGGTCACACTTTGCACTGGCCAAGACTTTAGACTTATCTCAGGTTCTTCGTCGTGTTTTCAGATTGTTTATGGAGTTACTCGTTCTGAACTGGTTGTATAATCTTAAAAATGGTCACATATTTTTCTCCCATGACTCAACTGGCCAGAAAATCTTAAATTTAAGCAAAAAATGTTTAAAAGAAGAAGCTACAATCCACTGACCAGAGTTTTCCCTGCAACACTTCACTTCAGATTTGCTTTAAACTCAAGTTCTGTGTTTTTCGGATGATAAGTCGCACTTAAAATCCTCTAATTTTCTCAAAAATCGACAGTGCGCCTCATAATCGCCTCATGTATTGATTCCGGTTGTGCTTTCTGACCTCAAACTGATTTTATGTGATACACGGTGCTCAAAAATCTGTCAAAATGTTTCAGTGCGACTTTGTTAAGATACGAAGCCGCTGGATTATTGGAGCTTCAGGACTCCCGTAGTCGGGAGCCTCGATACGTCCTGTGCTTCAACATCATATTACGGAGCGTCTGGAACATTTCTAGGCCTTCATCAGGCAAAAATAATAAAAAAAAATATAAAGGCCTAGTACCAAAATGTTGCCGATCCTCCTAATAAATCTCACAATTTGCAAATAAGACGGGATTTTTTCTCTAAATCGCACCAATCAAAAAAACAGTCTCGTGTCTATTTTAACGTTGGTGTTTTCTTCTCTCTGGTGGATCTGAAGTTCTGCTGCTGAAGGACTCGCCTGGAAACTCGTTGCAGTTTCGTGGACAAACATATTTCTTCTTTCACTTTGGCGTCTGAGAAAGTAAATGTTGAACAGGAGAAACAGAAGCAGAAACTCAGCGACAGAACCAGAATAAAAATCAGTTTTTATTACAGATCCAGAGCTACGCAGCAGAACCTCCAGTGCAAATAAACCAGAGAGAATAAAATATCTGAACTGTAACAGGCCCCGAGATCGACTCAAATAAAATTAAACATTCTTAATTTAAGTCATTTTAACTGACCTGGATAGTGTTTTTTTTCAGTGCAGCAAAACATCTGGGGGGAAAATAAACCAGAGAAAATAAAATAATAATAATAATAATAATAATAATACATTTTATTTATAGGGCGCCTTTCTGGGCACTCAAGGTCGCCTCACAACAAGTTTATACATCAATATAAAAATATAAACATTATAACAGTAAAAGCAACAGTTAAAATCTACATTAAAATCAGGCATATGAAAGGACAGTGCAGTTGTGGTTATAATGAACAGGCCAGTTTGAACAGATGAGTTTTGAGTTTGGATTTGAAGTGTGTGAGAGTGTCTGTGTTGCGGAGGTCAGGAGAGAGAGTGTTCCAGAGCCGGGGAGCAGAGCGACTGAATGCCCTGCTCCCCATTGTAACAAGACGGGCAGAGGGGACAGAGAGCTGGAGAGAGGAGGAGGAGCGAAGAGAGCGAACGGGTGTGGCAATATGGAGGAGGTCAGAGAGATATGGAGGTGTGAGGTTGTGGACGGCTTTGAATGTGTGGAGCAGGATTTTGTATTGAATGCGGTGTGTGATGGGGAGCCAGTGGAGCTGTTGTAAGACGGGTGTGATGTGGTTGATGGAAGGTGTGTGTGTGATGATGCGAGCAGCAGAGTTCTGAACCAGTTGAAGTTTATGGAGAATTTTTTTGTCAAATATCAAAATAAAAATCAGCACCGGGACAGTTTTTTCACTGGTATTTGAAATAAACTTTAAATTAAATATTGGGGAAAGAGGTTGAAATCTGTTTTTTTGTTTGACTCTAAAACAGAATCACGAAATAAACTGTTTTTCCCATTTTATTGTTGTCGTCCTTAATTGAAAATCAAAAGAACAAACGGTGCGCGGATCTTTTTCACCACAGTATGAAACCAAAGCAAAGCCCGTGTGGAGATCACAGGAGCAGGTCTGTGTCTGTGAGGCTCTGCAGAGGAGCTAATGCACTCAAGCGTTTGTGCTTATTTCATTTATTTATCTGGAGCAAACATAAAAGCCTCTGAAGAGCCTGGAGAACGTTTAATGTCTGAACCCGGTCTGTGCCCTGGTCCTGGTCCAGCTCAGACTTATTATCGTACAGAGAAGGAAGATCAGAGGACAACGCTCCACCGAGGTTAGGCACAGGGAAATTTAACCTTTATGATTTTCTTAATGGACTTTTGAGCTTTAAACCATTTTTATTGTGTTGTTTTCACTTCAGAGACAAACCTGAAGATGATTTTCGCCTCCATCTCGTCTCCTTGGAAATGTAATGACTTTGCCCGGATGGTACTAAACTTATTTATCCTGTAATTATTCACTCAGAGGTGTTTTTGCTGCACTGTGAGCCAGGCCACCTCTCCACAGATCCGACCTGCACCTGGCCTAAGAAAGTTGTAACCCACTCTACAGGATTTGTGTTATTTTCTCCGGGATTTGTGTTATTTTAACCTCGCTCCTGATCGGCTCTTTGGAGATTTTGTCCCTAAATCAGGGTATTAACATCGGCGACGTTCAGACCACAGGGCTTAAGGCTCAGTTTGGATTTTTTTCACATTTACAGTTAAACTCGACTTGTCTGTGTTCTCCAGTGTGGACTTTAAACGCCCCCAAAAGTTTCCCACACGCCGACGTCACAGCAGCAGCTCAGAGTTTACGGAAGTCGCCTAAACACGGAGCCGCACTGAGCTCCTGGAGATCTGAACGTTGCCGTCGTACCTGAGCCAGAACACGTGCCGCTTATGTGTTTTAAGGAGGAGATTCGGGGGAAGGGGAAGCGGAGGGTTTTGGCCGTGGCGTTTTGAGGTCAGATGAATGCGACCTGGCTGTTCAGACCGAAGGTGCTCGGCAAAAGATCGGACATGTTTCGGTTTTAGGACCACAGATCCAAGTGGCCCGAGTCGCATGTGAAAAAAACTGGATCTGTGTCATTCAGATACAGGTCACATAGGGGCAAAAAGATTAGATTTGGGTCACTTCAGGCTGCAGAACGAACATAGACATAAACAACAGAAAAAAAATCAGGCGCCGACTTTCCCTGAGGTCGTCGAGGTTCTACCTTCAGCAAAGGGACAGTCCGGAATTTTGGAATGTCGGATAGACGTGTGGAGACACTTGTTTAAATCTCCCTCCAGTCCTTGTATTTGCAGAGGTGCTGGTGCTGGGCTAGTGCAGGTCAATGGCCACAGTCGTCCTGCCACTAAAAACAGTCTGACCCACTCCACAGACCCGAGGAAACTATTAGAACTCCAGACTGTCCCTGTGAACGTCTGTGTCACAGAATCAGGTCTGAAATCAAACTAACCTTGCATTTGGTGGATTTGCCGTACTTAAAATACTTTTAATTTCCTCATAAATCGCCTTATGTGTTAATTCTGGTTGTGCTTTCTGACCTCAGACTGATTTTTTGTGGTCCACGGCGCTCAAAAATCTGTCCGAATGTTTCAGTACGACTTTGTTCAGCTACGAAGCCGCTCCGCTGGACGGATTATCGGAGCGTCAGGAACCTCGTGGAGTAAACACGTCCTGTACTCGGTGTTTGTCATTCCGGGTGGATTAACCGAAGAACTCCAACCTCTAGATATCGGTGTCATCAGGTGGTTCAGAGTTAAACTGCAGCTGTGGGAGCGTCGGACGACAGAAGCTGAACTCACATTCACCAAGACAGAGGCAACGCCGGGCGAGTTACACCACGATCTGCCGATGGATCGAGAACGCCCGGGCGAAGGATCAGTCTCACTTAACGCTCCTTATAATCCCAAAAATATGGTGTGTCTGAGCAGCAGCAGTGACTTGTTCTTCCTGACAGAAGCTCGGCAGCGGCGACTGATATATGAGAAAATAGAACCTCAACATGAGACGATTCAGGCGACACAAGGTTAGTTTTATTTCAGACCTGATTCTGTGACACAGACGTTCACAGGGACAGTCTGGAGCTCTAATAGTTTTTCCTCGGGTCTGTGGAGTGGGTCAGACTGTTTTTAGTGGCAGGACGACTGTGGCCATTGACCTGCACTAGCCCAGCACCAGCACCTCTGCAAATACAAGGACTGGAGGAAGATTTAAACAAGTGTCTCCACACGTCTCCAACACTCTGGAAATGAGGAACTGTGAACAAAATTCTGAACTGCCCCTTTAGCAACAGGTTTGTTTGACAGGTCCCTCGTCTTATTTTGAAGCGCCCCCTGTTGAAACCTGCACCTTTAAGAACCTCACACCACCCCTCACATCCGCCTCTTTGGTTCTACGTTCAGATTTCCAAACGCAGAGCTGAACACGAGCTGAAATAACCGTTACACGCTCCACTTGACTGGAGCTGAACTCTGCGGGTGACGTCGCTCCCTCCGCCTGCGTCGTGTCCATTCTATCTGAGACTGCGGTTTATCGCCATCCGTCTTCATCTCCTCCGTGTTTCACTCATCGTAATCTCATAACCCGCAGTGTATTACAGATGTCCATTACCCAGAGTGCACTGGGGCCCTCGGTAAATCCCATCTGCTCTTTGGTTCATGGACCGGAGCCAGAACTGACACATAATGCAGGTTTAAAGAGCTCGCAGAGAGTCGTTAGACCTGTAACTTGGCAATGACATCAACTTAAATTATGTTTCGTTGAATCCTTAAAGGGGCCGTGTGACGCTCCCGTCTGACCTCCGTTAGAACGATGTTTCCTCACCACAGACTTACCTGGAGATGTGTTTTGTTTCCTTCGCACGTGTCAGAAAACAGCGTAACATGAGCCCTTTAAATTGAACGTTAACTGGACTTTTATTAGTTTTGGCGATGTTTTTCGTAGCTTCCCGTAGGCTGTAAACCACTGGAATTCCGCTATAAAATCATAAAGAACTGGGAATTCTTGAACACGTTTTACAACCATCCTTAGAATAATCTGAAGGGTCATGAACAGGGCTGTAACGATATTCAAGTCTCACGATACGATACCGTCACGGTACGATATTTATTGTGATATCGTGGGAAAGCTCATGATATTAGTCAGCAGCGTGCTCTTTCAGGTCCTCAGATCGTCAGGTAGCTCCTTCAGGTCTTCAGATCTTCAGGTAGCTCCTTCAGGTGCTCAGATCTTCAGGTAGTGTTCTCCTTCAGGTCCTCAGATCTTCAGGTAGTGTTCTCCTTCAGGTGCTCAGATCTTCAGGTAGTGGCTCCTTCAGGTCCTCAGATCTTCAGGTAGCTCCTTCAGGTCCTCAGATCTTCAGGTAGTGTTCTCCTTCAGGTCCTCAGATCTTCAGACAGCTCCTTCAGGTCCTCAGATCTTCAGGTAGCTCCTTCAGGTCCTCAGATCTTCAGGTAGCTCCTTCAGGTCCTCAGATCTTCAGGTAGTGTTCTCCTTCAGGTCCTCAGATCTTCAGGCAGCTCCTTCAGGTCCTCAGATCTTCAGGTAGTGTTCTCCTTCAGGTCCTCAGATCTTCAGGTAGCTCCTTCAGGTCCTCAGATCAGGTCCTCAGTGAATATAAAGACTTTTTTATTTAGAAAAACGTCCTGTTGATGCTTTTACTATTTAGCAGCTAGTCTTGTTTTTAAAGTTCTTGTTTTGAGATTCTGTGGAATGAAAAGTGCACTGGAAATAATATGTATTATTATTATTATTACTACTACGATATTCTACAAGACTCTAAAACGCTTTGACCAGTCGTTTGGTACAACATTTATTGTCATTAGGGATGGAACGAAATCCAAATCTCTCTGGACCAGATTTTCACCATAAACATCTCACTGGACCAGATTTATTCCAATATAAAACTGTGAATCTGCGACTTTTCCCTCTAAAAATGCTTCACAGACTTAATCCAAAGAATGAAGATGTAAAAGTGCTTAGAACAGTTATTTCTTCATGTCGTCTGCACTGAAACGGAGCAAAGGATCATGGTCTATGTAGTTCCCTCTGTTTTCTTTAGCTATTTCTGCATCAGAACTGTTCATTTAAGCAAAGAGACTTGGGAGTCGATATATTGTGATGCTCCACGATATTATTGGGACCTCTGACGATACGATATCACCAGATTTACCTTATTGTTACATCCTTAGTCGTGAACGGTTCAGCTCTTTCCAACGGTTCCTTAATGTGAACGGGAAAAACCAGATCTCATTTAAAAAAATGAACCAGAACCTTCTTTTTAATTTGCATTTGTCATTTTATTGAACCAACACAAGTGCGAGTGTGCAAAAAATTAAATAAATAAAAAAATTGTTGCACCGTTCAAACTGTTTTCTTTGAATCGTGCATAATTTCAGTGTCAATTTGAGCAGTTTTAGACTCATTTTTGGTAAGTTTGTGGATAAAAACACTGGAATCTCTTATAAAAAACAGTCTTTTGAACGACTCTTGACATAAACAAACCCGAAAGATCCGAATCTCCCCCAAAGAGCCGTGACTCCCATGACCCATATTTGACTTTTATTCTCGTATTCTGGTGATATTATCGTTCGTACCGTATACGCGAACATTTACAGGGCTATAAACCCACTCACATTTCACAATAAAAGCGCAGATACATTTAATTTGACGTATAGTATTATTATTATTATTATATACGACAGAGTTCTGGTGATATTTATCGTTTGTACCGTATACAACATACATTTGCAGCTCAATAAAACCACTCACATTTCACAATAAAAGCGCAGAGACATTTAGGGACCTTTTAATTTGACGTATATTATTATTTATGACTCAGATTTCACAATAAAAGCGCAGGGAGTCGGCCAAACGTGTGGAGACATTTCAGGACTTGTATATTTGACTCATATTCTTCTTATATACGACGTCGTTCTGGTGTTTTTATTGTTTGTGTCGTATACGCGGATTTTTAAAGGTCTATAAAACGACGAGAAGAGGAGTTTAGGGTTTTTAAAAATGTCCTGGAACGAGAACGAGAGAAGAGGGAGGAGAAAAAAAAGAGAAATTTGGCACATAGACTGTTCTGGTTTTATTTATTGTTTGTGCCTTTAGACGTTTACAGTGAAAGAGGTTTAAAAACACGGGATTTACACAATAAAAGGGTTTCCGTGGTTTTCAAAATAAAAGCTCTGAGAGATGAAGAGGGGGAGAAGAGGAGAGGAAGAGGAGGAAGGGAGAAGGATAAAAGACAGAGGGAGAGAGAGAGGAGGGAGAAGGAGGAGAAAGGGAGAGAGGAGGAGAGAGAGGGAGAGGAAGACAAGAAAAAGAGGATAAAAGAGGGAGGGCGAGAGAGGACAGAGAAGGATCAAAGAAGGAGGAGAGAGGAAGAGAGAAGGGGAAGAGAGAGGGAAGAGAGGATGAGAGAAAAAAGGAGAAAAGACAGAGGGAGAGAGAGAGAGGAAACAGAATGAGGAGAAAGAGAGAGGAAAGAGAAAAAGGAAAGAGGGAGGGAGAGATGAAGAGGGGGAGAGAGAAGGAGGGCAGAGGGAGACAGAAAGAGAGGAGGAGGAGGGAATATTTATATATATATATATTTATTTATTTTAAAACAGTCAGCGAGAGAGAAGCCCGACCCGACCCGAAGCAATGATTTCGGGCTTAAGATCTTACCTCTAGTTTGTCAAATGAAGAATCAAATCTTCAGCTCAGACACAGAGACGACGGCTTAAAGAGGCAGAAATAAACCACAAAACAAAATAACAGAATAATAACACCAGGGTCATGTTCCTCCGTGAAGTCGCCCCATCAAACTCAAACCTGCACAAAAACTGTGGCAGTCGTTTGTGCTGCAGAAAGTTTCGTTTGTACGATTCTGGTTCTTCAGATGTTTGCGGTTTTATTTTGGGCCGATGACGTCGTCCAGAACCTCCAAATGGCTGTTCTTAAATGACTTCAGGTCGATTGATACTTTGCTGCTCTTTGCTCGGCTAAAAAAGGCCGGAGCCGTTCTGAAAAAGCACAAAACACATTTAAACAACGGCTTTTCTACAATAAAAGTGTTCACCGTTCTGTTCAGATGTTTGATTTTCAGCAGCGGACTGAAAAACTGAAAAGAAATGTGTTAAACAGCTCAGATCCGCTCCAGCCGAGTCGGTTCTTTCCGGTCCGATCATGTTAAAATCTTCAGACAGAGCAGTGCCTCCTGTTAGCTTCAACCCCCTAAAGAAACGATCAATGAAAACGTTCACTAAATCATTTCTGTCCGGCAGCTTCATGTTTATATTCTGTATTTTCTGTTTTGTGAATTTGTAAATGTGTTAAATACAGAACGTTCACTTGTAAAGAAAAGTTTTTCATGTTTCACTTTTGCTCAGATGAACACAAAATGACAGCAGGATACAGAGAGTCTGAGCTTTAGAACGAGGTAAAACATGTCCCGGTGGAACATCGGCAAGATTTAGGTAACCGATAACCGATATGTTTCCAAGTGCCCCACTGCTCGGGCCCTGGTTCTTCCCGGGGTTCATAGTTCCTTCGAACCCCCGATAGAGTGGAACCCTCACCCTGTCACCGGCGGCGGAGTCTCGGGTGTCAGCAGACGTTCACAGACGTTCGCAGACGTTGGAGCCTCGGCGCTCACAGGATCCGTGTGTTTTGGCTGCTGTGGGCGGCGCCGGTGCCTCTCGATAAATGATCCGAGGCGGCATTTCTGCGGGAGGAGCGTGTGGATCTGATACGACCCTCATCTTCACGCTCCAAACATCTGCAGCACCGTTTAAAGTGGGACTAAACACTACATCTTTCATAGTTTTGTCTGCCGTTCCTCTGCCGTTTCATCCCCTTAAACACCTGAGACCTGTGTGTGTTTCTGTGGATTAATGCAAAGAGAATCAACTATAGAAAAAGACAGACGTCATTTTTTGCCAGGACAACTTGGGCTCATATAATAACTGATGAGTTCATGTCAGAGAAAGAAATGAATTTGTTTAATAACTATATACACAGAGGAAAAAACTGAAATTATTATTTTTTACAGATTTAGATAAAAAAAACCCACAAAGATAAATAATGAATCGGCTTTTGGATTGTCAGATGAACTCCTCACAGGCCTCGGCTGATCCGGGATTATTCCCACTGTTGTTTTCATGACACTGTCTGACCTGCAGCGGCTCTTCGCCCTGATTGGATGTTACGGTCATTTGCACTCATCTGATTGGCCGAGAGACGTCGTCATTATTTACATCAGAAATCAAAATGCAGCGATGAAGTTACTCTTTGTTTTATCATAAAATGTAAAAATAATCACGTTACTGCAAACCTGCCGCAGAGAAAGTGGATCAAACCTCCTCAGAAACATCGCTGGACTTTACGCTGGTGAGAAAATGTTTTTGAAAGGAAATATTTGTAAAAAAAAATCTCATTGTATTAAGTAAAAAAAATCTTAAAATTGATCTTTTAAGATGAATCTGCTTAATTCTACACTACAAAAAAGGATTTTCTAACAGAGTTAAACTGACTTGAATTAAGCAGATTCATCTTAAAAGACCAATTTTAAGATTTTTTTACTTAATAAAATGAGATTTCTTTTTACTTGTTTCCAGATATTTCATCCTGATTTATCTTATCTCGATATTACAACTTATTCTCAGCACTTTTTATATGAACTCAGTCCAGGTTAAGCCTCTTTAACTTCCTTCTCAAACCAATAAGGGGAAAAATCTGTCCATAAATACTTGAAACTCGTGTTTTCTGCTTAGAACAAGATTCAGATTTCGTTTTGTTTTAAGACAAATCTGGTAAGTGAAAATTTCTTACTGCACTGGCAGAAAATTTCACTTAAAATGGGGCATTTTTACCTCAAAATTTGTATTTTTTTCTTACTTTTTGGCCTTTTTTGCACTGTGGTTTGATGGTCCAAAAGATAAATGAGACCAGATCATTGCGTTCAGATCTCAGCTCCTTCTGTTGGTTCAGTTTTACTCCGCTGTGGTGTAGGTGGAAACAAATGGAGCAGAGGCCTTTTAAAACATGTTTCATGTTGTAATCCTCGGCCCCTGACGGGCCCCTGACAGCTTTAACCAGCTCTGACGAATGGGCCAAACGCAGATGACAAATCCAGACCATTTCCCCTCCTCTGTGTAAAACTCCTGCTGCTGCTGCTTTATGTCCCTTTAATGTCTTCCTAATGAGGTGCCGCTGTTGTTTACGTTCGCATACTTTTATTAGCCCCATAAACCCGCTAATGCCCCTCACCGAAACCCGACACTGCGCCCCGGTGCCAGAGCTACATGAGGAGCGTTTAGAGCGGCGCACATGAAGGACTCCAGCCCAACACGCGTCTGCTCCCAGGTCGAACGCATTAAATCCGGCGTGTAGCTCGTTATCGCAGCTCGTTTCCTCGCCGCTCTGTGGGAGCGGTGCTAACTCAGAGCAGAGGCCTGTTAAACCTAAAGCAGTTTTTATGGAGCTGCTTTACAGTAATGAAGCGCAAAGGGAATCGGCTTCTGCTGCGTGGAGCCTGCGCGCAGCAGCTGAGCCAAATGGTGCGTAGGAGATTCGAGAGCTTTAGAAAACGGTGCAAAGAGTTTAAAAGACGTATATAGACACACACGGCGTTACTGGACGGTTTATTTTTGCACAGAGTAAAGTATTGTTTGATAATTGTAAATGAGCCAAAGAGATTCAGTCCAGACTTTCCCTCTGTGGAGAGAATTAAAACACGGCGAAAACTTTAGCTGCTGATCAGAGTTTTTGTGAAGGTGAAGGTGACAGACACTTTAGACCACAGGTGTCAAACATGTGGCCCGGGGGCCAGATCCGGCCCTCCAAGACCTTTAATCTGGCCCTCGGCTGATTTTCTATTAAAATATTTTTTAAAAATCAGATTTTTCTGGTAATTTTCTGCGCAGCTTAGCATAGCAGCGTCTCCAGTGCTTCTGTGCGGCGCCTCCACCAGACAAATGAAGACCTGCCTCTTTCCAAACGCTCTTAAAGGACGATCGTTTTGACTGTTGACCGTGACCCTCATCAGCAAAATGTCAAAAATAAGAAAAGTGGAGCTGAGTGCAGGATTTTCCAAGAAAAATGGACTAATTCTTATTTGCTCACGGAGGTGAATGGGAAACCTGTGCTCAGTGTGTTTGCAACAAGTGGCGGCGCTCAAGGAATATGATCTTAAACACCACTACGAGACACTGCGAAAAATACAATAACTTGAACAGAGAATTGAGAAGACAGAAGATAAACGAATTATTGCTGAAACTGAAGAAACAGACGTCTGTTTTCACCCAGGGGCCAAGAGGCTACTGATGCTGCTGTGAAAACAACCTGACCTAGCAGAATATTATAATATTTTGTAAAATAAAATCAAATAAAAAAAAATTCTATAATAGATTTGCGTTTCTCTGCACAAATATTTGGACTCATTGCTATTTTTGGGGTATATATGCCATGAGTTTTCTGATCCGGCCCCTTTGGACTCAAAGTTGGTTGTATACGGCCCCCGGACCAAAATGAGTTTGACGCCCCTGATTTAGACTCTATACACATGGACATAGTTCCACTGCAAAAATACTCCTCCTTAAAACTAGAAACATGCACTTGTTTTAAGTTAAAATGCTCCCGAAACAAGAAAAATGATCTGCCAGTGCAGGAAGATCATCAGGATTATCAAGAAATCTTAAAAACATATACACCTAGGGCCCCATAAATCTGAAAATAAGATAAAGTCACTTATTCTAAGCAATAATCTAAGTGTAAGTGTCTAAAATAAAGCAGAAAACTAGAATCTAAAGCTGTTTTATTCTTGATTTTAGTTAATGAATCTTAATAAAATTCTTTCTTATTTCCTTATCATATTGACAAATTGCAGCATCTCCTAAAAAATTTTAAATCTTTTAATTTTTCCATGTCACAAACAGAAGGTTCAGAGATTCTGGACAATTTCAGTCCAAAATCGACTCATTTACATCCCGAAAAATGTCTTAAACTCTGAACACTTGTTTTATTTGTTTTATACATTCAAACTAGTTTAGAGACATAAAAACTGCATAAGAAAAGTGATATTTTCTTGAAATAAGCTTCATAATCTTACATATTTAGCCTGTCATTTAGTTATTTAGTAAATATCTCTTAAACCAGGGGTGTCAAACTCATTTTGGTCCGGGGGCCGTATGCAGCCTACTTTGATCCCAAAAGGGCCGGATCAGAAAACTCAGTTCTCTCTTCAAGTTATTGTATTTTTCTCCGTGTCTCGTAGTGGTGTTTAAGATTATATTCCTCGAGCAACGCCACTTGTTCCAAACACACTGAGCACAGATTTCCCATTCACCTCTGTCAACAAATAAGAATTAGACTATTTTTCTTGGGAAATCCTGAACTCAGCATCTGCTTTTCTCATTTTTTGACATTTTGCTGATGAGGGTCACGGTCGACAGTCAAAACGATCGTCCTTTAAGAGCGTTTGGAAAGAGGAAAGTCTTCATTTGTGCTGCTCTGGTGGGAGTCACAACGCACAGAAACACCGGAGACGCTGCTATGCTAAACGGTGCAGAAAATTACCAGAAAAATCTGAAAATTTTAAGTATTTTAATAGAAAAATCAGCCGAGGGCCAGATTAAAGGTCTTGGAGGGCCGGATCTGGCCCCCGGGCCGCATGTTTGACACATGTGGTTTAAAACAAGATAAATACGATATTTTTGTCTAGATTTAAGAGAATAAATCTTGGTTATTCACACACTGCTGCTGAACCTGGACCTGACCAACTGCAGCAGCATCGACCTGTTTACTGAGCTCAATCCAGACGGTAACTTTTCTGACCAGGGAGTGTGTTATGTTTTTGTGTATTTATTGAGAATTGTTGTGTGAATTTGGCCTGAGGGAGACTCAACTACACATGGACGACATCTGAAACATCTCCAGGCAGATTTTTGATGAGGAAACTATGTTATGATGGGGTAAAACGCTCCAGAAAGTCAATTTTGCAGAATCCCTCCTCTTACAGCCAGGGAGGGGCCATGGATTCTCCACATGTAAGAAAACAGAGACACACTGTGGCCTGTCATGAACAGAAATGATCAGGGAAAATGCTCTGATGGTAGAAATATGTGTTTTTGCTCCTGTTTTATCCCCGTGCACCTGCTGCTCTTCCTCATTAACCATCATTATCCTCCTTATTATTATTATAGTCTGTATTATTGTGAGCTGCAGAACAAAGGCCCTGGGTCCTCACACACCCATTCATTAAGCTCCGCCTGACCTCCGCAGCTGCTCCTCGCTCAAATTAAAACTGTTTTCTGAGACTATACTTGGTCAGATGAGCCCACAGACCCACTCAGCAACAATAAACACGGCTCAGATTCATCTCAGCTCTTTTACGTCGTATTATTCATGCTCATTTACAGCCGTTATTCAAACTGTGCTCGTCCTGGGCTGGTCCTGACGGAGACTCGGTTTGGTCCTGTTCTGGACCCGGTTTTAGCTCTGGGTTTAGCACCAGTTTGTTTCCTTGGTACAGTTCATTATTATTTCTGTGGTAATTACAGGACGTCATTTCTGCTCAGCTGACGGAGACAAACTCCACAAAACTAGAGAAGAGAAACGACCTGAGGCTGAGGAAAAGTCTGTGTTATTCTAGAAAATATGAATCAAAAGCAAAAGACTAAAGACTGAGACAAACTTTTCCTCAGCCTCAGGTCGTTTCTCTTCACTAGTTTTGTGGAGTTTGTCTCCGTCAGATGAGCAGAAATGACGTCCTATAATTACCACAGAAATAATAATGAAGAATTTTAGAAATAAACTCACACAAATGAAACTGTCACAGCACAAAACAGCACAAACCAAATACAAACGTTTGACATCATTTTCTGCTGTTTTGAGGCTGTTTCACATTCTGAGGTTCTGGACGACGTCATCAGCATCTAAACCGGGACGGTTTAGTCCTGGTTTAGTCCTGGTTTAATCCTGGTTCGGTCCTGGTTCAGTCCTGGTTCAGTCCTGGTTCAGTCCTGGTTTAGTCCTGGTTTAGTCCTTTTTTACTCCTGGTTTATTCCTGGCTCAGTCCTGGTTCAGTCCTGGTTTAGTCCTGGCTCAGTCCTGGTTTAGTCCTGGTTTAGTCCTGGTTTAGTCCTTTTTTACTCCTGGTTTATTCCTGGCTCAGTCCTGGTTCAGTCCTGGTTTAGTCCTGGCTCAGTCCTGGTTTAGTCCTGGTTTAGTCCTGGTTTAGTCCCTGTAATTACAGCCTGTTTGGGTCTAAATTGGTTTGTGTCTTTATCGGTTTCGTCTCCGGTTTAACGGCTCCTTTGTGCATTGGACCCAGACGAGCTCTGAATAATTAACAGGACCATTTAGACATCGTTAACATCACTATATTTAAAGCCACAGTGTGTAACTTTCAGCTAAAAAGTAATAAAAAAAAAAGGACCAAAATAATGTGTGTTTTTGGCGTGTGAGCTCAGGGCGTCACTTCCACCGAAATGCTGATCTGTCGCCAAAGAAAATAATCTCATGTACTGAACGGTTTCACTTTCTGTATGAATTTCTTTGAAAATTCCCCGACCGCAGAACAGGCAACATAAAAAAAAATCCATAATCTCGACAGTTCTCGTTGAAATAAGCTCAGATTTTCACAGAATGTTTAGAAACAGATCCAAGATTTTATGCGTAATGTTTTATACATGTTCTGTTTTCACTCATTTGTTTTGTTTGATTTATTTGATTTATTTGACAGGGACAGTGAACAGGAGCTTTAAGCACAGAAAATGAAAAGACGCTTGTGCCGGAGTTCGTTTCCATCGGCGACATTACAGATGACGTTCAAAACAAGTAAAGCTGAAGTCGGAATGAACACGAGGCCATAAAACGATACGATTTATAATATTTACATGGTCAGAGTTACGTTTCATCAGTTAAAAATCATTTCTCCCCTGTTCCCTCCTCATGTCCAGTTGTTGTTGTTTCATTTTCAGGCTCAAGTTTTGGACAAACGTTTTTGTGCCACATTATCGATCATCTTAAAACCTCAGATCGGCTCATTTAATTGTATCGTCAGAGTCGAGCGTTTCATGTTCAGTTCAGATCCGACAGTGGTTTTCGTGGTTTTCGTGGTTTTCGTGGTTTTCTCCCAAACAGAAGTCATTTTGTGTCTCGAATCTGCTCCACACGCTCAGACTGTGCAGCTTCAACACGTGGAAAAAAACTTCACCGACTGCAAACAAATCAGGACCAGAACTGTCCAGAGGAAAGAAGCTTCTGCAGGACTGAAGGATCTGGACCAACATCAGCGTCAGAGTGAAGAAAACGAGTGAATGGCTCAAAACTAAAATAAAACCTCAGTCTGTTCATTCATATTGAGAGATCGAAATCAGTTTTTTTTCGTGTCACTGCAACAGTGAAACGGGAAAATGAAATAACAAATCATTTTTCATTTTGAAATTCAAAAGAAGCGAATGGGACACGGACCCTTCAACTAACATAAAAATAACAAATGCTTTAAACTAGTGCTGTCAGGCGATCAAAAAAATGAATCTAATTAATTACAGGATTTGTAATTAATTAATCTAATTAATCGCATTTTAATCTCATGTGTGCTGAAGGTCCCCAATGAAGAATTTGAATTCTAGGACATTACAGACTTGTAGTGCTGAACTAATCAGTTGAATCCACCAAGAAGAGAAGATCTGAAATCCACATTTTTATTGTTGTGTGTTGTTTGTTTGGTGAGTCTGAAATAGGCACTGAAGCAGAACTTTGATTCAAAATGAAAAGACTCACTACATCACTACAGTAATGACAACAAAATGACTAGAAGTATAACGTGCCTGTAAATAAGGGAACAACAGGCCAATAGGCATTTCCTTTAGGCCTCATCGGCCACATTCTGCTAACAGCAGGGAAGTCAGGAGAACATGAGGCCATAATGACTCAAACCAGGATCTCTGGTTACAGGATCAACTCCGATACATTTCAAATGAAAAACCTAAGCTAACGGTACAGGATCTGACAACAGACGACTTTATGTCTCCTTGAGCCAGTTGCTCAGACAAACAGGCTTGTTTACAGTATGTGAGTGTCAGGCTGCCCTCTGCTTTTCTGTAATGCTGCCTGCAAGTGGACAGAGTCTCTCACAGGCACAGATGTTACAGGTATTTGCGCAGGAGAGGATATCTGTCCACAGGCTCCTGCATGAGCTGCCCACTGTTCCACTGGACATTCATGTACTGCAGTGCCCGGCTCACGGTGGCACCATCACCACTGCCAGTGGAACTTATCCGGACGTGTTTAGCGTTCGAGTGATACGTTAGACTGGAGCGGCTTCGGTGACAGGAAAACTCTTTTCTACAAAAACTACAAATGACCGTGTTCTTGTTCATAGTTCCGTCTCCATTCCTTTTATAAATAAATGTGCCGTTCAAAGGCCCGAGCAGTGATTTACTCGCCTCACAGCCCTGAGCAGCGTCCAGTCCAGGTCAGTTGTCCGCGTGCTTTATGTGTTTGACGAGCAGCGCAGGAGGGAAGTGACCACTGCCAAGCAGCCTACAGCTCATTCAATGGGCCACATTTAAAATGCTCGAGCATTGAATTGCCGCTCATAATTAATCGCGTTAATTTTTTTAACGCGTTAATTTGCAGTGTAATTAATTAATCTAATTAACATGTTAAACTGACAGCCCTACTTTAAACATCTGTGGACAGACAAAAGTTTGAGAATTTTAAAGTTTTTTTGCACATATTTGGGATTTGCATATTAACCTGAGCATTTCTGTAAATGTTCATGTTTATGTTTATTTCTTAAATATGAGACGCTGCACATTAACCCACATGTAAATGTGATTTTCATCCGTAGTCCCACTAAATATGTAAAGGTTTGTCTCTGTGTGGGAAGTTATTGGTAGTTTTTAGTTTTACATTCAGAACATGACAAACACATTTGGACCAAAACTGTGCAGAGGAAAGAAGCTTCTGCAGGACTGAAGGATCTGGACCAGCATCAGCATCAGAGGAGAAAAGAACGAGTGAACGGCTCAACCTGAAAACAGAACAAAAATCAAACATTATATATAAAATCTTCATCTGTTTATTTACATTCTGTGAACATTTATTTTCTGTGAAATGATGTGAAATTTCTGGAGCTCCCTGTGTTAACAAAAGCCAAACCTTTATTACACACAAATTACACATACTAATGATGATTGATGAACAGAGATAAATGTTTTAGTTGATTTAATGAAGGTTTGAGATGCCAAACGCCTGCCTTGCGTGTCACATCTAACACCTGGAATTTTCAGAGCTGATTCTGTGTCAGAACTCACCGAAATATTTACCACAGGCACCGTCCCACCAAACCCTCATTAATTATAATTTGAAACGCCTGAAAACCTGTTAGATGAACTCCGTCAAACCCGTCAGGTCACCGAGGTCACTGTGATTTACAGGTTCGTTTGAGGAGTGAGACTGAACTGTCATTTGCAGTAGGCGTGTGCCGCGCTCAATTACGCTGGGAACATTCTATGCCCCATTTAGTGCGATTGCATAACAAAGGATTTAATTATTGTGATTGCGTCGCAGTCGTAACGTTTTATCGGCCAGTTTTTAGTTCCGTTTAACTCTCAAATCCAAAAGTCTCTCAGTGACACATTCCCCATCATAAAATGTGTTTATTCATTCATTCCACAGGCCTTTAATGGCCACTTACACTCACTTTGCAAATAAATACATGGATTTATATAACGGGCTCCTCGGGTTCAGTGGTTCGTGGTGTTTTGTCGCCTCGTGCCCGAAAAAGATGAACACGAAACATTTTCGACAACACTTTGACCGATTATGTGCAGCAGTAGAAGTCTGAAGATGATGACGTAATTACAGCCCAGGTTATTATTATTTTTTATTTATTTATTTAAACGGGACAATGCACGTGAATGAACGGACAAATATGCATATATCATGAATGTAAACGTGCAGATTTAATTTCCATCTGTTGACCCGGGGTTTGGGGGCCGTAGAGAATAATGTACAACACAATAAACATGTGATCTGTATGTACACGACGATAAAAATATGACAGAATTGTTATATCTAAAACACCTCCTGCTCCCCTGTCATAAGTACAGCAGCACTCATCCAAACACATTCTAAAGATTCAATCAATATAACAGGTTAGAAAATGGGCCTAAAGTCACATGACACACACACACGGACACGTACACAGCGTCAATAAGGTAACTTTATTTTATTTATATAGTTTTACACCACATGTGTCAAACATGCGGCCCGGGGCCCAGATCCGGCCCTCCAAGACCTTTAATCTGGCCCTCGGCTGATTTTTCTATTAAAATACTTAAAATTTTCAGAATTTTCTGTTAATTTTTAGCACAGCAGCGTCTCCGGCGTTTCTGTACGTTGCGACTCCCACCAGAGCAGCACAAATGAAGACTTTCCTCTTTCCAAACGCTCTTAAAGGACGATCGTTTTGACTGTCGACCGTGACCCTCATCAGCAAAATGTCAAAAAATGAGAAAAGCAGATGCTGAGTTCAGGATTTCCCAAGAAAAATAGTCTAATTCTTATTTGTTGACAGAGGTGAATGGGAAATCTGTGCTCAGTGTGTTTGGAACAAGTGGCGTTGCTCGAGGAATATAATCTTAAACACCACTACGAGACACGGAGAAAAATACAATAACTTGAAGAGAGAACTGAGTTTTCTGATCCGGCCCTTTTGGGATCAGAGTAGGCTGCATACGGCCCCGGACCAAAGTGAGTTTGACACCCTGTATTACACAGATAAAGCCTCCTGTGTCTGCTCTCCGCTCATACTCCACTTTAAAATGTTATTCGCTCTAAAACTAAAACTGCACCTTGTGCTTTTACACTTCTGTTACCGCCGCGGAGGTCGACTTCTGTGCACAGACCGTCCACCGTATCTCTGAGTGTCTGAGTGAGGTCAGGTTAGGTTAGGTTAGGTCAGGTTAGGTTAGGTCAGGTTAGGTTAGGTTAGGGTTTATTTGTACCCGTAGGTAAATTTGCTTTGCAGATTTCAGAGGCTGGTCCCACATTTCCTTCATCCACATTCTGCACAATAAACACCAATAAAAACACAAATATAAATATAAATAACGTGTTGCAGTGTCTCCAGTGCAGAGCGGCTGTTCCATAAATAACAGAATTCATCTGACTGAGCTAAAAATTGCGATACACACGAACTATATCAAAAACATGATACATAAATAAATTACGATTTATTCATAAATACAACAGCAGCTGGAACGAAACTCATTTTAAAGCGATTTGTTCTTGATCTTGGAACTGAAAACCTCTGACCAGAGCGAGTGTGACGTTTCCACAGCGTCGCTCAAACGAGGCTCCTGTTGCCACGGTTACAGGCTCCATATTTGGAAATCCTCCCGCGAGTATCATAGCAACACAAGAGCCAATCATGAGCGAGGAGGTTAAACGTGCCGCCTCCTCAGAGCGGAGACACTGGATTTACTGATTCTGCAGAAGAAGAAGAAACTTTGAGCTTTTATCATCAAACTTTGAATAGTTTAAGTCACTGATTTATGTTGTTTGTTCTGTTACGTACGAACAACAATTCACTTTACTTTCTGCTCGTTAAATTCTGCTCGTTCAGATTCTAGTCACATTAGATATTGTGACTGTTTGAGATATTTTGTCATTTTATTTCAGAAATCGTCACTCGGGGGAAAGCGGGAAGGGAACTTACTTAGCAACGAAACGAGCTGTCAATCAAACCTGTCGCTAACGCTAGGGGGAGGGGCCTCGGGGAATGAAGGCGTCTGATTGGTCCGTTATTTCTGTTCAGATCCGGATTCAGGAACAAAACAGAGAAATGAAAAGTTCAGGCTCGTGTGTGGCGGCTTCAGACGAACAGTTTAAGTCCAAAATGTCGAGGCTCAGAGCAGCAGGTCCAGAAGATCTCAGTGTGAAGGAGCCGCAAGAGCCTCCTGGAGCACTTCCTGTTTGGCACGGAGATTACAGAGTGGGATTGCTGAGTCTGTTTGTGTTTGTTCTGCCATGTTAGCGGGTTTTACTTGCCGATGTGCGAAGTGTGTGGAGTAAACCCTCTTCTAAATCTGTTTACACCCCAAATGACATGATAGTGTTTTAATGCACTGTGCCTGTAAAGTACTTCCTGTTGTTTTTACCCATGTGCTGCTCCTGTCTGCCCCTGTCTGCCCCTGTCTGCCCCTGTCTGCCCCTGCCTGCTCCTGCCTGCTCCTGTCTGCCCCTGCCTGCTCCTGTCTCCTCTGCACACATGGATCGTATGACGGCCTCACTTCCTAAATGGCCCATATCTGAGCATCGACTTTACATTAGGAGCTCAATTGGGAATCGATCAGACGTTCTGGCTGCGTTAAAAAGCACGGATCAGGTTCTCTGTCGTCTGTGCGCGAGAAGAAGGAGACGATTTCCAATACGAACCCCGTCTCGAAAGGCTAACCACTCTGCCACGGGAGCGCGGGGAGAGCATGCAAACTCCCCTCACTAAAACTAGGACTAAACCAGGACTAAACCAGGACTAAACCAGGGCTAAATCAAATTGAACCAGGACTGAATCAGGTGTAAATCAGCTCTAAACAGGATTAAACCAGGACTGAACCGAGACTACACCAGGACAGAACTAGGACTAAACCAGGACTAAACCAGGACTGAACCAAGACTACACCAGGACAGAACTAGGACTAAACCAGGACTAAACCAGGACTAAACCAGACATGCACACTCCACTCAGAGAGATCAGGAGTCTAACCCACAACCATGACTAAACCAAGACTAAAACAGACCGAACCAGGACTAAATGAGGTCTAAACCGGGACTAAACCAATGCTGAACTGGGACTTAACCAGGAATAAACCAAGACTAGACCAGGACAGAACTAGAACTAAACCAGGACTAAACCAGAACTAAACCAAAACCAAAACACCAGGATTAAACCAAGACTAAAACAGACTGAATCAGGTCTAAACCAGAACTAAGACAGGACTAAACCAAGACTGAATTGGGACTTAACCAGGAACAAACCAAGACTAGACCAGGACAGAACCAGGACTAGTCTTAGTTTATTCCTGATTTCCTTCTGGTTTAGGCGTAGTTTATATATGCCTAAACCGGAACGAAATCAGGACTAAACCAGGACTGAACCGTGACTAAACTAAGACTAAACCAAGACTACACCAGGGCAGAACATGACTAATACTGGTAAACAGGCACATCCAACTGAAATTGCGTGCTGGGTCCAAAAACAAAAAGGGCCCATCCCTTCTTCAGAAAAAAGGCTTGGCTGGAAATGTCACTGAAATAAAAAAAACTTTTACTAACCCAGGACTTAACCTAGACTAAACCAGGACTAGGGCCAATCCCGTTTCTAATTTTTACCCCTTGAAACTGAGAAACGAGGGGTCGGGGGTTGAACGTCGACCGCTATGAATTGGAATAAACCTTCTACAGTCACAGACGTCGTCAGAAGTCTCCTCCAGCTTTTACGCAATCAACCTGAGCTTCTCTAAGGGTTAAACCAGTCATTTTGCTTTTCCGTTACCGTAGTTTTCTCATGGTTCGGGTGGTGCTGCAACTTCTACTCAGGCGCACATGTCCTGCAGAAAGAGTCACTGTCCTGCTGTCGGGAAATCTGCAGCCGAAGAAGGAAATCGAGCTGCAGAAAGAAAGTTATGTTTGACTGGAGAAAAGTGGAGGAAACTCGAACGGCAACGAAGAAAACACAAAAGCTCATTTAACATGTACAAACCGAAAAGGTGTCGCTGAAGCTTGAGCTTATTCTGCCTTTACCCTTTATTCCTCACTGCATCATCTTGGCCCAGTTTTAAAAATACAGCAAATAAATGAGTGACAGATTAGTAACAGAGCAGCAGAGACTAAAGCACAAACTACCTCTCATGGTTCATGTATCTGCTCAGACTTAAACACTGTGTGACACGAGGATGAAGAATTCAGTGGGTTTAGTGATCTGGAGCGAGATGGAGAGTTCGGTATAAACTTGTTCTGTTGTTTCTGCTCTAGTTTTGTGAAGAACTGTTCATATGTGACGTGAACTCACCAGACACATGTTCAGCCTGTTCCTCTCTGTTCTTGTGTTATTACTACAGTTGTGCTCATAAGTTCACAGACCCCGACAGAATTTGATTGATTTCTTGTCCATCTTTTAGAGAATATGAATAACACAAAAACTTTTCTTTCACTCATGGCTGGTGTTTGGGTGAAGCCGTAAATCAGAATGAAACAGAAACTACACAAATGACCCAGTGACACTTTCTTTTGTCTTGGAGTCTTTTGTGATAGTTGTGGATGTGTTATTTCCTCTGATGGTGAAGCTGCTCATTCTTCTGGGCAAAAGGCTCCAGTTCCTGTAAATTCTTGGGCTCTTGTCTGAACTGCAGCTTGAATCTGCCCAGAGGCTCAGTGATACTGAGGTCAGAAGAGACGAACACTCCAGAACCTTCACTTTATCCTGCAGAACCTTCACTTTATTCTGCAGAACCTTCACTTTATTCTCCAGAACCTTCACTTTATTCTGCAGAACCTTCACTTTATTCTGCTGGAGCCACAGCTCCACTCTGTGTTTTGGATCATTATCATGTTGAATATCCAAGTACGTCCCATGTGCAGCTTCTGGACCAAGAAATCATCAATTCTGCCAGAGGACGGAAACTTATGAACTGTATAACTCAACAACTTTCAACACAAAATGTCTGTTCCTGGTCTCTGATGTGATCAAATAAATTTCCCCCCAAAAATGCAACTTATATATGATTTTTCTTCTTCATTGTGTATTTTTTGGCTGGTGCGACTTATACTCTGGAGTGAATTATAGTCCAAAAAATACGGTACTTGTGTTACAATATCCAAATAACAACCGTGCAGCACAGACGCTCGCAATTCTTTATTCTTTATTCCCATGCATCAGCCACTCAAGTCACAAATAACGTGACACTGCTCAACGTACTAGTGATTTTTTTCTCGTGCATTTTATGAAGAAAATGACCATTATGCACTGGAACAACGTTAAGTTTAAGACAATACAGCGGTTATTACAATTTTTAAACCATAAATAATGGAGAAAATACAGTTGTGAACTTCTTTGGTCTCTTTGGTCTCTGGTTGTGGCAGCAGTGATGAGGAACTGTTCATACTCCTCCGTTTGGACTGTGCCTCTGAAAAATCTTCGTTTGAAGAGGTATATCGCCCGACCTCCGCGAAGTCGCCCCATCAAACGCAAACCTACACAAAAACTATGTCCATCGTTTGTGCTTCTTTAGTTTTGGAGAAATTAACGATTCTTTTATGGGTTAAATTGGGGTCAGTCCCACAGGAAGCTTCAAAATGCTCGAAAACTCCCAAAATGGAGTCAATCATTTGTGCTTCGTTTCATTTGTGCGAGTTTATTTCTAAAATTATTCATTCTCAGGGTGTGGAAAAGTCTGTTTCAGTCTTTAGTCATTTGCTTTTGATTCTTTTTTTTATATAATAATACAGACTTTTTTTTACCACAGAAATAATAATGAATCATTTTAGAAATAAACTCGCACAAATAAAAATGGTCACAGCACAAAACAGCACAAACGAAATACAAATATTTTCTATACATTTCTGACTGTTTTGAGCTTTATTTATCATTTTTGAGGGGCTGGATGACGTCGTCGGCCCAAAATAAAACTGCAAATATCTTAAAAACTGAGACACTCCGACCCCTACACACCAACGCACAAAACCGAGGGGCCAAAGGGTGTAATGGGATTCAGCCGTTAGCAGCTACATACTATGACTGAACCAGGACTGAACCAGAACTGAACCAGGACTGAACCAGAACTGAACCAGAACTGAACCAGAACTAAACCAGCGATGCCGTCCCTCAGACCAGCTGTTTCGGCCCTCAGGCTTCCAGGTGAATTGGCCCATTCTACCGCAAGTCGTACTTTTTACGGCATGTTTTTGAACTCTACCTCGATCGAGCAAATGTAATTTGTCCTTTTGAAGGTTTTAAAGGCCTCCACACACTACAGGAGAATGTGCCCGATTTTGGCTGCGATTTCCTCTCCCCGAGTTCAGGGAGACGTGACCCGACTTTGTGTCTCCGTGTGCGATTCTGAAGCCGCTGCTCCTCATGTGTGGAGTCAGTGTCAGATCAGAACCACCGAACATCAACAACGCGACGGAAACAGACGATAAAACAGAGTCAGGGGCAGAGGAGCGACGGACACAGAGACGCAACAAACTCAGGATAGAGAGAAAATAATGTTCAGACTTTATTCCTCAGCTCTCGTAAAGTGGTAAATGTAAAGTGCAGCGTCTCATCCTCCGCAAATAATGACTCCAGTCCACAAACCCGCTCTGTGAATCCAGTTTTCCTGGTTCTTTAACAGTAAAAGTCTGGATAGTTCCTCCCGTGTGTCTGTTTCCATCCACAGCCACAGTGACTCTACTTCCTGTGGACTTTATCTCTTTTCTGCTTCAAAAATCCTGGATCTGAAGTATCGCTCCACATTTCACACATAATAATAACACAGTTTTGGTTTGAGCTCTGATCTTTGAACACTTCAGAGTCTCAGAGCGAGTGGTTTTACTGTAGACAGGAAACAGCTGAGGCCATCACAGCCTCACAGCTTTAGATCCTGTGCTCCTCACACAGATCCTGCTGCATCTGCCAGAGCAAAGATTTAAAGTCCCAGCAGTTTCCCCCCGTGTCTGTGGTGTTTGTGCTTTTTGTTGCACGTTTAAAAATCGTTTAAGAATGAAAAATCCTGCAGTGTGAAGCGGCTTTAGGCCTGAACACAGGTCCGGAGGGTCATTCAGATCTGTTATAAATGCACAGATTTGATTTATTCACTCTTTTGACCCTCGATCGGCCTCACGCTGATCTGTGTTTGTCTGTGTGGCCCTGGATGGAAAAAAGTTTGGACCCCCCTGAACCATCTCCTCACTGAGAGCAGGAGACAGACTAACCACTCTGCCACAGTAACACATTTCTGATTCACATTATGGTCATTTCCCCTGAAGCCCTCAGCTCATCGCGTTATTCTGCACGAGTAACATGAGATTTTCCCAGCACGACATGTAAAAGTGCCTTTATGACAGATGTTCATGTTTTTTCATGCATTTACAGTCTTGATTCGGGCTTTTTAAAGAGTTAATTAAGTAGTTATTAAGCCAGGATCATTCTTAAAAGTCCTATATTACACAAAATGGACTCTTGTGAGCTTTAAGCCATTTTATAATGTTGTTACTTCACCACAAACAGACCTGGAGGTGTGTTTTGTGTTCTGAGTAATCCTTTTATTCACTTCATATAGTAAAGCAGTACATAAATGCCTGAAAGTTCAGTTTTCCTGCGATTTGAGGCACAGTGAAGAACTTTGGTCATAGTGGCTGTTCTCCTCTAGATACAAAGCTCATCTTGGACTTAAACTGAAGCTTAGAAATTTGGACAGTTTTTTATGCACATTTGAGACACCGATGATAATGATGATAACGTGTCAGGCAGACAGACATTTTTCTGTCTTTTGGGGCATGTTGAGGGTGATATTTGACAGTAAAAATGCAGCCAGCCCCGGAATATTTTTCTACACGTTTCCCCGATGTGTCAGGACACAACAGGCAAAACTTTAGGGTTATTTGACCATTTATGCAGTTGTGTAACATCTTAACCTTTACAATTACATAATTCTGCCAATAGCTTTTCCTAAATCGCTGGTTTTGCTCACTTGATGACGTGAATTTCAGATGGAGCAGGAGGTGTTTTGTTTCGCTTCAAAACAGCACAACGGGCGACAGCGAAGACGCAAAAAGTTTGACCGGGCACAGACCCAGTATCATGAAAAAATAAGTGTAAACAGTCGGTTCTGACCAGTACGATGTGGAGAAGTCGGACTTTTCATACAGTTTGGAGGATTTTCCCGGCGTTGAGGCGAGGGATTTAATAAATGCTCTGGTGCTGCAGACCTCGTGTTGCACTGAGCCAAATGAAAGACTTTAAAAACCTCGAGGAGACGACTGTTTAGAATTAAACTCAGCCGCTGCACCAGGAGAACCTGAAATAATGATTGAAAAAGGGATAAAACGCCAAATTACAGCAGTAAGACAATAATATCAGCACCACATAAAGATTTTTGCGTGACAAGTTGGGACCTATAATGCAGCAGTTTAACCGTCACTGACGACGCTCTTCTTTCTAAATAATTGTCCAGAAAAAGTACACTTATAAAACTTATAAATAACACAATCCTGACCTGTTCCAAAGTCTCTGCAAACTCGAGCATCGTCTGTTTCTGCGCTTCCTGTTTTAGCCGGAGATTTTCAATTCGCTTTTATCGTTGTCTGAAACCAGCAATATGTTTTCCTGGGCCCTGTTGGGGTTGGTCCGTATCAACTCGTGACGGCCCAAGATATAAAAAAAACAGGAAATAATAGTGAAAAAAGGAAGCAAAAAACATCCCGAGGAGTGGACCCGGCTCATGCAGCCGCAGGTTTCAAGATTTACATTCACGTTTTGTTCAGTCGAGCAAATCCAGATCTGAAACCATCTGAATTATTCCAGAAGGAGGAAAAGAGTGTTTTTAGTTTGAGAAAAGAACTCAAATGTGCAGGTTTGTGTGTTAAACCTGTGTGAACGAAACAAAACCCAACTCCAGGTGTGTTTGAGACAAGGAAACTACGTTATTCTGTGTAATATGTTTTTTTTTTTATACTAAATCCTACTACGTATTTTTTATCTTTTATGATTTTTCATTGTTTTGCATCCACTTCACTCCAGTATGAGGTTGTGGGTTAGACTCCTGAGTCCTGAATGTGCATGTCCTGTCTGTGTTCCTGTGGCACAGTGGTTAGCCTTAGCCCCAGGTCTTCTATAAGCTCCTGGTTCAAACTCTGTCCTATAACTCTGTCCAAACAGGAGCGGTGACGGTGAAAAACACTGGGGAGGCCCGTCGCGGACACACAGGAAGTGCACAGCCCCTCCTCTGCTCCAATCTCATTATTTCATCATCAATCAGCGCTCTCTGGAGCCCTTCCAGGAATTATCCTGAGCCCTAAATTTGTCTTGATGGCGTTCGGCCTTAAAAATCAACAAATACTGTAACACGCTCCATATGTCCTCCTCAGAGTAGGACAGTGGTGGATATAAGCCAAATATATACATACAGATACATATATATACAGGCCTACTCATGTTGGAGTACTGTTACCTCAAGATAATACTCAAGTAGTATAAAGTAGTGGATCAGGAAAATACTCAAGTAAACACCAATTTACACCAAAGCAGAAACAGCATCAGCAGCAGCAGCATCAGCAGCAGCAGCAGCAGCATCAGCAGCAGCAGCACAGCAGCAGCAGCAGCAGCAGCAGCAGCAGCAGCAGCAGCAGCAGCAGCAGCAGCAGCAGCACACGAGCAGCAAATGAGCAACAAACGCACGGACAGTTTTCCATTTTAACTGGTCAGTTTACATCAGGAGTGTCATACACAAATCCAACGGCCGTCATGATGCTACGCGCTGCTCAAATTAGGCTGGAGTTCTAATTTTGCAGCGTCAACAGGTCCCAGGCTTTTGTAACAGGGGAAAGACAGGAAATAAGCACGAGGTGTCAAAATAAACTTCTGATTTCCTTTCAAAATACTTTCTCTAAAAACACTACGGCTCGTTGTCGCTGCAAAGCATCGTCGCTCCTGTTGTCAACGTTTGTTTTGTGATTTAAAACAGAATTCATCCAGTCAACAGTGAATACGTAAACATAAAAAGTTTAGGGTTTAAACGTGAGAATACACAGGAGTCACAGGAGCAGACCTACACAGAGGCCGGAGTCACAGACCTTCTGGTGTAAACTGAAGCTTTTAAAAGTGCGTCTGCAGCTCTGCCCATGTTACTGCTGCTGATGCTCCTGGTGTAAACTTCAGGTAAGTGTAAACGGGATCTGAGGAAATTACTACAGCTACAGCTACAGGACTGTGGCCTTGTTAAAGCCTGAGCTCATCAGGGCCAGGCCTGGGTAGTACTTGGACTGGCAAATGCACCACTGGCAAATACTGTTGTTGTGAACTTAGGCAAGACACTCCACCTGCATGAATGTGGTGTGTGGATGAGGGGCGATGGTGCAGATTGGCCTCAGCTCTGTCAGTCTGCCTCAGGGCAGCTGTGGCCTCTGTAGTTTCTCTCCACCATCTGTGAGCTGTTTACATTCTGTTTTAATATATTTGAACAAAATGTGTTTTGCCTCAGCACAGATGTTCTGCAGTAGCTCCTGTCCGTCTGACAGCTCCACTTAATATTCACCAAAACACCAGTGTTCACCCGTCCCACTGTCTTCTGTTTTGGGTCCAGTGAAAGTACTGTTACTCTGTGCTATATATCACACGAGTAGGAGTAGAGATGTGGGTTCACGTTTTAATTTAATTTAGTTTTTAATTAAAGGTTGAGAAAACCCTCGCACGGAGCTGAGACGGTTCGGAGGAGAGTTCTGCAGTTTAATGAGAGGAAATTGATTGAAAGTTTAATCTAATCAATAAACAGTTTTGACATTTGCAGAGGCCCATGACTCAAATAGATTTAGATTCTGATAAAATATTTCACATGATTCGAGAGGGAAAAGAGCAGCGTCCTGTCCGTCTGTGAGCTAAAGCATTTAGTCCAGAGATTACTGTTCATATGAGGTTTGGGGGGGACTGGACCTGTGGAAATATTCATCACAGTTTTACAGTTACACACTGTGAAAAGTGAAAAGATCGTAAAGATTTCTGTTTGCAATTGATTAATAATTGTGACTGAAATGAAACATACAGATTTAAGATGTTTTAAAGTCTCGGTTGTTGATGTTTTGTCTGGAAAAGGGAAAAGGCACAAAAAACATAAGACAACTCTTTTTTCTGCTCCTTTTCATTCATTTCTTGTTTTGTTTAACGTGACACTGTTAATATCTTTTTATACTTTATGAATGAAATAAACACATAAATAAACATCAGTGGATCATCTGTATGTGGCTAATACGGATCACGGTGCGTTTAAGGCCAGTGCGCTGTACGGACACTCGACACTTTACTGATCCACAGGGAAAATTACTGGTCATAAGAAATTCTAAATAACCACTGATAATAATTATATTTTTCTAACATACTTAAATAATCATAAAGATTTTTTTTTCAAGATTTTCTCAATGAAGTGAATAAAAAAAAACCTTTGATGCTTTTTCAGGGAGTTTAAAGCGAGCGCATTATGCTAAATCAATAGCGCTCTGAAGGGGGAGTGACTTAATGAGGAGAGAAACGTACAAAATGTTTCTGTTTATTTCTTAAATGGGACGGTGTGTTAGTGCAGCTGTAAATGTGCCAGAGTCGCTGCAGGATTATTTTCACCTGTCAGGACGATGACGAGACAAAAAAAAAACAGGACAAAAGCACAAAAACATTCAGTCCGTCACATGACAAAGACATTAAAGATCAGTGAATATTAATAATAAACATATTAAGGAAAACAAGAACGTGTTAAATGCACAAACAGAACATAGATTAGACAGCAGAAACAAATCACTAATCCCCCGTTTCACTAAGGAAGAAGCATCTTTCATACATAAGCTGAGTGAGAAACCCTGCAGAAAACTTAAATATCCATCTTGAGAGTTGAGAATCTGCCGGGAAACATAAACCCCGGAAAAGCCTCAGGCCCTGATAATACTTTTCTCCTGAATTAGCAGTGACTGTCTCGTTTACGCTGCAGGAAGGAGCTGTTACAGACACTGGGCTCACGCAGAATCTTCACCAATATTCAAAAAGGAACATGAACGTCTCGAGCTACAGGCACATTTACATGACACTGTCTGAGGGACACGTTTATCCGAGCCCCAGAGAAGCAGAACGTCCCGGTTACTTCTCCAGCACAGACACCCGAGATCAGTGAAACTCCGACGACCTCGTTCAGGCTCGTGATTAAAAACGTCAGACACACAGTGCAGTCCCGGACTTCTCTCGAGCCTGGGACCGTCCTGTCCTGGTGTGAGGGGAGCGGTCACACCACAGGGTCACTGGTTCCACTCATTCCCGGAGCCCCAGAGAATCATTTTAGAGTCAAACTGACCGCTGCATCTGAAGGATTTGTGTCTGAGCAGCAGTGAGTTGTTCTTCCTGACAGAAGCTCGGCAGCGGCGACTGATATATGAGAAAATAGAACCTCAACAGGCGACGATTCAGGCGACACAAGGTTAGTTTTATTTCAGACATGATTACTACAACTTCCGGGGTTCAAACCACAGAGTGTATTCTGATTCCTGACGAGTCGCTGGAGAGAAATGAAACTGAGCATGGCTCGGTAAATGATCGATAAATCCAAGAAAACATTATGAAAAAAGATTTTGTAACATAAAGTTTATGAAGAAAACAGAACATTTAATGCTATGTGGGCAGATTCAGTGGGTTTCACGGCCGAAGAGACTGGCACATGTGATAGAATGATGACAGAACCCAGAAGCAGAGGCACTTTTGGTTCAGTGCAGGTGCAGAATTTAAGTTTGGATTTTTATTTCCTACGAGGAGGACTCGAAAATCATTTCAGAAGTAAAACCGACCGCTGCATTTGGAGGATTTCTGTCTGAGCAGCAGTGAGTTGTTCTTCCTGACAGAAGCTCGACAGCGGCGACTGATATATGAGAAAATAGAACCTCAACATGCGACGATTCAGGCGACACAAGGTTAGTTTTATTTCAGACCTGATTCTGTGACACAGACGTTCACAGGGACAGTCTGGAGCTCCAATAGTTTCTCCTCGGGTCTGTGGAGTGGGTCAGACTGTTTTTAGTGGCAGGACGACTGTGGCCATTGACCTGCACTAGCCCAGCACCAGCACCTCTGCAAATACAAGGACTGGAGGGAGATTTAAACAAGTGTCTCCACACGTCTCCAACACTCTGGAAATGAGGAACTGTGAACTAAACTCACAACTGTCCCTTTAAACCTAAATGAGACGTGAGACTGAGAATGAGACAAACTCAGATGTGTCAGGGAATGTTCCTCAGTGGGACATTAAACAGCTCTTACCTCACATTTATTCAATTACAAATGGTTTTATAGCTCAGAGTAAATAGAAAAAGAAGCTGTGGTGTGCAATACCACGAGTCTGGCTGTACAATACGTAGCACACTATTTTATTTATTTATTTTACCTTTATTGCACCACTGAGATTAATCATCTCTTGTTCATGGGAGTCCTGGTCACGCACCGTCCACTTTAATACTATGTACGGCTCTGCATATACCACATATCCTGATATTCCCGATACTACAATAATTACAGAAAAAAACAAAACTGTGGCTGTTTGCTGCAGGTGTTCCAGTCAGTGCGAGCAGGTAGGGGGCGCTCTTGGAAAAAAAACCAGGCAAACTTTTAAACACAAATGAAATCCAGGCGCTCAAAAAAAAGTGAAAATCGCATGAGGAACATCGGAGTTAAAAGGCCTTAATTATATGGCTAAAGCCGACACGTTTCAACCATGACTCGTCTTAGTGGATTACAATAATTACTTCTAATAATATAGTCAAGTAAACCTTCACAGGCACAAAATTATATTGCAGTAAATGTAGTTACTATGATTAACTTCTGGACCTGGTTCTGGACCACGCCTCAACCGCACGCTGCTCCTCTCCAGTGAATCACAGCTCACTTCTACCACCCCTCAGTTCCCTAGAAGCCTATTTGTATCAGCCTATCCCGGAAACCCAGTTTACCCCCAAATAACTCGACCCCACTCCACCCTCCCAACCCCCAAACCCCGACCTGTTCACTTCCAGACATAAGACGCCTACGGGGGGGGGTCCCGTCCTGCTGGGCCATGTGCAGATTGAGACTGAACCCCCCACCCTGAGTCTCAACCCAGCCGACCTGCCTCGTCTCAATATAATAAACGCTTTTTGCTTTGCTTTTTGCTATTTATTTTTAAATCAGGAGAACAGGAACTGTAACTCTGGAATTTTTGTGAAAAATATGATTTAAAAAAAAATCACTGACAAATTTTATTCGATTCCAGAATTGTGCAGTGTCGTATCGCGCTCTATCACTTTTTCTGCACCAACCTTTTCTTAGACCTCTAGAAAACAGGGTATTCTGACTGTGAGCGGGGTCGCCTCTCCACAGATCTGACCTGTAAAAGCAAAAGCGAGCAGAACAATGCACCTTTAACTAATCGTAAGTCAGTTAAACCAAATACTGTCCAACACACTATTAAATGCTGAATATTAATAAATTCCACCATCTAAATAAAATGCTAAATACAATCAATCAATTAAATACTGTCCCACTTTAACTGTGGCTTTTAACTATATGTATTAACCGTATTTAATTAGTTTATGTTGTTGTGGGCGACTTTGGGTGTCCAGAAAGGCCCCTAATAAATAAAATGTATTATTATTATTACCTTTAAAACAACCCACGTTCACTTGTGATTGGAGTCCTGTTAAACAGTAGGAGGCTACATAACCTACACTTTTAACCCTCGAAGACCTACGACATCGTACACGACACAGAGGAACATGTTTCTATAACCGCAGAACTTTGTAAGTGTAACAGACAGAAACGTCCTTTTCCCCTCTGAAAGTGCAGACATAGAGGTTTCCGTACATTTCTGCGGCTTTATCCTACGTCACACTCACGCTGTGTGATGACGGGAGCAAAACGAGTGTCCAACAGGAACTTTGTTTTCCCCAAACTCATGCGCTCCGTCCATTTTGATGGAGCCAAACTTTGCCAAAGAGTGAAGTGAGTCAAGATGGTCGACTCCTCTGACTGTGTGTGTTTATAACGAGGGAAAAAGTCGCTCTAAGTGGAGTTAATTCTCACACACATGGAAAATGACACATCTTGGTGTGTGTAATTGTGCATCTCTTTCTATTTTTATTTAAAGGTTTATTTCAGTCCAAATGAACAAATCCAAATGTAATTTCCACCCTGGAAATGCAGAAGTGCTGTGGCTCTGGCCCTGGACCTGACAGGAGCTGTTTCCAGGACTGGACCAGGAAAGTCATGGAGCCACTGCACTTTTTTTGTTTTTAGGGCAATAAGGAGATTTTTAATTTACTTACAGACTTGATATTTTGCATTTTTGTAGCTAAGGCCCTAAATTAAGCATTTTTTATGTCCAAAAAGTTGTTTCTACATGTTTGCTGTGGGTTTTGTATAAAAGAGTCTGAATTTTATTTTCAGTTTTTTGTTTCATCTCTATTTCTGGTCCTGTAGCTTTTATCACAGCCTCATGACACAACTACAGCAGCAGATTGTGAAATAACAGGTTGGACTGAACAAAAGGAGGTAGAACACTTCATTAGGGGCAAAAGGGGCAGTTTTAAAAGCAAAATTAAGACAAAAATCCAGGCGAGGAGAAATGTACTAAAATTGCACTTAGGTCTTCAGGGTTTAACCTGCAGCTTCATGACAAAATTTATAGAATTTAAACTCACAAAAGAAAGAAAGAAAAACAACATAACGTTTGGTGAGTAACCCGGTCATTTGCATATCGCCTGTGTGCTGATGTGTCGTGCTCCGGAGCTGCTTATTCACCCGCTGTTCACACGCTCCCATGACTCACGCCGTCTGAATATTCATGTGGCTAAACCTCCACAGCCTCTGTCCTGAGAGGAGGAGGCAGCAGCGCACAGGGAGCACATGCAAACTCCGCTCTGAGGCGTCTGGAGTCCAACCCGCAACCTCCTCGGGGCGTTTAGGACTGAAACACGTTAATCTAATTTAATCTGTGATTAAAGGCATCATCTCTGACCTTCACGGATGCAACTGTAGCTGTCAATCATCACTGACACATTCACGAATATAAAAACGGTCAGAGTGTTTATCCGGGCTCATCCTGTCAGTGAGGAGGTTGTGGGTTCCTTCCTGTGTTATTACGGCAGAGTGGTTCATCTGAAAAGACCTCAGGGCAATTTCAGCACATTTCTCCTCGCCTAGATTTTTTTTCTTCTTAATTTTGCTTTTAAAACTGCCCCTTTTACCCCTAATGAAGTGTTCTACCTCCTTTTGTTCAGTCCAACCTGTTATTTCACAATCTGCTGCTGTAGTTGTGTCATGAGGCTGTGACCAGAAATAGAGATGAACCAAAAACACACATGAACAAAATTCACACTCTTTTATACAAAACCCACAGCAAACATGTAGAAACAACTTTTGGACATAAAAAATGCTTAATTTAGGGCCTGAGCTACAAAAATGCAAAATCTCAAGTCTGTAAGTAAATTAAAAATCTCCTTATTGCCCTAAAAACAAAAAAAGTGCAGTGGCTCCATGACTTTCCTGGTCCAGTCCTGGAAACAGCTCCTGTCAGGTCCAGGGCCAGAGCCACAGCACTTCTGCATTTCCAGGGTGGAAATTACATTTGGATTTGTTCATTTGGACTGAAATAAACCTTTAAATAAAAATAGAAAGAGATGCACAATTACACACACCAAGATGTGTCATTTTCCATGTGTGTGAGAATTAACTCCACTTAGAGCGACTTTTTCCCTCGTTATAAACACACACAGTCAGAGGAGTCGACCATCTTGACTCACTTCACTCTTTGGCAAAGTTTGGCTCCATCAAAATGGACGGAGCGCATGAGTTTGGGGAAAACAAAGTTCCTGTTGGACACTCGTTTTGCTCCCGTCATCACACAGCGTGAGTGTGACGTAGGATAAAGCCGCAGAAATGTACGGAAACCTCTATGTCTGCACTTTCAGAGGGGAAAAGGACGTTTCTGTCTGTTACACTTACAAAGTTCTGCGGTTATAGAAACATATTCCTCTGTGTCGTGGACGATGTCGTCGGTCTTCGAGTGTTAACAAACTGACCTGTAACACTGTCCAAACCAAACACTGGCTGGACCACACGTTTGTCCTTCTTGTTTGTCGGGGTTGAATTCCCATCACACTTGTTTTTGTGCCCCTGAGCAGATCACGTTTCACATAAACAGTTTACGAGAGTCAGAAGATTTTGTGGCTTTTGTAATTGGACTGTTTTAAACTTCAGTTTGGACTGCCTAAATGTCTGTGTTATGTTTTACCAATAAAGTTTTACAAGAAAAACAAAGCCAACGTTGGAGTTAAAGAGCTCTTATTACATGTTCAGATCTGTAATGTTGTTTCCTCATCATAAACACACCTGGAGTTGTGGTTTTTTGCTTCATTCGCACATGTTTAACACACAAATCCTTCATATTTAGGATGAGTTCTTCTCTCAAACTGAAATCACTCTGTTCCACCTTGTGATGTCACGTGGTGATACAGGAAGTGCTCCACTGTTTTTAAACCTTCACTAAAATCATTTGGATGATCTCAGCCCTGGAATTTCCCATCTCTGTGTTGTGGATTTCTAAACTTGAGAAAAATAAAAACTGGAGGAGAGTCGTCTTCAATTAAAGAGGCTGGATTTACTGAAGCGATTGTGCCACAGTCACTGGGAAACGAAAAACAAAACCTTCTGTCGCTCGCACACGGTCCGTCTCTCCCTGATCTGAACAGAAAACAAAAACACAGGCGCATTATACAGTTGACAAACCAACATGAGGTAAAACACATGATAGAACTGATCCAAATCAGTGGTTCTTAACCTTGTTGGAGATTCTGAGCTCCACTAGTTTCATCTGCACTTTCACTGAACCTTCTTAACTGGAAAAATAAAATGTTTTTTTCAAATTCAAACAGAGGTGTACAGTGAACCGTCGCTATAATGTGGTTCACTTTCGCTGTTTCGCAGATTTGTTTATGCTTTTTTTTTTTTCCCCCCAGTGTCTTGTGTTCTGAATCCTGAGGCTGAGGTCGTCTAGAAGTGAAAAGAGTCACGTTGGTCTTTCACTCAGACCAGTGTCCACAGTTTCAGCCTCGTCTCTGTTCAGCCCGACACATTTACCTTTGCAAATTTTCTCCAGGACAAAACCCACAATGTGGAGGAAACGTTCTGCAGGACAAAGGCAAAAGGCCGAGGAAGATGAAACTATCACAGAAAAAGAGAAACTTCTGGAGCTGCTGAAGGTAGAAGCTCTGCGGCTGTAGGCGCCTTTACAGAATAAATGAATCTGAGGTTCTGGGAAAAAGACGCCTGCAGCACAGTCACAATGTCCAACCTCCTGTTCACTATTAACATGATTATTCTACAGTATTTTTTAAAACTATCAGAGTTATTTGTAAGAAAACATTTATATTTTTATTTCAAGTTTTATTTCTATAGCACATTTTCTTATTTCTTAAACAGATGCTTGGGCCTGAAAACAGGTTTGGATCTTTGGTTTCATTCTATAGTACAGTGTTGTATTGTATTAATAATAATAAAAAAAATAAAGCTGATACTTCACGGATTTTTGCAGGTTCTTTTTGGAACGTGACCCCCGCCATAAACGAGGGTTCACTGTATATATTTTATTGGTGCACATGTGAATCCACACTGCACAGATTCATCTGACCACTTTCCTTTTTTGCTCAACATAGTACGAAGGGGAAATATTAAGAAAGAAATGACACGACACCATCACGGCAGCTACAGGACTATTGCAGCACAAACTTTCCTGCAGCCAATCACGGCCAAACGGGGCGAGACATCAGCAAACAGATGAGCTGGATGTGAGTCTGACCCTGAACCCCTGAGACCGACTCACCGCTCACAGAAATGATGTAAACAAAGCAACATGAGGAATGTTACAGCCCCAGTGTCACGGTAGGAGTGTGGTTGAGGAGCCCAAAGCAGAGACAGAGGCGCAGGTAGATGTTTAACAGGTTTATTGCCGGGAATGAAGGATGTGGTGATGGAAACAGGCTGGAGACATAGACGGAGGGAAGACACTGGGGTAGACTCACGGGTAGACAGACTGGACAACAAGGTCAGGCAGGACGACATGGACAAGCAGGACGACGACGTGGACGAGGGATAGAGAAGGAATGAACTGACAAAGAACAAAGGATGAGGACAGAACTAAATAGTGGGGCTGATTAGACAATTAGCTGCAGGTGAACCACCGAGCAGGTGATCCACACTGCAGCATTAGCCCAGCCACACCCCCGAGAGGAGCAGACAGACACAGAAGGGAGGGGGAACACACAACAAACACAACAAACACCAAACCCTGACACCCAGGCCAGTTTGCCATTTTCTGTTTGTGTCTCTTTAGTGTGTTAGTCTAACTTTGTGTGTGAGACACTAGTTTAGTTTAGTTCTGTTTTGTGTCTTTTCATTTGTCACTCGATTCTGTTTGTAGGTTTATGTGACTTTTGTTTAGGGACTTTTGTGATTTTGTTATGTGTCCCTTAGTCCGTCACTTGTGTTTTTGTACAGACCTACGTGACCCGTTTTGGCACAAAACTCGTATTTCAGTCCCGTCCTTGTGTTTCTTAGTTTAGGTTCTTTTATGTACATATTTTAGCCTGTTTTGTTTAATTTACCTTGTACATTCCTTTTAATTAAATTACCTTATTTATTCCATTTTACATCTTGGTTATTTTGTCACTTCCGCGGTCCCGAGCAGAGCTGGGTCATAACAAGGAAATACAGACGATAGAAATTATGTAAACAAACCCCAAACACAGAAGACTGGTTCAGCTGAGGCATCGATCAGATTGTCCCCACTGTTCTACATGATGAGAATGAACAAAGCAGCTTGTTGTTTTAACAGTGACGGATAAAGACAGAGCAGTGACCTCTGGACATATCTCAGGAACAGCAGTTCACATGTGGGAGGAACACAGAAGTTCTGTAACAGTTGTTAGTTTGCAGCTCTCTAAACCCATAAAACAGATTCTCTGGCTAAAACAGGCTGAGAGGTCCCATCACACTCTGCTGAACACAAAATAAAAGGAGCTGTTCACTTGAAAACTACTGCTTTATGACATCACAAGGTGGAGCAGAGCATTTTGAGCTTTAGAACTATAGACAGACCAGTCGTAAAGTGTTACTCAAACATGTGTGAATGAAACAAAACACAGCTCCAGGTCTGTTTTTGGTGAGATAACAACATTATAACATGATTTAAACTGCATTCAGTCCACGTGGACGCGCGTCTGGGGCGTCCTGTGTTTTTGCAGCGCAGCGAGAATCAGGCACTGGTTTTAGACGCCAGATGCTCTGAACGCACATCCAGGACGTCTGATGCCAAAGGTTGAAGAAGCTGCGTCAACCAGTGATGTTGCAGCGTCATTATCCAGAAGAAGGAGAAAGAAAAAGAAAGACCCGGGAGCCACAAACCCCAGAACAAGAAATCTACACCGTGTCTTTAGCAGAGTATAAATATTAGGAGTGTAACGATATCCAGGTCTCACAATACGATATCGTGGGAAAGCTCACGATATTACGATATTCTACAGCAGGGGCGTCAAACTCATTTTGGTCCCGGGGCCGTATACGACCTACTTTGATCCCAAAGGGGCCGGATCAGAAAACTCATGGTATATTTACCCTAAAAATAGCAATAAGTCCAAATATTTGTGCAGAGAAACACAAATCTGTTACAGAAATCTTTTTTATTTGATTTTATTGTACTAAATATTGTAATATTATGCTAGGTCAGGTAGCTTTGCTCTCACAGCAGCATCACTAACCTCTTGGCCCCTGGTAAAAACAGACGGCTCTTTCTTCAATTTCAGCAATAAATAGTTTATCTTCGGTCTTCTCAATTCTCCGTTCAAGTTATTATATTTTTCGCCGTGCTGTCTCTCCTAGTGGCGTTTAATTTATTCCTTGAGCACCGCCACTTGTTGCAAACACACTGAGCACAGGTTTCCCATTCACCTCCCTGAACAAATACGAATGAGTCAATTTTTCTTGGAAAATCCTGCACTCAGCTCCACTTTTCTTATTTTTGACATTTTGCTGATGAGGGTGTCATGGTCAACAGTCAAAACCTTTAAGAGCGTTTGAAAAGAGGCGAGTCTTCATTTGTGCTGCTCTGGTGGGAGGCGCCACACACAGAAGCACTGGAGACGCTGCTATGCAAAGCGGCGCAGAAAATTACCAGAAAAATCGGAAAATTTTAAGTATTTTAATAGAAAATCAGATGAGGGCCAGATTAAAGGTCTTCGAGGGCCGGATCTGGCCCCCGGGCCGCATGTTTGACACCTGTGTTCTACAGAAGAACAAGACTGACTCTAAAACGCTTTGAGTCATTTGGTGCAACATTTACTGTCATTAGGGATGGAATGAACTCCAAATCTCTCTGGACCAGATTTTCACCATAAACATCTCACTGTACCAGATTTAGTGCAGTACAAAACTGTGAATCTGCGACTTTTTCCTCTAAAAATGCTTCACAGACTTAATCCGAAGAATGAAGATGTAAATGTGCTTAGAACAGTTATTTCTTCATGTCGTCTGCACTGAAATGGAGCAAAGGATCATGGTCTATGTAGTTCCCTCTGTTTTCTCTTTAGCTGTTTCTGCATCAGAACTGTTCATTTAAGCAAAGAGACTTGGGATTCGATATATTGTGACGCTCCACGATATTATTGTGAGACCTTCGACGATACGATATCACCAGATTTGGTTATTGTTCCATCCCTAATAAATATACTGTTATAACCTGTCATCTAACGATCAGAAACAGCCAGAAATAAACAATAAAATGCTGCCCTGGTGTCATAGATTATAACTCATGTTCGTTATGTAAGAATAACATGGGACATAAGAGCGTCTGAATGTTAAAGGAGAAGTGAGGTGTGTCTGATTGAGGCGATAGCTCCTTCTTCACAGTTTCTTTTCAGTTTCATTTTATTTATAGAAGCCCCCGTCTTCAGGCTGTGCTGCCAAAAGTGTTTCTGTGTAATCCGCTGTAATCCCGCACAGATTACAGCTCAGATCCAGATCCCGGGGCTCATGTATGTTTGCTCTGTATTATTTTGGGGGGGGGGTCAATATTTATCATGTATAATCTTTCAGGAATAGTGGAGCGATTTCAGCCATTTTTCTGTCCTAGGATAAGATTCGAGCTGTTGAGTTGTTGGATAAATGACTTCTGTGGCTAATTATTGGTTCATTCTGTTATTTATTTGTTGCATCTTGTGGGTTTTAATGATACTGTCTATTTAAAAATGTGTTTATTCCACATTTATGATCCTGCTCGTCATGTGGTCGTTCATTCCACAGGACAGTTCTCCATAAATGTACAAAAACCTGATGCGACCGTACAGTAGTTTCATTATAAATTCTTAATATATTAATCACTGCATTTATATTGCTTTATAAGCAGCCTTAGCATTATCTTTGTTGATTTCCCACTGCACAGGCCAAAGCCCAAAAGACTCGATCGTCGACTCCAGCGGCGGCGAGAGGCTCGAGTCGCCAGATGCAACAAGTGAAGATCGACGACTGACAGAGAAGAAGAGAAACTGAAAGATGTTGAAAGAAAATGTTTTTTTTGGGAATGTATTGGAATGTATTGGCGTTTTACGTGGAAGTTCAGAACTTGCCCCCATCACTACACTAGTTCAGAACTTGCCCCCATCACTACACTAGTTCAGAACTTGCCCCCATCACTACACTAGTTCAGAACTTGCCCCCATCACTGCACTAATTCAGAACTTGCCCCCATCACTACACTAGTTCAGAACTTGCCCCCATCACTACACTAGTTCAGAACTTGCCCCCATCTCTACACTAGTTCTGAACTTGCCCGCATCACTACACTAGTTCAGAACTTGCCCCCATCACTACACTAGTTCAGAACTTGCCCCCATCACTACACTAGTTCAGAACTTGCCCCCATCACTACACTAGTTCAGAACTTGCCCCCATCACTACACTAATTCAGAACTTGCCCCCATCACTACACTAGTTCAGAACTTGCCCCCATCACTACACTAGTTCAGAACTTGCCCCCATCCCTACACTAGTTCAGAACTTGCCCCCATCACTACACTAGTTCAGAACTTGCCCTCATCACTACACTAGTTCAGAACTTGCCCCCATCACTACACTAGTTCAGAACTTGCCCCCATCACTACACTAGTTCAGAACTTGCCCCCATCACTACACTAGTTCAGAACTTGCCCCCATCACTGCACTAGTTCAGAACTTGCCCCCATCACTGCACTAGTTCAGAACTTGCCCCCATCACTACACTAGTTCAGAACTTGCCCCCATCACTACACTAGTTCAGAACTTGCCCCCATCACTACACTAGTTCAGAACTTCAGAACTTGCCCCATCACTACTCTACTTCAGTACTTGCCCCATCACTGCACTAGTTCAGAACTTGCCCCCATCACTACACTAGTTCAGAACTTGCCCCCATCACTACACTAGTTCAGAACTTGCCCCCATCACTGCACTAGTTCAGAACTTGCCCCCATCACTGCACTAGTTCAGAACTTGCCCCATCACTGCACTAGATATGAACTTGCCCCCATCACTGCACTAGTTCAGAACTTGCCCCATCACTGCACTAGTTCAGAACTTGCCCCCATCACTGCACTAGTTCAGAACTTGCCCCCATCACTGCACTAGTTCAGAACTTGCCCCCATCACTACACTAGTTCAGAACTTGCCCCCATCACTGCACTAGTTCAGAACTTGCCCCCATCACTGCACTAGTTCAGAACTTGCCCCATCACTGCACTAGTTCAGAACTTGCCCCCATCACTACACTAGTTCAGAACTTGCCCCCATCACTGCACTAGTTCAGAACTTGCCCCCATCACTGCACTAGTTCAGAACTTGCCCCCATCACTGCACTAGTTCAGAACTTGCCCCATCACTGCACTAGTTCAGAACTTGCCCCCATCACTACACTAGTTCAGAACTTGCCCCCATCACTACACTAGTTCAGAACTTGCCCCCATCACTACACTAGTTCAGAACTTGCCCCCATCACTACACTAGTTTGTTGCCTTGACAGACTCACTGCCACAGTTCATCTCCGCCGAGGAAACACTGATCTGTGCCGTTTTTTTGGATTATGACAGAATTCCACCTCCTCTAGCCACAGACTTTAGCTTCAAACGTGCCGCCCACACAGACATTTAAACATGTCTGTGTTGGAGTCCTCAGCTTGTAATATCACGGGTGAGTAAGTGCAAAACTATTTAAAACCCTCAGAACAAAAAAAAAACAACATATTTAGTCACACTGTTATGATGTTGCTCACTAAACTTTACACTGAGCTAAATTACCAGTGTTACAACAAACTGTCATCGCGATCTTAAAGGATTTCTTTAATCTGTAACTGACACCCGCTCATTATCCAGGATCAGACGATGCGTGAGACCGATCTGCCGTTACTCCCACATTTTTCCCATCATGTCAAACTTTCCAACATATACATCCTTATTACGTGAGTTTGAAAACGACTTCACTAAACTAAAATGCAAATTACATGTTTGCTTGGATTACACTGATCTATAATTACACCCAATTCTGAACGATAAGTGTAATTATTCAACGACCAGGTTCTTCCAGAATCTTGTTCAAATGACAATGAGCCAACTGGCTGCACCCGAGTAAGATTTACAGCTCTTTAAAGGGACAGGTGTGAGTTTTTGGACACAGTTCTTTGTTTCCTCGAGAGTTTTGGACACGTGCGGAGACACTTGTTTAAATCTTCCTCCAGTCCTTGTATTTGCAGAGGTGCTGGTGCTGGGCTAGTGCAGGTCAATGGCCACAGTCGTCCTGCCACTAAAAACAGTCTGACCCACTCCACAGACCCGAGGAAAAACTATTAGAGCTCCAGACTGTCCCTGTGAACGTCTGTGTCACAGAATCAGGTCTGAAATAAAACTAACCTTGTGTCGCCTGAATCGTCGCATGTTGAGGTTCTATTTTCTCATATATCAGTCGCCGCTGTCGAGCTTCTGTCAGGAAGAACAACTCACTGCTGCTCAGACACAAATCCTTCAAATGCAGCGGTCGGTTTGACTCTAAAATGATTCTGTGGACACAGACGTTCACATTCACTCTTGTTTGATGCTTATTTCAAATGAAATACTCAATGTCTGTTTGAGTCCTACTCGTAAGAAATAAAAATCCAAACTTAAATGATGGTAAATGGTAACATCTTTATCCAGCGCTTTTCCACCTTCAAGGCTCAAAGCGCTTTACAACAAGGAACCAGTCACACACATTCATACACCAGTGGACGCAGACACTGGGGGTGAGGGGGGTTGTTGGAATGTTTGTTCTTATCGAAAGACGACTAAGATTCAAAAAGATCCTAATTCAATAAAAAAGCTTCTTCCCCTAACAGAGAAATGTTAGTACAGCTGTGGTCCACGGAGCCCTGATGCTAAACGCAGAGCAACGACCAGCTCTCCCTTTGACCCTTTTACATGAGAGATTATGAATATGCAATATTATGTTGATTAAGTTCCACCCAGAGTCTTCGCTGCTTCTCTGTCCCATATAAGGAAGTCTCACCCCATCTCCGACCTGGTACCTCCCTCCTCCTCGATGTATGGGGCCCAAACACTCCAAAGACCCCTGTGAATCTTCTGGCTGTCAAACAGTGCACGCTGAATGTTTTCTTACAAATAACTCTGATAGTTTTTAAAAATAGTGTAAAATAATCATGTTAATAGTGAACAGGAGGTTGGACATTGTGCCTCAGGCGTATTTCTCAGTCCCTCTGACTGAGCCTCTTCATTCTGACTCCTGTAGCGTCTTTTTCGCAGAACAAACTGAAGATTCATTTATTCTGTAAAGGCGCCTACAGCCGCAGAGCTTCTACCTTCAGCAGGTCCAGAAGTTTCTCTTTTTCAGAATCAGAATCAGAATCAGAATTACTTTTATTCATCCCCGGGGGGAAATTTTCTTTGTTACAGATGCAACCGACCAAGAGCATGCATATCAAACAAGTTACAAAATAGGCTAAATACAATAAGATAAAAGATAAAATAGCTCTCTCTGGGAAATTATTTACATCATTGACATCTATTGACTATATACATGTGTGATCAGGGAATAGGATGAAAAGGATTGAGTAGTTTGTGAGTTAAAGTGCAGCGTTCAACAGTTTGATGGCGACAGGCAGGAAAGATTTCCTGTGTCTCTCAGTGGAGCAGCGGCAGCCGCAGTCTATGGCTGAAAGAGCTCCTCTGATTGGCCAGCACCTCGTGGAGGGGTGGGAGGGAGAGTCCAGGATAGTCCAGATTTTGTCCAGCATTCTCCTGTCCAACACCACCGCCAGAGAGTCCAGCTCCTCCCCACAACATGTCCAGCCTTCCTAATGATCTTCTCGAGTCTATTAGTGTCCCTCAGGCGCAGACTGCTGCCCCAACAGACTACAGCGTACATGATGGCACTGGCCACCATAGACTCGTAGAACATCCTGAGCATTGTCCTGCAGATGTCAAAGGACCTCAGCCTCCTCAGGAAATAGAGACGGCTCTGGCCCTTCTTGTAAACCGCGTCCACGTTCCTGCTCCAGTCCAGTTTATTGTCCAAGTACACCCCCAGGTACTTGTACTCCTCCACCACGTCCACACTGACCCCCGGATGGAGATGGGGGTCACAGCAGCTTTGGTCCTCCTAAGGTCCACCACCAGTTCCTTTGTCTTCATCACATTGAGCTGGAGGTGGTTCTCCTCACTCCAAGTGACAAAGTTTTCTGTGATAGTTTCATCTTCCTCGGCCTTTTGCCTTTGTCGTGCAGAACGTTTCCTCCACATTGTGGGTTTTGTCCTGGAGAAAATTTGCAAAGGTAAATTTGTCGGGCTGAACAGAGACGAGGCACAGAAACTGTGGACACTGGTCTGAGTGAAAGACCAACGTGACTCTTTTCACTTCTAGACGACCTCAGCCTCAGGATTCAGAACACACTGCACTGGAAAAAAAGCATTAAAAAATCTGAGAAACAGCGAAGGCACAAAAGGTGAACCACGTTATAGCGACGGTTCACTGTACATTTAAAAACAAACTAAATTAGAATTCATTGTAATTAAATACTCATTATTTATTTTCCAGTTACAGGAGCCACAACAGAAGAATCTTTACCCAAACCCTCGGGCCTCGAGCCAGAACCAAACACAACCATCCAATCAGATTCGTTTATTCCAGTGACGCATGTGAAACGAAGGAACTCATTGGTCACTCACCATTTACAAAGAAAATGACCACCTTAAAATCAGAGTTTAGTGCTTCGCTCAAAACAATACGCTCACGTTTTTCAGCCCTATGTCATATTTTACCCTTTTTCCTCGTAAGCACAGGTATTTGTTTTGAGGCGGATGACACCTGTCCCCTGATTGGCTCATCCACCTGTCAATCACTCAGGGCGCTTCACCCGTGCACAGACTCACATCTTCATAAACTATTGGAGAAGTGAGTATTGTGGATCACAGGCAGTTACACACCCACTTCAACTCCAAAAACACACATCTGAAAAAAGAAATCACAAAATCCAACGTTTGTGGAGCGTGTTAACAGTATTTTATCCGTCGAGTTGATTCAATAAGGCCCCGTTCCTTCAAGAACAACAAAATGGATGAAAACTTCTCTTGGAAAATGTTTGAAATATTAGTTTATCTTTAAGGACGGGTCAAAAGACGATGTTTTTGATCCAGATTCATACCCCGGCCCAGAAAGTGATGAAAAATATGAACTTTAATCCAACCAACACAGTAAAATCAGCACAGAGCAGCAAAGGCGGGAGCGGGAAATGAAAAGACACGACGGAGAAGAAGGAATTATAGGTGGAGATGAAGGAGATGGAGAGGCTGATGGTTCTGCTGCTGTGGTGGAGATGGAGGAGCTTCGTTTTTTATTACGCAAAATGGACTCTTATGAACTTTAAGACGTGTTTTAATGTCGTTCCTTTTCAAAAACAGACCTGGAGTTGCGTTTTGTTTCATTCACGTCTCCAGTTGCTCTGTTCCACCTCGTGATGTCATGAAGTGATAGTTTTCATTCAGAACTGCAGGCCTGTGACTGGGTCTGACGTGGGCGTGTTCATATATAAAAACAGGTTATGCCGTTATGTTTCCACAGAGCTGTTGTGAAACATTTCTTTTTTTCATTTAAAGGTGCTCTATATGAAAGCTGTTTGCTGGGGATGGTTTTGCCTGGAATGTTCCACAGATTCAGGTTTGATGAATGATTTGGACACAGCAGCTCACTCATCACAATTTAATGTAATAAAATTCTCCTGTGGCTCAGAGACTTTAAAGCAGCTCTGCTCGTGCACAAGTCTCTCCAGGGCCGAGCACCAAAGTCCATCTGAGACATGTTAGAGCCTCATGAAGCATCTGAGGAGCTCAGGGACCGAACTCCTGCTGGAGTCCTGGTTTAGTCCTGGTTTAGTCCCGGCCTCCTGCTGGTCCCAGACTCAGGACTAAACTCGGGGAGTCAGAGTTTCAGATTCTGCAGCTAAAACCTGGAACAGTCTGAACATGTGAGACTCTGACTCTGGTTAAATCCAGACTAAAACGGTTCTGTTCAGCTGCATATGACTAAAAGGTTTTTATTTTCCATTCCGCACTCTTCTCTTCTCTCTAATTCTCTCTAATTTAATGTCTCATCTCTGTTTTAAAATTTGATGATGATTATTTATGTGTTGAATTGTTTGTACTGTGATTTTAATGCATTTCTTATTCTGTAAAGCACTTTGAAATACTTTGTGTAAGAATTGTGCTGTACAAATAAACTTGCCTTGGCTAATAACAAAGAGTAAAAAATATGTAAAAAAATAAAATAAAAGCAGCTTGGTATCTATCATGTAGCATGTGTGTAATAATAAAGTAAGAACTGAGTGAGCAGCAGGTGAGAACGACGGATTTCTGTTGGGATCAGAAGACCTGGTTCGGCTCTAGAAGTGGAGGCAGAGACTGAGGCTAGAGACGGATTTTGCTGGTACTGTATATTTAAGAAATAGAAAAACATAATCCATCCATCCATCCATCCATCTTCTCCCGCTTAATCCGGCTGGGTCGCGGGGGCAGCGTGCTGCCCAATACTCATAGCACCTGACCCCCTATGACCCCTCTGCAGGTGGTGAGCCCACAGGAGGAAAAACATAATAACAAACACATTTTTTATTTTTATTTGACCTTTATTTAACCAGGAAATATCCCACTGAGATTAAGAACCTCTTTTTCAAGGGGGTCCTGGCCAAGAGGCGGCAGCAAACACAGAACACAGTTACATATTTACACAGATGAGACAGAAAAGTTTAAAGACATCGTGAAAAACAAGTGCAGATTGTGGAATTGGTCTCAAAAGCTCAGTCTGGATTTAAAAGTGCTCAAGGAAATTAAATCAGTCAGTTTCCTGTCTTTCTGTAGCATATTCCACGCAAAAGGTGCAGAGTAAACAAACAAACGCCTTTTTACCCAGTTCTGTACGAGCACAAGGAACAGAAAGCAACAAATCGACTTGTGAACGAAGAGAAAACGATTCAGCATTTCTCAGAGCGACGAGGGCGCAAACGTACGAAGGCAGTGGTCCCAATATTGCCTCATAAATGAAAGTACCAGTGACTAGTCCCACTCCAGAGGATAATTCACTGTGGTGAGTGGACGTCTGACAGTTTGTAATGAACCTCAAAGAAGTCCTTCGAAGACACTGAGCAGCAGCATTCATGTACAAAAGATCATACACAATTAAATGGCCATTAAAAAAAACAAAAAAATCACAAGTTAAATCACAATGAAAACATGATCAGCTTCTGTTTAAGGTCCGAGGTGATTGTGAGTGGACTGTCCATACGCCCGTTGTCTTTGTTCGTTTCAAAGCAGCTCAAAACGGCCAAATGTCCATGAAGTGGTCCGGAGTGACTGTGTGTAGTGGCCGTTCAGAGTCTGAATACCGGGTGACGAGTATCATCAGGGAGCTGAACCGGTCCCGATGCACAGGGCACAAAAGAGTTTTTATAAATGTTTTTCTTAGCACAGGGAACTCTGTATCTTTGCCCCGATGGGAGAAGCTCAAAGTGATGAGACGGTGGACGGTTTATGGCACAGGTGTCAAACATGCGGCCCGGGGGCCAGATCCGGCCCTCGAAGACCTTTAATCTGGCCCTCAGCTGATTTTCTATTAAAATACTTAAAATTTTCAGATTTTTCTGGTAATTTTCTGCGCCGCTTTGCATAGCAGCGTCTCCAGTGCTTCTGTGTGCGGTCGACTCCCACCAGAGCAGCACAAATGAAGACTCACCTCTTTTCAAACGCTCTTAAAGGTTTTGACTGTTGACCATGACCCTCATCAGCAAAATATCAAAAATAAGGAAAGTGGAGCTGAGTGCAGGATTTTCCAAGAAAAATTGACTCATTCGTATTTGTTCAGGGAGGTGAATGGGAAACCTGTGCTCGGTGTGTTTGCAACAAGTGGCGGTGCTCAAGGAATAAATTAAACGCCACTAGGAGAGACAGCATGGCGAAAAATATAATAACTTGAACGGAGAATTGAGAAGACCGAAGATAAACTATTTATTGCTGAAATTGAAGAAACAGCCGTCTGTTTTTACCAGGGGCCAAGAGGTTAGTGATGCTGCTGTGAGAGCAAAGCTACCTGACCTAGCATAATATTACAATATTTAGTACAATAAAATCAAATAAAAAAGATTTCTGTAACAGATTTGTGTTTCTCTGCACAAATATTTGGACTTATTGCTATTTTTAGGGTAAATATACCATGAGTTTTCTGATCCGGCCCCTTTGGGATCAAAGTAGGTTGTATACGGCCCCGGGACCAAAATGAGTTTGACGCCTGTGGTTTATAGTGTCATCATCTGTGATCTTATAACTGAGGCATGTCCGGCCCGACTCTAGTGCACGGAGCTGAGTTTGGGACTGACCTGTGATTTTACTGCCTTGTTTCACCACTCGGCTCAGTTTGGCTTCGTTTTTGACTGTGAAATGACCAAACCAGGCCAAACCGTATTAAATGTCAGCGCACTCTCACTTAGGGACTGATAAACCCCTGTTAAAATACGGTCACTGACTTCAAAACCTCTCAGCTGACGCAGCAAGAAGAGTCTTTGTTGTGCTTTTTTTTTGTAAATACAGTCCACGTGATCATTAAAAGTAAAAGTTTTGTCCAGAATTGTTCCTAAATATTTAAATGAGTTCACCTGGTTCTACTTTTCACCCTGTAATTGTGCTCTCATGAAAATATCTCTAACACCTTTACGTGTATTAAGTAACAGCTCCCACCTACTGTTCGTAAGCGCTATTTCAGTGCCTTTTGATTAGGTTTAATTAAAAGATTGCACGTTCTCTCCGTGTTCAGGTTTAAATATAGTCGTGTCGGGTCATTCCACATGTCTGAGAAGTATGTGTGTGCGTGAGTGATCGGAGGCTGGGATGGGTGAGATTGGCAGCTTAGTTAGTATAAAGGTCTTAACCTGTCGAATGTCACAATGGTGCCGACATTTATTTTAATGGGCCTCCTGCCTCCCCAAACCGCACAGCCCAAGGTTACCGAAATGCGGAAGAACCAGTTACGTCCAGAGCGGGTTCGGCGTTAGCCAAGAGCTGTTAGGAAAGTTGTTGAGATCTGAAGTGCACAGAGAACAAAGTGTATATAAAAGTGTCTGCAGACGCTCGGCTTCACTGTGACTACGGTGGAAACGAGGAAAGACACCGTGTTTACTGCGGCTAAACATGTTTACAGCAACAGCATGAAGCCAAATAAATGACGGCGTCGCTAAAAGACATTACAGCCCGATAAAACCGCTTACGTTTTTTCAGTAAAAACGTGCAGAATATCTTTGCGAACGCTCCTTCGGTAAAGCAGCAGCACCGCGAGCGTCATTTGAGGAGGAGCAAACGCAGAGGAGCTGATCCTGCCGCCGCTTCAGACGTGGATTCTGTCGGGCCGGAGGAAGCGAGTGCCGCGACCTGTAACACGAACATCATTTTTAAAGACGAGGACAAGCGGGGCAGCGGGAATACGCCCGACTAAACCGTTTGCTTTAACTTCTCGAGTTCTTTTTTTAAGCCATTGCAGTCAGGTGTTTTTACCTTGTTGACATGTTTCTGCGGATTCTGTGTTGGTGGTGGTGACGTGTCGCGTTTCAGCCGTTGTTACTTCCAGTGAGACCGGTGGAAATTTTGTGCAAACGAGCCGTCAAGGTCATGGATAAAAAAACCAAAACATTTCCATCACTGTCATATATTAAGCAAGTACAGCTATTTAAACTGGACTGAGCTTCATAAGTTTGCAGATTTATGCTTGATTCACAAAGTAACTCATGATTTAGCCCCAGCTCCTCTGTCAGAGTTTATCAGTCAGAGAAACAACAGTGAGCGAGTGACGAGAGGAAACTGTTATTCCACCTTTAGACAGTCGGCCTGGTCTGTGAGAGCAGAGGGAATGGAACTGTCCACCAGGTGAAATTACACAATTAACAACATACAAGTCTTTCACTAAACACTGGAGAAAATGGCTTGTTGATTCATTCATTTGTCAACACTAAAAGAAATGACCTCTGTCGCGCTGTATATTTGTATTATTGTCCTGTCCTCTCAGTGTGTTTAGTCCAGTCTCACGTCTGTACTAACTGTGTGTCTGTACTTATATTTCTGTATTTTACTGCTTTTATAATGTCATGGCCAGGGGACGACAGATGAAAAACAGCCCTGTGGCTAATTCTGGCTTTTTTTAACTGATGAATTGTCATATGTTTTATTAAATTGCATTGTCCCCTTCAAATAAATGAATCAAATGAAATCCTGTGGGTGTGGCCGGCCTCACGGACCTGCAGGTCAGACTGACCACACCTCCTGTCGCTCCGTCTGTGCCTCGTTTCCCGATCTCTCCGTCCTCCCTGATCCGGCGTCTGAACTTCTCCGATCGAGTGACCCGCGCCCCGTCCCAATCCTGAATGTGCTTATTTCTTTTACCGTGCTCTGATATGATGGATTTGAGGTTTTTCCTGTTCTGCTTTGTGTCTCTCTGCTGTTTCCCTTTCACATTCTTTTTGGTGTTTGTTTTTTCGGATGTGGAATGTGTTAGGGTTAAGGTTAGGGTTAGGGCGACCTGCAGGTCCATCAGGCCGGCCACGCCTACAGGAAGTCCCAACAGCTGATATACGACACGTCAGCACCAGCACCGGGGACAGTTCTGAAGATGCAGCAGCCGAAACATAGAAAAATACTAGAATACGAGGAAAATACTTACTCCACTGGCAGATCATTTCACTTGTCAAGATGAATCGACTCAAATAAAGTAAATTGTTCTTAATTTAAGTCATTTTAACTGACCTAGAGATTGTTTTTTTCAAGTGTTCAGTCTTTAAAAAAAGAACCAACGAAGTTAAAGTACTAAGACGACATAATGAACGTCTTTGGCGTAAACCGTTTGCTCTTGACCGAAGGCGAGGGTGAGATCTGTCCACGTGTAACACTACCGGGTCAAGTTACGGGCCAGATCTGCGGAGAGGCGACCCCATTTTCCAACGATTTTTAATACATTTTGTAATTAAATAAGTATGAGACAGAAAAATACTCTGAAATATTAAAGGAATAGTGATGGAGACAGGTGCTGGATTCCCCCACCAGAAAAGTTACTGCACCTTTACTTTTGTTCTCTGGTGTTTCTTTTTGGTAAAGTAATCGTGATTTAATCTTCTAAGAATGTTTCCGTTTCTCTCCGTTTGTCTTTTATGTCTTGGCAGCGTTTGGCGATTGAGATAAACACAACACACACGCGAGAACTTCCTCATAAACAAAACCCACATTAATTACAACCTCTTGTAAACCTTATACTATACTTAAGATATGTCAGCGCATGTCACTGGTTTCTGATCGCAGATGATGTTTACTTAAACCCGAGTTGCAAAAGTCACTCATTATGTGGAGTCCAGGAGGCAGTGTGTTCGCACCTTTTGTTTAGCTGCAGAAGCACCGGAGCCAAACGAGTGAGTCAAGAAACAACCCGTGTTTTTCTAGGCTCACATCACTAAATAAACACAGGTACAGTACAGTCACAGAAGAGGTGAGGCTGATAAAGTGCAAAGAGATCACGCAGAATCAACATTTAAAAGTCACGTTACTCACTGTAGCCGTGTTAGAAAAACAACAGAGCTGCAGTTTTTCGATAGGTCATGTGTATATTTGTCATCTTGAATAGATGAACTAGTTTGACATGGTGCAGTTATTAGGTCACAGAGTTCCTGCATTTCATTGCACTTAAGACTGGCTTCATACACAAACAGAACTATTTTAAGACTGGTATTTTACTGTAAATAATAAAACCTGCCTGAAATGGTTTAAGGTCAGAATAATGAGTTTTTAATGGAACCTTTAAAACATCCTCTATTTTGATGTGGGTTGTGGAGATGATGTTTTCCTGGTTCTGCTCCTGTCAGTATCTCTGACAGCAGCTCTGAGCTCCACAGAAACTCTGAGCTCCACAGAAACTCTGAGCTCCACAGACTCTGAGCTCCACAGACTCTGAGCTCCACAGACTCTGAGCTCCACAGACTCTGAGCTCCACAGACTCTGAGCTCCACAGACTCTGAACTCCACAGAAACTCTGAGCTCCACAGACTCTGAGCTCCACAGACTCTGAGCTCCACAGACTCTGAGCTCTACAGACTCTGAGCTCCACAGAAACTCTGAGCTCCACAGAAACTCTGAGCTCCACAGACTCTGAGCTCCACAGAAACTCTGAGCTCCACAGACTCTGAGCTCCACAGACTCTGAGCTCCACAGACTCTGAGCTCCACAGACTCTGAGCTCCACAGACTCTGAGCTCCACAGAGACTCTGAGCTCCACAGACTCTGAGCTCCACAGACTCTGAGGTCCACAGAGACTCTGAGCTTCACAGAAACTCTGAGCTCCACAGAGACTCTGAGCTCCACAGTCTGATGGTACATTCACACCGCAGCATCCGAAAACGCCCTGGACGTCTCTGTTTAGAGCCTTTGCATTTGAATTCAGACACCTTGACGCGAGTCTTGGAGGCCGTGCAAAAACAGGAGAAAAATACCTGACGCGTGTCCAGAGCATCAGCTGCAGTCTGTTAATGCTCTATTTTCCCGGTCGAGAGAGTGACTTTATCTTTATGACACTTTAAAACCCATCAGTGGAGCTCCGGCCTGTGGAGGGCTCCAGGCTCCAGGCTCCAGGCTCCAGGCTCCAGGCTCCAGGCTCCAGGCTCCAGGCTCCAGGCTCCAGGCTCCAGGCTCCAGGCTCTGAGCTCCGGTTCTCGGCTCAGCTCTTGTCCCTGATTGGTTGGTCCGATGGCAAAGGTTCAGCCTTTACGACTTACGACAGGCGACGCGTGAAACCTCAAGACGTCTTAATGCCAGATTCACGCCGTGCTGAGGCTTAAAGACGGGCCGCAAAAACACAGGACGCTCTAGTTACGCGTCCACATAGACTTTACAGGTAAACTGGACGTCCTGATGCTGCGGTCTGAATGTACCGTGAGACTCTGAGTCTAAAGAAACATCTGAGGCTAAAGGACAGTCCTGCCTCGTCCCTGTGACCTCAGAACCATTTACTGTCCACGTGCACTGAAACTGTTCTATGTCAGGGACTAAAAATTCACCATTTTGGGGGTGACAGAGGCAGTTAGAGATGCACCAGCCTAAAGGTTGGAGATCTGATTTCCTCTTGAACCGACTTGTGTCACCGTGCCCGTGCACAGGGCGAGTGTGGTGTATGCGTGAGTGATCAGTGTTTGAAGATGATTGAGTTTGGCAGCTTCAGTTCTGTCAGTGTGCCCCAGGGCATCAGCACCGCAGAGTGAGGAGTGAGTGAATAATGACAGTGTGAAAGCCTTCAGAGCCTGTAAAACATTTTACAAGTGCATTATTCCCCCATACATCATGCTTTTATGAAGATGTCAACCCTGTCCCGCAGACAGACCCTCCACTGTGAAAACAGCTCCATTTACAGCTCTAAGTGCTTTAAGTAACGGCTCCTACCTGCTCTTTCCAAGCACTGCTGTATTACCCTTCAATTAGAGTTAATTAAAGGGCAGAAAGAACATGTTCTCCCTTTATTATTTCAATTCAAATAACTTTATTTATCCGGTAGGAACTGCAGACAGAGCGAAGAGTGAAGACTCCACACAAACATTCATAAAAAGCCCATTCATCAAATGCCTAATAAATAGATCAATAAAAGATACATCCATAACAGCACCTCTCACTTCCTCAGGGCCGATGAGCTGTGGCTTCATCAGCCGTTTAGCAGGAGAATGGAGGAGGAATGAAGCTGATGTGGCCTCTTAGTGTTAAGTGAGCGGAACCTGAACCTGGGTCCTGATGGTAACAGACTGTAGTGTGTGTGCAGAGTGTGTGAGTCTGTAGTGTGTGTGTGAGGCTGTAGTGTGTGTGCAGAGTGTGTGAGGCTGTAGTGTGTGTGTGAGGCTGTAGTGTGTGTGCAGAGTGTGTGAGTACAGAGTGTGTGAGTACAGAGTGTGTGAGTGCAGTGTGTGTGAGGCTGTAGTGTGTGTGCAGAGTGTGTGAGTACAGAGTGTGTGAGTACAGAGTGTGTGAGTGCAGTGTGTGTGAGGCTGTAGTGTGTGTGCAGAGTATGTGAGGCTGTAGTGTGTGTGTGAGGCTGTAGTGTGAGTCTGTGCAGATCTGTGTCTCTTCCTCCAGACTCTGTCACTGTAGACGGCGGTGAGTGACTCCTGCTGCTGTGCTGTGAGTTTACTGCTCAAACACAGAAGGGTAATTATAGATTTTTAAAAGTCTTAAATTATTTGTCTGAATCTTCTGCCTTTTCCTGACACAAAAGTATAAAAGAAGTGGACTAAGTGAGTGTGACGTCACCCAGAGTGTTCAGCGTCGCTCAAATGAGGCTCTCGATGCCACAGTTAGAGGAGCGAATCTGGATGATGTGTCGCGGGTTCATACGGACATTTTAAGACCAAAACAACGAGGCCACAGCAACAGGTCCGGCGAGAGGAGCGATCAGATCTCAACGTAAGGCAATGGGGAAAAAGGGATAAAGGAGCCGGAAGAGCCTCCTGGAGCACTTCCTGTTTGGCACGTGGCGGCTAACGGGTTAGCTGTGTCCACTCATATATATATGTACGGTCTATGGACACAACAGGAGCCGTCGCGGTGATTCTGTTTCACTCTGAGCCCGACACACATGACCCGGTGTCAGACAATAGCCCGGTTAGTGAGTGGAACTGTCCAAGCCTCCAGAGGAAACACACGACACTCCGTCCTGCAGCGTCTAATGGCCCAGTGACAGTGACCGTGCTGCTGGCGTATTTGAAGTGCCGTTTCTCTCTCCCTCTCGACGGGACATGTTTTAGTCGCATACGTGCGAACACAAAAGCCCCAGTGGGTGTTGCTGCTTCGCTCGGACTTCAGAGCCGGGGCCGCTGCCTCGTTCACACCGCCGACGGCTTTGGACGCTCAGTTCAAAAGAGAAACCGGAGACGGCCCCCGGGGAAACGTGACAATAAACAAACACAATGGGATTCTGCGGCTCTTTGCATGAGTGACACGGGAGACACCTGTTCTCTGTCAGCCCTGTCACGGCCTCTGCGGCTGACCCACACTGATAACGCTCTATTCAGCTCCGCACATGTGGCACGGATTTAAACTCACACTGGTCAGTGAAATAAGGAAATGAACACACTCCAATAAACAAAATCTAGTCAAGCGAAGAAGACTTGAATTAACCCTCGAAGTCCTACGACATCGTACATGACACAGAGGAACATGTTTCTATAACCGCAGAACTTTGTAAGTGTAACAGACAGAAACGTCCTTTTCCCCTCTGAAAGTGCAGACATAGAGGTTTCCGTACATTTCTGCGGCTTTATCCTACGTCACACTCACGCTGTGTGATGACGGGAGCAAAACGAGTGTCCAATAGGAACTTTGTTTTCCCCAAACTCATGCGCTCCGTCCATTTTGATCGAGCCAAACTTTGCCAAAGAGTGAAGTGAGTCAAGATGGTCGACTCCTCTGACTGTGTGTGTTTATAACGAGGGAAAAAGTCGCTCTAAGTGGAGTTAATTCTCACACACATGGAAAATGACACATCTTGGTGTGTGTAATTGTGCATCTCTTTCTATTTTTATTTAAAGGTTTATTTCAGTCCAAATGAACAAATCCAAATGTAAAAAGGAGGTAGAACACTTCATTAGGGGGTAAAAGTCGCAGTTTTAAAAGCAAAATTAAGAAAAAAAATCCAGGCGACGAGAAATGTACTAAAATTGCCCCTAGGTCTTCAGGGGTTAAGTTTTTTTTACCATGATTTGAAGTCAAATGATCTGCCAGTGGAACGTTTTTTTAACCGAAAATATGAAAATACACTCAAAAAATAAAGAAATACTTGTAGTTATTGTTATGTGACAAACTAGAGCACAGGTGTCAAACATGCGGCCCGGGGCCAGATCCGGCCCTCCAAGACCTTTAATCTGGCCCTCGGCTGATTTTCTCTTAAAATATGTAAAATTTTCAGATTTTTCTGATAATTTTCTGCACCGTTTAGCATAGCAGCGTCTTCAGTGCGTCTGTGTGTAGCCGCCTCCCACCAGAGCAGCACAAATGAAGACTCGCCTCTTTCCAAACGCTCTTAAAGGACGATCGTTTTGACTGTGACCATGACGCCCTCATCAGCAAAGTGTCAAAAATAAGAAAAGTGGAGCTGAGTGCAGGATTTTCCAAGAAAAATTTACTAATTCTTCTTTTTCACGGAGGTGAATGGGAAACCTGTGCTTGGTGTGTTTGCAACAAGTGGCGGCGCTCAAGGAATATAAATATAAAGGAGGAATATAAACGCCACTATGAGACACAACATGGTGAAAAATACAATAACTTGAACAGAGAATGGAGTTTTCCAATCCGGCCCCTTTGGGATCAAAGTAGGTTGTATACGGCCCCCCGGACCAAAATGAGTTTGACACCCCTGAACTAGAGTAACTAGTAACTAGTCCAACTTTATCAATAAAGTGGCTTTCATTTGCGAGCGTTAGCTTTCATTTCAAAACAAAAGTCCTGGAGTAATGACAGGAGGAACATAATGGGGGTCCATGGTCCAAGTTCACAAACTTCAATAACCTGTGTATCCATCATTAGCCTCACGCGGAGCCGTACGCCGGCGAGTCAGAGCGGTACGCTGTACGCCGGCGACGCAGAGCCGTACGGCGGCGAGTCAGAGCTGTACGCTGTACGGCGGCGACGCAGAGCTGTACGGCGGCGAGTCAGAGCTGTACGCTGTACGGCGGCGATGCGGAGCTGTACGCTGTACGCCGGCGAGTCAGAGCGGTACGGCGGAGACGCAGGGACATCACCAGGCTGCCGATCGTGGCCTGGAGGATGTGGTCTCCTTCCTCCTGCAGAGACACCTGAAGTCGGAGGCCGTTCTGGGGAAACTGGAACCCGCTGGTGGAAACACACATCCAGAACATCCCAAAGGTGTTCGATAGGTTCCAGTCTCTCTGAAACGAGTCCACAGGCGGCCGACAGCGGAATGAGGCACATTCAGTTGTGTTGCCGCCGCCGTAACGCTGTAATCCAACATCAGCATGCTAATGGAACACTTCCTCATGATCTGTGACATCTGGGGCATTTTGACAAGTGACAAAAGGCCACATTTTGCTGTGCCCTGACCAGACCATGAGGAGTGTCATTTACCACAGCTCTGCCAGTGTCAACAGGACACAGAAGTGACACTGGACCACTGAGTTTGAGCAAAACAGATCATTCCATAAACAAATACATCAAGAAGCTGAGCAAATGTCACGAGATTCTATTTTTGTTCACTATTTCAAGTTTGTGCGTTTATATTTTTGTTGAGTGCACATCTGCTACACTTAAAATAAGAAACAAAACTGAATTAAGAAAAACACTTATTCCACTGTCAGATCATTTTACTCGTTAAATTAATGAAAGCATGTTCCACTTCGTGATGTCATGTAGTGATACGGGAAGTGCTCCACTGTGTTTTTAAACTCCACACGCCTTCACTAGAATCGTTTGGATCATTTCAGCCTCTGGAATTTCTAATCTCCACTGTACAAAAGGCAAAAGGAGCTTGAAAACATGACATCACAAGGTGGAGCGGAGCATTTCTGAGGAGGTTCCAGGACTTAAAGGTCAATACAGGATCTTTAAGTGTTAAAGCTCATCAGGATGTTCAGTGGACCTGCTGAGCCTCTTCAGTCCCGCGGGTTTGTGCCTCAGATCTCAGGGAGGAAACTTTGGTGCATAAACCTCAGTGTAAATGACCTTAAACATATTCAGTTTATGTCGTGCGATTCTGAAGAATTTCGGTCCATTTATTCTGAAACATTCAACCAATTATTTGTGTAGAATTTGTCAAAAATTTACAATGGATTGAGATGTTTCTAAGGAAATCACTTTGGACTAAACCAGGACTAAACTGGGTCTAAACTGCGAGTAAACCAGGACTAAACCAGGACTAAACCAGGACTGAACCAGGAATAAACCAGGACTAAACCAGGACTGAACCAGGGCTAAACCAGGACTAAACAAGGACTAGACCAGGACTAAACCAGGACTAAACCAGGACTAAACCAGGACTGAACCAGGACTGAACCAGGACTAAACCAGGACTAGAACAGGTCTAAACCAGGACTAGAACAGGTCTAAACCAGGACTAGAACAGGTCTAAACCAGGACTAACCCAGGACTAAACCAGGACTAAACCAGGACTGAACCAGGACTAAACCAGGACTAAACCAGGACTGAACCAGGACTAAACCAGGACTAAACCAGGACTGAACCAGGAATAGAACCAGGACTAAACCAGGACTGAACCTGGACTAAACCAGGACTTAACCAGGACTAAACCAGGACTGAACCAGGACTGAACCAGGACTAAACCAGGACTGAACCAGGACTAAACCAGGACTAGAACAAAACTAAACCAGGACTGAACCAGAGCTAAACCAGGACTAGAACAGGACTAAACTAGAACTGGACTGAATCAAGTCCACAAATCGGGCATCTTTTATGTGTTCAAAACCAGGACTAAACCAGGACTAGAACAGGACTAAACCAGGACCAGAACAAGACTAAACCAGGACTAGAACAGGACTAAACCAGGACCAGAACAAGACTAAACCAGGACTAGAACAGGACTAAACCAGGACTAAACCAGGACTGAACCAGGACTGAACCAGGACTGAACCAGGACTAAACCAGGACTAGAACAGGACTAAACCAGGACTAGAACAAGACTAAACCAGGACTAGAACATGACTAGAACAGGACTAAACCAGGACTAAACCAGGACTGAACCAGGAATAAACCAGGACTAAACCAGGACTGAACCAGGGCTAAACCAGGACTAGAACAGGACTAAACTAGAACTGGACCGAATCAAGTCCACAAATTGGGCATCTTTTATGTGTTCAAAACCAGGACTAAACCAGGACTAGAACAGAACTAGAACAGGACTAAACCAGGACTAGAACATGACTAGAACAGGACTAAACCAGGACTAGAACAGGACTAAACCAGGAATAGAACAGGACTAAACCAGGACTAGAACAGGACTAAACCAGGACTAAACCAGAGCTAAACCAGGACTAAACCAGGACTAAACCAGGACTAAACCAGGACTAGAACAGGACTAAACCAGGACTAGAACAGGACTAAACCAGGACTAGAACAGGACTAAACCAGGACTAGAACAGGACTAAACCAGGACTAGAACAGGACTAAACCAGGACTAGAACAGGACTAAACCAGGACTAGAACAGGACTAAACCAGGACCAGAACAGGACCAAATCAAGTCCACAAACCAATTAATAAACATAAAAACCTGCAGAAATATCTCTTTTCAAACTGTTTCTAAAATCTCGTCTGAATCACGTGTGTAGTTCTCGTTTTGGCCGAAGGTGCGACCACTGCTCCTCTGTCAGACAGGAAGCAGAAACCAGATCCTCCGGCCACAGAAAGGGGCCGAGGTGAGCGATTCATGCCAGGACAAGAGCTGGTATGAAGGCTCGGTCTGTGCCCCCCCCCTCCCCCCCTCCCCCCCTCCCCCCTGCTCCACGTCTGGCCCCTCCCACAGAGACCATTCAGGTGCTCAGTTTGACCTGAACTGACACCAGCTGATCCCGGCCACAGAAGATTCTCACCTCAACACGGTTTAGCCCGAGAAACAGGTCCCGGATTACAGAAACTGGACTCTCGACAGAACTGTTTCCTCCTCAGAAACAGAGCTGGAGTCGTGTTTTGTTTCATTCACATGTTTGAGTAATGCTTTATTATTAGTCTGTCTGCATCTCCAAAGCCCAAAATGGTCTGTTCCACCTTGTGATGTCATTTAGACACATCGTAACAGCTCCTTTTACCTTTAGTTCAGCGGAGATGTGAAGTTCCAGGGCTGAAATTGTCCAAATGATTCTAGTGAAAGTGTGCGGAGTTTAAGAACACAGAGGAACACTTCCTGTATTTCTGGAGCAGATGGGTTCAGGAAGTAAAGACAGACGCAGAACCCCGTTTACCTCCACTGACTCTGTGACAAAACGCCTGAACTCTGTGCAGTCTGTGGGGATGCTGCAATTAGAAGTGGACGATATCTCGATATTTAACCCCTGAAGACCTGAGGGCAATTTCAGCACATTTCTCCTCGCCTGGATTTTTTTTTCATAATTTCACTTTTAAAACTGCCCCTTTTACCCCTAATGAAGTGTTCTACCTCCTTTTGTTCAGTCCAACCTGTTATTTCACAATCTGCTGCTGTAGTTGTGTCATGAGGCTGTGAGAAAAGCTACAGGACCAGAAATAGAGATGAAAAAAAACAAACTGAAAATAAAATTCACTCTTTTATACAAAACCCACAGCAAACATGTAGAAACAACTTTTTGGATGTAAAAAAAATGCTTAATTTAGGGTCTTAGCTACAAAAATGCAAACTATCAAGTCTGTAAGTAAATTAAAAATCTCCTTATTGCCCTAAAAACAAAAAAGTGCAGTGGCTCCATGACTTTCCTGGTCCAGTCCTGGAAACAGCTCCTGTCAGGTCCAGGGCCAGAGCCACAGCACTTCTGCATTTCCAGGGTGGAAATTACATTTGGATTTGTTCATTTGGACTGAAATAAACCTTTAAATAAAAATAGAAAGAGATGCACAATTACACACACCAAGATGTGTCATTTTCCATGTGTGTGAGAATTAACTCCACTTAGAGCGACTTTTTCCCTCGTTATAAACACACACAGTCAGAGGAGTCGACCATCTTGACTCACTTCACTCTTTGGCAAAGTTTGGCTCCATCAAAATGGACGGAGCGCATGAGTTTGGGGAAAACAAAGTTCCTGTTGGACACTCGTTTTGCTCCCGTCATCACACAGCGTGAGTGTGACGTAGGATAAAGCCGCAGAAATGTACGGAAACCTCTATGTCTGCACTTTCAGAGGGGAAAAGGACGTTTCTGTCTTTTACACTTAGAAAGTTCTGCGGTTATAGAAACATGTTCCTCTGTGTCGTAGATGATGTTGTTGGTCTTCGAGGGTTTAAATATATGGAGATATTTTTTAAACTCCATATGGACTGTGACATATCGTATATACAGATTATAATGTTTATATTTCCTTCTGATTTTGGTGCTTCTTTGAGATAAACAACAGCACCACGGCTCAGAAAACTCCACCTCCTCCCGGCGACCAGACGCTGACACTTTCACACGATAGTGTGAGACGTTCCCTCAAAGGGATAAATGCACGGAAAGCCCCTGGCCCCGACAACATCCCTGGTCGTGTCCTGAGAGACTGTGCTGTGGAGCTCACTGATGTCTTCACTGACATCTTCAACATCTCACTGAGCCAAGCTGTTGTCCCCACGTGCCTCAAGACCACCACCATCATCCCAGTCCCGAAGAAGCCGACTCCCACCTGCCACAATGACTACCGCCCGGTTGCACTCACTCCCATCCTTATGAAGTGCTTCGAGCGGCTCGTCATGCAACACATCAGGTCTTCCCTCGCCCCACCCTGGATCCATTGCATATCGGTCTAATCGCTCTACCGATGATGCCATCTCCATCGCCCTCCACTCAGCCCTCACCCACCTGGAGACCAACAATTCACACGTCAGAATGCTGTTCATCGACTTCAGCTCAGCATTCAACACCATCATCCCCCAGCAGCTCATCCACAAACTGGACCGAATAGGACTCAGCACCTCCCTGTGTAACTGGCTGCTGGACTTCCTGACGGGGAGACCACAGTCAGTTCGGGTAGGTAACAACACATCCAGCATGGTCGTGATGAACACAGGGGCCCCCCAGGGATGTGTGCTGAGCCCCTCCTCTTCACCCTTCTTACACAGGACTGCATCCCAACATCCAGCTCCAACCTTTTCATTAAGTTTGCGGATGACACAACTGTGCTCGGTCACATCCACAACAACGATGAGACGAGCTACAGGAGTGAAGTAAACAGGCTAGCCACGTGGTGCAAGGACAACAATCTCCACCTGAACGTGGAGAAGACGAAGGAGATTGTTGTGGACTTCAGGAGAGCGCACATCCAGCATGCTCCACTCACCATCAACGGTGCTGCAGTGGAGCGAGTGAGCAGCACCAAGTTCCTGGGTGTGCACATCTCTGAGGACCTCTCCTGGAGCAGCAACTCTGCATCACTGGCCAAACGAGCCCAACAACGCCTTTACTTCCTCCGCAAACTGAAAAGAGCAAGAGCCCCGAACCCCATCCTCCGGACATTCTACAGAGGCACCATTGAGAGCATCTTATCCAGCTGCATCACGGTGTGGTACGGCTCTTGCACCGCGTGCCCTGCAAAAAGACTCTGCAGCGCATCGTCAGAGCAGCTGAGAGGATCATCAGTGTCCCTCTCCCCCCTCTACAGGACATTTATCACTCCCGCCTCACCCGCAAAGCCATCAGGATTGCAGGTGACCCCACCCACCCATCTCACAGCCTCTTCAGCCCGCTGCCATCAGGGAGGAGACTGCGGAGCCTCCAGGCTAGAACCAGCAGACTCCGGGACAGTTTCTTCCACCAGGCTGTCAGAGGACTTAACTCTCTCCTGCCCTACCCCCACTTTTCCCCCTGCCCCCCTCGGCCCCCTGTCACCCACTAAGAACACTGCGAACTCCGATGCACTACCTCACTTTTTACATTATATGGACAATCAGTGACTGTTATTCATACATTTTTGCACTACTTCACTTTTTTACCTGTAAATATTGTTTTGTCTATTGTGTCTGTTTACTTTGTCTGTTTGCACATTTTTGTTGTTTGCACATTTGTTTTATACTTGAATTTTTTTTTATTGGAATGTTTTTAATGTTTGCACTGAGGTGGGAGAGGACAGCAATTTCATCTGTGCTATATATATTTTGTATGTATATGCACATGTGACAATAAAGGAAATTGAATTGAATTGAATTGAATTGAAATTGAATTCTCTTGTTTGTCGTCTCTGTTCTCGTCTCCTCCCCTCGTGTCTCATTCACGGCGGCGCCACAACAGCCTCAGATCACCCAAAGTGCCAAAGCTTCAGCACCGCCAAACTTTTACCTCCATTTCCCTCCTCCCCACCAGCAGGACATCCTCTGTCACAGAGAGAACACTCATATTCCACTGAGCCGTGTCCTTTAGTCCCACAGAAGCTGAAGCATCAGAGCGAAAGAACTGATTTTTTCAGCGTTTACAGTTTATGCAAATGAGCCGCTGTTTTAAGTTTGGTTTGTGTAAAACATAAAAAAAGTTTAAAGCGTCATTAAACCCTCGGCTGTTTCAGACGCTGATGTGGATCTGTCCGACTTCTGGTTTAGATGTTGTGAAGTTTATTTGTGCAGAAGATTTGAATGAATCTGTCCAAGTAGGAAAGTTTCAGTGGACTTTATCGCGTTAGCTTCAGGTTACTAATTACTTTATCGCGTTAGCTTCAGGTTACTAACTTTCAGGTCAAAGCTCCAAGGTTCACACAATTAAAAACAAACTTATTTGACAGTTTTATGGGCTATGGCCGCATTTTACGTTGACAGTCGTGTGAGTAATGATTTCCCAAAGTTAAAGCAGGTCCTCACGTTTTCTCCTCCGGGCCATAGACCGAATCCTCCTTCGGACGAGCTTCTGGCTCCGTGTATATATGTGTGAAGAAAGTCCAGAATGTAAAAACAATCTTATTTAATCAACATTTATCTGCAATCAAAATAAAAGTTTCGTCACCCCATACACTGCAAAAAAGGCCTATCAAAAAATAAAAAAAATACCAATTTTGAGGTAAAAATGCCCTGTTTTAAGTGAAATTTTCTGCCAGTGCAGTAAGAAATTTTCAATTACCGAGTTCTTAAAACAAGACGAAATATGAATCTTGTTCTAAGCAGAAAACACGAGTTTCAAGTATTTATGGACAGATTTTTCCCCTTATTGGTTTGAGGAGGAAGTTAAAGAGGCTTAACCTGGACTGAGTTAATATAAAAAGTGCTTAGAATAAGTTGTAATATCGACATAAGATAAATCGGGATGAATATCTTGAAACAAGTAAAACAAATCTCATTTTATTAAGTAAAAAAATCTTAAAATTGATCTTTTAAGATGAATCTGCTTAATTCAAGTCAGTTTAACGATGCTAGAAGATCCTTTTTTGTAGTGCAGCTCTACATAAAAGGCAAATATAAATAAAACATAAAAAATAAAAGTCTACGGTAGATGTGACGTGTTTCCGGTCTAGCAGAGCTCCACTTTCCCCATGCGTCTGCAGCCAGAAGCTCTTGGGGGATTGTGGGATACCTCAGATCTGTGCAGGGGATTGTGGGATACCTCAGATCTGTGCAGGGGATTGTGGGATACCTCAGAGCTCCTGGAGGAACACGTGTCTGTTAAAATAAGGAACCTCCCGAGCGTCAGGTTAAAGGAGCTGATAAGATGAAATTATTCCTACATGAACTTTGGGATTTGGCAGATTTGTTTTTGCAGTAGTTTTTGGTTATTTTTCCTGTTCAGATATCGAGATATAGCAAAATATATTGAGATATATTTTTTGCTCCATGTCGCCCAGGCCGAGCTGCAGCCGCTCGAATCGGGAGAAAGACAAACCCACTAAAAACAGTTCATCCTCACCCTTCAAAAATAAAGAAATGTTTTTTTAAAAAGTCTCATCAATCAGAGATTTTGTGACCTCCTTTAAAAGTGCTCTGTGTGTTTTAGGCGGAGAGGGTCAGAAGAGTAAAGGAACAGAGGAGGGATCAGATAACTCTAAACCCTCGAAGACCTACGACATCGTACACGATACAGAGGAATATGTTTCTATAACCGCAGAACTTTGTAACGGTAAAAGACAGAAACTTCCTTTTCCCCTCTGAAAGTGCAGACATAGAGGTTTCCGTACATTTCTGCGGCTTTATCCTACGTCACACTCACGCTGTGTGATGACGGGAGCAAAACGAGTGTCCAACAGGAACTTTGTTTTCCCCAAACTCATGCGCTCCGTCCATTTTGATGGAGCCAAACTTTGCCAAAGAGTGAAGTGAGTCAAGATGGTCGACTCCTCTGACTGTGTGTGTTTATAACGAGGGAAAAAGTCGCTCTAAGTGGAGTTAATTCTCACACACATGGAAAATGACACATGTTGGTGTGTGTAATTGTGCATCTCTTTCTATTTTTATTTAAAGGTTTATTTCAGTCCAAATGAACAAATCCAAATGTAATTTCCACCCTGGAAATGCAGAAGTGCTGTGGCTCTGGCCCTGGACCTGACAGGAGCTGTTTCCAGGACTGGACCAGGAAAGTCATGGAGCCACTGCACTTTTTTTGTTTTTAGGGCAATAAGGAGATTTTTAATTTACTTACAGACTTGAGATTTTGCATTTTTGTAGCTCAGGCCCTAAATTAAGCATTTTTATGTCCAAAAAGTTGTTTCTACATGTTTGCTGTGGGTTTTGTATAAAAGAGTGTGAATTTTATTTATTTATTTATTTTCATCTCTATTTCTGGTCCTGTAGCTTTTCTCACAGCCTCATGACACAACTACAGCAGCAGATTGTGAAATAACAGGTTGGACTGAACAAAAGGAGGTAGAACACTTCATTAGGGGTAAAAGGGGCAGTTTGAAAAGCAAAATTAAGAAAAAAATCCAGGCGAGGAGAAATGTACTAAAATTTGCCCTGAGGTCTTCAGGGGTTAAAAGTGCTCTGTGTGTTCTAGGTGCAGAGGGTCAGAGAGGCTGAGCCACAGCAGGAGGGGGTCAGATAAGTCTTAAATATGTCCTGTGAAACTCTGCGACTTACAGGACATATTTTCCATGGGAACGGCCTTGAAACTTAATTATTTTCTATATTTACGCTCCAGACAAACCCGCGGGACTTTCCCCTCACCACCAATCCACTTTTCTCCCCGATCGCTGCTAAAAATACACTGACATTGTCCTGAGCAGATGCATTTGTCAAAGCTGCACAATATGGATATCAGAGAGATCAGCGCCCTAAACCTGATGCCCCGCCAGAGTCCGAGCGAATCTGTGACCCGCCGCCTCCGAACTTCCTCTGGAGCGAGCGGAACATCATCACGAGACCCGTTCAGTGACCGGGAAAACAATGAGGAAAAAGTCCCAGGCCAAAAGGTGCGATGTAAACATGAGGAACGAGAGATGGAAGAGGAGAGAGGGAAGAGGAGAGAGGGAAGAGGAGAGAGGGAAGAGGAGAGGAGAGAGGGAAGAGGAGAGAGGGAGGAGAGGAGAGAGGGAAGAGGAGAGGAGAGAGGGAAGAGGAGAGGAGAGAGGGAAGAGGAGAGAGGGAAGAGGAGAGAGGGAAGAGGAGAGGAGAGAGGGAAGAGGAGAGGAGAGGAGAGAGGGAAGAGGAGAGAGGGAAGAGGAGAGAGGGAGAGAGGGAAGAGGAGAGAGGGAGAGAGGAGAGAGGGAAGAGGAGAGAGGGAAGAGGAGAGGAGAGAGGGAAGAGGAGAGAGGGAAGAGGAGAGGAGAGAGGGAAGAGGAGAGAGGGAAGAGGAGAGGAGAGAGGGAAGAGGAGAGAGGGAAGAGGAGAGATGAAGGGAAGAGGAGAGATGAAGGGAAGAGGAGAGATGAAGGGAAGAGGAGAGGAGCATAGATACAGAACAGTAGATGTCGCGTTCAGCCTCTTGGATGTGTTAATACCTCCGCCATCTTGGTGCAGGGTTCTGTGGTCTAAGGTCAAGTTTTTCACTGGATCAGTGAAGATGTCGGACTTTTGTGCCGCCTACGGACAAGCAAACGAGCGGAAGAAGAAGACGAAAGAGCAAAGCAAAACATTTCGTAGGTAAGATTTTGTTTTGTAGGTAATATGATACAAAATGTTGTGTTTTGAACCCAGAACTAAACCAGGGCTAAAATACTCAGCGTCTGGGGGTGGTGAAGGGTTCTGATTGGACAGCGACACAAACGTTTACGTGTTTGGGAATTAAAATCTGAATGAACCTCCACTTACTTCAGAAGTTTAATTCCCAATAATCATTTTCATTATTAAGTGTTGACATGGACTTTTTAAAGCGGAATTCATTTTTATTCAGAATTACAGTATTTTTATTCTGAATTAAAGCTCTCATGGAAACGTGGGAACAGACAGAGCAAAAGAGAGAGTTTGTGTTTTTTAATGTGTGCATGATGTTACTTCAAAGAATCAATGTACAGAACTGTGCAAAAGTTTTACGCAGGTGTGGAGAAAACGCTGTAAACTCAGAATGCTTCAAAAACGGAGGCGTGTTGCAGACAGTTTGTGAAGGAACTGGGCCGGTCGCTGTTCCAAAGAAGAAGCACAGATCTGGTGTGGATAGAGCTTCCTCCCCCTCTCCTCCTATTCGTCTTTCTCTCTCCCGCTTTTGTTCAGGCTCTTTGCTGATTTTGGAGGATCTTCGCGACCCCGTGATCTGAGCAGCCTCACATACGCTCGTGATGGATGGAGCTTCAAACCCAAGGAGAAAGAGAGAGAAAAAGAAGAGGGAAAGAGGAGAGAGGAAAGACAGTGCGTGTATTGAAAAGACATTCGAGTGAGTTCAACAACAGGGAAAACGACAGTGAGAGAGAAAGAAAAAGAGGGACATAGGAAAGTTGCAGAGGGAGTGAAAGAGAAAGAAAGAAAAAGGGAGAGTGATAGAGAGGAAGAATGCAAAACTGTGATATTTGCAGCAAAGTTGAGCACTCCAACAACTGCCACATTTACATGAGAATTTTAATTCTGATGAAAAATAATTTAATTCGGAATAAAAATTTATTCTGCTTTAAAAAGACCACGTAAACACATAATGAAAATGAGTCTTGTGAATTAAACTTAATCCTGAAGTCAGTGGGTTTATTCTGATTTTAAAGCTGAATGAATTTCTTCCTGGATCCTGTAAACGTTTCTTCTTCTTCACAATAATCCCGGTGGTCGGTGCTCGTTGGCTCGTCCTTCTGATCCGGCTCCTCCAGTCGTCTCTTGGGACTTTCCTCCACGTCTCTGTGGATTTGTGAGCGGGATGTGGGAGTGGGCTGTCACTGTTTGTCCAATCAGAACCTTCCCCCACCCCAGACGCCCCATTAAATAAAGACCATTTAACCTGTTTCCATGGAAACCTTGATTCACAGTTATTATTTCCACGTAAACTCAGTGCACCTCTTCCATTTTAGTTGGTTTACTTGTGGTACACTTCCTCTGTGGTGTGTTGGTTCTGAAACGATGCAGATGTTTTATTTTAGTTTAGTCTCTTTATTTGACCTGGTGGCCTCACTTTTAGAAGAGTCAAAAAACGACAAACTTTCTTAAACTATAACCTGGAATTTACAGCAGGAGCATCAGAAACACCAAACGTCAGCAGAGCTCCACATACATGGACTTTAAATGCTTCAGTTTACCACCCGTTTTCTCTCTCCCATCTCTTCTTCTCTTCTTTCCCCCTCTCTCTCTGTTGTTGTAAATGAACTACAGCAACAAAATCATTTCTTAAAGAACAATTAGCAAAGTGTCTCTTTTCCTCCCTCCCACTCTCTTTCTCTCTCCCTCCCTGTGCTCTGTGTTGGTCCACATTGGTCCTCTCGTCTCTCTTTCCTCTTGTCTCTCTCTCTTCTCTCCCTCTTTCCTCTCTTCCCTCCCTCCCTCTCTCCTCTCTGCATTGGTCCACACTGGTCCTCTCTTCTCTCCCTCTTTCCTCTCTTCCCTCCCTCCCTCTCTCCTCTGCGTTGGTCCACACTGGTCGTCCTCGGTCTGCATTGGGAGGCGTCGGCGTTGGCCTTTCACAGGAGTATTAGAGCTCGGGTGACACCCACGGGAGCCCTGGAGTCGCCCATTAGACACGGAGCAGAGACACAGGAGCACCCCACCTGTGAGTGCGCCGCTGTGCCGATTCCCACACAGAGGGAGGGAGGGAAAGAGGGAGGGAGACAGGGAAAGGTGGAGAAGCTCGCCCACGCCTTTACCTCCTCCGGGCTGGACGACTGTAACTCGCTGCTCATCAGGAGATCTGACAGAAGCGTCCGGAGAGACATCCAGAACAGCTCTGCCAGGATCCCGATGAGGGGGTTTGACCCTATCACCCCCGTCCTGAACTCCTTCACCAGCTCCTGATCCCACTCAGGATCCAGTATGAGGTCTCCCTCCAAGGCCAAATTATAGTTCTGCGTTGTCAGCGTCATTTTTGATTTATGGCTCTGCGTCGAGGTCTAAGCACAGCAAAGTAATTCACCTCCACAACACTAGGGGGCAGGATTTAAACCAGCAAAAAAGTTTAACATTTCCAATGTGACATACACACAGAACAGCAGAACATCCTCTGTCACAGGGAGAACACTCATATTCCACTGAGTCGTGTCCTTTAGTCCCACAGAAGCTGAAGCATCAGTGGACTCGATGTTTGGATCTGTGGTGTAGTGTGTTTTATATGTTTTTTAATATCGTATCTTTATGCAAATGTGATGTCATGTGATGTTGTCATGTGATGTTGTCATGTGATATATGTGCACCATGGCGGCGCACGCACATGCAGCGGCTCGGTGCTTTCCTCGTCTGTGTCTTTGCTTGTATTTGTTTTGTTTGTTTTGTTTGTCACGAGAGCGTCACGTCGGACTTTTTCCGCTCACACAACATTCCTCCAGAAATCACGAGGTGCCCCAGCTCCCCATGGACCACCATCCCAACGGGCAGACGTAGACGGAGAGGAAACAGAAGTGGGGCTGCAGAGCCGGTGTGTTGGTAAGGCTACGGAGGCAGACCCACAAACCACCACTTCCCGGCATTTTCCTTACTAACGCCAGGTCTCTCGTGAACAAAATGGATGAATTGAGGATCCAGGTTGCGGCAAACAAAAACATCAGAGAAAACTGCATCCTGTTGCTCACAGAAACCTGGCTCCACCCACTCCTCGCAGACTCGGCCATACAGCAAGAAGGCTGTACAGCGCAACGTCAGGACAGGACGAGCAACTCCGGTAAAAGCAGAGGAGGGGGACTGTGTGTGTATATCGACATCTGGTGCACGATCACAGTGACTATAGATCGCCACTGTTCCCCTGACTTGGAATACCTGACTATTAAAAGTCGGCCCATTTACCTCCGTAGAGAGTTTAACGCTGTCCTGATCGCGGCTGCTTATATACCACCGGATGCAAACGCCAACGTTGCGCTGGGACTTTTACATAGCAGCGTTAACAGTCAGCTGAGCAGGGATCCTCAGGCAGTGTCGGTCACTGCGGGGGACTTCAATCACATGGACCTAAAAGCAGTGCTCCCAAAATTCCACCAGACTAGAGGAGCTAACGCACTTGACAAGGTCTACTCGAACATCAAAGAGGGCTATAGGGTTAAAGCACTTCCACACCTCGCTCAGTCTGACCCCCTGTCACTGCTTGTGATTCTGGCACACACCCCTCTCAGGAAAACTGACTCTGTCATCACAAAGACTGTTAAAATATGGCCTGAAGGAGCCGCTCAGCTCAGACTGTTTTGACAGGACCTGTTGGGCCATATTCGAACATCCAGACCTGGAAGTGTTTACGGACAGAGTGCTATGCTGCATCAAGTACTGCATAGACACTGTCACGGTGGATAAATGCATTTGGGTCGATCCCAGTCAGAAGCCCTGGATGACGAAGGAGGTCCAGCAGCTGATAAAGAGAAGGAACTCTGCCTTCAGATCTGGTGATGGGGCTCTGTACAGTGTGACACGCTCCAGTCTTAAGAGATCCGTAAGGCCAAGTCGGACTATGGGAGGAGGATTGAGCACGACTTGGACAGCGACAACAGCAGGCAGGTGTGGCTACAAGGCCAGTGATGGGGCTGCCAAAGGGGACGTTTCACTGGTGGAGGAGCTGAACCACTTCTTCGCCTGTTTTGAGAAAAAGTCACCAGAGGCAGCAATGTTACATCCCGCGGCCTCACGGTGGAAGAGCATGAGGTGAGGCGTACTACGGGCTGTCAACCCACGGAGGCAGCTGGCCCCGATGGCATCTGCGGCGGGTACTTAAGGACTGTGCAGAGCAGCTGACAGGGGTCTGTACCAAGATCTTCAACCAGTCACTCTCCCAGTGCATCGTTCCATCATGTCTGAAGTCCTTCATAGTACCCCTGCCTAAAAAGACACATATCACCACCCTCAGTGACTACCGGCCAGCAGCACTCACCCCTGTGCTGAAGAAGTGCTTCGAAAAACTAGTTCGGAAGCACATTATGTCATTCATCCCTTCCACCTTTGATCCACACCAGTTTGCCTACAGGGCAAATAGGTCCACTGAGGCAGCGGTAGCCACAGCCCTCCATGCTGCACTGTCCCACCTGGAGCAGCAGGGGAGCTATGCTCGGCTGCTCTTCATAGATTATAGTTCTGCTTTTAACACCATCCTCCCCCACAGACTGGTGGACAAGTTATCGAGCACTGGAATACCATCCTCCACTTGCCTTTGGATCAAGGACTTCCTCACAGACCACACAGAGAGTACGAGTCGGCCATCATACCTCCATGGCCCTCAGCCTCCGCACTGGTTCACCGCAGGCTGTGCTAAGTCCTCTGCTCTACACACTTTATACATATGACTGAAACACCAGTGTCAAATTTGCTGATGACATCACAGTAGTGGGACTTATCTCCAAGGGGAATGAGTCCGTCTACAGGGATGAGCTGGAGCGTCTGGTGGTGCAGAGCCAACAACTTGCTTCTAAACACAGCCAAGGCCAAAGAGCTTGTTGTTGATTTTAGGAGGAAAAAGACAGTTCTCCAGGCGCTGTGATCGAAGGGGTCTGTGTGGAGAGGGTGTCTGACTTCTGCTTCCTGGGAGTCAATATCAGGGATGACCTGTCCTGGGGCATTAACACCACTGGGCTGGTGAAGGCCCAGCAGAGACTTTACTTCCTGAGAGCTCAGGAGGAACATCATCTCTCAAAATTCTGGTGACGTTCTATTGCTGCTCAGCTGAGATACTAACAAACTGTGTCTGTGTGTGGCTCCCTGGCTGCTCTGGGGCACAGAGGAAAATGCTCCAGGGGGTCATAAAGACAGCGCAGAACATTGTCGGCTGCCCTCTTCCCTCTGGAGGAGCTGCACAGTTCCCGCTGCCTCAGTACGGCTAAAAACATCCTGAAAGACCCATCACACCCCGGACACAAACTGTTTGAACTGCAGGAGATACAGGTCCATAAACACCAGGACAAACAGACGACAAAACAGTTTTTACTCAGCAGCCATTAGTTTACAAAATGGGGCGACTAAAGCGGAGTTTTTACATTTCTGAATGTGGAAGTGTGGCTGGGACATGTGTGTGTCTGAGGTTGTGAGGCACTTTTTATGTACTGCACATAGTGTCTGTATATTTGTATCTTTTTACTATTTTACCATTTTATTCCCTTTGCACTGAATGAGGAATGGACTTAATTTCGTTGTATTTGTTACAATGACAAATATTCTATTCTATTCTATAATTGTACTTAAGGACACCTGAGGCTCCTGTCTCACCCTTATGCCCTGATGATCGAAACACGTTGCCGTCCCTCGATGCAATAAAGGACTTTTAATATCTTAAGTCGGTGCCTCGGGTTTGTACCTTTCCCCTTTTTACACTTTCCAGTAAGAGCGATTTGTTGTTTAGACAAACTTAACGATGTTTTTGAAGAGGAAACAGAATTTTAACACGACTAAACTCTCATAGGAGTAAATTTTGCGCCACATCGAAGCTTCGCGTGTTCCTTTCTTGCACACTGCAAGTCTAGTCAAGCTAAAATGACTTGGATTAAGACATTTTCACCATGATTTGAGTAAATTTCACTTGACAAGGAAAATGATCTGACAGTGCAGCAATATTTTTATACTTAAAATATGAAAATACATCTGGCTAAACTTAAAATAAGAAAAACAACAACTTTTTGCACTTAAAATAAGAAATAAAATCAAATGTTGCTTGAATTAAGAAAAAAAAAACACTTATTCCACTTGCAGATCATTTCACTTGTCAAGATGAATCTGCTCAAATCAAGTAAAATGTTCTTCATTTGAGTCATTTTATCTGACCTAGACATTGTTTTTTTCCAGTGCAGAAGGACTGTGATTACATCTGGACAAAACCCAAAAATCCATCAAAAAGTTGTTGATGATTTGATTTCTGACACGTCTAAACTAAACGCTCCGTAGAGTCGTCTGAGCGTCGCGTCGGAGCTCCACGTGTTCCTTTCTTGTGAACCATCTGCAGAAGCGTCGCTGCTCTGGGATCAGTTTGGCTCCGGGACAAACCCAGAGCTCGGCGTTGTTGATGGACACACGGAGGATCTTCTGGTGTCAGTCAGAGATAATGGAGCTGCTCAGGAAACACGTGAAGCCTGTGGAGGATCAGAAGCTGAAGAGGCTGAAGAGGCTGAGGGGGACTTCACTCCAACTATAATCACCAGGGTTTTACTTTGAAGTGTTTTACTGAGACCCTGACGAGTTCAGACACATACGACAAGTACAACCTGCAACTACTACTGATACTGCGACTACTACTATTACTACTACTATTACTGCTGCTACTACTACTACTACTACTACTACTACTACTACTACTATTACTATTACTACTACTGATACTACTACTGATACTACTACTGATACTACTGATACTGTGACTACTACTATTACTACTACTACTACTATTACTGATACTACTACTAATACTACTACTATTACTACTACTACTATTACTATTACTACTACTGATACTACTACTGCTACTACTATTACTATTACTACTACTGATACTACTACTACTACTACTGCTACTATTACTATTACTACTACTACTACTATTACTGCTGCTACTATTACTACTACTACTACTATTACTACTACTGATACTACTACTGCTACTACTATTACTATTACTACTACTGATACTACTACTACTACTGCTACTACTACTGATACTACTACTACTACTACTATTGCTACTACTACTGATACTACTACTACTGCTACTACTACTGATACTACTACTACTACTACTACTGCTACTACTACTGATACTACTACTACTACTGCTACTACTACTGATACTACTACTACTACTGCTACTACTACTGATACTACTACTACTACTACTGCTACTACTACTGATACTACTACTACTACTACTACTGCTACTACTACTGATACTACTACTACTACTACTGCTACTACTACTATTACTGCTGCTACTACTACTACTGATACTACTACTACTACTACTGCTACTACTACTGCTACTGCTACTACTACTACTACTGCTACTACTATTACTATTACTACTACTGATACTACTGCTACTACTACTACTGCTACTACTACTGCTACTACTACTGCTACTACTACTGCTACTACTACTACTACTGCTACTACTATTATTATTACTACTACTGATACTACTACTACTACTACTACTACTACTGATACTACTACTACTACTGCTACAACCTTCTTTTTTTTTCTTTTTTTTTATATTATGAACGTGGACTTTGGATAATTGTATTTATTAATATTTATTATGGTGGACTTTTGGATTTGATGAATTTAATGGAGCTTGGATTCAATGCTGCCAGGAAGCGGATATTGTATTCACAGTGATCTATTTACCTACTGTATGTTTTTATATGCCCGTGATAAAACGGGACGTATTATGGTATGGCACTGTCCGTCCGCCTGTCTGTCCGTCCGTCCGTCCGTCCGTCTGTCCGTCCGTCTGTCCGTCCGTCCGTCTGTGGACACTTCAAAGCTTTGAAGTCTTTGAAGCTTTGTCTTCATGAAGAGGCAAAATATCAATGTGCTTTTCTGTTGTTTATAGGATTATTGTTTCCCTCTTGCCGTAGATCTGAACTCTCTTCTCAAATGTTCTGCTGCTGAAAGCGAGAACAACCCACATTCTCTGCTTCTTTGAGCTTTGACACATTAAAGCTTTGTAGTGTCTTTAAGTTCTGTTGCTGCGATCTGATTGGTGGAATTCCGATTCTAGAATGTGATGATGTCATACTCATACTCCTACTGCAAGAGCCAGATTTCCCTATTGATTATTACGGGCGTATTTTGCTCCGCTGGAGGAGCTCTTTTTCATACTAAATACCTGGAAAAAGTCTATTTGATGGTAACATTTTATATAGAGCTTTTCCACCTTCAATGCATTTAAAGCACTTTTACATCAGGGAACTACGCCAAAGGACACAACAACAGCATTCTTCTTTGGGAGCTGGAATCGAACCACCAACCTGTGGGCCAGAGGATCTGATCACACTCCCAATGATGTGTATGTTGAGAGCGGGATTCGAACTGGCAACCTTCAAATTAGAGGACGAGCACTATATCAAATGAGCTACTGTCACTAGTGTATAAAAAAACAATCGACAACAACAAAACTGAACACTTTTTTGCAGTTAATAGATGCTTTTATTTAAATGAGTGCGCATCTACTCCTCAGTGGAATCGTCATGAGGAGGAGGGCGGGGCGGAGCAAAGTCGGCCATGTTGGGAAGGTCAAACACCACACAGCAGCTCAGGGCAGAACGAGGGATCTCCATGCCCCGCACCCGAGTCCAAACTCCGGTCCTTGCATCAAAACATTCAGCACAACGAAGGGTGCCCCGATTGCACCCGCCTACAACATATAGCTGATTGTCAACAACCTCGATGCCAAAGTGGCTGCGCTCGGTCCACATGTTGGGTAGGGGGCGCCACGTGTTGGTTGCGGGGTTATAGGCTTCAACAGTGTTCAAACGGGAATATCCATTAAACCCACCAACAGCATAGATTTCATTGGCATAGGCGATGACTCTGACCCCAGAGCGCATGGTGGACATATCCGCTATCATGGTCCACTGTTCGGTTAGTGGGTTGTAAGTCTCAGCTGATGCCAGGTGATGTTCACCATTATAACCTCCACAAATGTAGATCTTTCCATTGTACACTGTGCTGCTGGCATCGCGCCTCTTTTCGTTCATAGGTGAAATCATGGTCCACTGATTGGTCACTGGCAAGTACCTTTCGGCTGTCTTCAGCCTGTCCAGTCCATTGAACCCGCCTATCGCGTAGATCAATCCATCCAGCAAAGTCACACTAATGAAGCACCTATGTGAATGCATGGGTGCCATTTCTTGCCACGTGTGAATTGCCAGGTCGTACTTGCAGGTAGTGTTGAGCTGGTGATGGCCGTCAAACCCTCCAATCACGTACACAGATCCATTAAGGAACACTGTGCCGTGATGGGCTCTTGGAGTCCAGTCATCATTAGCCACACCCACCCAGCGATCGGTGCGGTTGTCATAGACTTCAATTCTGTTGGTTGTTCTGTCTTGGCTATAGCCACCAATAACCATAAGCACCGCACTGGGCAGCCTTGGAGTGACTAGACGAGTGGGGGGCAGGGAGGCATTGTACCTCCTAGCTCTTTCATCCAACATCACCTTTATGATCTTCGCCTCCACAATCTTCCAGTTATGAATGTAGTGGGACAGGTTATATCTAATCATGCACTGAGTGAAGTCATCAACATGGATCAGACCCAGACGGACTTTTAGTAGGAGGTCGGCCAAGTAGTGGTTCCTTTCCTCAGGAGCATGTGCAATCCATCTGATGACTGCCACTAACACGGTGGTCTCCTCCTTCACGTTCAGCTGATCATCATCAATGACTGAACACAGGTCTTCCCTGGAGAGCTGGAAGAACTCTTCAGAGCTGGTCACCACCTCTTCGAAATGCTTCAGGACGTATAAGAAGGCTTGTTTCCTCAGCTGGGGGTAGTAGTACTTGTTTGAGATACCCCATACAGTGAGGCAGTTACTGGGGGACATTTGCTCCTTCATGACCTGACAGCAGACTTCGGTAATGCCGCTCACATCTAAGTAGTCAGCAGCTATAAAGAGCTCCTGGAGGTTTTCCTGGGTGATGTGCACCACCCCGGTGTAGCAGTAGTCCAGGATAATCTTCATGATATCAGCTGACACATTGGAGATCTCAAACACCTGGCAGTCAGGGCTGGACCAGTCAGTGAAGAGGCTTTTAAAGTATGTGCTGCAGCTACACAGAACCAGTTTGTGTGCTGGGAATTGCACGCCGGCCACGTTGAGCAAAGCATCGCACAACTTCTGCTCCCTCCTCAATTCCTCGAACACAGTGTTCATGTTTGGTTTTGTATTTGAAAATGGATATCTTTGCACAGAGACATGTCTGTCTCTGTGCCCTCTCACAGTGAAAGTGGACATCCTCCTCAGTATGAAGCCTGTCATACTGAGGAGGATGTTTCCTATTGATTTCAAGGTGATCGTTTCCATCTCTGTCCTTTTATGTTACGTGCCGTAGATCTGAACTCTCTTCTCAAATGTTCTGCTGCTGAAAGCGAGAACAACCCACATTCTCTGCTTCTTTGAGCTTTGACACATTAAAGCTTTGTAGTGTCTTTAAGTTCTGTTGCTGCAATCTGATTGGTGGAATTCCGATTCTAGAATGTGATGATGTCATACTCATACTCCTACTGCAAGAGCCAGATTTCCCTATTGATTATCCGTCCGTCTGTCCGTCCGTCTGTCTGTCCGTCTGTCTGTCTGTCCGTCTGTCCGTCTGTCTGTGGACAATTTCTTGTCCGCGCTCTAACTCGACAACCGTCTCACCTAGGAATGTCAAACTTCCAAACTGCACCAACAATTCATCTTTAACTAGGTTTGACAAATTCTAACTTAATTCTATATACAATAATTCAAAGTACGGGCGTATTTTGCCCCGCTGGCGGAGCTCTTGTTATGACTGTCTTTGTATGTGAATTTGTATGTTCTGCAGTTTTGGTGGTGCTGTGGCCCAAGACAAATTTCCTTTCGGGGACAATAAAGTTTACCTTACCTTACCTTACCTTACCTTACCTTACTACCACAACAACTATTACTACTATTACTGCTACCACCACATTACCTCTACTACCACTACCTTTACTATTACTTCTTATCCTACGACTACCATTACTACTACCATTACTACTAGTACTACTACAACTACCTCTGCCTCGACTATCACCACCACCAGTACCTCTTCTATTACCGTTAATCAGCTCCGTTTTCTGAAATAACATCGTCCCCACAGCATCGTTTTCAAAAAAGTTTCCGTTTACATGAACCTGCACGAACGCGCCGTCGAGCGCCGTCATAACCACGCCGAGCCTCTAGGGGCCAGTGTGGGAAGAAGGAAAACGCTCTGCAGCCGGTCAGAATCCTCATTACGACAACGACAAATAGAGTCACTTCCTGTTCTTCTCTAAACAACAAACATGGCTCCAGGTTCGTTTGTCTGGACAGAAGCGAAGTTGAATCGACAGGAGACGTGAGGACGCATCAAGTCGCAGAGGAACGGCAGTGACATCCTAAAGTTTTCCTGCCGCTCCTCCGGGACAAACACTTCACTTTCAAAACTCTCCCACCAGACAGCGGCTCCGCCCGGACGGACCCAGAAACGGAGACGTTGGAGGCGACGGCGACTGGGTCTTCGGGTCATAAGGATAATAATTCCTGGTTCAGTCCTGGTCTTGTCCTGGTTTTGTCCTGGTTACTTCCTGGTCTCGTCCTGGTTTCGTTCAGTTTCATCCTGGTTAAGTCCTTGTTTAGTCTTGATTTATTTCTGGCCTTGTCCTGATTTATCGCTGGTTTAGTCCTGGTCTTGTCTTGGTTTAGCTCTGGTTTAGTCCTGGTGAAGTCTTGGCTTTGTTTCGTTCTGGTTTCGTCCTGATCCCATCCTGGTTTAGTCCTGGTCTTGTCCTGGTCTTGTCCTGGTTTCGTTCAGTTTCGTCCTGGTTTAGTCCTTATTTAGTCCTGGTCTTGTCCTGGTTTAGCTCTGGTTTAGTCCTGGTCTTATCCTGGTTTAGTCCTGGTCTTATCCTGGTTTAGTCCTGGTCTTGTTCTGGTTTAGTCCTGGTCTTGTCCTGGTTTAGTCCTGGTCTTGTCCTGGTTTAGTCCTGGTTTCGTCCTGGTCCCATCCTGGTTTGGTCCTGGTTTAGTCCTGATCTTGTCCTGGTTTAGTCCTGGTTTCGTTCAGTTTCATCCTGGTTTAGTCCTGGTCTTGTCCTGTCTTGTCTTGGTTTAGGTCTGGTTTAGTCCTGGTTTAGTCCTGGTCTTGTCCTGGTCTTGTCCTGGTTTAGCTCTGGTTTAGTCCTGGTTTAGTCCTGGTTTAGTCCTGATCTTGTCCTGGTTTAGTCCTGGTTTAGTCCTGGTCTTGTTCTGGTTTAGTCCTGGTTTCGTTCAGTTTCATCCTGGTTTAGTCCTGGTTTAGTCCTGGTCTTGTCATGGTCTTGTCCTGGTTTAGCTCTGGTTTAGTCCTGGTTTAGTCCTGGTTTAGTCCTGATCTTGTCCTGGTCTTGTCCTGGTTTAGTCCTGGTCTTGTTCTGGTTTAGTCCTGGTTTCGTTCAGTTTCATCCTGGTTTAGTCCTGGTCTTGTCCTGTCTTGTCTTGGTTTAGGTCTGGTTTAGTCCTGGTTTAGTCCTGGTCTTGTCCTGGTCTTGTCCTGGTCTTGTCCTGGTTTAGCTCTGGTTTAGTCCTGGTTTAGTCCTGATCTTGTCCTGGTTTAGTCCTGGTTTAGTCCTGGTCTTGTTCTGGTTTAGTCCTGGTTTCGTTCAGTTTCATCCTGGTTTAGTCCTGGTTTAGTCCTGGTCTTGTCCTGGTTTAGCTCTGGTTTAGTCCTGGTTTAGTCCTGATCTTGTCCTGGTCTTGTCCTGGTTTAGTCCTGGTTTAGTCCTGGTCTTGTTCTGGTTTAGTCCTGGTTTCGTTCAGTTTCATCCTGGTTTAGTCCTGGTCTTGTCCTGTCTTGTCTTGGTTTAGGTCTGGCTTAATCCTGGTTTAGTCCTGGTCTTGTCCTGGTTTAGCTCTGGTTTAGTCCTGGTTTAGTCCTGGTTTAGTCCTGATCTTGTCCTGGTTTAGTCCTGGTTTAGTCCTGGTTTCGTTCAGTTTCATCCTGGTTTAGTCCTGGTCTTGTCCTGTCTTGTCTTGGTTTAGGTCTGGTTTAGTCCTGGTTTAGTCCTGGTTTAGTCCTGGTTTAGTCCTGGTCTTGTCCTGTCTTGTCTTGGTTTAGCTCTGGTTTAGTCCTAGTTTAGCTCTGGTTTAGTCCTGGTTTAGCTCTGGTTTAGCTCTGGTTTAGTCCTGGTTCAGTCCTGGTTTAGCTCTGGTTTAGTCCTGGTTTAGTCCTGGTTTAGTCCTGGTTTAGTCCTGGTCTTTCCTGGTTTAGGAGAAGAGGAAAACCTGCTGAGCTCCTTCGCCTCCTTCGTCTCTTCGTGGATATGAAACATCAGCTGTGCCTCATGACGCCGTGCGCCTGATGGTCCCAAAAACACGGTAATATAGGAACTTTAAACTTATCTCCATGGAGACGCCACCAGGCCACGTTCCAGGTCAGATCCACGGTGATGCGAGCTCGCTCACATTAACACTGTTTGCGTTTAACGGTTTATTCGGGCGCGATTAAAACACTCGTGATTGAAACTGGATGAAAGATCGAACAGTTTAATGGCACGGAAAAAACTCCTCGGAGACGAGCGAACGGCTGACGATCGCCCACAGAGAAAAGTTACACAGTGCGTCTTTAACCTGTGATTACAGTTCAGTTTTGAGCTTCTTCGTTATTGCCAAAGCTCCAACCAACGTGTCGGACTGTCCCGAAACAGCAAAACAAACAAACATTTTTATTTCAGAACCTCGGAAAGCTCCATAAATAAAGCACTTCACGTCATTTAAAAATAACTCTATATGATTTATTTATTTATTTAATGCTATTTGGTTTTATACTCTCTCTTTTTTACATTTTTTTTCATATTAAGTTTCAAAATGACAACCAACAGTTTATGCCATCCGCACAAGTACAAAAAAAAAAAAGAAAAAGAAAAAGGAAGTAAAAAGGCAGGTCCGAGGCCGCCGAAGTCACGGACAGATTTCACAAAAACACGATTCGAGTCTTTACGAGGTTTTTCCTTTTCTGTCTTTTCAAGATCTGAAGGATAAAATCATTAGATAAAGGTTTAATATTGATTTTAAAAGAGCCGGATCAGTTTTTTCGGTTAAATTTGTGTGGTAAAAGCACAGTAAAAATGAGACCTCCGTGTGCGTGTTTGCATCTCACTGTGAAGCGTTTTTTATCCTCCGTGAACCAGGAAGTAAGACGGCTTTGGACATATTGTCTCAGTTTAATGATACTCGTCCGGATGGGTTGAAAACACGGTGATAAAAACGTCACCATAGCAATTAACAATTCAAAACAAATACCCAAAAGAGTGTCCCAAAAAATAATTTCCCGGGTCAATAATTTGAGTAATTCTTTTGAAATAAACTCAAATCTTCACAGAGTCTTTAGAAACAGATCAGGATTTCATATGTAATGTTTTATTTTTATCCTGTTTTATATGATTTATATTTTTATGGTTTTATACCTTGTTTAGACCTGGTTTAGTCCTGGTTTAGTCCTGGTTTAGTCCTGGTTTAGTCCTGGTTTAGTCCTAGTTTAGACCTGGTTTAGTCCTGGTTTAGTCCTGGTTTAGTCCTAGTTTAGACCTGGTTTAGTCCTGGTTTAGTCCTGGTTTAGTCCTAGTTTAGACCTGGTTTAGTCCTGGTTTAGTCCTGGTTTAGTCCTGGTTTAGTCCTAGTTTAGACCTGGTTTAGTCCTGGTTTAGTCCTGGTTTAGTCCTAGTTTAGACCTGGTTTAGTCCTGGTTTAGTCCTGGTTTAGTCCTAGTTTAGACCTGGTTTAGACCTGGTTTAGTCCTAGTTTAGACCTGGTTTAGTCCTGGTTTAGACCTGGTTCAGTCCTGGTTTAGTCCTGGTTTAGTCCTAGTTTAGACCTGGTTTAGACCTGGTTTAGTCCTAGTTTAGACCTGGTTTAGTCCTGGTTTAGACCTGGTTCAGTCCTGGTTTAGTCCTGGTTTAGTCCTAGTTTAGACCTGGTTTAGACCTGGTTTAGTCCTGGTTTAGACCTGGTTTAGACCTGGTTTAGACCTGGTTTAGTCCTGGTTTAGTCCTGGTTTAGTCCTAGTTTAGACCTGGTTTAGTCCTGGTTTAGTCCTGGTTTAGTCCTAGTTTAGACCTGGTTTAGTCCTGGTTTAGTCCTGGTTTAGTCCTAGTTTAGACCTGGTTTAGTCCTGGTTTAGTCCTGGTTTAGTCCTAGTTTAGACCTGGTTTAGTCCTGGTTTAGTCCTGGTTTAGTCCTAGTTTAGACCTGGTTTAGTCCTAGTTTAGACCTGGTTTAGTCCTGGTTTAGACCTGGTTCAGTCCTGGTTTAGTCCTGGTTTAGTCCTAGTTCAGACCTGGTTTAGACCTGGTTTAGTCCTAGTTTAGACCTGGTTTAGTCCTGGTTTAGACCTGGTTCAGTCCTGGTTTAGTCCTGGTTTAGTCCTAGTTTAGACCTGGTTTAGACCTGGTTTAGTCCTGGTTTAGACCTGGTTTAGACCTGGTTTAGTCCTGGTTTAGTCCTGGTTTAGACCTGGTTTAGACCTGGTTTAGTCCTGGTTTAGACCTGGTTTAGACCTGGTTTAGTCCTGGTTTTAGTCCTGGTTTAGTCCTGGTTTAGTCCTGGTTTAGTCCTGGTTTAGACCTGGTTTAGTCCTGGTTTAGACCTGGTTTAGTCCTGGTTTAGACCTGGTTTAGACCTGGTTTAGTCCTGGTTTAGACCTGGTTTAGTCCTGGTTTAGACCTGGTTTAGACCTGGTTTAGACCTGGTTTATACCTGGTTTAGTACTGGTTTAGTCCTGGTTTAGACCTGGTTTAGACCTGGTTTAGTCCTGGTTTAGACCTGGTTTAGTGGTTTAGTGGTTTAGTGGTTTAGTGGCGATACTGGACGAGCTGTGGACAGAAAAAGGACCATCGAAGCTCAAGTGGAGCAGAAAGAACTCAGTTCCTCTTTGGAACAAATTCACACCGTGAACACAAACAGGTTCTTGTTCTGTGTCATTTGTGTGAAGCACTTTGGGTCATTTATAACTGTTGTAAAGGAGCTGTATATAAATAATAAACTGATTGATTCTTTTTCCGTTGGTTCACTTTTTGGTCGACCTACTAAGGCCTGCGTTTAGTTCATTTAAAGGGAAAATTATTATTATTATTAGTTTGATGTGTACGTCTGTCTTTTAAACCCCAGTGTGTTTGATCACTTGCTCTTTGTTGTGTTATAGTCCCAATAAAAAATAAAGTGTAAAAAAAAAAAACGCTATTGACCCTGTGACTCTAATATTATTTCTGAGGGACTCGTCTAACTCGACTTTCAGACAAAGCAGTGCCTCCAGTTAGCATCACACCCCCATTATTATTATTTAATTTCATCTGTTCAGAAACGATGAGATGCAAACGTACAGGACGACGGTCTCACACTGAGCCAACATCAAACTGGGATCTGCCAAAAACATTTTCACTTGCGATTCAATTCTGTGCTTGTGATAATGTTGATCTTTTCCTTCGAGATTTCCTCCTTTTCTTTGCACATTCAGTTTCATTCTGGAAAAACCTCGCGCGGACCTGAACCCGGCGGCTCCTCTCGGCGAAAAAGTCTCTGGATAATGACGAGAAAAGCAGCAGAAGTTTGGCCAAACTAACGAAACCCATTCATAAAAAAAAAAACGAAAAAAAAAAACCTCTGGCGCCGTGTTCGGATACAACTGTAACTGTGACCATTAGGAGAAGGTGCTTTCGCTTAAAGACGACAACTTATTCTGAACATCGCCATTAATAAATAAATACATCGTACACCCCGACGAAACTGGAACAAGGACTTTATAGAGAGAAACCTCCAAAAGCACGATTTATTTTGTGGAAAAACCAACGGGACGGGCGAAGGAGCGGAGGTAGTGAAGAGGGGGACGTGGAGCCTGCGCCGTTTCAGCACCAAAGACAGTCCCTTTCTGATGGTGGAAATCGCCGCAGGTCCGGAGCGGGAAGAAGGGCGCCGCCTCCTGGCCGTTTTTACCTAAAGTTTGGACGTCTGAAAACCAAGAAAAGGGTCAGAGCTCTCGTGTTCTCTCTTCCGTTCAGTCTTCGTGGGAGAGGAGGACGGCCGCACGTTTCGGAGATAGTTTTGTTCCTGGGTGACGCGGGCGAAGCGGAGGTCCGGGTTTTTTGGAGTTTGAAATGGTGAGAGATCCGCACCCGAGCGTCTGTGTGTGTTTTTGGGGGGGGAAAGTTCGTCCAGGTTTGAAGCGTCTGGAAAGTTCACGCCGCCGTGTGGATTCTGCTCCTGTTGAGGAAACTCCGGCGTCGACGCGGGAAAAGCGCACGGCCCCTGTGGGAAAACGGAGCACAGTCAGAACGGAAGAACATTTAAAGGGACGGAGGGGAAACTTTTCCAAAAATAATTCTCTTCATTGAGTTTTTCCATAAATCAAGCACGTGCACTGCAAAAAAGGATCTTCTATCATAGTTAAACTGACTTGAATTAAGCAGATTCATCTTAAAAGACCAATTTTAAGATTTTTTTACTTAATCAGATGAGATTTTTTTTACTTGTTTCCAGATATTCATCCTGATTTATCTTATCTCGATATTACAACTTATTCTAAGCACTTTTTATATGAACTCAGTCCAGGTTAAGCCTCTTTAACTTCCTCCTCAAACCAATAAGGGGAAAAATCTGTCCATAAACACTTGAAACTCGTGTTTTCTGCTTAGAACAAGATTCAGATTTCGTCTTGTTTTAAGAAAATTTGGTAAGTGAAAATTTCTTCCTGCACTGGCAGAAAATTTCACTTAAAATAGGACTTTTTTTTTACCTCAAAATTGGTGTTTTTTTCTTATTTTTTGATAGGCCTTTTTTGCAGTGTAAACACTGGAAAAAAACAATATGTAGATAAATTAAAATGACGTAAATTAAGAACATTTTATTTAAGATTCACCTGGACAAGTGAAATGATCTGCAGTGGAATAAGTGTTTTTTTTCTTAATTGAAGCAACATTTGGTTTTATTTCTTATTTTAAGCGCAGCAACGTGTATTTTCTTATTTTAAGTACAAAAATCTTATTCCACTGCAGATCATTTTACTCGTCCAGTGAAATTTAATGAAATCATAATAAAACTTTCTTAATCTAAGTCATTTTATCTTGACTAGATTTTGTTTATGCAGTGCATACAGATTATACAATAGGACTATAGATTATAGATTATAGATTATAGATTATAGATTATAGATTATAGATTATAGATTATAGATTATAGAATAAAACAGAAGCAGACTCCCAGGGCAGAGTTCTCTGGGCGTAAACTGGTTTTAGTCGAGTGAATTATTTAAGTTAATGTTTTTTAAGCCTTAAATTAAGCAAAAACACCAAAACACTGAGTGATCCATGACTCAGAAATGTGCAGAAGACACTGAGTCCTGATAAACGCTGGAGAAATACAGAACTGTGCAGAAGTTATATTCAGGTGTGGGAAAAACGCTGTAAACTCAGAAAGCTTCAGAAATGGAAGAGTTCATCATTTATTTTCATGAATCCACAAAACGCAGTGACTGAACAGAAGAGAAGTGTAAATCAGATCCGTGTTCGGTGTTTTGCCTTCAGAAGAGCCTCAGTTCTTCTGGGTTTGTGAAGGAACTTAAATAAAAACAATCACGATTTATATTTTTGAAGCATTCTTTGTTTTGCAGCATTTTTCACACCTGCAGAAAACTTTTGGACTTATGTTGAAAGAACTTCATCAGGAATTATGAGCAGAAGTTGAGTCGTACCAGTTTTACGGCCGATGAAGAGCAGCTCTACACCACCTCCACCGTCAGCTGGTTCCTGCGGAGGAGAAGAGGAATGAACCAAGGTCCACAGTCGTATTTCTGAGCAATAAAACACCCACAACTGAATAAATAAAGTCGCTCTGTGAAACATCAGGGACCCGGACCCCACAGGGACCCGGACCCCACAGGGACCCGGACCCCACAGGGACCCGGACCCCACAGGGACCCGGACCCCACAGGGACCCGGACCCCACAGGGACCCGGACCCCACGGGGCCTGTTTAAAGTGGCAATAAAGGATTTGTTTCTTGTAGTAAAATGTGTTTTGTTCTATTGTATAAGCAGCACTTCAGGTTAAAATGAAACCGCTGTGTGCCGTCTGCATATAAAGCCTTATTATCCTCCCAAAAATCAGGAAATGCACTGTTAGCATGCTGATATTTGTTGTCTGGTCTCTGCACTACAAAAAAAGGATTTTCTATCATAGTTAAACTGACTTGAATTAGGCAGATATTTTTTTACTTAATAAAATGAGAATTTTTGACTTGTTTCCAGATATTTCATCCTGATTTATCTTATCTCGATATTACAACTTATTCTAAGCACTTTTTATATTAACTCAGTCCAGGTTAAGCCTCTTTAACTTCCTTCTCAAACCAATAAGGGGAAAAATCTGTCCATAAATACTTGAAACTCGTGTTTTCTGCTTAGAACAAGATTCAGATTTCATCTTGTTTTAAGAAAACTTGGTAACTGAAAATTTCTCACTGCACTGGCAGAAAATTTCACTGAAAATAGGACTTTTTTACCTCAAAATGTGTGTGTTTTTCGTATTTTGTGACTGGCCTTTTTTGCGGTGTGAGAGAAAACACTCATGAGGCTGTGGTGGTTTTCGCTCTTTAAAGTGGAAGACGGTAAGAATCGGGTGGAGGTGCGTTCGGCTTCGCGACCGCAGCCGCTGCTCTTACGTTTCAGACACGTCGGCGTCTAGCGGAGCGGCGCCCCCTTCTGGCCCCGCGAAGAGTCCGTCTGCAGCCCGAGCCTGGTCCCGGGTCACCGCGCTCCTCCGAGATCGCAGCTGAAACACAAAACCATTTCACACTTTTACGTTCAGTGTGTTTAGATCAGGGGTCGAACGTCCGGCCCTGCAAAACCTCTAATCCGGCCCTCGGCACATTTTCTAGTAAAATATTTAAATTTTTCAGATTTTTCTGGGTAATTTTCTGTGCTGCCGAGTAATATAATCTTAAACTGGTGGAGTTATTAAGCTTCTGTTGTTATACTCGGGCGTTTGGTGTTGGTGGTGCTGCCCCCTACGCTCTGGCTGTGCAAACTACATCCACAAACCACACGTTTTGCGACTCCGTGTGCGGCAGAAATTTCCCCAAATTCAGAGTAAATGCGGAATAAGAGTGAGAACGAAACCACACTTTTGTGTTTTTGCGTCAGACCGTTTCCACGTAAATGTCGCCTGAGTCACTCTCGCACTTTTGCTGAAAATCAATCACCTAAACACAGAGTGACCAGACGTTTCCCCGGGACAGTTCCAGTCCTGAGCCCTGTGTCCCCCTGTCCCAGCAGATTTATCCAAAACCACTGATTTATCCCAGTTTTTTTTTGCAAGAAATGTCCCAAGTGTCACTATTTTAGACCAGTCCGATCCCTGCCGACAGTAAAAAGTTGAGGTAAAATACAGAAAAGCTGCTGAAAATGACCAAAACACAAAGAAACGTGACGATACTGACTCACATCACAGCCGAGTGCACAAGAATCTTCCTTAATCACACTCTCGTTTCACAATTTTATTATTACCGACCACACGAACGAAGGATGTCCCAGTTTTTACTTTTTTATTTTCAGGGATCCTGAACGCTCGGAAAATGTCCACGTTTACATGATGTTTTTTAATGGAAATAATAGTTCAAAAAGCCAATTCCAAGTAAATAATGAGAAGGTTCAACATTTGTGGATCATGAGTTTGGAGATTCTGCCATAGAGGTACATGTAGACCCTCTGCCCCCCCGTCTGAAACAGTAACTTCATCGTGTAAAATAGTACAAATCCCACCACATTTACCTCCCTGAGTTATGGAAATAATGAAAGCCGTGGGCCTACCTTCCATACGAGGAGGAGGATGATGGCTAACAGGGGGATGAAGAGGAGGGAGAAGAGGCTGCGCTCGAAGACTTCAAACCAACTCTGCTTTTCTGAAACACAAAGACGGCACAAGGTGAGCACGAAACACAAGGAAACGCTCGTACAAACACCTAAGATACGACGCTGAAGCTGTCGTCTGGAATGTTCCACGAGCAGGTCGGGTCTGTGGAGAGGCGATCAGTAAGAACGCAGGTTTGTCAAGGTTTTTTTCAGCATAAAAACACCTAAAATTCTGTCCGTCAGTCTGTTATTAACCCTCGAAGACCGACGACCTCGTACACGACTCAGAGGAACATGTTTCTATAACCGCAGAACTTTCTAAGTGTAAAAGACAGAAACGTCCTTTTCCCCTCTGAAAGTGCAGACATAGAGGTTTCCGTACATTTCTGCGGCTTTATCCTACGTCACACTCACGCTGTGTGATGACGGGAGCAAAACGAGTGTCCAACAGGAACTTTGTTTTCCCCAAACTCATGCGCTCCGTCCATTTTGATGGAGCCAAACTTTGCCAAAGAGTGAAGTGAGTCAAGATGGTCGACTCCTCTGACTGTGTGTGTTTATAACGAGGGAAAAAGTCGCTCTAAGTGGAGTTAATTCTCACACACATGGAAAATGACACATCTTGGTGTGTGTAATTGTGCATCTCTTTCTATTTTTATTTAAAGGTTTATTTCAGTCCAAATGAACAAATCCAAATGTAATTTCCACCCTGGAAATGCAGAAGTGCTGTGGCTCTGGCCCTGGACCTGACAGGAGCTGTTTCCAGGACTGGACCAGGAAAGTCATGGAGCCACTGCACTTTTTTTGTTTTTAGGGCAATAAGGAGATTTTTAATTTACTTACAGACTTGAGATTTTGCATTTTTGTAGCTGAGGCCCAAAATTAAGCATTTTTATGTCTACATGTTTGCTGTGTGTTTTGTATAAAAGAGTGTGAATTTTATTTTTCATCTCTATTTCTGGTCCTGTAGCTTTTATCACA